>OU342509.1:9377500-10002500 GCA_910589525.2 Ennomos quercinarius
ACCGCATACCTATACCTATCCTATACCTACAGACTATAAGACTAGCTTCTGCCCTTGACTTGCAAGCTTAGGCTAGTTTGTCGTGATATTTTTCTGGGCTCAGAGTCTGTACCTATAGAGACTATATAGCCTATATCTTGTAGGCTGCACTGGTATCATGATCTTCTCGTGTAAGTGGTGAGCCTTAGTGTCAGAATTTTTTGACCACCAATGACTGGCTTAACGACTATTGTCTTACGACAACGGCCAGATCTGACGGCTTAATCGAGCCTTCCAAGGCACATTTCCATCTTAGTTGTAATTACCACTATTTGTAGCGATCACCCATCTAAGTATAGTGACCGCCGCGAACGTACAGCTTTGTTATCGACAGTAGCGATGACGTAGGTACCCGTCATTGTGGTAAAAAATATCTTATCCATATCCAAAAAAATATATCATATCCAGTCTCAAACTATCTCCAAACATTTAATTCTATTTGAAATTGTTCATTATAATATGGTATCGCGGCTATTATTTTTTTTAATTATTTTTTATACAGTCCATAAGTGTTCTTTGTAGTAGGTAGTGTAGCTAGTTTAGTTTAGTTTTTAGCATTGTAGTAGTTAGCTTGAGTAATAAAGGCACATTGCCCATTAAAAACAAAACATTTATAAAAACTTTATTGCGGTGGTATTAAAATAAAAATAAGCTTAAAAATGTATATTGATTTAGTACCTATGAATGTTTTTAGAATAGGACAGCACAAAAGCTAACATAGCTTTATGTTGAAAGGGGTGGAGACACAGTATTATAAGTCCAATTTTATAAGCTTGCTTACAGAGAAGTCACGTCTTGCATCTCGCAGACACGGAGAGTTCATCCGACGCCAAAGTACTTATAGTACCTACACGCTTTTATAAAACCTTTTTTTTACCCTCAGCTCTATAGAAATTACATGTTTTAAGTCAGAGTGTTGCAATCTATTTTATTGTGAGGATTTTATTTGTAACTTTTTTTTTCATTGTTTGATAGGCTTGCGCTTGACCACTATCTCACCTGATGTTAAGAGACGATGCGGTCTAGGATGTAACGCGCTTGTCTAGAAGATACCTGTTCACTCTCGTAACTAGTGGCGCCGCGCTGTTTCTCTTGCAACGTACCCGTTTTACAGCGGAAACTCAAAACGTGCTGGTACTTCAGCACATTACTTAAAAAACATTCGGCGAACCCTTTGTGAAAATAAGTCATTCGGCGGATATGTCGGCATTTTAAGGATAAGCCGTTTTGCGAATAGGTCCAATATCAACTAAATCAAATCCGGGATAATTTTTTTATTATTATAGTCATCACTTGTGTTGTGTGTAATGACTGTGACACATTTATGGGCATCTCGTGGGTAAACCTGCTCTACCTTAGGCAGCTCCGACAGTTACCATCAGGTGAGATGTTGTCAACGTATGCCCATATAAGCATTAAAAAAAAATCTCACTTTACACTAATAAAAATATACTATTATAAATGTGTGTATTGGGGGGGGTGTGTGTGTGTGTGTGTGTGTGTGTGTGTGGGGGGGGTGTGTGTGTATGTGTGTGTGTGTGTGTGTGTGTGTGTTGTTTCCTCTTGACGCTGCAACGGCTGAAGGGCTTGAATGAAATTTGGACTCTTTGGAAATAGTAATTTAATAATATTATATGTAAGAGGATGGCTGTCACACTATGAACTTGGTAATTGAAAAAAAAAGATCCCTGTGAAATACAGTACTAATAAAAATAAAAATAATAGTAAAAATACAATACAATCTCGTAAAATAATCAAACTGGAAAAGAAGAACGCGAGTAGAAAATTAGCACATCGGAACTGCTATTGTGTTTGTGCTTGGAATGATGATGTTCAACTTGCACATTGAACTTGACTGGATTGCATTGAAACTGTGCAGGTAGGTACCTATTTAAATGAGGGACGTACTTAGGGAGTTAAAACAGAAAGTTTACCCTTTTGCAGTAATTTTCACCGTACAGTGACTTATACCTACTTACGTAAATACTACGACCACAAGTTAAGAGGTTAACAGTGGCCAATGACCTTGAGCATTGGACACAAAGTAATGTACCTAGTCATTTAATGTATTGTTCAATTGGAGAGGTACAAAATGATCTTATTAGTGATATTTCTTTCATGTCGGTAGAATTCGTAGGTTCTTCAGTATTTCTAGTTAAAAAGACGAGTATGGCCAATCTTAAAGGCTCAAAAAAAATATGAAACTTACAATTTTGTTACGATATTAAAGATAGACATGTCAAACACACGTATAAATTAGATTTTCAGCCGCCATCTTAGGCAACGCCATGCTCACCGTGCGTGATGGTTTAGTGGTTGAGTGATGCGCCTATAAACATATAAATATAATGCCTGGAAGGTGCTCTCAGGGGTGAAATAAAGTTCAGATACGATTCAAGTCCACTTAAACGGTATATATTGAGCATCAAAACACACAAATTACATTTATAACGACAACAGATAAAAAAAAACGCAAATTCACAGCGAGCATTTCGCAGCCGGTACACGGGCTAGCTGTCGATTGGCGGAGGCGCGCGGGGGCATGACGTTTCTCTACACCTATTGTGCGCTTTGGGTTCGTTCGCAAACTTCGAATGTAGCCCTGCGGGTGATCCTTACGTTATATAAATTATTTTTTGCTTTGAACCTACAAATTGAGTTGTCTTAAAAATAATTGATAAATGAAACGTTTCTACATTATTATAACCGAATTTTTTATATTGCGTACCTATAGCTGGCCTAGGCCCCAACATCTTTGGAACGTCTCTTTTCTTTGTTCACGTTAAAATCAAGAAATTCTGCAAATAAAAGACATTTGAAATGTACTGGAATTAATAAAATGGCTTCTAAAATATGTCACATTATTGCAGTCTATATCTTGTTCCTGAATCTTAGATATTTTATGTAAACAAAGGGGATGGATACACATGGCTTTGAAAATAATCCGGAAATTTCGGTTATAAATTACGACTTTTTATCCAAAACCTGTGTAATTTTGAATTTTAATGTCTAGTAAGGGTGGATTGCTATACGTTAAGCATTTGTTAAACCAACTATATTGTGTACCTGAATCTTAGATATTTTATGTAAACAAAGGGGATAACAGTGCAAAAAATATCTTTTATAAAGGTAGGTTACTATATTTGACCAAAAAATATTAAATATTATTTGTCTAGTCATAATCTGCTTAATTATAACATAAAAATCATTTTGTAATTGCAAAATTCTACTTCATATCCTACTAATATTGTGTATGCAAAGTTTTGCTTGTTAATCAGTAAGATTGATACTCTTTAACTCCACTTAATAAAAAAAATTTATACAAGTAAAAAATGTTTTGTGCAACTGGCATGTCACTTTGACAGTGACTTTTCGTGACATTACTTTGTTTACATAAAATATCTAAGATTCAGGAATAGAATATAGTGTAATATTTTTAAAACATAAGTAATACAGATACACCGATAAATTTAAATTACAAAAAAAATATAAGTATGAGTAAATATTTTTTAATATTCTATATCGTTATCAATATTCGATAGGTCTGTATTTATGTACCCACCAATGTAAAGGTACGATAGTATTATTTCACAGTTTGCAATCCTCGCCATCAATGATTTCATCATGCAGCCACTCAATCCAGTCCTCCGCAGCCGAATATTTGAAGTGACACTACCTACGACCTGTTCAATTAACTTGAGGCCTGTGCAATCTTGCTGTACAAAACTATAGTGGTTGTGTGTAGAGAGCTGATGGCCATTTTAACTGCTGAATATCGTGTTAAAATTATGAAACAGTAAATAATAAATTAAGTATAAATAGGAAGTACTTAATACATTTTTTACATAGTGTCATTTGTCATACACCTGCAATATCTATATTAAAACCTCGGTACATTGTATATGGGATAAACTTATTATTATTTTTTCCTACTTGCAATCTTCACTTGAGATAAGAACAATATAATATAGATAGATAGATAGATAAACTCTTTATTGACACCAAAGATAACAAAAATAAAAAAGACAGGACAACTTACAAGTAGGGTACAATGGGCGGTCTTATCGCTTAATATACTTAGATTTAGAGAAATATTTATCGCACTTTCTCAATTCTTTATTAAGATTTAATTTTGAAACCACATTTTTTATCTGTCACATCATGAAAACGTCGTGTCGCAAACATTTACTAGGTAGTAAGACTTTTCTGAAAAGTTCATCTAGGTAGGTACCACCGCTTTGCCAGTTATTCTGCTGCCAAGCAGTAGTGTGCAAGCACTACTGTGTTTCGGTTTGAAGGGCATTGTAGCTAGTGAAATTACAGAGCAAATGAGACTATATGATCTGATCACACAGTTCAGTAATCTTATGACTAGACTGTGTCTGTGACTGTGAAGTCTCAGGATGACGTGTGCAGTGCAGTGTCACGCAAAACTATAATAAATTAGAGTTCCGAGTGATACTGCAATCTGCTATGGACAGCCGTGACGCTTAACATCAGGCAAATGACTAGCTCGTCACGTCACTTATTTACACCTTAGTCAATCTGCTTGCTAGCTCTCTAACTACCCCCTGTATCATGCATACAGCCTTCTCCCTACGTTGTGGACGTTGGTATTTTGGGTATTCCTGCATTAAACACGTGTCTTGGCCTCATGTGGAGGACACTCGAGCTTTGCGAGGTTTAGTAACTGAACTTATTCGAGCTTTACCTATTTCGGAGACGAAATAAAGCTCGAATAAGATAGACTAGAGATATAGACGTGGCGTTTTTGATGGCATTGTTTGTTTATTTATTAAATGCGATGTGTGTTTGATCCCCCCCCCCCCCCCCCTGAATCTTTCCATCGTCCCATTCTATATATTTCCCTTTCTTTACAGTTTTTTGCACCTTTTTTCCCTCTCTTTGTCTCAAGTTGTAGGGCTTGCTAAGAGTGGGTTTAAAAAAACCCACCCTAGTAATGTTTTACTTGTATAAGTAAGAGAATGATAAGGTTCAAATATATTTATTATACGTGCGTGAGGGTTTAGCTAAATGGGATATGGTAATTAACATTAAATTATTACGTATTTTACAGACATAAACATGTACCTAAGTGTTTATGTTAGTAAAATACGTAATAATTTTGTTCAATATTCAAAAATCTCAGTCAATTTTTTTATCGACTAGAGAAGAGCGGATAAGCTTCATATGGCTGACCAGATAATGTTAAATCATAAATTAAGAACACCCTTAATCAAGACACGTTTCAAACTGAAAAATAAAAATCAATACCAGTTCATCGATTTTAGATTTACGATACCACAGTCAGATATACACACGTTAAACTTGTAACACCTCTGTGTTTGGTCGTGGGTTAAAAATAATACCTGGTAACTAACAAACGTAAAGCACCCCTTAGCTTCGCTACGCTCTTGTCACTACATCTTTTGCAAGTAGCATAAATAATTAAGATTAAAAAAACAACTAAGTAAGCCTTCCGCTGGGGGTTCCAACGGGTTCCAAAGGTACTTTTACTATTATGCTTACGTCACAGTATATTTTCTTATCTAAAAATCTTCTTCTCGTGTAGGCTAGTGGTTTTTAGGCCGCCCAAAGCCTTCTGACTTGGCTTAACAACTATTGTCTTACGACAACAGCCGGGACCGACGGCTTAACGTGCCCTCCGAAGCACGGTAGCTCTTAGTTGTAAATACCACTTTTTGATGTAGCGGTCACCCATCAAAGTAGTGACTGCAACGAACGTTGCTTAACTTTGCCAATCGGTTAGAAACGCCTAGTCGTGCCGTGAACGCTGCATTTAAAATAAAAAAATTGAATCAAAAGTAGCTTCAACTCATCGTTATAGCTTATCTCAACTATGATCTATAAAAGCAACATTTATATAAATTGCTATAGTATTATTAATTATTATATTATTACCTTTGCCTCACCTGCAATATCTTCATTATTTTTTAACGGATACTGCAGACCCATTAGGTGGCTTTCAATCTCAATCAATTATTTATCCAGCGTCATGCATTGCCGGTCGGTAAATAAGATATTGCACTGGGCAAGCCGTAATAGGAACAAGCTAGCTGCAGATAGACCATCTGTACTAATACCTATGTAAATGCAAACCTAGTAATTTTGTAGTCCAGTAATAGAATCAAATTTTAATTTCCATGGCTTTATCAAAATACCCATAATATTACCAGGAACCGTTATTTCAATATCACCAACATCAGATTTAATATTAAAGAGAATCTATTACCCGAAAACTCATCCCTTCCGTAAAGATTCAACCCTCCACCGCTCTCAGCAAAAGTAATGCTTCGATGCCAAAATTCAATTTCAGGTGTCGACTGAGATAAAGATTTTGCATAAATCAGTGATATAATCCAATAATAATATCGTATTAGCGTACCCCATGCTTAATGTTCAGGATGGTATTGCCAGTTCATAATCTGGTTACCGTTTGGGAGATTTTTGCCGTAATGTGCGTTATATTTTTTAGTAACAAATGTAAATGTTTTTTTTTTAATGAAATGTATCGATGTAAATCATGCCTCGTTCAAAATATTCTACTTGCAATCTAAGATCATATTATTTTTATCGTTTTCTTTCTTCCTTTAAGGTATTTTAATTCTTAACGCCTTTTCGCCACGGAAAAGAAAAAATCTATATGCCAAAATAAAGAAAATCATGCATTTTCCTTCTAAATATTGGTTTATCAAAATTGTAAATAATATACAATTCAGCTATTATCTGCATTGTTTTTAAACTGTTTCAATATATTTATATAATGTTTAATTTCAGTGTAATTTCCAATTTCTATTCAAAAAGATAACACAGAAGCAGCATACCTAACCGGGCAACACCAAACGGTTGGATCCTCTATTCTCGATTTAAATGACTTATTCTATTACATCTGCGTGCGACCGAGCGGATTCGAATAAGATGGCACATAAATTCAGAAATTGATAATAAAATTTTAGTACGACTTCGTTATGCTGGTATGGGGTAGAATACTCTATCTGGAGGGTTCTGCGGTTGCAATGGAAGTGAATGGATGATTGCAAATGTGGAATTACTTGGGAACAGTAGAGATAAATTGAGAGTCAATATAATTGAACAGAAAACGTCGTAATTGGCACACAGAATATAGGTACGCAAATGACAAAAGAGGTGATAAGTTTATACCTACAAATACATACGTTTAGTACACAAAGCAGAGGCAAAAATTACGCTATGGGCGCGACCATAACTTTTTCCCCTAATTTGTGGTTCAGTGGAATGTCATGGGTGATACCTAACAGTGACTATAAAAGTATTCAAGCTAAGCATTTAATTTTGCTAGCCCACAGCGTAATTTTTGTCATTTTCAATATAAAACACATTTCAATATCAACAAAAGTCACAAAATTAAAATAATAGAAAATATGAAATGAAAAATGAAAGTTTCATTTTCAAAAGATTAATGAAGCCTGAAAACTTTATCACTAATATTGATGAGTTTTCTCATTTTATATTGAACATTCAAAACTCTTAAAGCATTAAAATGCATGATTTGCTAAAGCATCGTGATCGTAAGTACCTATTCAAGTAAATTTTAGAATTAATTTCAGTGCTCTAATGAAATTTTAAGTTACGGCAATGTCTTCTTGCGCTGCACATTTTAGCAAAATTTTCCAGCTTTAATTTAGACTAAAATTTTCTCTAAGAGTTAAAGTTTTAAAGTCATAACAGTGTAACAAATATCGGTAACTTTATACAGTTTTATTTGTTTGTTGGTTATAATTGTATTCTACAGCTTCTCATGGTTTGTCGTCGATTTGCCTAGTTGGGGGTCAACCTAACCGTTCAGCCGTCTAAGGGTTGGTTTTTGATTCGTAGTCAAGGTCACCAATGGTTAAAAGCTCTAACACATTCTAACCCACAACCGTCAAAATTTGTTGAGTTATTAAGCATTGGTTTAACTACGGATCAAGTATACAATACTAACCCAAAAAACATAACCTAACCTAAACAAAATTTCGTAACTGGTTCCGAACGCTGCCTTGCCGTTCATGGTCGCCACTCGACAGACTACAAAAGACAGGCTTTATAAGCTTATATTTCGTATGTTTTCTATGTAAGTAACCTCTCTTACTCGTATTAAGCAAGATGTAAGTCTAGTGTAAAGTGGTGCATAAACATGAACAAATTAATCAGCACAGCTTAAACCGTATCAAACTTATTAGGTTAGGTACCCTACAAGTTGCGGCAAGTTACGGCAAGTTCAACGCCTGCAACGTGTTTTTACTCAAAACAAAGTTCGTATTAGGGCGGAACTAATCGGAAACTTAGCGAGTTCCGAACTTCAGACACGTTATTGGTGCGAGACATCTGCTTCAGACTTGGAAAGACAAAAAACTAATACATGCCTAATCTTTTCATCGCTAAAGGAACCAATGTTTATGGTGGTTTTATGTTTGTTTCACGAAGTCTAAAGATCAAAATCAATGTTAGTCAAAAATGTTAGAGATGTCATATGGATTAGCCATGGTCATGTTGATGACCTTGGGTATTTCAACTCTTTAATGACTATGGTTAATCTAGCTCTAACATTATTGACTGCCCTGAATAACCCTATACAATATTATTTTACCTTGTTAGGTTGTTAACTTGAAGACAGTGCTCAAAAAATAAAAAAAACACACACTTAAGTGTGTGTTTTTTTTATATATATAGAAAATTTTTAATTTTTATTTATATAGAAAAACAACGCTATTATATTGTTTAAAAGTATAAAGTTACCAACGTTAACTACCTAGATATCTTATTCCATACAGTTAGTGTGTTCGAATTCTGCAAAATGCTGCTTTTGGTCACTGAAAAGCATCGTGCGGAAACTATATTGACATGATGATGGTGGGGAATGTTTTAGTGCTATCCTAGCGAATTTACTTGTGTCATCAAGCGCTTGTATTGGAGTTTCCTAAATACCAATAATCTTGATCAAAATCAAATCAAATAAAACAACTCATTTAATTTACCTATCAAAATATATAAAATTACTTAACTAAGCCTAAAAACTAAACAATAAAATACAAAATACAATTACAAAAACTAAATTAAATCTAAACTAAGTATTTATCTAAAACTAAAACTAAACTTATAAATAAAAAACCGCGTTTAAGTCGCTGTCTGCGGGTAAGGTGCCCAAAAAGCTGGCGACATTACCTCGTTGAATGGCCATACTTAGTCTTTGGCCGAGGTAAGAGCCAGCTCTTTGGTCACCTGTAGTTTCTATTAGGCGTCTGGACAGCTCTTTCACGAATCCGCGGGCGGATGGACCCCACGGTCCCATGGTTTCTACCCCAAACGGAAGAAATATGTATCTCTCACCGAGAGATTCATATTTCGTCCGCTTGAGGTTTTCCGCCACTTCCGCCGCTGCACCAGCCGCTCTTGAAGTGCCCTGGAGGTAGGACGTTGCCAGAGTATCGACGCATGTGGCATCCCAGACCAAAGGCCGTCCACGACTCCATGGAACTAACGTCAAGCCATCGGGCCTCTTGCCATCGTCACGTGATATACCGTTCGGCTCTAGGCAAGCCGGCACGTTAACGGTGGCAAGAGTCCGACGTAAGACGTCGTTCAAGGAGGCATGACGTGAGAGACGACCAGCACTGCGGCGGCATGATAGGCCATGGTAGCCTAATCGGTCTACTTCGCCTCCGCAGTGACAAAGGTGGGGTTCTGTTCTAGAGATGCCCAGACGCAGACCTATAGCAACAGAAAAACTGTTGTTATCCATTAGTGTCCCTATGTTGGGAGAAGGTATCGCCTGCAACCAATAGCCTGACTCGCGTTCGGCCGTAGCAAGGAGACGAGCCCGATCCGAAGCATTAGAGCAATCTTGTAATAGATTTTGTTTGACTCTTTTGCATAAGGGCTCGTCCCAGAGCCTCTGTGAATGTGGACTTATAGGGAAACTATCACCTGGACAGGCCATACTCCAGGCATTTCTGGCTTCTTCCATACACATCACCGGCACATTGCCTAGAGATGGATTAACAATATCGAAAAAGAGACGGCCGATGCTGTGAACAGATGACAGAAAAGCTGGAAGAGATACACTTGTAATTTTGCGGATGCCAATGCCTCCAAACCGAATAGGGAGAGAAGCTTGAGACCATGAATTATCCGAAAGAGAACAATTTAGAATTTGGGATAGCAAATTTTGTACTGTCACATCTAAAATTGACAAAATATCATTATGTTTCCAGAAAGGGCAGCACCGAAGAACATATGTGAGTTTTGGAACGAATAGACAAAATCTTATAATGTGAAATGCAACATGAGAATGGATTTGTAAAAGGCGGTCAGACGATGTTTCAAATTTTATTTTTTGTTCTTCAATGAAAGCCGGAAATGAATCTTCTAGGATTGGAGCACCTAGAAGGCGGAGAGACTGTTTATTTACAATTTTGATGTTTGGGGCCAAAACTTTAAATTTATTAATAAGCTCATCTTTCTTGTCATTTGGAACCACATCGGTGAGAAAAAGTTCGCATTTAGCGAAATTCAGCTCTAAACCGATTGCATGAAATTTGTCTACTATAGTTTCCAAATCCTGCAATACAGTGCTTGCGTCCCCTCCCAGGGTACCATCATCCAAATACCACATATTTAATTTGGAATTTAGAGATGAAATGATAGGGTGAATCGCGAGACTGAAAATAGCTGGGCCGAGGGGATCACCCTGTTGACATCCAGTGGCAGAATTAATTAAATGATTTCTGTAAATTAATTTTGACTCAAAACCATAGCATTGCCAAAGGTAGTTGTAAGTTTCAGGTATTGAATTTTGAATTTCGTTCAAAAGAGTGGTTCTGTCAACAGAGTTGAAGGCATTTCTCACATCTACCTTCAAGACTACCTCACCTCCATTATGATTGATGAAAGTCCGTAGGGCATGTACCGCTGCCTCACATCCTCCTTTGCTTCCAAATCCCAATTGCAAGGGTTGAAATTTATCTGTCAGCTTTGAAGAGATGTACTTGCAGCATAATTTGGAAGCAATTCTTCTATAAATACAGCCCACGGCGATAGGCCTAATACCGCCATCTTTTTTTTTAAGAGCGCATAGGTTCGCGCCGTATAATAAAGTTGCAATATTTGTGTTAATTTCCCCCTGCAGCATAAAATTTATAAGAGCTGTAATATCTAGCAGAAGGGCTCTGCCAGCGTCGCCAGTGGCTCCCAAGGCAAGGTCTTTCAGGTGTTGAGGAGTGAGTCCATCCAGGCCACCAGCTGAGCCATTTTTAAACGACATCAGAGCTCCTTTGACGTCTTTTTCTGAAACCTGAATAGGTACGACAGAAGTTTGAGATATCAAAGGCTGCAGCTGAGGAGGTGCTAATGAGGGTGGATGTTTTTCTACTAGAGCATTTAACGTTTCTGGAGTATCAGGAGCGATGACATCATTTGAAAATAAAAGTTGGGCTGCTCCTTTCAAATCTCCATCGCTCACTTTGGATTCCACCTTTTGAGATAGACCATGGGTTGCATTAAGGCGTCTATTTTCATTTCTTGTAATAGTCTGGGTTAGTGGTATTGTTTGTGTGTGGGTGTGTGGGTGCATACAATTATTTTTCAGTGTTGCGGTAAGTGATTTTTTGGAGGACGAAGCATGGAGAATTTGAAAAGGGAATGTCAACAACTGTTCCCAGGCTTTTTCAGTATTCTCATTTATAGCATTTTTTATTTTGGTAGATAATGTTTGGGCTATGGTTATCCGCGCACCACGAGGAATGCGTTTCACTATAGGTATAGTTGTTTTAAGAACTGAGAATGATTGCCATAAGGGTTGGGATGTTTGTGAGGATAAAGAAGTAGGAGAAACTACGGTAGATAAATCAGCGTGGCTAGAACTAGTACAATGAGTAGAGGGTTTATGCGCCTTACCAATATGTACATTTAGCCCACGCTGGCCCTTAAAATAGCGAGCCTGGGGACAATGCGGACATTGCACCAGCTCGACTTCGTCTCCATTTATCCTTCGACCAACAAGGGATACACCAGCACTAGTATCCACAGACAGCGACATAGGTACATTTTTTCTAGCGAAATACACTAATATTAAAAGGATAAAAATACAAACTATAAATAACATAAACACAGAACTGTCAAAATGTCAACATAAAACCGGAGCCCGCAGGTCCGCTAAGGAGGTTCGTTTGATACACTCGATACTGGGTTACAGCTGCTATCTGCTATAAAATATCTAGCTTCAGGTTCCTTCTTTTGAAGATAAGTGCCTTTATTTGGCGTCTGACTCACGTAGAAGTACAGCTTAGTAGGTACCTAGTTTAAATTCTCGTTCTGTTTGATGATTTCAAATCCAACAACCAAAATTTTACATCATCTTAGTCATTCAATTGAAAATGAGAGAATTTGTTTATATATACACGACGTCCACTGAGCAGGTAAACACTCCTACGTGCGTCGTGGTGTCTGACGACCCGGAGCAAACTTTATGTTCAGTAGGTACAAGGGGAGACTTGTCCTCCCGGAAGACGAAAATATATATCACTCGTGAAATTTATGGATATCTGAGTAAATATTAGACTTTTTTGAAGGCTTTTAAAGCCTTTAGTATAATTAAAATATAATACGAAAAATATTTGTATGCTGACACAGGTAGGTATATAGGTAGGTATCAAATCAAATATTTTTAATTTATATAAACGAGTACAACATTCTTGTAGGATAGCGAGGTAGGTATTAAAAATAACTACAAGGAATCTAGTCTACTCATACTTACCGGGGTAGTTACAAAGATAGAAAATAGCAAGTTGTGGCACAAAATAATTTCTGCAGACGCTCATATTTCTAGTGTGCAATAATTTTGGTGATCATGATGAGAAGTAAAAGTGAAGGTTTTTGCTTGCCACTTTTTTCAGACCTTACTTGCAGCGTTTGAAAAAGTTAAAACGAATTATTGTACCCAGACCAAATAAATCAAAACTTGCCTAATCACCGCCTCCGTTGTTTACCTTCATTGATGACTCTACGTTAACCGTGTAAATTATTAGAAAACTTGCCCCATTGCTGCCGATACCTAGGGCGGTTGTCTCGTTCATTCCACTACATTACGTGATGTCTATTGATAATGAGTGTTTATTTATTGCCCCTTAATTAAGCTTTATTTTGTTCTGGAGTCTTTGAATTCATTCTCTTAAGCTCGGCAGCTTTTCTATTGCCTAATTAAGTGTGACTTTCGCAAATTCGTTAGTAAGTTTTCATTTTTGTGTTTATTTTTCCAGCTGTCAAATAAAAAATGACTGCAGTAGCAATCTTAGTCATATATTGTTCTATAATAAGCAGCTGCTTTCCTAAATTGCTTAAATCTGTAGGTATAAATTGATTTTATTTTGGAAATAAACAAAATGTACCTATCATATGATTTTTTTTTATGTAAGCGAATGACGCGACGATTTAGTTGTTCGCCTGGTGTTAAGCGTCACGGCCGCCCATAACAGATTGCAGTGTCACTCGGAACTCTAAATTAAAGTTTCGCGTGACACTGCGCACTGCACACGTCATCCTGAGACATCACACAGCCTAAAAAAAACTTTCTAGACTGTGAGATCAGTTCGTAAAGTCTCATTTGCCCAGTAGTTTCACTAGCTACAATGCCCTTCAAACCGGAACACAGTAGTGCTTGCACACTACTGCTTGGCGGCAGAATAACTGGCAAAGCGGTGGTACGTAGACGAACTTCGCAGAAAAGTCCTACCACCTAGTAAAATGCAGTAATAAGATTATTTTATAAAGTAAAAAAAAACAACAATGATACAGCAATGATTTAGTAAAGTATCAGAGTTACAACGACAAAATATCAAATGAAATATTGATCAATTTGAAATCTATAGGTATCGCCTTTTGACCATCTATTTTTAATAACCTCTTAGGAT
This sequence comes from Ennomos quercinarius, assembly GCA_910589525.2. Lineage (NCBI taxonomy): Eukaryota > Metazoa > Arthropoda > Insecta > Lepidoptera > Geometridae > Ennomos > Ennomos quercinarius. The sequence goes on from OU342509.1 coordinate 9,391,486, forward strand.
CACTGAACTTTGTAAGTACTTGGATGCTTAATGACATGCAAGAATTGATACTAATTAATTGAACTATAATAATAATTATTATATCTGCCACAGAAGCAGAGTACATTGCACTACCATTGTTTAACTGCTCTGGTTCTATTAGTTCCTCACGGTATTCTATTTCCTGACGTGACGTAACGCTCTACCGGGCGGACCGCGGACACGACGTCCTCCAACATGACATTTCTAATGCATTTGTAACCTACATAAAACTAGTATTTTTCTCGATACAAGGGATTTTACTGAGAAAAACACTAGTTTTGTAATTGGCAACATCAAATGTGAAGAGAACAATGGAGTTTTGGCGGGAACGCGAAAAAGTTCACGTCGTTGCATTGTATTATTTTTCAATACTTGTGTTTTATCCAGTGTTAATGTTTAAAATTGGTGGTGTTTTACGCATTAAGTACTGAATTACGAGCATGAGTGTGGGCAAGTGATATAATGTGGTGAAACGTGGTTTTTCGTGTTGCTTCCAAAACTCCATAGAAGCCTCTAGTAAAGTTGCCACCACTTTACTGGGGCATGACTTTGACTGGACTATGACTACCTGACTTGGACTGGACTATGACTGTGACTATGACTAAGTGAAATATAATATATATAATGCAGACTATGTAGACTTTTTAATATTGCGACTGAAGGACTTTGTATCCAGGTCAAAAACTAATAAAAAAAAAAAAAAAAAGAGAACAATGGTTTTGTAGTTAATTTGGGCATCTTCAGATATTTTACAAATAAAATTGTATTCTTTTGCGTCGCCATTTAGTTTCAATGCTATCAGAGGTTTGGGCTCGTTCTTAGACTTAGGTCTAGCAATAATAGTCTAAGTCAGTAGGCTAGTTACAGGCTGGTACCACAGTTCATTGGATGTATAGTTTATTTACTTTTTCATAATAACAGTTATTATTATACATGTACTTGATTTTCTTCTTAAAATTTGAATGTAAAATTCTACAATTGGCAGTTAAATGCTACACTAAAATTCCTCTAAAAATCGAGCTCCTTTATCTTTATTATAATGTAAACTAATTTACTCAGCAGTCTCTCGACTATTTGTTTCTCAGAGATGGTATGCTAATTTGTCTAACGTTATCTATCCACTAAGCTATTTTTCCCGTCTTCTCTCCGCCTATTCTGAGTCAAGCCTCCCCTATCTGCCGAATACGCAATCGCATAAACTTAAATATTTGAATCTCCTAACCCAATAAAGACGAAACTTCAAAACATTGAATTAATTTTACGATTTTTGTTTCAGATGGATCGACAACGTCTGCGAATAAAAATATTTGCTGAAACTTCGATAATAAATGAAAAATACTTGAGTCATGCTGCTTAAAACTAGTTCTTAAAAGCAAATATGGACAAGAATAAGAAAAAAAACCATGTGAACGGCAAATATAATAAAAATTGCAAATCTGAAGCATACAGAATCGAAGACGATGTTACAACATGTTGTTTTTGTATCAAAACTGAGACAAGTAAGAAACAGAATCTTGTCACTGGATGCGCAACTAATATCGGGATATTTGTGCTGCTACTAGGATATACTTTGATAGGAGCTTTCATATTTCTGGCCATAGAGGGCAGCGCAGCAAAAGTTCACCAAAAGACGCTAGCAGCTACATCATACCACGCTAATGAAAAATCAATTGCACTATCAAAGTTAAATGGAACTATATCGCAAGCTGCAGAATTGAGGTCGCAAACAGTTGAAAGTATTTGGGAAATTACAGTGTCACTAAACATTTTATACAAAGAAAACTGGACAAGACTGGCAGCTCAAGAGATTGCAAGGTTTCAGGAGAAACTGGTTGCAAGAGTTGCGGCTGATGTTTCAGCTCAGTATGGAGCTAGGGCTTTGGAGTCAGCTCCAGCATTGGTGATTGACGACTACGAGTGGAACTTTGCAAAGGCGTTTCTTTATTCTTTGACCGTACTCACCACTATTGGTAAGAATATTTTTAACAATGTAATATATTTTTATAGAGATACGATAAACTACTAGTAAACTTAGAATCAACGTTTGATTGAATCCTTTTATTACAGGTTATGGCAGCGTGGCTCCTAGAACTGCATTGGGAAAGGCGGTAACCATAGGGTATGCCGTCATCGGAATACCTTTGACACTCCTCTATCTTTCAGTAGTTGGAGCCTTATTATCCAGACTAGCTCGAAGCGTCTTCACTCGGGCATTATGCTGTTGCTTATGCACAAAATGTGGATACTGCTGCCTTGACGAGCGGACTATGACGAGCAAGGAACACAAAGAGAAAGTTAGACGGCAAGACGATTACAGAAGCCAGACGTTACACCTTCAAGAGCCTTATTATGTTAGGTCACCTTCTGGAACCATCATCTCAGCATCGCAAGCTCATAACGCAAGCTCAAACTCCAGCAAAGACAAAACTCAAAGCTTGAACTTCTTAAGAGACTGTGACTCCACAAGCTGCACTGATACGGACTCCAAGCTATCCTTACGTGGATTCTCCATATTAGCACCAGTAGCATTATGTCTTGCTGCAATTTTCATCTACATATTTTTTGGAGCTTTCGTTCTTTACCAACTCGAAGGTTGGAGTCCAATTGATGGCGTATACTTCTGCTTTATGAGTCTCAGCACAATTGGATTTGGACATTTAGCTCCAGGTGCAACCCAGAACAATGGAGCCTCATCAGGAACTATTTGGTTCTGTTCCATCTACATCATGACTGGGCTTGCTCTCACTGCTATGTGCTTCAACGTCCTCCACGATGAAATCGTTCATCGACTGAGGCATCACGACAAAGTCTTAAAGACAACACAGAAGGTGATGACGTCAGAGTTTTTGCACAGAATGTCTTGACGAGACGAAAGTGGGAACTTATCCGACGAGACAATGTTGAACTCTGAAGGTGACTCGCTACCTGAGGTGCTTCATCATGTCTCCAGTTCCAGGTGTGAAGGTGGAGCTATCCGTAGGAGTGTGTACACAGTTAGAGAAGAAAAGGAACCAGATAGAGTGACCCCAATGTAACTAGACTTGTGTTTGTTTTGAAGCTCAAATTATAGTTGCCAAAACTGTGTGTTTTTATGAACTGTAGATATTTTAGGGGTGTGTATGACTGTAATATGTTTATTCGTATAACAACCAAAAATGTAAGTATCGAAATGACTGACCATAATAATGTTAATTATTTTATTTAGACTTTAATTATTAGGATTTCTCTAGTTATTGTTAAGTCCTCTAAACCTTTGGCATATAAATTGAAAAATATTAGTATATAATTGTATATTAACAATTTTATAGGTATTTTATTTTAAACTCAATTATTTTAATGTTGTATATGAATGCTATATAGCATTGATAAATAGGGATTTAAATTATTGTGTCGTATAATATAACATTTAATTTATTACGTATCATGTAGGTATTACTTTTAGTAATAATATTTGTTAATAAACTTAGCTACAATGTTGTTAAACAACTTGATGATCAATATGTACCTTAACCCTCTCCATACATTAAGAACGTATTATTAGTCTCTGACGACGAGTGTAACTAAGCGTAAACTTTATAAACGCGTCATTTCTACGTAGGTACTTTAACATACGTGCATAGATAGTTTAAAAAAATTGTAAATCATTAAAAATAAACATAAAAACCGGCAAACATACGAACGAACAAGATTCGAGATACTTGCGGTAATAACTATTCGTGGTACGAACAGAAAATGGTGATCAATCGCAGTCACGCTCTTTGGCAAGCTACGTAACTGAAGTTTCGTAACCAGTTACGAAAAAGAATCATTGTTTTTTACGAATCCAATTACATAAACAAAAAAAAAATATCGGTGACTAATTACAATTGGTAATTTCTTAATGTGTGGAGAAGGTTAGAGTTTTATTATAATCAAATTTCTGGTTTGCATACATTTATAAACAAAAATAAAAAAATTGGAATGTAGAAACAATAATCAAGTTGAATTACTTCAGTTTAGTTACAGTCATAATCGGTTCAGTTTATACGATCAATATGTTTTGCATTTACGAGTAAAATGACGTTTTTGTAATAGAAAAATAAAAAATTGAATAAAATGAAAAGCTTTGTTATTTTTTTTTTACTGGGTGGACAAATAATAAAATGGAAGTAATATAATAAAACTGAGGTTTAAACCAAGATTAAACAAAGACATAGTATATCTATAGATACATACTAAACTACAAAAAAATTGAATGGACACTTTTTTAAATAATTGAAATGACTGAGACAGTAGTATTTCATTTTCTCTAGTAGGTGGCAAATATTACTCAAGCTAACTACTACAATAATAAAAACTAAACTAAACTAAACTAAGCTAAACTAAACTAAACTAGCTACACTACCTACTACAAAGAACACTTATGGACTGTATACTAGCCGCGATGGCCTATAGACAGTCCAAGTGCTCTAGCCCACTACCGGTAGGTATCGTACCCAACATGCTGGCCGCATTGCCACGTTGAATTGCAATGCTGATGCGTTGGGCCAAATAAGTGCCAGCATTTTGGTCACGCGTCGCATCGACCAGGCGCTCTGATAGACTTTGGAAAACGCGATGAGCTCCCGGTCCCCACGGACCCAGGGTGGCAAATGGTTTGCCCAAATTATGTTATTGCTAACTAGATTCTTCCTACGGTTTCGAACGCATGTAATAGTTTATCGTGATAAAAAGTAGTGTCCTTTTCCAGGGTTCAAACTGCAAAATGACATTAGTAGTGAAAATTCAACAAAGGGGTAGGCTGCTTGAATACTAAAAATGAACAAGTAAATGTTATTTTCATAGAGTAATACGCTTTTAAAGTTTCTGGAAGGGGCATTAATTTTTGTTTTCACGACTGTTTATTTTTTGAGTAATATTATTTATTTATGCAATAAAAAACGAAAACGAAACGAAAACGAAAGTTTTCAATCAGTGTGTGTTGCCAGTGATGACTTATGGAACTGAGACATGGTCTCTTACTGTTGGCCTCATTAGTAAGCTCAAAGTCGCGCAGCGAGCTATGGAGCGAGCTATGCTCGGTGTTTCCCTGCGAGATAAGCTCCGGAACGAGGAGATCCGCAGGAGAACTAAAGTGACCGATATAGCTCTTAGAGTTAGTAAGTTGAAGTGGCAATGGGCAGGCCACATCGCTCGTAGAACTGACAACCGATGGGGAAGAAAGGTTCTCGAGTGGTGACCACGAACCGGAAGACGCAGCGTAGGCTGGCCCCCCACTCGGTGGACCGACGACCTGGTGAAAGCCGCGAGGAGTCGATGGATGCAGAAGGCGAGCAGCCGCTCAAGGTGGCGTGCTCTGGGGGAGGCCTATGTTCAGCAGTGGACGTCTTCAGGCTGTTAATTATGATGATGATGATGCAATAAAAATATAGCAGCCAAATATCCTATTTATATATTACGTGACCTATTAATGAATAATAACATATTAAAAAAATTACCAAAATCAGCATTGCAATTCAACGGGGCAATGCTGCCAGCATGTTGGGTACGCTACCTACCGGTATATGGGCTGAAGAATTTGGACTGTTTATAGGTCATCATGGCTAGTATATAGTACAATTTTTTTTTGTGGTAGGTAGTTTAAGTATTGTAGTAATTAGTAATTATTTAAAGCGATATAAGCACTATGCCCGTTACAAAACATAATTGTGTCTCTTCCATGCTTTGTTTGGTCCGTTCAAGATTCCAGGCAATTTGCTGTCAAACGAGGACTTATAAAAAAGTCTCAACAAGGACGAACCACAGATTACAGATAAAACAATTGAGGGTGAACATTAATTAATTTTTAAATATTTGTTCCCAATCATTGATGTTTTACCATAAAGTACCATTTTAATATTCATGGGAAGGGGTTGAGCGTTGTTTATAATTCAGGGGCTGTTATTGAAATCGGAATGTTTTAGTGCTGTCCATTAGCGGGGTGAATAATGGGGTTGGACTTTTATGAAATTGTTTTTGTTGTGGAGTTATTTCGCCATACATTTATTTTTGCTGTGGGGAGCCGATGGATGCAGGAGGCGAGCAGGGGCTCAAAGTGGCGCTTTATTAAGGAGGCTTTTGATGGTAATAATGATGACATTTAATTTTGTATTCTTTTGAGAGTATAGGAGTTATTAAAATTGTTGCCCTTTTGGAAATGGGTACTTCAAATTAATGACACAGTATGCATAATAGTGCAACCACAGAATATATAATAGTAGGTACTATGGAAAATGTTGCAGCTTGATTTGACGGATAGCAGGAGAATTTCATAGAAACTGTGTATCTACAAGGTGAGTTAGAAATGGTATGTTATCTCGAAAGGGGGGGACTGGGGCCATGATAGCGCACAAGTTGTGAGAGCCTTACTTGAAACTGCGTGTTTCCAAACCTCAATATTAAGAAATAAATCCACTCACAAAATTGCACGTGCGATCGCTACGAGATTTAACAAGATAATAAATTAATAAACAAATTAATTTCTAAACACAGAACGTCAAACTCGTTTAAGTGCATTCGGTCAAGGACGAAGTTCAACCATCCAGCTGCACTAGGGCTATTTTCAAACGTAAACTTTACATGGCATTTCTTCAATGAAAAACTATTAATTTGGAAAAGTTGTAGAATAAACATTGTCTACCTTGGGGAGTAGATTTAAGGGATAATAATATACCAATTCAAACTGAGATAGTAGGTATTAGTATATTTGATTTAAGATTATCGTCATTTATGATCGTAGATGCTTCTCTGACTAATAAGCTTACTGTACTTTTAGTCATCATCCACTGCTGAACATAGGCCTCCCCCAGAGCGGGCCACCTTGAGCGGCTGCTTGCCTCCTGCATTCATCGGCTCCCCGCGGCTTTCACCAGATCGTGGCCGGCCTACGCTGCGTCTTCCGGTTCATGGTCGCCACTCGAGAACCTTTCTTCCCCATCGGTTGTCAGTTCTACGAGCGATGTGGCCTGCCCATTGCCATTTCAACTTGCTAATTCTAACAGCTATATCGGTCACTTTAGTTCTCCTGCGGATCTCCTCGTTCCGGAGCTTATCTCGCAGGGAAACACCGAGCATACTACAGCGCTTTTAGTACTGTAATATAAAACAGTGACAACATTCTCCTGGAAATGGGTTTGTAATCTTATTATTTCCTACTTTGTATATGCTTTCATATTTGCAGGATGCGGGATTAGCACTGGGAACGCGTCGTAAAGTAGGTCATTTACCCTTAAAACTAAAAGCTTCTGTAGTGTCGGCTTTACAGCAGAAACTTTTGGGGATTTGAACATATTTAAAGCCAGGCTTAATAGAATTAACACACGTTTAATTTTAAAGGCGGTCACAACCATAGTTTAGTCTACTACGAGTCTTCTCGTCCGGCACTTCAGGGCGCCAATTTTGTATGAAAACACAGATTCCACACGATACTAAACCACGTCGTTATCGTGTCATGTTCAAATCATGCCACAGCATTAGAAATACCTTCACTTTACATTAAACTGACTGGCCTGATAGCTCAGTTGGTAGTAGCTCTGCCTTCTGAACTGTAGGTTGTGGGGTCGATTCCTACCCAGGATAAACATTCGTGTAACATTATGTTTTTGTTCTGTGTCTGGGTGTTATATTGTATTCTATGTATGTTTTTACAAACAAAATATATCTAAGTTTTCCTGCTAGTTATACGTATCTGATTCCCATAGTACAAGCTTTGCTTAGTTTGGGGCTAGCTGGTGGTGCGTGAAATGTCCTCACATATTTAATTTGTATATTTTATTAAAGTTTTTTTTTTTTTTTTTTATGAGATTGAATGACGTGACGAGCTAGTCGTTCACCTGATGTTAAGCAACACGGCCGCCCATAACAGTTGCAGTGTCACTCGGAACTGTAAAACAATAAAGTTTCGCGTGACACTGCACTGCGCACGTCATCCTGAGACATCACACAGTCTAGTAATCAGATTACTAGACTGAGTGATCAGATCATAAAGTCTCATTTGCCCAGTAATTTCACTAGCTACAATGCCCAAATTTTACTTTAAATAAATATTGATATAAGTGGTGGCAACTTTTAACGGGTTGATGTTTCGGAACGCGTCTCAGCGGAACATTATGATTTTTGACAGTTCAAATCGCGCCAATTCCAAATTCATTTCGCGCGGTTTCGTTTTCATTTCATAGAGAATAGATTTTTGCAGATTTATGTAAGACAAGGAATTTGCGTGCTTTCGAAGTAAGGAACCGTAAAGTGGTTATACACATAGGCCTTGGTTTGACTTACAAACGTCTTATATCTAGCTGATATAGAGTCCACATTTGAAACGTCTGATTGCACAATGAAACACCAAACTTCGGAATTTAGAGTAGGTAGGTATCGTATTTTGTTGCACTGTATTTTAACTAATCTGCTATTGTCAAATTCAATTTGTAGTTTCTTTTCCTACTTGATCTGCTTGGATGTCTCAAAGGAAGAATATCATATCAACTAAGTATTTCATCTTTACAGGGTAAATAAAGTAAGAAGTAATCAGGGAAATCAATATTTTGAAAGGATTTGGGCACTGCTAAAACTTAAGTGTCTTCTAGCTCTCTAATTTAGATAGGTACTTTCTAATTGTATTTTAAGCATTATAATTATTATATTTGATCGCCTATCGTCCACCTAGTGGACCGATAATCTGTTTAAAACTGCGGGGAGCCGATGGATGCAGGAGGCAAGTAGCCACTAAAAGCGGCGCTCTGTGGGGGAGGCTTTTATACGTCTTCAGGCTGTTGATGATGATGATGATCGCCTATCGTAGGTATATCTCTCATAAATGTAGACAACATTTTAGAATTAAAATCTAGAGGTAGTTTTTCAAGTCATCTTCTAGCCGATGATGATTAATTTAAAGGAAACATTATCATCATCATCATCAGCCTGAAGACGTCCACTGCTGAACATAGGCCTCCCCCGAAGAGCGCCACTTTGAGCGACTGCTTGCCTCTTGCATCCATCGACTCTCCACGGTTCTGACCAGGTCGTCGGTCCAGTGAGTGGGGGCCTACGCTGCCTTTTCCGGTTCATGGTCGCCACTCGAGAACCTTTCTTCTCCATCGGTTGTCAGTTCTACGAGCGATGTGAAAGGAAAAACAACCACAAATAATCGCTAACCAATTGAAAAACAAATTGCAAGGGGATTTAATGAGGGCATCTTTATAAGGTATTTTCGGATAAAGCGTGAGCCATTTACGACCCGGACATCGATCATTAAGGCGAGAATATCCATTGAATTCACGGGAAAATGTTCGAACACTTTCAATTTTTCGCCAACAAATTGAAAATACAAATGCGATTGTTAAAATCTTGGTGTAATTTAAAAAGTAATTCTATGTTTATTTACTTAGCCTATCGGTTAACGTTACTTATTTTTTGAGGTAAGAATACCTAATTAAGTTAGTAGGATTGTATTGTATATTAGGTAGGTCCGATTCCAACAAAGAGCTCGCACGAAGAATTCAACTCTGCTGGGCAGCGTTCAGGAAGCTTTAACCTATCTTCATTTCATATAATATTCATGTCTATTTAGGTACTCACACAATAATTGACAAGACTCTGTGGTGTGGTGGTTGAGCAGGTCGGCTCATAACCTGGAGGCGGCGGGTTCGATTCTCGCGACAGGACAAGTATTTGTGAGCATGAAAAAAAATCGCAAATACTTGTTCTGTGTCTGTGTGTGGGACCATGGTCCTCGTAGTTCCTGGGTCCCTAGATACAGGGAATCTTAGTTAGGGTTCAGGATCTATGTATGTGATCGTTGGGCGTTATTTATTTATAAATTATTTATTGATTATTATATTGGCAGAAAGTAATGATGTGATCTACGTATTAGGAGCACGCTTGTAAGGTTTTTAATTTTAGATAAACGCAATTTTACCATTCTATCACTAATCGAAATAACATTTGCCTAAATAGTTTTCTGTCGTTGGGTACAACTTACAATGATAACGTCCAAAGTGGCATTTTATGGCGGAGGAAGGCCTAAACGTGTGTTCAGCAGTAGACGTCTTCCGGATGATGTTATGATGTGATTTGAAGTCTTAGAATAATTATATAACACACGACATGGATTAGGTTTTATTTTATGCCGAATTATTGGATCCAACAACATAATAATACGATAGTCCTTTTCCATTTACAAACTCCAATTCAACAGCGTTTCGTCGATTTATATTATAAGCGAATTTTCACGTTGGATTCGCGGCGAATTGCACCGCCACGTAATAGCTTTTTGAGCGCTTGTTATTGCTCGTTTTTGATATTGCACCTTGTTTTCGTATTATTTGTTTAATATTTGTTCCCAGCGCGTTGCCGCTTTGTGATCGCTGATGTGGAAAACTGATGATTGCTTATTGAGAGCTGTGAATAAATATGCATTGCGCATTCCATTATGGGACTCCGATGATGCAATATTTATAGAAATCGGTAAATTACGGTAATAAAATGGCTCAAATTGTAAGAAACATTTTTGAGCACCTAGACGCCTTCTTTGCCAAGAGTTTGCTAGCACTTCGAAGTTAATTTGCTACAATTCGCACTCATTCGAAATTGAGATTTTATTTTGCCACTGCGAGTCAGTCAGCGGACTGTCAGCCGCTTTCTATTCGCTTCTCAGAGTAATTACTATATCATAAGGTTCGCCTAAATCAGGATACAGCCTTCAAAGACGATTCAATGGTCACTATTCGGCCAGGCCTCAGGAGCTTGCCCCCTTGAGAGGTGCATTCCGCTCGATGTCTCCTAACTGACTGACTACGGGCCGTAGTCACTCCACCCCTTCCACACCCTCTTCTTCTTCACTCCTCTTCACGGCCTCCCAAAGAGAGGGCGGTACCACTTTGGTGTGGATTTGGAGTCAGAGAGCGCTACGGGCGCTGCTGCACCCCACGCAGCTGGCTAGCTGCGAGCGAGACGGGACGACTGCGTGCGACAGTGAGAGCGATACCTGCCTTGGAAAAGCGTGGTTGAGCAGAGCGATGTGCACCTTCGATTGTACCTCGACCTAATCTACCTAATTTAATATCATTCCCTACCTAACTATTTATTTTATTCCGGCGGGCAAGCTTACGAGTGACACCCAAGTCGGTTACCGTTTGATTTACAACACATAAAATATTATACAAAGTACAAGTTTACGGTAATACAAATACGACATAAAGATACAATTAATTGGGGATACAAGTTATAACAAATTACAGATTATTTGGTAAAACAAAGCTACATACAGACGCAAATAAGTACTACTCTATTACTATATCCTAATACTACTCAACCTATTACCAAACTATTCTACGACTATTTTTATTTGTTACAATATTACTCCCTACTCTATATACATTTACTTCTAACTATATTACTTATATACATAGAGCTGCCGTCCGGAACAACCTAAAAGTAATTCAACAGACTAGGTGGTACTAGGTGGTAGGTGAACTAGGTGGTAGGACTTTTCTGCAAAGTTCGTCTAGGTAGGTACCACCGCTTTGCCAGTTATTCTGCCGCCAAGCAGTAGTGTTCAAGCACTACTGTGTTCCGGTTTGAAGGGCATGGTAGCTAGTGAAATTACTGGGCAAATGAGACTACGAACTGATCTCGCAGTCTAGAAAACATTTTTAGACTGTGAGATGTCTCAGGATGACGTGCACAGTGCGCAGTGTCACGCAAAACTTTAATTTAGAGTTCCGAGTGACACTGCAATCTGTTATGGGCGGCCGTGTCGCTTAACACCAGGCGAACGACTAGCTCGTCACGACATTTGATTACATAAAAAAAAAAAAAAAAAAAAAAAAAACACAATAATGTACGACATAAAAGAGCTTTATTTCCTTTCAATAAAACAGAGACTTGAAATGAGAAAAGCAAACATAATACAACATTAAACCTATTGTTTTAGAAACCTATTCCAGAACGCATTGTGCAAGTGCATACTGAACTCAGCAACTTTTGCTATTATAACACATTTTGTCCTGAGACTTCAACATACTTTTATATGACTTTATTACTAAAATAATAAGGTGCATTTTTGCCTAACTTCTACTGTGAAGATTCCGATTGAAAGATTGAGGAATTGAAAAGGCGTTCTTATTTTCTTGTATTAGAGTTGATATTAGTTTGTATGTATGGATTTGTAGGTTTAGAGCAATTGTGTATGATGCTTGCTTATGTAATGCAAAATTCACGTTAGTGGAACAATCATCTTAACTTTCTTCCTACTCTAGTGTATAGGTATGGCAAAGGTTCTATTGTATTGTATGTTTATACCACATTCCCAATTTGTATAAGCTGAAAGTCTCGCAACGAGCTATGGAGAAAGCTATGTTTGGTGTTTCCCTGCGAGACAAGATCCGTAATGAGCAGATCCCCGGAAGAACTAAAGTGACCGATATAGCTCTTTGAATTAGCAAGTTGAAATTGCAATGGGCAGGCCACGTCGCTCGTAAAACTGACAACCGATGGGAAAGAAAGGTTCTCGAGTGGAGAGACCACAAACCGGATGACGCAGCGTTGGCCGGCCCCCACTAAGTGGACCGACGATCTGGTGAAAACTGCGGGGAGCCGATGGACGCAGGAGGCGAGCAGCCGCTCAAAGTAGCGCTCTCTGGGGGAGGCCTAATATGATCAGCGGTGGACGTCTTCAGGCCATTGATGATTTTGTACTATTATATATTCTGTGACCTTACATAAGTAGTTACCTATAATTGGTTAGGTAATCTATTTTAAATGCATAACTTCACACTGACGTGAAAATGAAACGACCGAAAATGCGACAGAGCATTTAAGCATTGATTAAATTAAAGTAAGTGATTAGTAACTTGACACGACTTCAAAAGATTGAAACCGGTTTTTTTTTGTATTCAAGACTAAAATAACAACTTTCCACATCAAGTTATAAGAAAAAAAAAATGAAAAAAAAAAAGTTATAAGAATGAATTCATTCAAACAAAGTAAAACATCACACTGGAGATCATAAAGCTACTAGTAAAATTTCAAGCAAATATTATGCACTTACTGCAAATACCCTCGTATTCGAAGTAAGTGCACAAGCTTTCGATATCATCAATATGCAAAATCCATTGCGCTTACCTTACCCCGTCAGCGGTTCCTGGTCTACCTCTCGTCCCACTTTATGGTCAGCATATATACAGTTATGTATATTCTCAGCTATAATCTAGTAGATTATAGTTGAGGACTGCCACAGAGTAAATTTTGCAGAGTATAAGCTTAAGAAATGCCAGAATGTGGGATACATCTTTTTTGTTAATCTTTAATTTTTGGGAGTTTTACTCGCATGGCGATTATGTCAGCTAGTGGGATACATGTTCGACAGATTTCTACTGCTTAACATAGGCGGCACTTTGAGTGGCTGCTTGCCTCTTACATTCATCGTCTCCCCGCCAGGTCGTCGGTCCACTTTAGTCGAAGGCCGGCTGCGCCTTGTAGTCCGTGGTCACCACTCAAGAGCCTTTTTTCCCTATCGATGGTCGGTTCTGCGAGCATGTGGCCTGTCTATTGCCATTTATATCGGAAAGTAGTCTCCTACACCCTAACAGAAAAAAATCAATAGCTTAAATATTTGGAATGATTAAGAATTCTTTGGTTTGGTTGGTTTGGGAATTGATTGACTCTCAAGTAAAATTTAATTATGCTTTTTGTACATTTTACATTACCTTATATAGTGCTTTATTAAATTAAATGTGTGAGTGTGAGCATTCATTTTCTTTGTAATTGTAAGTTTATTTTCTGATTTGTTTTTGCTATGAGCCTTGAGTATGTCATTACACGAGTATCGAATGGGCAGCGTAGACTTGTCTACGTCAGCTACGTCGTAGACAGAAGCTACACCGTTAATGGTAGCTTTAACAGGCAGCTAACAACGTGTACAAAAGTATTTATTAAAACTTTTATACTTGACTAGTATGGATTCACGTGATTTACATAAAATAGAAAAGGCTTAGTTTCAGCTAAAATAAGTAATATTATAAAGAGGAAAGTTTTGTATTTTTGTGTGTATGTTTGTAATGGAATAAACTCAAAAACTACTGTGCCGATTTCAAAAATTCTTTCACCATTGGAAAGCTACATTCACCTTGAGTAACATAGGCTACACCACTATACGTGCGAAGCCGGGGCGAGCCGCTAATAAATAATAATTTTCATAGAAAGAAGTCAGCAATAAACACTTTATGTGTAGAAATACACGGTAACAATAATTGATTGACTCAGGCGTGACTTCGCGGAAGTTCATCTTAATAACAAAATGAAAAAAGTATATCTAGTGTAATTCCGCTAAAAGATCATATAAGATTATCTATATTGGGGAAGCTGCAAATGACTGTTGTAGGCAAATGTATTACAAAAATGATTAGAAAAGTTTATAATGTATAATATTTATTGAAACCAAAACTGGGACGGCTAAATTGGTCCAACATTCGTTGCGCAGGATTAGGAAAAACCCAGTAAAAACCTAATCAGACCAATGGCAAACTAACATAAACGATCAAAATTAATTTTAAACAAATAAATTATAATACTGGTATTTAACTATTAACTTAGAATACTTAAATATATTAATTAAATTAAATGAATATAAATAATAAAAAATAAAATAAAATAAAAAAATAATAATAAATAATATATATTTTGGGTTATATTAATTTAAATTTATTATTATATTCGTTTAGATTATTTCTCGGAATTATTTATATTCATTTAATTTAATTAATATATTTAAGTATTCTAAGTTAATAGTTAAATACCAGTATTATAATTTATTTGTTTAAAATTAATTTTGATCGTTTATGTTAGTTTGCCATTGGTCTGATTAGGTTTTTACTGGGTTTTTCCTAATCCTGCGCAACGAATGTTGGACCAATTTAGCCGTCCCAGTTTTGGTTTCAATAAATATTATACATTATAAACTTTTCTAATCATTTTTGTAATACATTTGCCTACAACAGTCATTTGCAGTTTCCCCAATATAGATAATCTTATATGATCTTTTAGCGGAATTACACTAGATATATTTTTTTCATTTTGTTATTACGGTAACAATAATTATTATTAATAATATTCGTACTAGGTGGTAGGACTTTTCTGCAAAGTTCGTCTAGGTACCTACCTAGACGAACCACCACTTTGCCAGTTATTCTGCCGCCAAGCAGTAGTGTGCAAGCACTACTGTGTTCCGGTTTAAAGGGCATCGTAGCTAGTGAAATTACTGGGCAAATGAGACTTGTAAACTGATCTGACAGTCTAGAAATCTTTTGTAGACTGTGTGATGTCTTAGGAGTGCGCAGTGCAGTGTCACGCAAAACTAAGTATATTAATTTAGAGTTCCGAGTGATACTGCGATGTGTTAAGGGCAGCCATGACGCTTAACATCAGGCAAACGACTAGCTCGACACGTCATACATTTACATTTAAAAAAAATGCGAAACAACTTAGCCTTTTTCTAATTTTGGTAAAATATAATTGAATACTTGCACATAATGTACTATAATAATTATGTGCCTATATACTTAGGTATGTTGTTGTGTACTTATGTGTGTGTTGTTTCTTTGTTGTGTGTTCTGTGAGTGAACATTGTTGCCATGTACAACAGCTGTACACTGTACAAAACTACACATATTAAATTATAATAATATGGTTATCTCACCATAAAGTATCTTACCCCTTCAAGCTTTTAAGACCGTTCCTTTTTTCAAAATGGCGGTACTTACAAGTGACGGGACCCTTCACTGCTAACGGTTTGGGAGACCATCGCATTATGTAAAGCCTCGATACATGGCACTACTGTCGCTGTAAGGGAAACAAAGCGCATTCTTTTCATCGGGCCACAGACGAGGCGATTTGATTGGCACTATTTTAGCCCTAATTTGTCACCATTTGAATGCAGTGATAATAATGAAAATTAAGTAAATTAAATGGTTGAAAAATTAAAAACTGAATTGTGTTTTGCTACCATTTTGTTACTCTAGTTCAGATTTTATTGGTGAATTCAGTAGAATTCGGATGTTTATTTTAATATTTTTTTACCAGTAAACAATTTCTTACGGCTGATGGTGAACAGAACTTAATTATTTTTTATCTAACAAACATAAGATAGCAACAACGGAGGTACCTACCTACCTTAAAAAGGTTAAATAAAGAAATCCTTAGCTGTAACAGTTAAGCTTTTAATATACACACAATAGAGCTATGGCTATACCAAGGCCGCCATGAGTGAGATGAGGGTTCAATATAACAATGCATGGCGCGCGATGTTCCGACTGCCCCGGTGGTGCAGCGCGAGCGGCATGTTCGCCGCGGGCCGCGCGCCCTGCTGGCAAGCGTTGCTCCGGAGCCGGTCAGCCGCCGCGCGCTCCGCCCTGCATCGCTCCGACAACAGCCAGGTGGCTGCGACTCGGGATTGGCACTCCAGCCCATTACATAGGACGTGGTTTAAATACCACGCTCCTATTACTTAATAGCAGGCCACAACATTTAAATTAATTAGGCATATCGTACATTTTTATTTTATTTTTTATTTTTATTTTGTTTGTGCCCAATTTATGTTATTTGATTGTATTTTATTTTATTTTATTTGATTGTGTTTGTAAATATTGGATTTATATCTGGAAAAATAAATAATTTCATTTCATTTCATTTCATTTAAAAAGAAGCGTAGGTAAATTAAAAATAAATATATAAAGGCTGTGATTTATTAAATCAAATTCAAAATTCCACCTAATTCACTCATCATATTTAAATAGAATTGATTTTTAAAGTGTAAACCACACTTGAGGCATATTTATAAAGATTATTATAGTCCTTAAGGGTCCTTAGGGGTTTTAAGGACTATAATATCTTTATACATATTTAAATACAAAATAACAAACAATATAATAATGGACATAACATCAAACAAGATATTTACAGCAACACAAATCTGACGAAGCTAGTGCATAATGTATAGGCGGACTAAATCCGGCCGTCTGCAGACCACATTTTATGAGCTCAGTACTTCGCGGTGAGAATATTTTACCGATAAATATCTCTTAAGACGTTTCCCTTCTGTTTATCGTTAGGATTCCGCTGATTCCTTAAACAGTTTTTCTCTTTTAAACCGCTTTTTGTGGGAATATTGTCTTGAGATTGCAAGATAGGATTCTTTGTTCGCCTCGGGGGGAAATAAGGGACGTATTAAAGCGAAAGTTTAAGCAAATTGCTGATTTTTAAATTGCGCAAGCTTTGGTTAATACCCTTGTTAAAAGGAGAAATGCTGTGTTTACCTTTGTCGAGGTGCTTTAGGATAAGCGACGATTGTCTTATGAAATTAAGAGCGACCAAGTGGGCGTTTAACTTGGCGGAGTTTTTGCATGAACTTTGAACGTGTTTCGCCTTGGATATTAAAAGATTTTCATGATAGTGATGTTATTGTTTATTATGATTGCTTACTTAATACAAACTAAAGACGCTCTGCGATGTTACTCGCATTTTATCCTGTTTTCCCGTGGAATCTCTTTTATAAATTCAGGGACAAAAAGTAGTTGATCTCGGAGATTTTTCTCGGCAATTTATGTGTACATCCTATAAATATTCAGCCTTTTCAATATAAAAACCAACAAAAAGCACACATAATTATTATGTCTGACATTACCAAGATCAACATAGATACCTAAAATCCTGGAAAAATAACAGTTTCCGTGAGAAACGGGTAAATTGTAAGTTTTTTGACTAATTTGTTAATATTGTTGTCTGGAAGAGATCGTTGCTAGCGATAAGACCACCCATTGTTACACTGGTAGGTACGTAAGATTTATTCTGCGTACGGTATATTTTATTGGTGAGACATTAAAGAGTTGCCTATCTATCATTTCAGGCATCATTAATACATTGGCGCTTCCTTAATATGATTTGGCTGATGACATAAAAATTTTGTAGCACAAATAAAGGAATAAATCCAAAAACTATGGAAAAGCGGAAGTATGTACCTTACCATTGCGAATTTTTTCACAAAATTCCTGCCCACATACTGAGTGGAGCTGTGGGGCGCCACTAGTAATAAATAAACGGCAATAATTCTATATTCAGCTTAATTGTAATAACCCAGATTATTCACAGTCAGTCTGAAATTAATTAATTTTAGATTAAACATTTTCAATTAAGACCTACGTTACTGAGCTGTTGGTATGATTATCAGATAGTGTGCTTAGCTATATGTAGGTATATACTAATCTGCGATATAGATTTCCCGAAGCGTTCTGTGCTGGTTTTACGTAACAGTTTATTACCAGTTATTCCAAAGAAATTTTTACTTCCCGAACCTTAGTACCCATTATTCTTCATGTGCAAAATGTTGTCCTGGGCGTATATAGTCAGAGATTATATAATATTATAGTCGTTTCAATGAGAAAGCCAGGAAAGACTTTTGGTACCTAACGCCCTCGGTTAACGAAGTCACGGCGTCTTCGTCTTTGGTTACTAGCTCTTGCAATTACTAATCGGCAGTCTTTGGCCTCGTCATTACCAATTAGGCGAAATGTGGGTCAAACGTAAGCCTATTTCATATTTAAAAAAGTTCTCCTATTTTTCTTTTCATTGTCCTAAGAACTTTAAAAAAAAATATATCTATTAAGGTGGAACGTTTCACTAGCGCGACAAATTCAAATTTTCTTGCGTTCTTTTGCCAATAATAGCTTAATTATTCAACGTGATTACATGAAAATGAAAACTAATTTTGCAGAAATAAATAGAATGTATCAATAAATTACAATTAAAAGTATCACCTTCATATAATACATATCATTGGTTTAGCGACAAATGGCAATAGACTGAGAAACTAAGACGAAATTTGTTTATTGCCATTTGTCGCTAAACCAATTATATCAAGGAGATACTTTTAATCGTAATTTGTTGATAGATTCTATTTCCTTACGTTAAATTAGTTTTAATGTAATCACGTTTAGTAATTAAGCTATTATTGGCAAAAGAACGCAAGAAAATTTGAATTTGCCGCGCTAGTGAAACGTTCTAATTATTTACCTATGTAAATATTATTTAAGTAGGATAATAAACGTTACTAACTCAATGGTTATTATTTGTTTTATGTTATCTAAGTTATTGTTAGGTATAAGGTAATGATTGTTTGATTTTCTCTGAGCCAATATAAGAGCCGTCTTTTTTTTTAACGAACAATGTGCTTCTTTAAACTAACTACTACAATATAATAAACTAGCTACACTATCTACCACAAAGAACATTTGGACTGTATACTAGCCGCGATGGCCTATAGACAACAGTTTTACAAGCTATAGAACACTAATGTTCGTCGATTAGTATGGGAGCCGAGCGTGTAACATTTTGTGTAGGTAATATGACGTCACGAGTGTAGCTTAGTGATGGCAAACGCAAGCCGCGCGAAATCATTCGGCACCGCCGCGCTGCGCCCGCCCGCGGCTCCGCGCGTCTCCCTTGCGGCATATCGATTCAAAGCCACCGCCAGTCGCATCGCCGCGCGCGCAGCGCATCCTGCCTTCGGTCGCGAGTCGTAAATCGAAGTAAGCACTAAGCACCATGTAGGTACATTGAGCAATATAATGTGACCTCAAGCTATCTATTCGTTTTAAAATTGATCTATTACATGGTCATGCCAGTAGCTAAAAACCAGAGAGCTACAGGATCGATGTGAGTGCTATCCAGATCAAAATGCTTAATTTCCGTCTAAACAAGATTTACGATTATTACAGGTATCTTACAATGATTACTTTTACTTGCATTCCAATGTATTTTCAATTTATCAAATGTTTCGTTCGAGGATTTTTTTGTGTAAATCCACCCGTACAGATCACCAAATCAAACCCGGAATCAATCAATCCAAAAAAAATGAAAATTATTTTATGAATAAAATACTTTAATAAAAACTAAACAATGTATAAAGCCATTACTTGTTCGTTAATAAAATATTTGCATTTCACTACCTACATTATGTAGTTATCTACCTAATAATCCAAAGTTGTAAATGTAATTTCTTTTGCTCTCAAAAACGATTTTAATCGAGTAAGAAATCGGCATCGAAAAGTACAGTGTACAGCACAATTACTGCTTTTGCCTGACAAAATGAGAAATTCACGTTGAACGTGACTCGACCGTTTACATTCTTATTTTTACATTGCTGGTTTTCAATGCACGCCAAGTCTGGCGTGTCAATCTAAAGCCGCAATGAGAAACTAGCATTGTATATACAATCGACCGCTGCTGTTTTGATGAAAATAATACGAAGCAACCAAATAAATTGTTTTATAATATAATAGCAGATATTTTAAAACAAGGAGTACTTAACTATGAAAGGAAATACCTCTATTACCAGCTCCAACTTTATGGGTGGAGTTTGAACAGTTAATTATTGAACAACTAGCCATTTTGTTTTCATAACCTCACGTCGCGCGCGGTTAGTTAGCGGTCGGGGACGGACTGATGTTGGCGGCTAGCATTTGGGCTGGAAAACCAACTTTTTGCACGGGAGGCCGATAAACTTACGTATTCTAGCGTTAGCTATATAATTCTATGCTATAGACAGTCCAAATGCTCCAGCCCACTGCCGGTAGGTAGCGTACCCAACATGCTGGCACAATTGCCTCGTTGAATTGCAATGCTGATTCGTTGAATAGATCTGTCTGTCTTATATGTTTTTAAACGTATCTAAGGAAAACTGCGTTTCGCGAACTATACCTAATCGGTTCAGCATTTTTTCCTAATACGATTATATCACGAAAGAATAAGCTTATCCAACAAAAGGAGATAAAACATCTTTTCTTCAGTACATTGTATCAACGTGAGATACCTTTTGTGTTTGAACAAAAATGTATTTATCTTTGAAAGGTTTATTTTATTTAAAAGCTTCGGATGTTGTCGGATACAGTCAGTTACAGTACATCTGTGTATTTTCTACTTAGACTAGACCTTTTTTTATGTAAACGGATGACGTAGCGAGCTCGTAGTTTGCGGCTGCCCATAACAGATTGTAGTATCACTCGAAACTCTAAATTATAAAGTTTCGCGTGACACTGCGCATGTCACCCTGATACATCACACAGTCCTGTAATAAGATTCAGAGATATCATAAAGTCTCTTATGCCCAGTAATTTCGCCAGCTATAATGCCCTTCATACCGAATTACAATCAGTCATTGCACATTACTGCTTGGCGGCTGAATAGATGCCAAAGCGGTGGTATCTACCTAGTGGTAGCGTGGTAGGTACCTAGGTATACCTAGACGAACCTTGCAGACAATTCCTACTACTTAATAGTGAAAAATAAAATAAAAAATGAAATGTTCTAGTCTATCTAATTAGTTCATCTTAACTAATTTAATTAATCTGTCTAATTACCGACATCGCGATAAAAAAAACTTTACAGTAAAGCAAACAAACCACAGAGCGTTAATTAGGAGCGATCTTTGTCCTGCGGTGAACTAACACCTACAGGCTGGTGATGATGATAATGATGATGATAATAATAAAAGCAAAAAGACATTGCAAAATTATAGCGTTTAGCCCACATTTTTATGCTTTTAGGTACAGAATTAGATACTCTCTACGTCGCCGCCTTAGATACTGTAGACGACGCGAAGCTCTGCACCTGCTGAAACAAAGAAAACAAAGAATTAAAATATATAAGCTAAATAATATTATATAAAATCCAAAATTGTACTTACTTAAAATAAATAATGCAGGCAGCGAGCGGCGAAGGCACGTATATGTAGGCTGTATGTGTGCGTGAGTGACTCACACATAGATAGCTACCGGCGGTGCTCCAGTCGCGAAGCCAACGCCGCTCGGTACGCGGCTACGTACCCACCTACAAAAACGTGCCTTCAAAACCCCTTCGAGTTTCCAAAATCCCATCGTTTTTCTTCTTTTTCCTCGAGAACCAGCGCCTGTACTTTACAGATACCTTCGACCTTGGCGAGCCATCCAGCTCTATAGTTCGTTGTGAGCGGATTTGACTTTTCTACTTACTATGTATTTACCAACAAAAATTATCTTAGTAATAAGAATTATTATCGTAAGAAACTTTTTATGCAGGTAAATTATTCATACCTACGTTGAACATAATGTAACACCCAGAAACAGAACAAACATCGATGCCTGTCACACAATTTATCCTGAGTGGGAATTGATCCCACAACCTACAGTTTGAAGGTAGAGACTACCAACTCAGAGCCAACAGCTTTCCAGATACACAAGTCACATTTTACACTATCTTCCGCAGAATCGTGTATTCCCACTACAGCGACTGACAAAGCTGTGCCAGCAATGATTTACGATTCCGGCATAGATTCAATAAAGCGTAGGTACAGAAGTTACCTACCTTTTTTTTTGTAAACTAATGACGTGACGAGCTTGTCGTTTACCTGTT
This sequence comes from Ennomos quercinarius, assembly GCA_910589525.2. Classification (NCBI taxonomy): domain Eukaryota; kingdom Metazoa; phylum Arthropoda; class Insecta; order Lepidoptera; family Geometridae; genus Ennomos; species Ennomos quercinarius. The sequence goes on from OU342509.1 coordinate 9,413,959, forward strand.
GTTAAGCCACGGCCGCCCATAACAGATTGCAGTGTCACTCGGAACTCAAAATTATAGTTTCGCGTGACACTGCGCACTGCGCACGTCATCCTGAGACATCACACAGTCTAAAAAAGTTTTCTAGACTGTGAGATCAGTTTGTTAAGTCTCATTTGCCCAGTAATTTCATTATTATAATAAATTTTCAAGAACCTTAAAAATAAGGTTCTTGAAAAACCTACTTAAGGTCAGATTTAATAACAGATAATTGTCACAGATAGAATAAAATATTCGTACCATTTTAAAAGATATGTTTTTTTACATATTATTAATTTGCCAGTATTGATGATTCAATGCATTTTCATATAAGAAGAGATTAGGTACAGTTCATGCAAGTGGCCGCAGGTTTTTGAAATACTGTTGATTTTTAAAAATCCAATTGTATTATTGGCCATTATCGGCAGCGCAACTCCCAACCAAAAAAAAGCACCGTATTTCGGAAACAAATATGCAGAAGACAATTTAATGGGTAAAATAAAAGATAACTATGATAAAAGTGACCAAAAATAGGGAGTCCGCATGTCGCCATAGCAGAATTGGCTAGTCGGACATACCCACGGGCCCGTGCCCTGCGGGATCTATGAGGACCGCTCCCCATTCTCGCTAGAAATAATCATAATGATAAATCCTAATGCAGGTTGTTTTCTCCCCACTCGACGACGATATTGTGTAGGTAAAGAAAGCGGGACTGTCCACTATTTCTAACAGTTTGCAAGTACATAATACTATGTATGATTAACATTTATTGTAAAAGAATCCCGTTCTTAATTAACCGAGCCGATTTATTACAACAGTTGGACAACATTGTGAAGGATACGCTCACCTCCATTTTTAACATTTCTTTGGATGAACGGACATGGTGCCAGGCTTCACTACCGATCCGGTTGGGAGGCCTAGGCATTCGCAAAATTTCAAGCGTTTCGTTACCAGCTTTTCTGTCTTCGGTTAAAAGCACTCAAAATTTAGTAAATGCAATTTTATCTGACGGTAGTGACACTTTGGATATTTCATTTTTAACCGAAGCAGTTAACTCTTGGAAAATGGCCTGCCCAAATAGCAGCCTGCCCAAAGACCTGTCCTCGCAGAGGCAGTGGGACGCGCCGCTTTGTGAGCTGGAACGGAAGAACCTAGTTGATACGTCCAGTAACCTCACAGAGCGTGCTCGTCTCTTAGCTGCCTCTCGCTGGGAATCCGGTCTTTGGTTGCAGGCACTACCATCGCACCATCTAGGAACACTGCTTGACAATAACACATTCCGTCTAGCCATATCACTGCGCATCGGTGCTCCCTGTGTTGCTCCCCATCGATGCAAATGCGGTGAAAAGGTCAGCAGTCTCGGTCACCATGGCCTATCATGCAGTAAGAGTGCTGGCCGTATACCTCGCCATAGTGCATTGAATGACGTCATACGTCAGGCCTTTGGAAACGTCAACGTCGCAGCGGTGTTAGAGCCCAATGGCCTTATTCGTGACGACGGTAAACGGCCCGATGGTATGACGCTCATTCCTTGGAAGATGGGCCGGCCTTTAGTGTGGGACGCCACTTGTGTCGATACACTGGCACCGTCCCATCTTCCGGACACATCACACCAGGCCGGCGGCGCTGCTGCGGCTGCGGAATTCGCCAAGCGGCGCAAGTATTCTAGCCTTGACAGAGGTTTTATATTTGTGCCGTTTGGCGTAGAGACGATGGGGCCATGGGGACCGGGTGCCATAGAAATCTATAATGATTTAGCGGGGCGTTTAGTTGAATCGGCACGTGACCATAATGCTGGCGTCTACTTTGGTCAAAGGATCAGCCTCGCTATACAGCGGGGTAACGCTGCCAGCATTATGGGAACGTTGCCAGATTCCACGGATTGCTTGAACCAGACCGGGACCTTTGCCGGTCTATAGATAGTTCAAGATTCCTTTAGATTGTTATTTTTAGTTTTATATCTTAGTTTAAAGTTTTTAGGTATAGTTTAGTTTTTAGGTCTAGTTTAGTTTAGTATACTTATTATTATATGTTACTTAAGTTTTGAAATAAAGTCTCCCCTATATCAATAAAAAAAACCGAGCAAAAGAAGCAAACGAATGTTTCCGTTCACATTAAATTTTTTCTGTTAAAAAATGAAATGAAATGAAATGAAACGTTACTTTATTGCCTTTTTTATCACGCGCACAAATATAAATAAAACTAAAAACCATCAAGTTTGAAGCAAAAGGGGTGGCTTCAGAATTGTGCCGCATGCACGTTTCCACGTGCACGCAGCGCTGTTGTTTTAAGCCATCCCTCGCTCGGACTGATGATCGCCGAGAGAAAAAAACCAGTACAAGCGGGTATCATTACAAAATCTCCAACAATAACAAAATCTATAAAATATAAAACAATATATCGTTCAATCGACACGAAAATTCACGGCTTTTCCAACCGAGTACCGAATTTTACAGCGCTATTTATAAACTCTATCGGTTTACGGATTTACCGAATTCTCTTGTTTTTCTAGCGAACCGTACGAGTCCATTTTATCAAGTTCCGACAATCTGTCCACTGTCACCATTGATTTATACGTGGACGCGAGCGGGACAAAGATCCCCGCTAAACCACCAGTGTATCGACACTACCTTTGTTTGGTGATAGGGTTGCCGCTATCTTTAAAGTTATTTGCGTCTTACTAAACTTTAAACCATGTAATTACATAGTAACCACAAAAGGCATCATCATCATCATCATCATCAACAACAGCCTGATGACGTCCACTGCCGAACACAGGCCTTCCCCACTGAGTACCACTTTGAATGCCTGCTCGCCTCCTGCATCCATCGGCTCCCGCGTTTTTACCAGATCGTTGGTCCACCGAGTGGGGGGCTGGCCTACGCTGCGTTTTCCGGTTCGTGGTCGCCACTCGAGAACCTTTCTTCCCCATCGGCTGTAAGTTCTACGAGCAATGTGGCCTGCCCATTGCCATTTCAACTTGCTGATTTTAAAAGCTATATCGGTCACTTAAGTCCTCCTGAGCTTACTAATTAAGCAAAAAGCATAGTAATTACTAAACCATCTACACAGCTTGTGATGTCATAATTTAGGCATAATCAATTGTCAATAGTTTCGTTAAAACTCATCTTAGTTTCATGCAAAATATAGGTACGACGCATGACAGAAAACAAAAACTTGTTGTGAACATTTTAGCCATAACACTATTTACTTTATGTAGCAATGGCAATCCTACACTTTGTTATAAACTCTGGCAACATATGTTAGATATTCATATCTAGAATTTTAACATTTGACCTTTTTTTTCATTTGTACTTTTCCTGGAGAAATTTTTTTCTTCAACCTAAAGTTTTTTTTAGATCAGTAATATTCAAAAGTCAAAATTTTTATTGCAATCAGGCTATTTTTATTAAATTAAATTAAAGTTCCACAATGATGGCATACCGCCATACGTCGACTGCATATCATCCTGCGATCTCCTCCACGAGACACCTGCTGCCAAGCATGATGGTGATTATGGAAAAATTAAAAAATTGAATCCGTTTTGTAGTATTTTTACTAGGTGGTAGGACTTTTCTGCTAAGTTCGTCTAGATAAGCACTCCTGCTTTGCCAGTTATTCTGTTGCCAAGCAGTAGTGTGCAAGCACTACTGTGTTCCGGTTTAATGGGCATTGTAGCTATTGAAATTACTGGGCGAATGAGACTTTATGATCTCATAAAGTCATATAGTCTCATTTGCCCAGTAATTTCACTAGCTAAAATGCCTCAGGATCGCGAATGCCAGTGCAAAGTCTCAAGATGATGTGCGTAGTGCAATATATCGCAAAGCTATATTAATTTATAGTTCCGAGTGATACCGCAACCTGTTTTGGGCAGCCGTCACGCTTAACATCAAGCGAACAACTAGCTCGTCAGGTCATTCACTTATACAAAAAAACCGTTAGGAGCTACCGAATGCATTAGGAATCTTAATTTTAATTCGGGGTTCATGTTTTATGAAAAGTATTGATCTCGGGCCCTGCATTCAACAGTATTCATGTTGGCGGTCTCTTATATCGAGAGCGAACCGACTGCGTGTTTTACGGCGGCTCCCAATTGACTCCTATGTTCCGATGTTGTGTTTTTAACTTTTAGAATTTTGCTGCGAGCTCCAGAGGTGCGATTTTTGGAATTGAAGCAATCCTGCGAAATAAAACAACAATGTTGCGACTGTGGCGTTGCAACTTAATACCTTGGGTTATCTGCAACCATACCTACAAAATATACAACTTACGTAATAAGATAGTTCAGCCGAGCGAGTTCCTTGTATGTGAATAAGTATATTTTTTTTTTTTTTTTTTTTTATGTGATTGAATGTCGTGACGAGCTAGTCGTTCACCTGATGTTAAGTGACACGGCCGCCCATAACAGTAAACGCGCGTCGCGTATTGCTAAACTACATCTGATAGATGACTGCGATGTGAATTTAGTATTGCTCATCGACTAGCCACATAAGTTGTATAATCCAATGAAGCTTCCAATGAAGAAGCTGCTATAAAAACTTTTCAGTTTTTGCACTTATGCCCGTTTTCACCAAATATCCTTAAATTTTAAGGGACCCTTAAACATATTTAAGTGACAACTGACAGTAATGTTGTTTTCACCGGTGATTAAGGGAGACCTAAAGCGATTCCCTAGGTTTAGGGGGCCGAAGCTCGACCCCTTAGCGTTAAGTGGCAGGTGAAATTATCAAAACGCCGGTTTTTTTTTTTTCAATTGTATTTGGCAACTGTTTCTACCTGCATAACGCCAGAAAATGTATTTGTTTTATTTTTTCTGATGCATAATATATTAAAAACTCTAATGCTAATATCAATAAAGCATGTTGCTTGTATTTTTGATGGTGATTCTCTAAAATATGTAAATAAAATAACGAACGGTTTTTGGAAACCGTAGAAATGAATAAACTGTCACTTTACAATTTAAGTCTCACTTAGCGCTGTGAAAACGAATTTAGGTAAGGGTCAAATCTAAGGGGCCGGGATTCCTAGTTAGGGTGTAGTTTAGGGATATTTGGTGAAAATGGGCATTAATCGTTTAAGTGGTAAACTAACTACTGCCCGCAGCTTGGCACGCCTGGACTACAGTTTTATCATCTTGACAAAAAGTATCCTATGGTTCAATATACCTAGTCGTGAAAAGGTAAAAACTGAAACAGTGCGACAGACTGAGAGAAAGTCAAGAATTACTTTCGAATTTATCACATAAGTCATTTTGCGAAGAGACAGTATGAGCACAGTAAAAGTAGAGACCGAAAGTTTTATGTCGGTCAAGAGACCCGTTTAGGGCCGCTGAGGCAGCGACTAAGAACAATAAACATTTCAACAACAGTCCTTCGCCACAGTAGTTTTATAAACTATAAACAGTACATAAAGCAGATAAAATATAAATTTAACACGTAAACCAGGTAGAACGTCATGAATAATGTTGCTCGGTGAAGAGTGGAAACGGAGATAGCGATCAAGAATGTATACTGCCGCCTCGAATAGCTCGATAAAGCCTTCAATGGGAGCGTTGAAAACTCGATAGCACGATGTAGGTGTGAAGTTTCTCAACCACTTGTGGTAATTTAGAGTTCCCTTTAAAAATAAACTGATTAAATTGCAGTCTAAACTAGACAAGTAGTTCCACTTGCTTAATAAACACTCCTTGTTATTACACACACACACATATAACACAATTTTTCGACACAGAATCACTGGTTACCAAAGGAAAAGTAAGGTTTGAAAACTGCGCTACGACGGTATTCATGACCGCAGTAGTTCAGCGGTTAGCGCAATTGATAGCTGATCGGCCCCGGGTTTGCACGGGTTAATATATTTTAACCAACCTTAACGGATGCTTGTATTACAATAAAACATAGCCTATGTTGCTCAGGTATAGTCTAGCTTTGTATTAGTGACAGAAGTATTACAATCAGATTGGTAGATTTGGAGATTATCGCGTACATTTAAACTAACAAACTCAGAAGGTTTCCCTTTTTATAAAACTAGTAGTTTTTTTTTTATTGTCTATAGGCAAAGCATTTGACCACTGTCTCACCTGATAGGAAGTGATGACGCAGTCTACGATGGAACATGCTTGCCTAGAAGATACCTGTTCACTCTCGTCTTGAAGACACCCAGATCATAGTTAGATGAATTTGGCAAAACGTTATTGGTCACATTTCGAATCCCACGCTTAGTCTAAAAACGTTTTAATTAACTACGCAGATATAAAGAGCAAAACATAAACGGAAATAACTTTTTTTAAATGAATTTTTATATACAAAACCTATAAATACAAATACGAAATGTATTTATTTCAGACAGCTGCTTGTTATTGTTTCTCCATCTGTGATCAAAATGGAAACAGCAGAAGTAAAAAAAAATATTAGGTACAATTCATACCTATCCAATTTATTAAAAAGCATGGTTTTCGATTAATACTGACGTGCGCAGTGCTGTGCAGGGAACGTCATGGATCCCATTCCTCATAACTTTTCCACATACAACTTTTTTATAGGATCCGTGCTCATACACTACGAAGTTATCATAAATAACGATACGGTAACGTCTTGTATCTCCTCTTTTAAAAGTATTCGTTTAATATATTGCTTTTATTTTATTTTACTCCCCAGCAATTAGGGTCGCAACGCTGTATTTATGGTGCCGAAATATCGATAGAAAAGACGGCGATTGTCGATAGTAATTAGGTACTTAAAACTCAAATAATTTAAGAATAATGATGTCTGAACGCTAAAAAATTGTATGTAGTTACTCAAACTTATATTAATCTAACCTACAATGTCGTGTAAAAATATTTATGTAATGATTAACAACGATAAACCTTTAAAGGAAAAGATCAATCGATGAAGAAAAGTGAATTTAGAAAAGAAAACACACTCAACAGGGGTCGATGTTACTTACGGTGATACAATTACTTATTCTGTGGCTGTGTGACTTAGGGTGGGTTTTTGATCCGTAGTCATTTTTTAACCAATGGTTAAAAACTCTAACAAATTTTCACCATTGGATAGAATTTGTTAGCATTTTCAACCATTGGTTACCTTAACTACTGATAAAAAAAACCCACCCTTAGTCTACTTTCTCTTTCTAATAAGAAAGAGATGGAAAATTTTCAAGATAATTCGGTGCCATTGTATCGATACCATAATCTTTATATTTACTAGAACATCCCTCAGTATTTCGCCGTTATTTCCACACTATAAATATTTATCGTACGGACCTTCTCCCATTGTTTATTGGCATAGATAAGATACAGCGACATTTGAAGATACTTTGTTGAAGTATGGTCGTTTCGGAAGAAAAGTAGTTATAAATATCTGAGTTTGTGGACATAAAAATGTTGTTATGAATAAAATAGTTACGATGGCCAGTAAATGCATTCAGCAAAAATAAAATAAAAATATTTGTATCGTTCTATATTTAAATGGCTTTGAAGGTGGAACAAACCCAGAGAAGCCAGTCTCATTTGTTTTTTTTAAGCACAATACAAATTACAATCTAGATATTCTATTCTATAATTTTAGCTGACATTTTTGCCAAGTTATTGATACTATAATTGTTGTTTGTTGTTGTTGTTTGTTTGTTGTTTGTTGTGTTGTTTTGTTATTGTGTGTTGTTGTTGTTGTTGTTTGTTGTTATTGTTAATTGTTATGTGATTTTTAGTTTTCAGGCTAGTATCCGTAACACAGGCTAATTAATGGTGATAAAGATAATGATGATGATGATGAAAGATTTTCACAACTTCTAATACACCTAGTTAAATACTGTATTTAGTTAGATCATTTTTTAGACAGTTGATTGATTAATTAGACAGTTCTACTCAGCCTTCTTATATGTAACTAATTATATCATCAACATCATCATCAGTCTGAAGACGTCCACTGCTGAACTTACTTCCTCCATAGCGCGCCACTTTGAGCGGCTGCTTGCATGAATTATATGCGTTACATATAATACACGATGGACTGACAACCGATCGTGAAGGATGGTTCGAACCGGCACGAACCGGAAGACGCAACGTAAGGGAGCCCCCCACTAGGTGGGTTAAAACCGCGGAGAGCCAATTGATGCAGGAGGCAAGCAGCCGATCAAAGTGGCGCTGTGTGGGGAAGGCTTATGTTCAGCAGTGGACGTCTTTAGGCTGTTGATGATGATACACAATATATATTAATCTGAAATTACGATAGCGGGTATAAGCGGAGCAATATATAGTTATATATTGGCTACCCAAAATGCAATAACTCCAGATCAAGCTCTCCCTATCTTCAAACTCTTTACCAGAATTCTATTTCAAGCCCGAAGGTGTTAGTTTCTCAGTTCAATTATAAGAATTTACTATACTCCCGGGGCGTCCGACCACCGCGCTGTCAGGGCTTCGCACGTAAATTATAACCACCTTGCCTTCGGCTGGAAAATCAAGCTTGTAAAATGTAAATTTACTTGTTCTGTTCTAGATAGTGTTTTGAGGAATTAATAACTTTAAAAAGTTGACGAGAATGTTTGAAGGTTTTTTTTAAGGAGAGGAGTTATGCGTAGTGTGGGGGTCCGATGCTATTGTCTACTTCTTTCCCCCACTGCATGGAAGGTGGATGGAAATAAGAGTGAAGGGAAAATGGGAATGAAGGAAAGGAGAGGGGATTTGTAATTAAAACCATGTTAAGACAACTTCTATGGAAGAAGCAATCTAATAAGAGGATGTAAATTTTACTCTGGCATGTTTTCAGAAGAAAGTTTGAAGGTTAGTAAATTTTTGTGGTAGCCTTTTGCGCTAAGCCTGCGGTATGTTAAGTTTTGAGTTTGCGATACTGAAATTCTTCGTGGGTAGAAATTATTATGGAAAAGAATAAACAGTCTGTTTTTGAATAAGTTTGTAAAGACTACTATTTTTTTCTTTAATCTGGAAATTTTAGTCATCAAATGTTCGTGATAAATAAATAAATATTTCACACAATGCCATCTACCCCCAAACTAAGCAAAGCTTGTACTATGGGAACCAGATAACTGATAGAATACATATAAAAGTACTTTTTGTTTGTAAATACATACATAAAATACAATGTAATACCCAGACACAGAACAAACACCTATATACATTACAAAAATGTTTGTCCTGGTTGGGAATCGAACTCACAACCTGCAGTACAGAAGGCAGGGCTACTACCAACTGAGCTATAAGGCCAGTAAAAATATTACATCTGTTTATCAATGATAGGCATTTGACTACAGTACTGTAGGTATAATTATATGGTTCAAAATTATTGTTTGTAGGATAAGAACCTAATTGATTTCAATCGAAATCAAAAGGATTAACAGTGAAATAAAATTACCTCCTATCAGATAATCATTTATTTGGGTATAGTTCCTCGCAGAATGACCGAATATTCATATAATGCGAGGAAAAAAGTAAGTTAGCGGGTGAACACCGGACTTTGAGTAATGACCTCACATTCGTGCGGCCCGACGCATATTGCGCTACTGGAATATGGAAATGCATAGAGTCGGTGTGTAAGTTATATCTTGTTTTATAAACAAGCCTCAAATTACTTTGACTTATAAAAATCTGTAGATGGTGTCATAGCTGAATGAATTGAATTATAAGGAAATATTAAGTTCCCACAAATTGAACAAGACTTTTAAAGAGCTATTTTTGGACCTACATACAAGTCTTTTTCAATATTTATGTTCTGTGAAAGATACTTTCGTTCACAGGTAGGTACCAGGTTCAGGTCAGGACATTCTAACTGTATATCAACACATAAGGACAGTGAACTCCACCACTTGTTACACGTGCCATACCATTATATACCTTTTTCTTATTATGTTACTGTTGGTATAAAAGCGACAAGACTAAGGTGGCCCCTACACGTTCAAGTATAATGCGTCGGTTAAATTAACGAGCAATTCCCATCAATATTTTCTCCTTACAGTGAACCGAAAAACATAGCGCAATACACATTGCATAATCATCAAAGATTGATCACTAAGTGTCTGAGTCTTGTTACAAGGGAGAAGTTCTCAAAGTAGCTGTCTCCACCAGCATAAACATAAGATGTGTGAAAATATTCTAGGTCTGTCGTCTCCACACATTTCAATGTTCTATCTGAACGTGTCTAAGCAGAATTTCCAAGACGACGCAAGCTATTTTCATTTTGATCAGTCATCCCATTTATCAGTCGTCTCATTCTCATTATTGTCTTAAAAGCATTATTTCGTCGGCTAATAAGCGTTTGTAATCAATGACTTCTGTTGATTAATCGTGGTTCTGTGATTTGCTGAAACAAAGCTGTGATTTTTTTATATTGTATCTGAGTGTTTCCATGTAGCGCTCAGATGCCTTTGTTTCGGATGGTATGTTATACTGTCGGTCCTGGCAATTTTTCGTAAGACAACAGTCGTTACCGATGGGGAAGAAAGGTTCTCGAGTGGCGACCACGAACCGGAAGACGCAGCGTAGGCCGGCCCCCCACTCGGTGGACCAACGACCTGGTGAAAGCCGCGGGGAGCCGATGGATGCAGGAGGCGAGCAGCCGCTCAAGGTGGCGTGCTCTGGGGGAGGCCTATGTTCAGCAGTGGACGTCTTCAGGCTGTTAATGATGATGATGATGAACAGTCGTTATGCCAAGTCAGAAGCCTTCAGGCGGTTATAAAATTCTGACACCTGAAGACCTAAAAGACCTATTAAACGGGCCTATTTTATCTATTCACTTTAAGTCTCAAGCGAATAGCGTTAAGGGCGTGTGGTAGGCCAAAGCCACAGAATAGATATATAGTACTAGGCCAAAGCGGGGATGAGTCAGGGGTCGAGGGGCAGGGGCGGTCTAAGTTAGAATGGTTTCAACACGCAATAATTTAGGTAATTTATTATAACACTTAATATAATGGGTATTTTAAAAATCCATTATATTTAGTTCAACTACTACACAAAGTTTCATGACCTTATTTAATGTATTCGTTAAATAATCGCGGTTTATTTGTACGGTTTGGAGGTAACTTTGTAATTTTTTTCTATCGGGAAAACTTTGTTTTAATTCGTGTTTTCAATATACATAGGCCTTAGCATTAGTGCTGAACTTTACCATATAATAATTTCAAAGTCATTGTTGCAATATTGTTGACAGGGCACGGGATGAAGCCTTTTTAAGCATTTTGAGGTTGCATAGGCTCTTAAGAGGTAATGGTAGGATTGGTAGGCCCCCAGTAGGGTTAGCATGAGCTATTAAAATCGACAAGTCTCTCGATAAAGCGTTTGACCTATCATGCACACTTGCACAGATCATACCATAAACCTTTTGTTGCATTTTCATTGGTCAAATGCTTTCTCGAGAGATGTGCTGATTCTTCTATCTCACAACCCTGCATGGCTTGCCAACACGAGAGAGAAGCAAGTGTTCCCGTAGGCAAGCGGTATGAATTGCTCAATAGTGCACCCACAATTCACCCGTTTTCCCTTAGGAACTCTTAATTTTCTAGGATAAAAGTATCTTTTTTGTTATGCTAAAATGGGCATACGTTTGACAACAACTCACCTGATGGTAAGTGACGAAGTTGTCTAAGGTGGAGCACGTTTGCCCATGAGATGCCCATTCCCTCTTGACTTGAAAAGACCCAGGTTATCATCATCATCCTCTTTGCCTTTTCCCATTTGTTATTGGGGTCGGCTCCCAATCTAACCTGTAGCGGCAAGCTACTAGAGTTACATGAGGCGCTGCTATCTGACCTCGCAACCCATAAGGAACCAGCAACAGGGATGGTTAGACCAGGCCTCAGATTTTATCAGGCATCTGATTACCCGTAACGATTGCCATAGATGTTCTTATGACAACCGGGACCGACGGCTAAACGTGCTCTACGAGGCGCGGAGCGATGGCGTCGAAAACTGTACATAACTTACTAGAAAGACCCAGGTTATACCCAGGAGGAAACACTGTTGAAGAGTATTCCATTCCTTGGCCGTTCGGACTATGAATGACTCAGCAAAACGCTTATTACCCTTAACCTAACCTTTATAAGTAGAGACAGGTAGTAGCTTTAGCTAATAAACAAGTAAACAGACATGGATTCCCTTCTAATTATAGGAATCATTGCATGTAATTTAAACTGATTGCATGTAACCTTCATCTACACCACTATTATAAAGAGGAAAGATTTGTATTTTTTTGTGTATGTTTGTAATGAATAAACTCAAAAACTACTGTGCCGATTTCAAAAATTCTTTCACCATTGGAAAGCGACATTCACCTTGAGTAACATAGGCTACCCACTACACGTGCAAAGCCGGGGCGAGCCGCTAGTGTAACATAAACTGATAACGCTGTACCGATCATAATCCACACCAACTTCATCTTACAAGCATGTTCAAACACCTATATACAGTTATACAACACGTATTATACGTAGCTCACCTATTTGCAGAGCAATGTAGCTGTTAAGCCACGCGTGTATCCACCCCATTTGTCTTGTTCTGAAGCAATGGACCCTGACGAAATCCAATGTATCACTGGCACTACATCTCTAATGGGTAGTTCAAACTGTACAGTCGGGGAATATATAAAATACACTTCTGGTTTTATGTTTTTCTTAAAGGTTTCTGTTGTTGCAGGTATTAAAAAGTACCTATAGTCACGCAATGTGTGTTTAATGTATTTTTGATTAGTCTGTTTTATATGGCCTAAAAATGGTTTTTTGTTTTTAGGGTTCCGTACCCAAAGGGTAAAATGAACCCTAATACGAGGGCTCCGCTGTCTGTCTGTCTGTCTAGTGTCTGTCCGTCTGTGACCAAGTTGGTACCGTGGTAGTTAGACAGTTGAAATTTTTACAGATGATGTATTTCTGTTGCCGCTATAACAACAAATACTAAAAAACAACGTGATCTTTTTTGCTTGTTTACCAGATGAGTCATAAATGGCACTGCTTTAAATAGTACTGCTACTCAACACTACATGGCATTGATAGATAATGGTACGGAACCCTTCGTGCGCGAGTCTGACTCGCACTTAGCTGGTTATTATATTATTGAATAGAATAGAAGTATTTATTGTCCATATAACTTTGTCTATCGCACGGGGGAAGTTATTCAGATATTTATTTATAGTAATTATAGCATATAGTTAAACAGCTGCTCATAATGACACACCTTGAGGGAGGCCTTTGTTCAGTATTGGATGTAATTACGTGCATCGATGCATTCTAGTATCCGTTGTATCGCTCTAAAACAAATACTAGCCTGTTTTTCAGTAATACTCGTACAGTATTTCAGAAAAGGCCGTAAGTCGCATACCACTATAGAGCGTGTCCAAATTTTTTTAACTTCTACTTTATTCCCCCACTGTACCTAACTCTTCTTACAACCACGCTCTAGTAAAGTTAAAGGATATAACATCTTAGCTGCTTTATGAGCTGGAAGTAATGTTATTGGTGAGATCTTTTTATCTTACAGCTTCCTTAGAGCTTTGGGAGAGAGAAGTTCATTTCCAGCGTTACCATCTTGGTCCTTTGGCATTTTTATAATTTTAATACCTACATTTATATGTTCGTCTAGGTAGGTACCACCGCTTTGCCAGTTATTCTGCCGCCAAGCAGTAGTGTGTAAGCACTACTGTGTTCCGGTTTGAAGGGCATTGTAGCTAGTGAAATTACTGCGCAAATGAGACTTAAGAACTGATCTCACAGTCTAGAAATCCTTTTTAGACTGTGTGATGTCTTAGGATGACGTGCGCAGTGCGCAGTGTCACGCGAAACTTTAATTTAGATTTCCGAGTGACACTGCAATCTGTAATGGGTGGCCGTGACGCTTAACACCATGCGAACGACTACCTCGTCACGTCATTCGTTACCATTAAAAAGAAAACAAATATTTTCGAGACCAAGACCTAAATGGATATGATATGCTATTTTGAAATGAATATTAGGGGAACAAGTATCACGTCACGTCAATCATTTACGACTTACGTCCATAAAAAACAGCTTTACATGCATTTTCCAGACCTTAATTTATTTTGTCCTTACTACTGAACACTAAAGACAGATCAGACAACAAATAGGTCATAGTTTTGGCGGGAACGCGGTAAAGTTCACGTCAAAGCATTGTATTATTTCACAAAACTTGTGCTTTTTCCACTGTTAATGTTTAAAATTGGTGGCGTTTTACGCATTAAGCCTTTAACATAGGCCAAACGCGTCTTTTTAACTAATCATACTGAAGAATCTATGAATTCTACAGACATGAAAAAAATATCACCAATAAGATCATTCTGCACCTGTACTTATCAATTGAACAAAATATTCGATTACTAGGTACATTATGAATAAAAAAAATACTTTAAGAACGCCTTTCCAGTCACAAAGTGTACAATGCCGCGTTAAGGAAGATTGCGTCATTAAATATTTTTACACCCTCGGATAGGAAATTTAAAAATAAACAAACTCATTTAATCATTTTATTTTTAGAGCCAAAATTAAGTCTGTTTAGTAATATTTTGCGTTATTTTGCGGCGAGCCAAGGGCGAGGCCTTTGGCGGGGCGTGAATCAGTCTGCCCCGGCATGTGCCAACGGGTGGACGCGCTGCTGTTTTTTATAAAATATTTTACATGTTTTTCTTATTTGCATGAATATTATCAATTAAACAGCCAATAAATAGGTATTGACTATACGAAAAAGTCGGTTTTAGAGCCATTTGATTAGTTCTTAGTGACTTTAATGTCAGTAAAAGTATTTGGAACAATAATAGATCGTATAGTCGTAGAAGGTCAGTATAGGTATTTTAAACTCTTTTGGCAGGGTAGGGTTCCAATCGAACTAAATTAGCGTTAGGCCCCCCATACACGTTCAATTTTATTGATCAATCTTTGTGATTGATCAATGTTATTGATCGTTTAGGGTTAGTATTGGTCAATGTTTTTCGGTTTACAGTATGGAGAAAACATTGACGGAAGTGGTCTCGTCAATTTTATCTATACATATAATAAAACTGTAGAGATAAAAAAGTCTATAATTGCAAGATATCAAGAAAAAAAATGACACAGGTTGGCTTAAAATTAGCCGCTGATCACGTTAAGCCACTTTTTAAACACTTTGTCTGTTTGTTTGTTATGACTGAACTCCTAAAATTCTGAATGGATTTTCATGCGGTTTTCACTAATATGCTTAGAAATAACCGGCGCTTAAAATAGGATATATTAAAAGTTGATATATCGTTAAAAAAAAATGATGACAATTATTGAGATTTCATTACGAAACGAATCGGAGTTTTAAACAACATGGCCGATTTATTTATTTTTTTTGCTACTAACGGTAAGTTGTAAGTTACCACATATTGTCACAGATTAGAAAAAAAAACAATCGACTACACTCTGTGCCACAATGACCAAAGAGTAATATTAGTACCTACCGCTACTCTAAGAGAATCAAAACAATATATAGGTTTCTTATTTATATTTTTATAGGTTGTTTAGCATTTTAGAAGTTAAATACATACATATACCAACAAATATTAAATAATGTGAGAGTAGATGTTTTTTTTATTTTGGCATTAGACGACATTTTTATTTAACCAATGATACGAAATATTTTATGAAAAATGTTTTAAAAGAGTACTTAGATGTAGGTAAGTATAATTATACATTAAGGTAAGATATTAGGGTAAATATTTTAGGTCTGTGGGCTTTTGTTGTTATATAGGAAATGCATGAACTAAGCTATTATTAGACTACCTAAACGTAGAAATAACACAATACATGCGTGCGAAGCCGCGGGCAAAAGCTAGTTGATCAATAAAATTGAACGTGTATGGGTGCCTTAAATTTTCGTTCACAAACGTCTCAAATTTTTTTCCGCGTTCCAGCCTAAGTAAACATTAAAAACGCTACTGAACTACGCCACTTATTAGGGCGATGGGTCAAAATGATTGTTCCAGTCACACATTGGCGTTTAGGTGTTTTCAAATTTACCCGTGTCTTGACTAAGTAGTATATTAGATATCTGTGCATCAGTGTGATTAAAAATCTGATTCGAAGATGGGGGGTATCAGTAAAGCAGCTAGGCGTAAAAGCAATATTGGACGCCAACTGGTCAAGTGGTAACGTCTTACCTAGCTACCTATTATTATTAGTACCTACATTACAAGACATAATATACCTAGTCGTACCTAATCATAGTTACAATTATTATTTTCTTTTTTATCGGTTTGTATTTGTCGTGTCGGCTGGACTATCTAACCTTAGACTAACCTCATCATCATCATCACCATCATCATCATCACCACCAACACCATCATCATCATCATCATCAGCCTGAAGACGTCCACGGCTGAACATAAGCTCCCCATAGAGTGCCACTTTGAGCGGCTGCTTACCTCCTGCATCCATCGGCTTCCCGCGGTTCTGACCAGTGGCAGGTGCGCCACCTATCACCTTTCCCCCTTCCTTCTCTCTTTCCCATAGTATAGGATAGGAGGAGGAATTACAACTAAGTTCATATTTTTACTTTTATCCCCTCTCCCGAGGAACCCGTGCTGAATTTCGGGATTAAAAGTAGGTATATCCTATACCTACTTCGTAATATGAACTAAAATCATGCCAAGTTTCATTTGAATCCATTCAGTAGTTTCGGCGAAATGCTCAGGCAAGATACAGACAGACAAACGGACAGACAGACTGACAAAAATGAAAAAATGTATACTTAGATACTTTTTTGATTGTAAATACATACACAGAATACAATACAACACCCATCATAGAACAAACATCGATGTACATCACACAAATGTTTGTCCCAGGTGGGAATTGAACTCACAACCTATAGTTCAGAAGGCAAAGCTACTACAAACTGAGGTATCAGGGCAATCATAATGGAGCCCTCAAAAAAAATTCAATACATTATCTTCAATGTACAGATTTGGACCTGTTACAGTTTTATTATAAGTAATATAGATAGATATATATTATATAAGTAATAAACCGGGCACCATAATATTATTATAATAGGTAGATATATTTTTCACGGAGTTTCATCTGGAATTGGTTTAATCTTTGACAAACTCTAGCTCATTGTCAAACCTACGAGTGTGGCGCCCCAGGTGGCTCTTATTAATAACTTTGTGTCCAACGCTCAAGGTCATTGGCGCATGTTAAACTCTTAAGCGCTGAATTACGAGCATGAGTGTGGGCAAGTGATGCAATGTGGTGAATCGTGGTTTTTCGTGTTGCTTTCAAAATTCCATAGAAGCTTCTAGTAAAGATGCCACCGCTTTACTAGGGCATGACTTAGACTATACTATGACTATCTGACTTAGACTAGACTATGACTACCCAGACGGTGACAGACTTGACTTAACGTAAAATATTCTATAACACGATGAAAAATTACAATACTTGATACTGTCTAAATACACTACTTGTGGAGCCAAAATATAAGAAAGAAATAGATAATAAAATATGAAATTTAAAGTATAGAGCCCTAAAAAGCATCGAGTGATTTCTTTCTTTGTAATGTCGATGGTTAAAAATACGTTTCCTTTTTATCCTTGCACCTTGCACGATACGGCAAAACATAAGAAATCTTTATCATCGAAACGATTCAGGTTTAAAAGTAATTCATAAAAAAATCTCTTATCCCATGAAATTCGAAATCCAAGCTATATTATCATCCTACAATAAAATCGATATAAAATCATAGGATCTACCACGAGCCCTTAACATAATGAGGACCTTTAACGAATCGAATCAGAGAAAGGTCGTAAATTCAAGCGACCGAATCAAAAAGCCGTGAAAAGTTCATAGGGATGTAGTGAAATATTTTTTGACGGACAGCTAAACGATGTGATTAGGTAGCCGACTGGCTAGTGTGAATAAAAATCTCAGTAGCTCAATCAATTGAACTGTTCATTGAACTACTGAGAATAGGCACATAGTTCCTCAATGAGATACTAGAAAATCAGTTTCCAATAAAGCTCTAGTATTTTAAAAGGTGTTCTGGGAATGAAAAGAGCACCAAATGTGTTTCCAAAACAGCACGGAAACTACGCACCGACAATATTATTTAAAAAAATTAGATTTTTCCTCAGTAAAATAATTCACTTACACGTTCAACTATCAATTATTGTGTATTTTACCTGTGATTATTGAATAAACTTTCTGTCCAAACTAGTTCTGAATTTGTGAGATGTGTGGTGACCTTTTAAAACGTATGAACCTTTTTAAAAGGGCATAAGAGATAGAGCCGTTTCTAGAAATCATATAGAACTCTCCGTTGCCAAATTCTTCCAATACCAAGACCCAAGTCAATGCCGAGACCACACTCTATAATATTACACTAGGTACATAGTGTCAAATCGTATCTCAATTTGGAATGAGATTCAATGTTTTTTATTCCCAGAAGAGCACTAAAACAAAAACTATTTGGTGCTCTTTTGAGAAAATGATTTAGGTGCTCCATTCATTGGTTTCAAAATCTTCCAAATCTCGAGTGAATATAAATTTCTAACTAACTATAACCTGGGTGTCTTCAAGTCAAGAGTGAATCCTCTAGGTAAGCATGCAGCACCGTAGGCCGCGTCATCACTTACCATCAGGTGAGACGTCAAAGAAGAAGAAGAGAGAGTGTCAAATGCTATGCCTATGAATTATAATAAAAAAAGCTCATGACAAATTACATCTTGCTATTAGGGATAGGGGTGTTACACTATACCGACAACTAACTGTAAAATACTACGGTATTTTTCCGTATTTTTATGGTAAATTTTTAGCAGTGTAGCATCCCTATTCAATATGAAATAAAAGCCTTAGAAAATCACCTTGACGAAATGAAAGGAGAAGTTTCCCCAATTTATACGAACTCTACGGTATCAGGAGGACAGCTCTATTTAAAATTTCATTTCACCAATTTGTGCGTAAATTGAAGGAAGACTGAAAGGACGAATAAATAGACGAATTAGGTACCTTTTTCAGTTTAGGTCTGGATAAATTTCGTATTTTGTGTAGCTCGTTAGAGTAATGCTTAAGTATAGGTATGTCTATGGGATCGCCCACAGAATTCGCCCTATAAGTCTATAGATATAGAATCGCTCTTTGAAGCAGGGTTTCGCCATAACCGTATAATTTTTTCGGTGTTAAAAATACAAAACAACAATAAAATTAGTAAATTCAGTAATTGTTGAATGGCTTAATGATTAATAACTGACCAGCAGTGAGACCATAATTGAAATGGACATTTTGAGAACAATTTTATCACTGTTTTCCAACATTTATAATCTGGGAGTTTAGTAAACCAGTGTCTTCTAGGCAAGCATACTCCATTGTCGATCGCGTCGGCATTTACCACCAGGGCCCTAATTCTGTATGAAAACTCAGATTCCACACGATACGAAACCACGTCGTTATCGTGTCTTGTTCAAATCGTGTCACAGCATTAGAAATACCTTCACTTTACATTATGTTATTTTTACTTTGAATAAATATTGATATATTTTTTTTTTTAACGGGCAAATTGCCTTTATTACTCAAGCTAACTACTACAATAATAAAAACTAAACTAAACTAAACTAAACTAAACTAAGCTAAACTAAACTAAACTAGCTACACTACCTACTACAAAGAACACTTATGGACTGTATAATAGCCGCGATGGCCTATAGACAGTCCAAGTGCTCCAGCCCACTACCGGTAGGTAGCGTACCCAACATGCTGGCCGCATTGCCACGTTGAATTGCAATGCTGATGCGTTGGGCCAAATAAGTGCCAGCATTTTGGTCACGCGTCGCATCGACCAGGCGCTCTGATAGACTTTGGAAAACGCGATGAGCTCCCGGTCCCCACGGACCCAGGGTCTCAGCACCAAACGGCTCAAATATGTAACCGCTACCGAGATTACTATATTTGCGCCGTTTTAGCTGCTCAGCAGAATTAGCCGCGGCGCCGGCCCTAACGTGTGTCTCGGGAAGGTGTGACGGCGCCATAGTATCGACGCAAGTAGCGTCCCACACTAAAGGCCGCCCCATCTTCCAGGGAACCAGAGTCATTCCGTCGGGTCTTTTACCATCGTCACGCATGAGACCATTCGGTTCGAGAATGGCTGCAACATTGGCGGTGGTAAAAGCCCGGCGAATGATGTCATTAAGACTAGCGTGGCGCGAAATTCGACCAGCGCATTTTGAACACGAGAGACCGTGATGACCGAGCTGGTCAACTGCGGTACCGCACTGGCAGTGATGGGCCACACAGCATCTTGCGCCCAAACGTAAGCTGATAGCTAAACGAAAAGTAGTCGGATCTAAAAGGTTACCAGTGTTGAAAGAAGGCATGGCCTGTAACCAAAGTCCTGACTCCCACACAGAGACTGCGAGAAGCCGAGCACGATCAGCGACGCTAGGACACGTATCTAAAAGATTTTTCCGTGCTAGTTCGCAGAGCGGTCGGTCCCACAGCCTCTGTGAGGAAAGAACCACCGGGAAATCAGAATTTGGACAAGCCAACCCCCAGGCATTCTTGGCCTCAGACAAATGGGCTACTTCGAAAGTACCTAAAGATGGAGCAAGAATTTTTTCTATTAATTTATGTGTACCATGTACAGAGGACAAAAATGCCGGTAATGCAACACTCGAAATTTTGCGTATCCCTAAACCTCCTAAGCGCACAGGTAGAGAGGCTTGCGACCACGTCCTGTCATCCATATCAACATTCAAGACCGAAACCAGAGTGTTTTTTACAATGTTGTCTAAGCCCATAAGGAGCTCACTGTGTTTCCACAGTTGACAACATCGTAAAATATAAGTAAATTTAGGGACAAATAGACAAAAACGAATAATTGTAAAAGCCATGTGGGCGTTAATTTTGAGTAGCCTGTCTGATGCGTTATTGAACTTTTGAATTTTTTCTTCTACAAAAGGTGAGATAGACTCATCCAGAATCGGCGAACCCAAAAGGCGAAGAGAACGCTTGTCTACTAATTTGATATTCGGAGCAAGACTATTAAACTTTTCAAAAACCAAATCTTTATCAGGACAAGTATCGCAAACAAAAAGTTCGCATTTAGAAAAATTTAAATCCAAACCAATGTCGCGAAATTCGTTAATAATGATACCTAGATCATTAAAAACAGTGTTCACGTCGCCTCCTAGGGTTCCGTCATCCAAGTACCAAACATTAAGTTTGGACTGATGACGTTGAATAATCGGATGGATGGCAAGGCTAAAAATGGCCGGACCTAGAGGGTCGCCCTGTTGACACCCGACTGAGGATAGGATCGCGTTATTTTGGTAATTTAATTTTGTTGGATTGCCATAACATTGATAAAGGAACTTATATAGTTCGGGAATTTTATCCTTGACTTGTGTCAAAAGAGCGCCTCTGTCGACAGAATTAAAAGCGTTTTTAACATCCACCTTTAGCAACACTTCACCACAATTTAGTTTGAGAAAGGTTCTAAGTGAATGAACAGGGGCCTCACAGCCACCCCGCGAACCAAAGCCCAGCTGTATTGGCTGAAAAAGGTTGCTTAAAAAAGCAACCTTTTTCCTACAGCCGACCTTGGCAGCGAGGCGGCGGTATGTGGTGCCTACCGCAATAGGTCTGATACCACCGTCTTTTTTGATAAGGGCACACAAGTTTGCGCCATACAAAATTTCGATGACGTCACTGTTGACTTGCCCTGACAGCATCAGGTTTACTAAAGCCGTTAAGTCTCTCAAGAGGGCCTCGCCAATTTCGCCGGAAATGCCCGATAAAAGATCTTTTAGAATTTGAGGGGTAAGGCCATCAAGACCTCCGGCTGAACCACTCTGGAAAGAAGTAACGGCTGCAGCTACTTCCTGTGGGGTCACTTCAACAGTGACGTCATTTGGTAGGGGTGGTTCAGGAAGGTGGAGATTTGCTGCTGCAGGTGGATGTTTGTCCTGCAGTGATTGAATTGTCTCAGAACAATATGGGGCTATTGTGTCGCTAGAGAACAGGACGCGGGCGGCGCCCTTAATGTCGCCGTCACTAATTTTGCTCTCTACGATTTTAAAAGTGGCCGAATCGTTATTTTGTTTTGAATTTATAATATTGTTTCGCCTGTTAAGCGGAACAATAATTTCATGATCCAAACATTGCTCTTCCAGTACTTTGTACCTTACGCAGTTTTCCTTTACTCTTTTAGTAAGGGAAGATTTGTTTGTAGGGTCTAATTTTACGTAAAGTACATGGTACGGAAAAGTTAGGAGATGCTCCCAGGCATGTTTCGTGTTTTTAGATATAACGTTCCTAATGGATGATGATAATGATTGAGCAACCGAAATGCGAGCACCACGCGGGATGCGTTTTAGAACCGGAATAAATCTTTTGTACGAGCTCAAAACCTCCCAAAACGGTTTGGAAGGAGTAGCAGCGCTCGTAGGGCTGCTACTGGCTACTACCGAACCTGAAACGGGGGCTGATAGAGGAATTTGGATCACTCTGTGGCATTTCGATTGATGAATTTTAAGGCCCTTTTGGCCCTTGAATAAACGTACCTGGGGACAGTCGGGACACTGTATCCTGTTTTCCAGCGACACCACGTTGTTTTGGGTACTCATTTTTTCCAAAAGATGCTGTGTTTACAAAGTAAGTAAATAAATAAACTTAGGGTCTGTATAGATTTGACGTCCGTCAGGAGCGACGTCGAGGCCCGTCGTGCCGACGCCAGGCGGCGTTGACATGGAAACAAAAATAACAAATTAGCAGTAGACCGCGATAAAATAAGAATATGGAAAATAAGTAGAGACTGTCGCCAGCTCTACAAATAGTACCTCGAGAATCCCGTGTTGTAGACGGCTAGTTGGTGGACAGAAATTGTCCAAAAAGCAGCAAAAAAACCTGAAAAACCCTATCGAAAAATAGGCCGAAAAAAATACGACTTGACAGGGCTTTCAAATTTTTTTTTTTGATTGATATATTAAGTGGTGGTAACTTTTGACGTGTTGATGTTTCGGAACGTGTCTCAGTGGAACATTATGATTTTTGACAGTTCAAATCACGTCATTTCCAAATTCATTTCGCGCGGTTTTGTTTCCATTTCATAGAGAATAGATTTTTGCAGATTTCTTATATAAGACAAGGAATTCGCGTGGTTTCGAAGTAAGGAATCGTAAAGTGGTCATACAGAATTAGGGTCCAGGTGAGACAGTGGTCAATAATGTATCTATACATATAATAAAACTATAACTGGGTTGTATCTGTACATTGAATATTTTTTGAAAATTTTAATTGCATAATACACTTCTTAATCGATATAGAAAAGAAACATTTTTTTGAATTTTTGTCTGTCTTTCTGTTTGCCTGTCTCTTTGAACACGCATCACGCTGGAACAGCTGAAAGGATTTCGCTGAATGGCTATAGATATAGGTAATTTTTCAGAATAACATTTAGGACTCCGGCCAAGTGCTGGTTGCAAGAAACAGGGATGCAAATTTTATACAAGTTTTTTTTCTGTGTGTATTATATTATTTTTTTATATACCTATTTATTTATACTCATCCTGTTGAAGGGAAGAGAGAAAAGAAAGGGGAAACGGATAAATGGATGTGACGGCAACAGAAGGGAGGCAGGCGAAGTCTGCCGTCTTCCTTTGCCAGCCCATCCATTCATCCTTTTCTCCTATCCATTCGCTTCCCCCTTCCCATTGAACAGGATTAGAACGTTAAACTAATGAACCCGTGCGAAGCCAGGGCGGGTCAACTAGTCAATGATACAAAAACAGTATTGCATGTAAAATATTAATGCTCCATCAACTATACAAATCTATGGGTAAGTATTATGCTTATTCTACTCAAAAACCAAATACAAACAAGCTAAATGCCAAACCCGATATGAAATCAGTGTTAACCACTGAGTTTCACAGGTCGGCCGGTACTTATGCAGTACTTAATTAGCGTATCCACAGGATGTTCTGTATTGCTTTGTTTAATGACGTATACAATAGGTTAAACATACACCCTGTTGTTTCGAACTGTTGGTAATATTGACTTAAATAGCCAACATGTGGATTTAATTTGAAAACTCATAGATCCTTCAACTTTGAAACGAAGATTCGTAACGGTTGCCTTTGTATGTTGTGACGTGTTTTGATGGCATTAGTCCGATGATCTGGCGAAAACCGCGGGGAGACGATGGATGCAAGAGGCGAGCAGCCGCTTAAAGTGGCGCTCTCTGGGGGAGACCTATGTACAACCGTAGACGTCTGAAACTATAATAAAGTTGAATACAATTATTATGATTTACTTTCTTTATTTTCTATCCATAAAAGCCTAATGATAATGATAAAATTCCTTGTAAAATTGCACAAATTTAATATCGATTATAACTCCTTAAAGGTGCTACTTTCTACCACATTTCAAAAGTAAATCTTTCGGAGACACCCGCTATATCAGATTGCGAGCCCGTGAAAATTTAATAAGGTCTGACGCGAGTGGAAAATTTACCTTCAGTGGAAAAATTCTAGTGAGCGGCGCCAGTGCATTACTGATGCATCGTTGTAGTCTCCTGAAAACGCGCTTTGGTGGAATGGAATGGAGGCTTTGGCTTTACTTAATGTAAAAATGTATTTTTATTTTTAGTACTTACCTTTATTATTCTGTGGTATTGAAGTGCTGTTATTAGCATGACATTGCGACAAGACTTGGACAGTGAAATGTATGCACATAATGAGACTTACACAAAATAAAACTTGAATAAAATATAACATGGACAAAATGAAACTTGGACAAAATAAGACTTCAGCAAAATGAGACTTAAGCATATTAATAATTATTTTGATAATTTGGGATGTGTGTTGGAATTGGAGAAAATGAGACTAGATTAATTATAATATAAGTAAATTATACATGAACAAGTTGAGACTTAAACTTTTTTTATTTGGAAAAAATGAGACTACCAAAATTTTATGTAATTTGACCTAAGTATAATTAGCCGATAGGCTAACTTAAGATAACCTTTAAAAAGAAACAATTAAAAAAATGTCAACTCCACGGTTTATACATGTGACTAAAATGTTAAAGATGCTATGCAAACGATTTCAAAATGTACATAAATAAAGACTCAGTACTATATTAATTAAACTGAACTCAGTGACAATTTAGTCACCGTATTTCATTTAAATTCCCCAAACACTAATTTACACTAACAAAATGGTGAGTGACATACCAACGGCAAATAAATACAAAGTTTCATCCATTGCCCCTTCTATATACGAATACGAGACCAACGCGACACTTGGAAAATTAAACTCAAATAACTGGACCCTCATTTACACTTTGGACATACTGGCAGCTAGTTTAAAAAACAGGGTAAGGTTAGAGCTACGATGAGATATAGAGTAGATCGCCGCTTCGAAAACGGCATCGTTTAAACAAGGCATAATGCCTTGTTTTTCCTCTCAGTCGCGCATGATGAAAGTGATGTAACTCACGTATTATTATTTTACAACGGTATTACAGGGCGCTATGGTTCATTATTAAAATGAAACAACCGCTTAAAGACTATTTTATAATAGCTGAAGAGGTATCTGTATCTGTATCTCATATCTGTATAAGTAAGCATTGACTCGGGGACACTTTTCAGCACAGCTTTTCAGGTTTGATGTTCATAGAGACTATCTATAAGGGTTAGAGTGTCAATTGTTTTTTGTCTCACGTTAGGCATTTGTTTGTTATTAAATACTAGAATCAGCTCCTTAGGAGTAATCCCTATTCCTTTAAGTTTTAATATTATACAGCACGGGTATAGCATTAGCTGTAGAAATCATTCACTGGTCAAACCGTTATTGACCAATAAACGATCACGTCATATATCTTTTGTTGCATTTTGATTGGTCAGAAAGCTCTCGAGAGAAGATATATTATATATTACCTATATCGATTTCTTTCGATTTCGATTAGTCTCTGAAAACAAACGTTTTCATTTTAAATCGGTGTGTATTGCCAGTGATGATTTATGGTACTGAGACGTGGTACTGTTGGCATCATTAGTCAGCTCAAAGTCGCCCAATGAGCTATGGAGAAAGCTATGCTCGGTGTTTCCCTATGAGATAAGATCCAAAATGAGGAGATCCGCAGGAGAACTACATGTGATTGTGACCCAATGTGACCGATACAGCTCTTAGAATTAGCAAGTTCAAATGGCAATGGGCAGGCAACATCACTCGTAGAACTGACAACCGATGGCGACGAAAGGTTCTCGAGTGGCGTAGGCGTCGCCCCCCACTAGTGGACCGACGATCTGGTCAAAACTGCGGGAAGCTGATGGATGCAGGAGGCAAGCAGCTGGTCAAAGTGGCGCTCTTTGGGGAGGCCTATGTTCAGCAGTGGACGTCTTCAGGTTGTTGACTTATGTCAATTTCTACAGCTCGTGCTATGTGCTGGTATTTGTATTTTGGGCTAACCCAAACCCCCACTACCCCCACTATCTAAATAGTGGGGTTCAGCGCCAGCGGTAGGTATACCCCGTGCGACTTAAGTCGATGCACCCTGTTTTGAATCCCGCTTTCCTCTGTACCAATGATTGTTCAAGGTGTTTCCAGAACTTGCACTCACCTTTACGGTGCAGGAAATTCTGTGTGTTTTCTGTTGTGCATATTTTTATACATAATATCAATTTCCTGTCTTTTGTCTTCATCCTCATTTTTGCATTTTTATCACTCTCTTCCATCTGTGTGTATCAAACTCGTATGTTATTTGCTCGTCCGTTCCCTAGAAAGCGAATTAACAATTGAAACTAGAAATTAATTACAACTAGCGGGCTTATTAACCGACCCTTTTTAACTGGCTGCGGTGAGACCCTTCAGATTGTTTGTGCGGGTTTTATTATGGGATACAAAACTGTTTGGTATGGTAATAACAAATTCTGATATATTAAATACTTCAGTGTAATATTAAGCCAAAGTGCTAAATAACCTGGGAACTTTGTGGTGTCTTTAATATATAACTTACTAGCTGTGCCCCGTGGAACCATAAAAAAAATCCGTTCAGCTGGTCGCGGCGGGAAGATGGAGCAAACCCTCCCACACCCCCATACATACCCCCAGACAGACACCTCCACACACACAAACTTTCGCATTATCACAGATAATATAATATTATACCTACAATGATACCTGAGGCCTCTATACATAATAGTCTGTTCGCCACTCGCCTCACCGTCACCACCAGTCTTGCCTTATAATACATAATTACATTTTTTTTTATGTTTGACTAGGCTAGCGTTTGACAACAATCTCACCTGATGGGAAGTGATGATGCGGTCGAAGGTGTAGCACGCTTGTCTAGTAATAAATACCTATTCACTCTTGAGACCATCTTTCCCTTCTAATCCACTATTTGTTTTATTTTATTTAATTTTCTTCGGAAAACTTACAGCTAAATAATACATTTGCAATTAACTTAGTATTACTGTGATGATTTTCGCTGATACACTATACCGAGATCTGCGGAGGTATTTAGTCTCTGTCCCTGTTGAAGATTATGTTAAAAAAAAAATTAATGTTTCACCACCAAAATCAACATACCTTTTCTTATGAAAATAATTGACTTTTCCAGTAATGGAAACGGGAAATTTGCGGTTCAATTTACAAGGCACCTCTATAAACCACATTAATCTATTTCTTTGTGAAAAATAAAATCTACAAAAGATAGTCGACGACAATATCAACATCTTTTAAAACATGCTAAATACAATCGTTCTGGTCTTTTCCAGTAATCATTGTAAGTGCACCAACGTTAGACAAGAGCTACTATCTAAATAATAAAGGCTACCAATTCAGAATTTTGAATAGTTTTTAGCAAAAATAAATACACTATTTACTATGTAGTCGACCATAAGCCATAAGCATAGGTACTCCTTTACGACTTTCTGTTAAAGTCAAAGGACTCATTTTGTTAAGTGATCTTTACAAACTAAAATTCCAAACGCATAGAATTAAAATTCTTTTGAAAATAGAAGGAGCTTGGAGAGAAATTGTTAGAATTGTGCATGATTACTTAAACTTTGAAGTCATCCAAAACAAAATTTCGTATATAAAATACTGGTCTATATTTTATATTTTATTCCCTAGAGTTGAACAAGCACCGTCAGTGTAGTCTCAAAGGAGACAGATATTTTGAAAAGTTCTTAAAATTAAATTATTGTAACATTATGATACATTAGAGTTAGTAAGTTGAAGTGGCAATGGGCAGGCCACATCGCTCGTAGAACTGACAACCGATGGAGAAGAAAGGTTCTCGAGTGGCGACCACGAACCGGAAGACGCAGCGTAGGCCGGCCTCCCACTCGGTGGACCGACGACCTGGTGAAAGCCGCGGGGAGTCGATGGATGCAGGAGGCGAGCAGCTGCTCAAGGTGGCGTGCTCTGGGGGAGGCCTATGTTCAGCAGTGGACGTCTTCAGGCTGTTAATGATGATGATGATGATGATGATGAACATTATGATATATATTTTTATATTTTTAAGTACTTAATACCGACTGTTAAATGAGCACATCCATTACTAGGGCCGACGTATCAATAACCTTATATATATATTTATTTTATGATTTTTATAATGATAATTGTTTAAAATTATATTTCAGTAATTATGTTAACTAAAGTGACCGATATAGCTTTTAGAATTAGCAAGTTGAAATGGCAATGGGCAGGCTACATCGCTTGTAGAACTGACAACCGATGGGGAAGAAATGTTCTCGAGTGGCGACCACGAACCGGAAGACGCAGCGTAGGGCGGCCCCCCACTCGGTGAACCGACGACCTGGTGAAAGCCGCGGGGAGCCGATGGATGCAGGAGGCAAGCATCTCAAGGTGGCGCGCTCTGGGAGAAGCCTATGTTCAGCAGTGGACGTCTTCAGGCAGTTGATGATGATGATGATTAATTATGTTAATACCTACCTATTACTGATCCGTTCATCAGCTTCCATCTACTCTACTAAAAAGAACATAAAACTGTAATAAAAAGAGAAATAAAAATATTATAATTTGTTCCACGGATAATTGTAAAAGTTGCAATCTCTCTGGAAATAAAAAAGTTGTACAAAGGTAAATGCAGCTTTCAACGATAAAGAGAGATCGTAATCGCTGTTTGTAAAGATCTTGGAACCCTTTGAGAACCATTTTCTCGGGGAGGAACATTTTACTAAAAGTATAATTATCTTCCATTGTTTGAATTCGATATAATATAATGTAAATTGCTTTAGCAGTAACTAAGTATAAAGTTAGCACAGTTATAATAAATCTGAAATATTTGCGTTTCTTATTATGTTTTGTTTATTTATTTTTTTAACGATCTTTATTTGTCCCCATTTACAATTTTTATGAGCATACCTTAAGTATTAGGTTTTATAGGTTAGAATTGTACACTAGATTCTGAAGTAGAAAATACTGCAATTTGATACAGATTTGAATACTGCAATCTATAGAGAGTAGAGAGACAAGTAGTGACAGTAGTGAGTATACAATAACTAGTATGAATCCTAATTAGCGAGTTTTTAACAGTTTCTTATGATTTAGTATAATCTTATCAGTCTTTACTTTACATGTATAACTTTGTATTAAAAACCTAAAATATCTGAGATAGTTACAATAATTAAGTCACGATTAAACATACATCATTTATAAAAATCTGTTAATAATCACATCACACTAATATTATAAAGGCGAAAGTTTGTGCGTATGTGTGTATGTGTGTATATTTGTTACTCTTTCACGCTCTAACAGCTAGGATGGATTTAGATGAAATTTGGTATGAAGGTAGCTTATACCCTGGATTAAAACATAGGCTACTTTTTATCCCGGAAACGGGAACGGTTCCTGTAGGAACGCGGGAGAATCCGCGGGGCGCTGCTAGTCATATATAAAATAGAAACAAAATAAAATAGTTAATAGATTCCTAATCTATTAACTATTTTACGGATTGACGGATACGGTCATATGGTGATACGCCCAGAAAGCTACAAAGGGCCTCGCGTTGGTGTCTGTAACTGCTAAATTCCGGGCAGTGCTCAAGCAAATGTTCGACTGTTTGGATGTTATTGTAGTATATCTAGTTGCATGGTTTATTAGGCATGTATCATACCTATACTTGCACGACAATGTAGCATTTACAACTTCTTTAGACACTATAAAAAAAGCCGAAGCAAACCTTAGACAAGTGATAAACTGTTTTTTAAATCTGTCTGCCATATTTTTATATGCCTATTATTATTTTGTCCCTAATGATTAAATAAGATGGCGCCTTCAATTCACACCAAAAACGAAACGATATAAATGTCAGGCGCTGATACTCTGTAAAATCAAAATAATATAGTTCTTAAAATTTTTAGCAGCCAGCGGGATTTGGACCGGTGTGTTCTAACTCACTGGATTAGACGTTCTGCCAACTGAGTTAAGGTCACATGATCGCTGACTGCAAAAATCTTAAGGACTATGTCTTCACCAACTAAGCCGACCTATATAAAATACTGTAATAAAGGACAACTGGAATTATTTTTTTTATTATGCAATGATCGAACACCCTTCAACTTGCTTAAATTTCCAAAATTACGGATAATTTTCTTTCAATTTCTGTGTTAAGGTATTAATACCACTTTGCAGTGCAATGCCATTGCTACATAAAAGACTGGTATATAGATTAGTCATAACGGTTTTTTTAATGTAAATTAATGACGCAACAAGCTGGTCGTTTGCCTGATGTTAAGCGTCACGGCTGCCCATAACAGATTGCAGTATCACTCATATAGTTTTGCGTGACACTGCACTGCGCACGTCACCCTGAGATTTCACACAGTATAGTAATAAGATTACTAGACTGTGTGATCAGGTCATAAAGTCTCATTTGCCCAGTAATTTCGGTCATATTAGAATATAGACAATTACTCTGACTATCTATCATTATAATGTGATTGTTGGGTGTAAATTAATGAATGAATGTAGGAGAACGTCTGTATTTCCATGTCGGTTATAAATGCGTAATGTGCCAAACAAGATATTGTAGTTAGATATCAGCAATAAAACACGAAAATTCCGATTGTACTTATACTTATTGTACAATACTTACCATTGTATAAAATATTGCTCACGATTTGTTAAACTTCAATGCACAATAGTTTTTATTCCCGGACACACTGCGGAAACCTACTCGCAAGGCGCAGCTTTTATTAAAAAATCTTCAAAATGAAGACACAAAATATTTGAGCTATTAACGTCTGGAATACCTGCATTTTTCATAACAATAGAATAACAATGTATAACCGCTCGATATCGAGCCCCTGGGAGTCCAAGGGTCAATGCTAATATACAAAAAATGAAACATATATGTAAATAGGTAAGGGTCTCAAATTAAACCGACTCGTTATAATTAAACGTAGGTTAAAAAGTACCTGACAACGAAAACGGCTCCCAAACTCCAACAAAACAATTTATCACCTACTTAACGTGCTCGAAGAAACATGAGTTTAATAAAAAAGAGATTTATTATCGGTACGTGAATGCATCCTCAGGTGCTCAGAAGAAACTCATCAATCTTGTAAAAAGGATTTAATTAAAGCAAGTTACTTTTGCGCGTGTAGACGTTATTTATTTTGAAGGAGCAAGTGAAAAATATTAAGGCGTTTTAAAAATATACAAAAATACGTTGATAACCAAGAAAGGGGCAGAAGCAGACAAATCTATTTTGAAAATACAAGTTGTTACACATTACGAATCCACATCAAAAACAGGCCAGTTATTTTCAAAATTAATAATAAATTAGGATTTAAGGTGACGGGTAGAGCCAGATAAGCAGGTCCAAATCCGTACAAAGAAACATCAACCTTACCATCGTAGTTCTAAATATCAATTCAGTCTACACTTCAGCGCGGTGCTTACGACAAAGACAACGCACGAAATGACTGATTTTGACGTATCTATTTTTATATAGTATCTTTCAAAGTTATTAAGTCATATAGTTCGATTTGGTATGTTTATGTTTAATATCTACAAAAAATGGGATTACTTACATAGTCAACAGTTACAGTACAAAATTCAACTGTAATGATTGAGTACTGTTTTTAATTATCACATCTGAAAGTTTGCTGGAAACATACTAATTTATTTTTTGTAAAAATATATTCGGTAGAAGCTCAGTAAAATAGAAACATTCAAATTTTTTGAGATAGGTTTGCGATTTTTTTCTATAGAGCTATATTTATTAATCTTGTATTTGCGTCATCACAAACGACATAATGAAACGAATTACATGATATAGTAAATTCAAAGCTCCACATGTTCTAATTACGCCAGAGAACGTGCCAAAAAACACCTTGTTTTGTCTACCCGTCGCCTTAAGTAATCATATTTTCTCAATTATTGTGCCCAAAATATAGGTAATTCTTATACGCCGTGCAGACACAGGGTGTTTCATATTTCAAAACCAACGGGCTTGATTCCCGATTCTTTTTATCTAAGTAGGTAAGTAGGTATACCTACCTATTCAGTTTTAGTTTTTATTAGAATCGGCGCCAAGTCTCCATTGAGCATTCTAGCTACCCATACCTTCAAATTTACCATATCCATGGCTACTTGAAAATATCATCCAGCATAGTTCTAAATAATCATCACGATATCAAACAAAGTCATTCTCTCCTTTAGCCTGTATCCCATCTAGTCCCCAACATTATATTCCTTGGCCTTTTCAGGCTTAAATTAGCGAAGATAATTAAGCATGTAAACTGTAATTAATTGAATCTAAGTTATTCGCCTACGCACAACACAACAACAACAACACACACGCACAACAACAACACACACACAACACAACAACAACAACACACACACACACACACACACAACACACATACAACACACACACACACACATACACGGTTACACGGTTACACGGTATACATGGTTAACATTTATCAAGATAGAGTCGCGACACTGGTAATGTTAAATATCGATGAACATAATTAAAGTCCTTTTTATTTTCAAAAATAAATACCCTATTAATATAAAATATATAGTGATTGTAATTGAATTCATTAGTATCCTTTGAAACTAGGTACCTACTCCAGACACCGGACACGTGTGGACCAAAATTTTTGAAATATATCGCATCGATTTGGTATGTTTATGTTTAATAACTACAAAAAATGGGATTACTTACATAGTCAACAGTTACAGTACAAAATTAAATTGTAATAATTGAGCACTGTTTTTAATTATTACATACAAGGTATAAAAACTTTTAAAAGTATCAAAATCATTCGTGCCAACTATGTTAGGCGCCGCAGCTATCTCCATAATTTTCAATAAAAGAAAATTCAATCACACTCTTTACTCTTTAATAATTATCAATTAATGATGCTATCATGTAGGTACTCAATTTGTGCTAATGAATTAAATTGCATTCTGTGTGTTAGGTTGGTGTTTCCTTAATATAATACATAAATAAGTGGATAAATACATTATTAACATAGTTGAAACTTAATTTTACGAGGTGGTTATGCATATTATGTATAAGTACCTCGTAAAATTAAGTTATGTGAGACCATAAGACAACGCTAAAGTACCTACTTTAGGTACTAACATAAGTAAAGTGCCAAGCATGTCCCGGCTTTAGGGATGAATGGATGCGGGTTTCAATACCGTTCCTAATTCAAATTTTTCCTTTAAATTAATCACCAGATTAATTTTTATATTAGCAATAGGCGATACTACTATAAAAGATAAATCTTTACATCTTCTTCTTTTTTGTTTAGTGGCTTTTAAACGCTGCTGGCCTTGCTCCGACACTGTCACAAATTTGTGACAAAGTCATCATTTATGCTTTTCATAAAAGCATACGGTAATGACTGCACTATTGAGGTGTATTAACTCCTATTGCATTGTATCGATTCACACCGTATTGTAGCATGTTGTAATCACCCGCAGTTTAATCACTGCGTACAATACTGCTCAATTCAATAGGCTATTCTGAACTACGAATATCTGTACATAGTGTGTACCAAGTTTATTAAGCCGAGTAGATTTATACTAAGTGAAGCTCAGTCATTGACCAGAGTTATGTAAAGCAGATTATAATTATTTAAGTCGAAAATTAAACCACTAATTTTTAATATTAGACCTTCGTTTATGGACCTATAAAGGATGCAATTTAATTCATTAGCATAGAATATTGAGTATTGATTGTAGCTACATAATTTTGTTGTTGTTTTTATTTATTTATTTTATTTTTGGAAAATTAACAACTGTTATAATAATATAGAAAAAAAAGAGTTAAAGAGTGCCAATCAAAACGTATTTTTATAAATACGTATTATATATACCTATTTTGGGTAAAGAATTTCTATTGAAGGTTTATGAATTCAAACGCTTTGAAACTAAGGTAGGTAATACTTTACAGTTTCAAGTTGCTCGTAACTTACTTTTGGTAAGCAATAAGAAAATATTAAAATTATCTCTCGATCCTCGTACTCTACAGAGTCAGTTTTCAATTCATCAGAAGTTTCAGGCCAGTTACTTGTGTAAATTTAACTGAGAAGTATAAGAATATTGTATTGCAAACTCATATTTATCATAACATGTACATAATGTATCAAATTATCTTCAATGTTTGACAGCTTCTTAACCATAACCTCGATTTTAACCGCACCATCTTGATGGGTTTATTTCTTGACTAGTAGCCTGCCCTGGCTTCGCACGGGTATATGATAGTTTTCGCGATGTAAGTAATCTAAATACAACCTATGTTACTGAAGGTGAATGTAGCCTTGCAATGGTGAAAGAATTTTTGAAATTGGCTCAGTAGTTTTTGAGTTTATTCATTACAAACATACACACAAAAATACAAATCTTTCCTCTTTATAATAGCAGTGTAGATGTAGACGTGTAGATGTAGATGGAAGTGTAGGTAATAGCTTTAGCTACATCCTTAAATTATGACATTATTTTAACAAAGGGTTAAATGGTGCAAACATTTAAAACTATGTACAGTTTTAACCGTAGATTTGACTGTAGTTTACCTATACATTATTATGGTGCAACCGCGCTTTAGTCATTGCAGCTTCACTAAAATAAAAGACGTTAAAAAGTAAACAGTTAAGGTGGCGAGACAGTTTTAAATTGAATCAATTTGGTATTCTGTGTGCTGGTGTCTAGAAACACTGGACCTTTACGATGAGACTGCACTTTAAATACATTTTAATTTTAAATTAGGTGCTTACGCTCACTGTATATGTATATTACATAGTGTTTTTTGAACTCTTTATCAAGAAATGTGTCGTCAAACACAGTTCTTTACAAAACTAGTTTTGACTAGGTCTAACTTTCTAATTTAAGGATGTGTAAGGCTTGGACTGACGACGTCCCGCTGTGGCGGTGTTTTGTGGTTCCTATAGCGTACTCGTAGTAGTACTTACACAAGTATTAATATTTCCAATTCTCCTGCGTACTCTCCCAAAACCCCAAACCCCAAACCCCAAAACTCCCCCAAAACCCCAAACCCCAAAACCCCAAACCAAACCAAACCCCAAACCAAACCCCAAATTGAAACTTCATTATTTTAAAAACTAAATAAAAAAACTGGCCAAGTGCCTAGTCGGACGCACGCATGAATGGTTCCGTATCATTATCTATAAAAAACGATCAAAAAATCACGTTTTTTGATTGTATGGGACCCCTATAGATATTTATTATATCCAGCTTTTTTTAGTATTTGTTGTTATAGTGGCAACAGAAAGACATCATCTGTGAAAATATCAACTGTCTAACTATCATGGTTCATGAGATACAGCCTGGTGACAGACGGACAGATGGACAGACAGATAGACAGACAGATGGATGGACAGCGGAGCCTTAGTAATAGGGTTCGTTTTACCCTTTGGGTACAGAACCCTAAAAAGGAAACTCCGTAGCTGAAAGTTTTGCATCCTAACGCAACCTTTCAAATTCAAATAGAAATACTAAAAATTATGCAGCTGCAAATACAGACTTACTACACAATAAAATTCAACGCTACAAATGGCCGTTTCTTTCACAACCCCGCTCTGTATTCTACTAGGATAGCAGCAACAATAGCAACTGATTCTAATTGTGTCGTATTGTCGTACCAACACGCGCGCCTTCCAATATGTGTCGATTCGATTGTACAATTATTTACATACATTAATATGCATGGACTCGCCCGGGGGGACGAAATTTCAATTGTAAGACTACTGAGAGTCTCAATTAGTAACTATGTATGGTAAAATTTGAATTGGAATTACCTAAATATCAGCCAAATTCAAGATGATAGCAGGGATTAAAAACATTTTCATTTTTTGGTTGTGGCCCCACTTTCCTATGAAAATATTTCCATACCAGCTTCATAGAAAACCTCTTGGTTGCTAGGGGCAACGGTTCATAGTCAAAAAATACTTAAGGTGGAACGTTACACTAGCGCGGGAAATTCAAATTTTCTTGCGTTCTTTTGCCAATAATAGCTTAATTACTCAACGTGATTACATGAAAACTAATTTTGCATATTATAATATAAATATAATAAATTACAATTAAAAGTATCACCTAGATATCATTGGTTTAGCGACAAATGGCAATATAATGAAAAACTAAGAATAAAATAGTTTATTGCCATTTGGCGCCAAACCGATGATATCTAGGAGATACTTTTAATCGTAATTTGTTGATACATTCTATTTATTTCCGCAAAATTAGTTGACATGTAATCACGTTGAGTAATTAAGTTATTATTGGAAAAAAAACGCAAGAAAATTTGATTTTGCCGCGCTGAGGAAACGTTCCCCCTTAACCAATTGTTTCCTACCAAGGCCGTCAAAACTGAGATTCATTTTGGTTGGCATTGATAGATCTCTGGTGATTTTAATCTTCGTTTCAGACCACATATTGAAAACTTCTAAATTCAAGTATTTCGTGTTTTTCATAGTATCGACGTAACTATTGAAAATTGTGAAAAATCTGATAGAATTTATAATAAGTAAAATCATGGTAATTCTGATATTGCTCAACCATTTTGTGGCGATAACCCTAAAAATCAGTTGATTCTACTTTCAGTACAATGTTGATATCTATATATTGCAAGTTGAATATGGCTCTGTTATAGCTAAAAACTTGATCATAAAACAAATGAAGTCATACCACGAGGATCCAAGTTCTCGTAGTTTTGTTTCTATTATTGTTGCAACCATCGACGTGAATAATTTCGTTATATTTGGTACCTTTTTCTTCGGTCCACGTAGAAATAACCAGTAGTAATAGGTAATATAAGCATTTTGTGCTTCGGATCACAGTTTGTCTTTCTTATCTCTTTGCCTTTCATATAGGTAAGTACACCGAGTGCTTTCAATTTGCTTTTGAACAGCATTATTGAATTCTAATGTTGAAGAAGTGAGCGCCTAAACTAAAGATCCTGAGAATACAATTAGAAATTCATTAGGCGCCTCGAGACGGCTATTGTGAATGAACTCTGTAAATTAGGTAAAGCGAAAGAAAGACGCTTCGAAGATCAAGAGAGAGAAATAACTCGTTTTGTGATTATTAGTAAAATAAAAGCAATCTGTATATAGCTAAGTGTACACCTTGCCGTCGTCCTGCTCCAATGACTTATCTAGTAGGTACCTACGTTATTTGCAGTTTTCGAAGCCATCCCTCCGTGCCTCGGAGAGCACTTTAAGCCGTCGGTACCGGTTGTCATAAGAATATCTATGGCAACCGTCATAGTCAGACGCCTGATCTAACGATCCCTGTTACTGGTTCCTTATGGATTGCGAGGTCAGATAGCAGTCGCTCGTGTAATTCTGGAAGCTCGCCGCTACAGGTTACATTGGGAGCCGACTCCAATAACAAATGGGAAAAGGCAAAGAGGATGATACAATCTGATGGGAGTCTTCAAGTCAAGAGTGAACAGGTATCTTACAGGCAGCATGCACCACCGTAGGCCGCGTCATCACTTACCATCAAGTGAGACAATGGTCAACTGCTAGGGGTAATATAAATTATAGAAAATTCCTATTAAATCTTTGTAGGTAGTACCTATAGGTACTAAGTAAATACTAGAACAAGTATAAACTTATATAATTATCTATAGACTAGCGGTCCGCCCCGGCTTCGCACGGGTATAATAGTTTTCGCAGCGCACGCAATTTACAAAGAATATTTTAAGTATCTTTTTTACACCTTGGGTCACATTATTTGAGTTTTAGTAAGGATCCCTAATTTTTTTGAAAATATAATATAGCCTTTAGGAAAAACTAAATCCGCACTTCGATGACATAACCTTATTACTAGCTACTCTGAAGATGCGTAGAATCGTTAAATACCACATCCTTTTGTTCCAGGACCGGGCATTCACAGGCACGCATCCTCATTCCTAACAATAGTAGAGAATATGTACAGAATAGATACTTACGCATTCTCCATTCCCGCAGTAGAAAGGCTATTTCCAACCGTCTTTTTCCTTCCCATGTTTCATTGTTTCAGATCCAGTTCAGAGCCAATCCATTTGGTTCGTGAATGAAAGGATAGGAGGTCACGTTCGTTTATGTAGGATCAGTAAAAGAGGAAAGTCATGGAAAGACTGATTGTTGAGCGAGCCAAACTTCATTTACCTTATGCCTCTATATGATTAAAGAAATCCGGCCAAGTGCATTTCGGACTTGCGTACCTACTGAAGTTTCCTATACACAAGTAATTAGATAGTTACGTCGGCGATAGACCTAATAAAATAGCTCCTTAGATTGAATTGGTTGTAATAAATTTTAATGCAAGTCCAACTGCATAATTAAACAAACTTATTAATTTATTTTAACTTAGTGTCAGATGTATTGTATATAACTATAACAGGCTAGAGTCTTGCTATTTTTTTTTTAAATTAATAATAGACAGTGCAAACGTGCAGTGACGCCAGTTCTTGCTCCTTCATAATACCTCATTACTAAGCTGTGGTAGCTTTCGGTACATACAATCGATTTGGAATGTAACGTCACTAACGTGCGTTTTCATAGTAACTGTGGGGAAGCTCTGTTTTGCGAGAAAGGGACAGGCAATGAAACAAGAAACCCAGAAACCTCCAGAAATTTTAAAAACTTATTACTCCGTGATTTATTTACCGATTTTACTATTTTTTTCAATTATCGCATTGATTTTTAACCCAGGTATTCTAAGAAAATAATATTAACTTGTTAATTTTTAATAGCACGACACTAGCTCATTATACAAAAGCAAGTTTACCTACTTAATCTCTACTTAATCCTATTATAGACATCAAAGATAATAAAATCGAAATCAACCAACCAATCAAAACAACTTTACTACCATATTAAGCCAATCAAAACAGTTAAACTCGACATCAAGATTTAAGATCCTGAGAGATCCAAATCACATCGGTTCCGATATTACGATACGACACCAACTTCGTTAATACACCTATTATTGTTCTAGAACCATAACTAACAATAATACCTAAATCGATAAAATTATAGATAAGTTTTATGGTGATAGGATTTGTGATTTTAGCTAGGTTGCTTTGTTTTGTGTTACCTACTTCTCTTAACTGTGGTAATACGTAGATTACAAGCTTTTACCAAAAAAATGTCGCTTGGATAGGGCCTTGTTAAACCACCCAACCACTAAATAACAGTAACTAACAAGTAAGTAGAAAAAAAAAAAATAATTGAAAAAAATTGAAAAAAAAAGAAATAAATTGAAAAAGTTTGGAAATTTTTCAGTAGATTAATGATTCAGAAACTTAACTTACTTTTTAGAACCTTTCTTCCCTATCGGCTGTCAGTTCTGCAAGCGACGTGGCATGCGCACTGCCATTTTTACTTGCTAGTTCTGTGGTTTAACGGTGACTTCAGTCCTGCTGCAGATCTCCTCATTTCTGATCTTATTTCGGAGGCAAAATATCTACCTAAGACTATATGCCACTGTTCTGTCTGCGCTAAATTCTATATCAAATAATAATTGCAGCCTATATGGTGTGGTGGTTGAGCAGATCGGCTCATATTCCGGAGGTGGCTGGTTCAATTCCCGCAACAAGACAAGTATTTGTACACAAGGAAAAAAGCGCAAAATACCTACTTGCTCTGGGTTTGGGTGTCCTGGGACCATGGTTCTCGTAGTTCCTGGGTCACTAGATACAGTGAATCCAAGTTAGGGTCCAGGGTCTATGTATATGTGTCAATACAAAAATTCTTTAAATCTTTCTTTCTTTTTTTTTTATTCTTTTTTTTTTCTTTTTTCTTTTTATTATTCTTTCTTTTCTTTTTTCTTTTTTTTTCTTTCTTTCTTTTAATTCTTTCTTTCTTCTTTTTTTTTTTTCTTTATTCTTTTTTCTTTTTTTTTTTCTTTCTTTAGTATTAACGGAAAAATTCTTTATTGTATGCCACATAAGTACTTATCAAAGTTTAGTGTTTATCGTTGGGCGTTATTTGTCTAATTATTTTATACATGATTTTTCATATTCTCAGATGAGACGCCTCTCCCAAAAACCCAAAGTTCTCCCTCTAATCTAAATTTTTTGTCCAAAAACTTGTTACCGAGTTAATTCCATAAAACTAAGGACATCTAGGTCAGTTAGTGCTAGCCTTAATTAATATTTAAATCCAATCTGGTGTGGCTTGGTGGCTAGAGGAAAACTTTGAACCTAGAAACTCTGGAAAAGCTATTACGTTTTGAACCTGATATTTTTAAATAAATTGGAGGATTGGGGAGCTTAAATTGAACTTGGAAAAATACCTTGTTAAAAAACGAAAAAATATTTTTTATTACTTATGCTATAAATAATTAATTATGTAAATAAACAAAGTTAATATTATTTTGGGTGATATTTTTATTTGCTTAGGTCAAACATTTAAACACTGTCTCGCTATGTTTTAACGACGTCTACGATGCATGCTTGCCTAGAAGATACTTTTGCTATTAATATCTACTACTTATTACTATTGAAGGTCCTTACGGAAAGCGTCTGCAGAATGGATGCAGAGCCCTGAAGACTGAGATAGCAGCGTGCTGATAGGCCTATGTCTAACAGTACACGTATATTATTAATACACATATAGTAAATCTATATTCGATAAACTATGCATGGGCCGTGTGGTCCTAGTCTGTGAATAGGAGAACCCTATTTCATCCCGTGGGTGCCGTAAAAGCCGGCGATGGAAATATCCAGGGAATGGGCAGCAGCATTCTTCTCTGTACATTATAATTCTGCAAGCCGGCTGCCAAGCGTGGTGATTATAGCAAATTCCTCCTATGATAAGCTTCCAAAGTGGCGTTTTATGGGGAGGCCTATGTTCAGCTGATGTGT
This sequence comes from Ennomos quercinarius, assembly GCA_910589525.2. Classification (NCBI taxonomy): domain Eukaryota; kingdom Metazoa; phylum Arthropoda; class Insecta; order Lepidoptera; family Geometridae; genus Ennomos; species Ennomos quercinarius. The sequence goes on from OU342509.1 coordinate 9,455,311, forward strand.
GAATACATCAGCGTCAAATTCATACTGTTTTGTATAGAAAATAGCACGAAGTTGACATTGATGTATCAAAGTACCAAGAAGGTTAGCTTAGGTTCTCCTGAACAGGTTTAAATATGATGACGGTGCTGATGATTAGATCGTCGAAACAGTTGTTAAAAATTAGACACTGAAAACCAGTAAAAATAGCAATAGGGTTTATTTGATAACAAACATAAAATAAGTTAACAATCCTAGATGTTAAACGTTATGATATTAGAACAATCTGAATAATCCTGTTTAAATAAATGTAAAGTGAGTAAAATAAACAAATGAATATGAAAAATTAACAATTATATTTTGAACAATAAAGGCGTTTATGTGACTGGAAACTTTGGTTATGAATATGAATACTACCAAAATTGATGTTTATTTTATTTTCTGAGTACCTATTTATTGCTCATAATTATATTTAGCTTTCAGGACCTTCTTGTGATTGGTGGGAACAATTTCTTTTACACAAAGTCATGAAAGAGTTAAGAATAGTGAATTGTAATGTGTTAATTACGTATTTGGTAGAATAAAATTTTTTTCAAGCTTAACACAGTAAAGTCCTAAAAGAAAGTTACTATAATAAATAAACAAAACATAAAACACAAGGACAATAATGTTGGGCAGTTTATTAAAAAAAACCTTTGTCACGATATTGCAAATATACTTTTAAAAAAATTAATTGTTACATAATTTAGTAGGGGGTCTACGGCGGCAACTCGCTTAGGTATTTAGACATGAACTGCATTACTATTACCCAAAAAACAAAACCGAAACCTATTAAAATTATTTGTATATGATCCAATTCATTCCACGGGTTGTGTGGCTTAGACATTCTGACGTGTATTATAACTACCTATCTAGAATTTAAAATAAAGTCAAATAATATCTGTATAAATAAATATGTATGTTTAAAAATTTTTGAAATTTTCGAGAAATTGTACTCATATATTACAATTTAATAGATGATTAAGTTCGGACAGGATTTTAATAATAATTAAAATGCTTATCATGATTATCTATATCTACATATTCTGTTTGAAATTATGCTGCACACAATACCAAAAAGTAGAGCTAAAATGACCATAGAGCCGACAACGGTCAACAGTTGATTCAGAGTGAACGAAAGGCCACATGTTTTAGCCATATCAGTATCTGTTCTATTCAGATATAAGTACTACAGCTATACGTAACTAGTACTAGTACAAGTCTTCAATGAAACTTCGATTTAAACGAGTATTCATACTTGCTTTTAAGTATCCACGTGGGTTAATTTATGTTCTTCAGATCAAGTATTCATTATATCGATACATCTCAAGCATCGAGTATTGATAAACAGTATCCTGCACGTCCTCAGTACTTGTTCTATCTTTATGATCCTTGAAAGTACTTGCACATCCAGCTCATGACAATAAGAAGTGTGACAAAAGCGAATGCTATCAGCAAAACTTGAATTACATCGACGTTGTAGCATACGTTCTTCTTCCCCATCCTACCTTCCACTCGTGATATGGCATACGACCAGAAACAGTAGAACCAGGATGACAACAGAACCTATTACCATGAGCAGCTGGTTTAGGTTAAACTGGAGCCCACAATTAGCAGTATCCTTTCTACCCATTGCTTAGTATATCTCCATCGTACCGAAGTACGAGTACCACATGATTATTTCGTAGGTACACTACAATTTGTATTTTGTGGAATATTGCATTTTTATTTCTGTGTTTTGTGGTATTTTCAACGTTTTGATTTTGACAGGATTTGACCAAGATTTGACACTGATATCCATAGAGTACAAAGTTGGTTTTGATTCTCTGAAGATTTTGTATTCTCTTTGTTCAAAGTTTGCAACGGGATCGACGTAAAAAGTTTTACTGATTTTTAATTTCTTTATGGTGTTATAATCAGGCGTTTTATTAAAAAAAAGAAATTGTATTTTATGTATGACCCAATAGATGGTGCCAGTTGTGGTGTTACCGAAATCTGCCACTGTCATGTTTCAAGCATAGACCACAGGTTAGAGGAAATGTGTCACGATTATACTCAATTTGTTTTTTCTCTAATCTGTGCACGATACTGACTGACGACTCTAAACTCTTTTGTTATTTTTTATATCCATTGCGTGATAGCTCGGCTTTATTTTGGATCATAAATGTTAACATTTATCTATCTCGCAGTTCTACTGTACCTACCTCAATTTACTTAAGAAGAATGCACCACAGATTACTTAGGAGATACTACAGACAGTGTACTCGTGGTCCACTCAACTGAATTTCACATTTCTTTGTTGGTAGTCTAAGCATTTTCTTATGTTTCACAGAGGTCTGTGCTATGTTTAAACTACTCTGTGGTTTGAAAGGTTTAAACTATGTACTTATTGCGCCATCTAGTAAAAAAAGCGGAACTAATTTTTGTTTAAATAAAACACCTCATGTAAACAGTGTTCATGATTGTATGATACCCACAGATTAGAGAAAAAAACAATATAATGATACCTTTATGAGGCTTTTTATTTTAAAAAAAATGCTAGTTCCGCTTCTTTTCTAGGTGGCGCTGTAAGTACATAGTTTAAACCTTTCAAACCACAGAGTAGTTTAAACATAAGAAAATGCTTAGGCTACCTACAAAGAAATGTCAAATTCAGTTGAATGGACCACGAGTACATTGTCTGTAGTATCTCCTAAGTAGTCTGTGGTGCATTATTCTTAAGTAAATTGAAGTACAGCAGAACTGCGAGACAGATAAACGTTAATATTATGATCCAAAATTAAGCCGAGCTATCGCGCAACGAAAATACAACAAACGAAACAGTTTAGAGTTGTCAGTCAGTATCGTGACACATTTCCTATAACCTGTAGTCTATGCTTGAAACAGTGACAGTGACAGATTTTGGTAAAACCACAACTGGCGCCATCTATTGGGTCAACATAAAACACCATTTTTTTTTAAATAAAACTCCTCATTGAATAGAAATTACTTTTAAAATATTTTTTAGCTAACATTTTTTTCGAAACTAAGTATGGTGTGATTCCACGCAGAGTATAATTATGCTTATTACTGTATTTGAATCATGAAAAATCTTTATCATTACTTATATCTATTGCTACTCCAGTGGTTCAACTAATCCAAAGCTTATATATAAACCACAGATTTAAATGTGTATTTGGATCTACGATACAGTCACGCACCGTTTTGTAGTAGTTTTAATACTCTATAAAAAATATGTTTCATGTCTTTATACAATTAAATAGTCTAACACTTAATAGTAATCCGTGGTAGATTATTTTCCTATTAATGCAACTTGATCCAGTCTTACGAAATTATAACGTGCTGTTGTCTATTCCCAGTAGTTCAATAAACAGTTCAATTGATTGAGCTACTGACAATTTTTAGTCTCACTAGTTCAATGAAATATTTTGATTGAACTACCGAATATATCTACTAATAACTTTATGTAGATAGCTCAATTATTTTCAGCGTATCAGGCGTCCAATTTTCCATTCCTGAAAAAGAGTTAGGTATTAGGTAATAATTTATTATATGTTTAAAAAAAAAAACATAAGTTCGTTTCACAATAGGAATTTCTATAAAATTTAAATTATTCAGATTACAAAAATGAATAGTAAGTAAAAAGTAGATAAGTAATTTAGCTCACCATTTCCTCTAAAATAAATATATTACACATACCTGCTATCCAACCCTTTTACTGAATGTTATTTCTTGTTTTATTATATTTTACAGACAAATTAGTTTATGCTTCTTACATGTTTAATTATCTTATAAAAAATTATTTATAACCTTTATATAAATAATAATATGTACTTTTATTAATAATACTTACCATTACGTTAGGATACACTATTATAACTTGTCCATTTTATGAATGGTTTTTGACAGCTCACGCCCATGAAGTTTCGTATTGTTTACGTTAAAATTTCATATAAATAATCTTGTAATTTTTTTTTCTTATATTTTGGCTCCACACATAGTGTATTTAGCCAGTGTCAAGTATTGTAATTATTCATCGAGTTATGGAATATTTCACTTCACGTGTAAAGTCAAGTCTTCAAGTCTTAGTCACAGTCCAGTCTAAGTCATACCCTAGTAAAGTGGTGGCGACTATACTAGAAGCTTCTATGGAATTTTGGAAGCAACACGAAAAACCACGTTTCACTACATTATATCACTTGCCCACACTCATGCTCGTAATTCAGCACTTAATGCGTAAAACACCACCAATTTTAACCATTAACATTGGAAAAAGCACAAGTTTAGAAAAATGATACAATGAAACGACGTGAACTTTTTCAAGTTCCCGCCAAAACTCCATATTGTACTTCATGTAATTCATCAAAACTAAATCAAAATGCACATTTATCGTATCGACTATTACGTTTATGTACCTAATTCGATTAATGATAATAGTACAATCCGAATGGTATCACATTCGAGAATCTTAGAACACCCCAACTTGTCAGTCGTCGAGCTGTCAAAAAAACCATTAATAAAATGGACAAGGTATATTTTAATAATCATCGTATTTAAAACATAATAATGATATATTTATTGCCTTGTCCAAATAGTCGTGTTATTGCAAAAACCAAGTAAGTAGTACACCTAAGTTACTTGCTAACTTCACAATGCCAAAAATGATAAAAATTTACTTTTGCATGTTTTTTTTTTTCATTAATTTATTAATAAGTAACTTTGATAAATAGACAATAATGTTGAAAATATTGATTTTTTACTTGACGTGACAAAAATTTAAAGCTAATGTGCAAATAGGTATTAGGTAATTGATTTTACAAGTGCGACCGACACCAAGGTTAAGCAAAACTCATTACTAATTCCAAGAGAATTTATTCAAGAACCAAACTTATTATAAATACACGCCCATACAAATAAAAATAACTCATAAGGATAGGTTTGAAGAATTTCTACTCGCTGATGCAAGGAAATTAAGAAAGTTTCGAATAAGTGGCCATTTTTATTGGTTTCTCACTTCCACCACACTGTCAAAGCTGGTAAGAGTGGGAAAACAATATTCTCCGGCGTTTTACAGAAGCGTTTTTCGGACGTGTTTATGTTTCACCTGATGTTAAGCGACACGGCCGACCATAACAGTTGCAGTGTCACTCGGAACTTTAAAACAATAAAGTTTCGCGTGACACTGCACTGCGCACGTCATCCAGACATCACACAGTCTAGTAATCAGATTACTAGACTGAGTAATCAGATCATAAAGTCTCATTTGCCCAGTAATTTCACTAGCTACAACGCCCTTCAAAAACTACTTAGCAGTAATTTAAGCTAAAATGAAAACTAGTACTTCCAACTAAACTACTAGGCTAACAAAAGGAATTCTGTACAATCCACACTTCGCAATTATGGCGTATCATGGCGTATCACTATCAACCATGCCACACGCTAAAATAAGTAAAATTATAGGCTTTATACTTAAAATAGTAAGCATTGATCAAAATAACTAACTAAGATGGCGCAGTAATCTGAAACAAGTCTTGGCCTCCGATAATAAGAGCCAAAATAGCATATAATTTCAAAACAAATTTTGAAGTTATTACACAGTAGCTATTTAATCGAACACTTTATTATTTCTACCTGTACTTACTTCATTTAAAAACTAAACAAAGAACAAATTTAAAAATTTAAAACTTATTTGCTCGTGTCACAGAATGATTTTCAAATTACTACTTATACATTTGTATTTGTTGTAAAAAGTGGGACTTAAGGTTCGAGCATATTATGCCGGGCCGCAGCGGGGCGGGGCGGAGCGCAAAAATCGCTTCAATACAATTTGTATGAAATAACGCACACTGTGTCGGGCCGCAGCGGCTCGCATTATTGCGCGGCGGATTTCCGTCCGTGCGATGCGACCCGCCCCGCGCCGCTGCGCCCCGTCAACAGTGTGCTATAGCAAGCGGATTGTTGTGCACGCGCAAACGATTTCACGACATTTTTTAGTATTTGCGTGTTCCTGTTCTTGTGGTTGTTCATAAAAATGAATGAAGAACTTTTGATTAACTTAGTTCAAGGATACAAAGAACTTTATGACCTACAAGATCCTCATTACGACGATCAACAAAGAAGAGATAATATTTGGAAGGAAATAGGGGACATAATGAAAGAATCTGGTAAGTACCACTGTCAAGTATTTATTTCTTATGTTATAACCATCATAACGCACTTGTATCGTGATGTACTATAATCACATTTTTACACATTTTTTTACTACATAATTTAGACCAAGTAATCATTGATTTTAGACAGATTTCTGAGGAAATGTTTATTGCTGCCAACATCCATAGTGTGTCTTTCATTATTAGAGTAGGTATTACCACAGAGTATATATACCTACTACGTAAAGTATTACTTTATTAATGATGACAATAATAATGAACATAAGTAAGTAATAATAATAAATAAGATTTGTATAATTGTCGCGAAATTGTGGTTTAAGGTTTATTTTTAGGGTTCCGTACCTCAAAAAGGAAAAGCCGGCCAAGTGCGAGTCGGGCCCGCACAGAGACGATGACGACAGAGGCGACAAAATGAGTATTATTTAATTTTTTGGGTTCCGTATTATGTGTGGTACGAAAACCTTCATATGCGAGTCCAACTCGCACTTGGCCGGTTTTTTATAAGTAAGCGGGCAGTATCGAATAACCTTAGTGTCAAGATATTAGTTTCTTCGCATACCTCTTCTAATAACCCTTGACTGCCACTCAATGGTACCAGTTGGAGATACGAAATATCTTTTAAATTGATCACGGACACACATTGCGTCTAGTGCTGCATGGCCTCCAATATATGGCAAATCTGTTAGAGCTTCTGTTACCACATTTATCTGAGCCTCCTCTTCAGACCAGTAGCAAATGTCGTTTCGCAGTAAATTGTGCAAACAACAAGTGGCTAATATAATAACATTAACATGTTTTGGCAATAACGAAAAACGTCTTTCGTAAACTCTAAACTTCTTCACTAATAGCCCGAAAGCATTTTCGCTCACACGCCTAGCTCTGCTCAGCCTATAATTAAAAACTTTCTTGTCTTCGTCATTTGTCAACTGATTTGCTGGATATGGTCTCATCAAATGTCTGGTTAATGGAAAAGCTTCGTCTCCAACGATGACATGTGGTAACTTTATGTCTGTACCTGGTATTAAACGATCAGCAGGCAAATTAAACTGTCCATCGATTAAAGCTTTGCCAAAATTAGAGTTATTGAGTATTAGGCTATCAGAATTTTTACCCAAGGCACCAACATCGATGACTGTAAAACGGTAGTCCGCATCGACTAAGGCCAATAAAACTATAGTAAACGTTTTTTTGTAAGAAAAATAAAGGGAGCCGCTATTCGGTGGTGCTTCAATAATAACATGCTTTCCATCCAGTGCCCCAATGCAATTTGGAAAGTTCCATTGCCTTTTAAAACGCTGTTCTTTACGTTTCCAGTCTGCTTCTGTCGGTACAGGCATGACATTGGGTGACAACTTCTTAAATATGGCTGTACATGCCTCGTAAATAATTTGTCTAACAGTTGATTCACCAAGTCGAAAAGAAGTGGCTAATGACTTCATTGAATTTCCTGTTGCCAAATATCTGAAACATAAAAAGTTTTAACTTTATTAATACCTATATTTTTTCTTCCACAGATAAAACTTGCAGAGACAGATGGAGACGTATAAGAGATAATTACAGACGCGCTAAAAAGTTAAGGAAAACAAAAAGTGGACAAGCTGCTACAAATATGAAGAAACCAAAATATGAAGATTTATTGTCATTTCTTATCCCCTATATTAGCAACGAGGATGAAACTTTTTCAAATTTTCCACCAAATAATGTTTCCCAAGACTCAAGTAATGAGGATAATAGTATTTTAGACGATATTCATAGAAGTGATAGCCCTGGTTCAAGTGCTGGTACTTCACAAAGCACTATAAGAAATCGTCGTGTTACTTCAGAAGACAGTTCACCTCGTCCTTATAAAAGAAATTCTAGAACTTTAAATACTCCACCACAGCTTTCACCAATACACACGTTATTGCAAGAGTATTTAGAAAAAAAATACACGGCCAAGAAAAATGAACCTGACAAAATTGTTGACTTTTTCACGAACTTGGGGGAAACTGTTTCAAATTTTCCGGAAGATGTACAAATTCGTGTAAAACGTGAAGTTTTTAAAATAGTTACCGATGCAGAAGAGTTGGTTTTCAGGGAGAAGTCTAAACCACAATATGTATTACAATTATCTCAAGAGAGCACACCACCCATAATCGTTAATTTAAACGATGTTGATGTACAACCTCCAAACCAAATAATACCACCAACTTCAACAAATGTGAATCCAAATGATATTGACACACAGAAAGAGATTGCTCTTGATCTTGACGATAACGCATTAAATGATTTTTTAAATTCTATTCAACAAAATAAAAATCAACAATGAATGGTATTTTGAGCGACGGGCTACTAAGAGGCCAAACACAAAGAGAAATGGAAGATGTTGATTAAGAATAGTTTTATTAGAGTTTAAGATAGAAAGATTTTTGTTCTGTGATTTTGTGATAATATAATATTGACATTATGTATACCGCTTTTTTTTCTTTAAAATGAAAATATACCCTAACTAGCGCCGCTGCTAACTATTAAAAAGACAAAAGACACAAGATCCTAACGTACGACCTCACTAACAATTTAAGATACAATTTACACAGGATTAAATGGGAGGAAAAAAGGATAATTAATAATCACTAGGTATGCTATAGTGAAACTTACCTTAAACACACCACAAGCCGCTCTTCTGGTCCGATAGGCTCACGAAAACTTGTAGTTTTTTTTTGCAGATCCTCCTTTATTATTTCAAGTAATTGAAAATATCGATCAGGAGTCATCCGAAAATATCCCCAAAACTTGTTTTTGTCTGCTACAAGATCGGGAAAAAGATGATGGTATTCGCCAAATATCTTTCTCTTGGAACAAATGGGATGTATCCATATTTTACGTTTTCTCTTTTGTCTATGCTGTTCTTCTTCTAACAGCAGGCAAAAAAACGAAAGTTCTTCGTCAGAGCTATCCATTACGTACAGTTGCACGCAAATTCCGGCAGTACACTGTACTCAAAATCCGTCAACGCAATGCGACCCGGCCCGTCACAAATGTGCTAGGTACGCATTTTGCGATGCGCTGCGGCCCGCTCCGCCCCGCTGCGGCCCGGCATAATGTGCTCAAACCTTTAGGATACGTTCATGAAAATACGCCCGTGTAGATACACCGTAAGACCCAGAAATGCTTAAAAATCAAAATATTTGTACAAGTTAGTAGTTGGTAACTACATTCAATTAGATTTATTAAATTATTAAAATCACAGCGTTTTACAATTGCATATCCACTAAAATTACATTGTTAATTTTATTTAAATGGCAAACGTGACGATTTATTGAAATCTTTGGTTATAGAGAACATGCAAGTGGTACCTACTCCGATTAAATGTGAACAGGAAAAGTACAAAAAAAACTAAGTAACTTTATAAGATTTAGGAGAACGTAAATAGCAAAAAAGTAACAAGTAAGTACATTTTATAAACTTAGTTTAAAAAATGTACCAACATTAGTAATACTTTTAAAACCCATTTGTATCGCAACAAAAAAAAATTAAAAAGGAAAAAATAATAATAATAAAAACATTAATTTTCATATGCCATTATTACTAATAAGCACTATCTAATCTAATTGACTGTATTTTTGTATTCCAATTCAATTCTAATCGGAGAACAAAAAAGCATAGAGTAGAATGCAAAGCAAAAACTTATTGTTTCTTATACTTCTTCAAAACTTTTCGGCGGCTTGTCTCCATGCTCCTCGTCACCACCCACGTGGCGAAGGTCTTAGAAGCCGCTTGGATGGAGTTCAGCACATTAACGAATGCTGAATGTGGAAGATACCCTGTGGTCTTCACCTCAGTTCCAACTAGAGCAATAGCCGATTTCACGAATTCTTTGGCTGTGGGTGCTAGTATGGACTTTCGGCGAATGCCCGACATATTGGAGCAGACAAAGCCGGGAAGTATGCATTGAACAATAATTCCTTGTTTGGAATACTCCATGTCGATACCTTCGGTGAGCTTGTCGACGTAGGCCTGTAGACAATATCACAATAAGTTGACCGTATTATCAACTTTTTTAACTATCTGAAACTGCTCTATTTTTGGGTTATCAAGATCAACAGCCTGAAATGGTCCACTGCTGAACATATACCTATATATTTTTGGTCTATATTTGCTACTAAATTCTAGTAAGCTTTTTAAGACCTATATCTACTTTGATGCGGTTTGATCTAACTATAGGTAGATAGCCAGAAATATCTAGCCATCATAATGATCACGGTATTACGCTTTCAAAAAAATATGTAGATAGGTAGGTTTGAGCCATATTTTTTTATGCTAAAATGGGCATACGTTTGACAGCATCTCACCTATGTTAGGTGACGAAGTTGTCTAAAGTGGAGCACGTTTGCCCAAGAAAAATAATTTAGGTAAACAGAAATTTACCGATATTGCATTATTTATTTGATGCCATACATAATCATCATCAGCCTGAACATATCCACTATTAAACATGACATTCCCCATAGAGCGTCACTTTGAGCGGCTGCTGCTGTTGCCTCCTGCATCCATCAAATTCCCGCGGGTTCGATCAGATCGTCAGTACACCTAGTAGACGTAGGATCGTAGGGCCCGCCTACGCTGCGTGTTCCGGTTCGTGGTCGCCACTCGAGAACCTTTCTTCCCCATCGGTTGTCAGTTCTACGAGCGATGTGGTCTGCCCACTGCCACTTCAACTTGCTAATTCTAAAAGCTATATCAGATAAAAAAGATATAGGTAACTATAGGGTTGAATTTGTTCAACTCAGTCAGTACTCACCTTAGTAGCAGCGTACACAGTCAACAGAGGTGAAGGAATGATAGAGGAAGCCGAGCCAATGTTGATAATAACTCCCTTCTTCCGTTCCGCCATGGCTGGGAGAACCAGCTTGGTCATCTTGGTCACTGATACTATGTTCGCTTTGATCAAATTTGAAATGGTCTTGTCCCTGAGAAAAAAATATGTGAAGATTTGGTATTATTACTAATAACAACGTCATTTCTGTTTATGACAAGAAAAAAAACATTTCGGGAATAATACTCAGAACTTTTACTAGGTGGTAGGACTTTTCTGAAAAGTTCGTCTTAGTACCACCGCTTTGCCAGTTATTCTGCCACCAAGCAGTAGTGTGCAAGCACTACTGTTATGGGTTGAAGGGAACTGTAGCTAGTGAAATCACTGGGCCAATGAGACTCTATTACCTGATCTGACAGTGTAGTAATCTTATTACTGGGTTGTGCTGATGCCTCAGGATGACGTGCGCAGTTCGGTGTCACGTGAAACTCTATATTTTAAAGTTCCGAGTGACACTGCACCTGTTATGTGCGGCTGTACCGCTTAACATCAGGCGAACGACTAGCTCGTCATGTTATTAATTAACATAAAAACAAACGCATTTTAGTAAATACATTTGCATAGATTTTTATAGCTCCATCTGTACTAAAAACTTGTATTGAGCGTTCAACCTTTAGATAACATCGTCTCCATTGAACAGCTTACAGCAGCTTATCACCCCCTACGAATATTTCAAAACCTTATAAAGCATCCCGCCATCGCACCATAAATACGCCCTCACGAATAATCCGGCGCGATAGAACTCCGATAGTTCGAATAATATTTCAATTTCTGCGGCACTTATTCCATATGAAGGAATAGCGGGACCGCACCTGGTGCTTTTGAAAATCGCTCTCAAATCGTACACGTGCGGTTTGCCGCGATCAATTTGAACGGTACGAACCAAAGTGCGAATGGATAAAGCTTCGACCGCACGATGCGTATTGTTAATACGCCAATACGCGGATTTGCTTTTATGTTTATATAGATCTCGTATTTCATTTGGCTGTTAAAATGTAGTGAATAATTATTAAATAATAATTTATGAACGTTATAGTTAAACTTAATCAATGCTTAAGATGACGTCTCGTTTTCCCTCGTGATATTTCGCGGCAGCAAAAAAGAAGTTGATAGGATATTTTAGGCATTGTACTTAATTTTCTTTGATTTCACGAAGCTTACGTAATTATGACGAATTGACATTCTACAAATCAAATTGATTTTCTGAAAATCTTAAAATAAAATAAAATAAAAATCATACAGATTAATTTGTTATGTAAGGGAAAACGAGGGGATTATTAAGCTGGCAATACTGCTATGACACATCAATTTTAAATGATATTTTACCAAAGCTCTAGTGATATTCAAATTATTAATATTTGTGGATGAATGAGTATACGATAAGCACAGTTTGTTATGTACATTATAATACGGGAATATACGTTTGATTGAATATGCCCAGTTTATTTTTTTATTTTAATACATGTTAAGGGGTGACATAAAAGCTCTATTTTAAATAAGTAAATAAATAAATTGTCTTCTAATACGCGATTGTAAGTCGATACGCCAAAGAATACACTAAACAACCACCACCCAGTGTAATTTCCCCTTAGTCTCAATCCAGACGTCGATATTAGCCGAAGACGCGGCAACTGCTATTGAGATGCGATTGCTTCTCGACATTCGAAATTTTAAAAGCTTTGTTGGCTTCTCATATTGCGGAACTATTGGGAAACAAGACATTCTCTTGAGACTTGTTTATAAAATTGTTTGTTGCGTATTGAAAATGTTAAAAGTGGTAAATAATAGGCAGATTACTATGAATTACAGATAGTTTGAGACTTAGGAAGAAAATTATAGGCGGTGTCCAGAAAAGGCTAAAAAGAATACAAAATCATAAGTATCATTTCGCTGTATTGTTCTTGAGCAATGATAGCTCAGTTGGTAGTAGTTCTGCCTTCTGAACTATATATAACTATAGGTTGTGGGTACGATTGCCACTCAGGACAAACATTTGTGTGATGAACATCGATGTTTGTTCTAGGTCTGGGTATTATATTGTATTCTATGTACCTACTTTTGTATTTACAAGAAAAAAAGGTATCTAAGTATTCTATCAGTTATCTGGTTCCCATAGTATGCTATGCTTAGTTTGGGGCTAGACGGCGCTGTGTGAAATGACCACACAATTTTTTTATTTTATTTTTAATTAATGATTGAGCTTCACCTAAACTCCAGGCATCAGCAAATGCCTGACTCGAAACAGAAATGAAAAAATAGCTAATGCTAAGAGAGAGAGAGAGAATGATAGGAACATAATAATTTATGATGATGGTGATGATGACATTTCTACTCACCAATCTGGCAGTTCCAAGAAGTACTCCGGATAAGAGTAAGATATGCCAACATTGTTGACCAGCGTTCCGATCTCCAGCCCGGAGATCTCTGTTTCAATCTTCTCGTAGATCTTCTCATCTTCGCAGAAGTCTACTTGAATGACCTTAGTGCTGACGCTGAATTCTTTTTCTGTATAAAAAAGGTAGTTGTCCTTCAATCACAGACTATAAATACTTACTTATACTTAATAGTGGACACCGCTTCCACTTGTTAGAAATTTTCAAGTTTCCCGGTTCTTCTAGGATAGATATAACAGTATTTAAGCTCGTATCTGAGCTTCACTAGCCGTTCCTGACTGATCGGTAAAGTTAAGCAACGTTTGCTGCAGTCGCTACTTTGATGGGTGACCGTTACAAAAAGTGGTATTTACAACTGAACGCTACCGTGCTTCGGAGAGCACGTTAAGCAGTCGGTCTCGGCTATTGTCATTATGACAATAGCCGTTAAACCAAGTCAGAAGTCTTTGGGCGGCAAAAAATTCTGATACCAGGGCTGACCACTTGCCTACACGAGAAGAAGAAGAATCCATCAAAGTAGTGACTGCAGCAAACGTTGCTTAATACGGACGGCTACTCGTGCTCCGCAATCTTACCTAATTCCTCCGCAGTAGCCTTAAGTTTGTCCATCGATCGACTGACTAGAACGATATCACAGCCTCGGGCCGCCAGCTGAAACAAAACATTTTTAATACATAATTGAATCCCTTATAATCGTAACCAACGAAATACTCACTGTACCTATAACCAAAGTTATATCCACACATCCTCACTCTTAACTCGTAACAATAATTATTATTAGTTTTGGATTTACGGGACAAAAATTGTAGAGCAAACAAATTACAAGTGTCACTATCATCAACCTGATGACATCCACTGCTGAGCATAGGCCTCCCCACAGAGCTTCAATTTGATGCTGCATACCTCCTGAATCCATCAGCTCCCCGCGGTTTAACCAGGTCGTAGTAGGTCTAGGTATAGTGGGGGATTGGCCTACGTTCCGTTTTCTGGTTTAATTTCACGTAGAACCCTTTATTATATTATAGGATGCAATTAAATTCATTAGCATTAATTGAATTACATCATTCATTGATGATTATTAAAGGGTAAAGAGTGCAAATGAAAACATATTTATTGAAAATTTAGAAGATTGCCGCGGCGCCTAATGTAGCTGGCACGAACGATTTTCATCTTTTTAAAATTTTTATACCTCGTATAAATAAAAACAGTATATACAAATAGTACTGTGGCAGTTGATAAAGTAAGTAATTCCATGTTTTGGAGTTATTATCAATAAAAAATCAATGAGTTAGATTTCAAAAATTTTGCCCACACGTGATTAGTGTCAGAAGTAGGTCATCATCATCATCATCATCATTAACAGCCTGAAGACGTCCACTGCTGAACATAGGCCTCCCCCAGAGCACGCCACCTTGAGCGCCTGCTCGCCTCCTGCATCCATCGGCTCCCCGCGGCTTTCACCAGGTCGTCGGTCAACCGAGTAGGGGCTGGCCTACGCTGCGTCTTCCGATTCATGGTCGCCACTCGAGAACCTTTCTTCCCCATCGGTTGTCAGTTCTACGAGCGATGTGGCCTGCCCATTGCCATTTCAACTCACTAATTCTAAGAGCTATATCGGTCACTTTAGTTCTCCTGCGGATCTTCTCGTTCCGGAGCTTATCTCGCAGGGAAACACCGAGCATAGCCCTCTCAATAGCTCGCTGCGCGACTTTGAGTTTACTAATGAGGCCAACAGTAAGAGACCATGTCTCAGTTCCATAAGTCATCACTGGCAACACACACTGATTGAAAACTTTAGTTTTCAGGCTTTGCGGTATTTTGGACGAAAAGATAGGCTGAAGCTTCTCGAACGCTGCCCAGCCGAGTTGGATTCTTCGTGCCACCTCTTTGTCGAAGTTGGACCTACCTAGTTGGACAGTCTGTCCTTGGTAGACATATTTGTCGACAACTTCGAGAGTATCGTTCCCAACAATTACCGGTACAGGTACAGGTTTTACTAGGTGGTAGGACTTTTCTGCAAAGTTCGTCTAGGTAGGTACCACCGCGTTGCCAGTTATTCTGCCGCCAAGCAGTAGTGTGCAAGCACTACTGTGTTCCGGTTTGAAGGGCACTGTAGCTAGTGAAATTACTGGGCAAATGAGACTTTCTGACCTGATTACTCAGTCTAGTAATCTGATTACTAGACTGTGTGATGTCTCAGGATGACGTGCGCAGTGCAGTGTCACGCGAAACTTTATTGTTTTAAAGATCCGAGTGATACTGCAACTGTTATGGGCGGCCGCGTCGCTTAACATCAGGTGACCGACTAGCTCGTCACGTCATTCAATCGCATAAAAAAAAAAAAAAAAAAGGTGGAACATGAGCATTAGACATGATCTTCGTCTTGTCCATATTCATCTTAAGACCAACCTTCTGGGAGACTCTACTGAGGTCACTGAGCATGGCGCTAAGGTCCTCGAGCGATTCCGCCATTATGACTATATCATCTGCAAAACGAAGGTTAGTGATGTACTCGCCATTTATGTAGATGCCAGATCTTTTCCACTCCAAGAGCTTGAAAAGATACTCCAATGCGTTTGTGAACAATTTCGGAGAAATAACTTCTAATTGTCTCACGCCTCTTTGCAATGGAATTTGTTCCGTACTCTGGTCCTGTAGTCGGACTGACATAGTGGCCTTACTGTACAAACACTTCAAAACTTCGATATACCTATAGTCAATTTGGCATCGCTGCAAGGACTGCAGCACCGTGGTACAGAGTTAGGTAGGTACCTAGTTTTAAATGATGCTAACACCCAGTAGTTTCACAACTATTTTTATTTTTGTCCGAATATGCTTGCCCGAACGCTGCTTTCATCTGAGCATATTTCTACAGAGAGAAATCCTAGAGCCGTGAATACTGCATTGAAAAGCTTCCAGTGGATTTAAGGCATCCACCGCGCTAAGATATGGAAATCCAGTGCTTCGCTGCTTTGTGTTTATCTAGTCACTAGACTTTACACTAAGTATATGATGTCTAGTCAACTTTTACAATAAGAAGTATAAGTGGATTTAGTGATAAAATACCATAGTGCAAAATTACCTTTCAATTTGAGAGTTGTTTTTACAATATATTTTTGAGTGATCTGACATTCTATTTTGAACTCTCTACTTATAAATATTCTGTCTGTACCTACCTGTACTTACAATAAAACGTTTAGGTTGGTAATCGAACTTATAAATAGTAATAGTATAAAAATATTGTTTAATAACGGGATATTTAATAATTACAATGTAATTTATAGATTTTTTGTTGATTTGTTTGTTTGTTGTTTATTTGTTGTGTTATTGGTTTTTTGTGTTATTTTTTATTTGTTGGGTTATTTGTTTATTGTGTTTTGTTTTTATTTGTTTGTTTTTTTTTTGTTAGTGACCGTGAAAGTTTAAAATCTTATAGTAATGGTTACCTCTCGCGCATACTGCTTTCCGATACCATCAGTGCATCCAGTGACAACTGTAACAAACAAAATATTCCATTAAAAGAACTGTGTGAAAATAAAGATCATTTACGTTACATTCTGACTGCTGGAGCTGGAACTCTGGCTTTATGGACTTCCATAAACATAATAGCCATACTTCTATGAAAATAACAGAGGGAATATAAGACACTAATAGCTACTCGAAAGCGGTCCGCAAAAACGAGGTATCGACGCACACAATTTTCTGAAATAAAAACAATAAATAAAGCGAGACGCATGTTTTTGAATAAGCTATGTGAGGCTTACCTAACTTCCTCTTTTAATAACTTATATAAGTTGAAACTAATATTACGCTTAAAGACCTATTATATTAAACACAGGCCCCTAGTTAGGGTCCTAAATCGGTCCCTAATTAGGCAACTGAGTAGCAAGTAACGCTGCTAACACACTAATACTAAGGCATTAACTGACTGAATGCGATTACACTACACTGAACTCAGTGCCTAAATCATTTAGGCACTTGAACTTAATGTAATGTAATAAAGGCATTAGTACCTAACTAAAGTCTGCTTATTACAATATTATTTTCGAAAGTACCTATATATAGCATTAAGTTCGCCTATGTACCTACATTTGTTGTTTGTGCAATAAAGCATTATTCTATCTATCTATCTATCTATCTATCTATCTATCTATATATGACCCATATAGCTCTGCCATCTCATAGAAGTCATGCGTCTTTCTCTCCCTCTCTTTATCTCTCTTTCTGTCTGCTCATCTATCGCTCTGCCTCTGACTTTCTCTGCCTACCGCTTGACGGCTAAATAGCTAAACCAATCTTGATGAATAGTTTAGAAGTAATGCATGTCCCTGAATAGTACAGAAACATACCAGACTTTTTCTTGGATGCATTCAACATCATAGCTAGCTCGGGATATACTTATTGCACTTATAGTATTTTTTTAGGTCAACTTAATTAGGTTAAATAAATACCTTACCTATGCTTATGCTAATTTCTTTCGCCTAAATAATAATTTAAACATCAAAAATGTTTTTTTTTGTTTTTTCGTCGTCGAGTCTTGGTAATTACGTTTTTCGTATTTTTTTCGTATCCGGAATCGAACATGAATAAGACCATAGCTTGTTATAGCACTTTTGCCTTGCCCTTTTGTATATAAGGATCACATTATATTAGACCTTCTTTTTGCCAACACTTTGCTAAAAAAGAAACATTCCTACCGCTTAAATCATACGATTCATTTTCCTTTAAACTCTTCTCATGTCTTAAACATTCATAATGTCATGGTTTTCTTTGCCAAGGCATACTCAACTTCGTTCTTGAATACATACAGACTGGAATACCATGAACTTGCCCTCGACGAAGGCTCAGACGCAGGTGAAAGTCGAATGACTCGTCGTGATTATAATTTTAAATTAAAGGTGTCGATGGAATTGTATTGCAAATAAAAGCTTACGCTTCTGCTCTTGTAGTAGTAAAAAAAATGTTGAATACATTTTGATAAATACAGGAGTTGATAGAAATGTAAAATATTGTGTTGATCTCGGTCACAACAATGTTTGCAAAACTTATTTAAAATCGGTTGCCTATTAACCCACTTGATGTGAAAACCCCTTAAGGCTGCTAGATATATACACGGATCCACAATCTCGCTGACGCATTGCTACAATTTTGAAGATATTAAATAATTTAGTTTACTTACAAAAATCGGGCTGAACTATGTTCTCACGAATAACATTAAATATATTTACCAAAAATATCATAGAATCCAAAGTTTTTTTTCATTCATTACCGTGTAGGCTACTTTACTACACACTAACTTATGACTACCTTAACTATCCTACATATAATATATTACACTAAAATATATACACAATAATATATACATAAACAAAAACTACATAATAATTTACAATTACATATACAACCTACATCTACATCCTACATTATCTATTACTACCTAATTACATGCAATCTAATAATAACGTAAAAAGTCACTTACCAGTTTGTCGATACCGCGTCTAATACTCGATAACTCACGATGGATGCTATACTTACCCATCCCTATACGGGCGCGGCAGCTCGCCTGCGTCTGCGCACTCCAAGGCCACCTAACCGCCTTTCACCGTCGTACGCGAGCCAACCAGCGCGCCCGGCAGTCCGTAATCAACTCTGACGCGGGACGCTCGCCACTTGATCTCACGATTTGCAATCGCGATCTCATAGTTTATACCTAACGCTTTTCTATCATCTGTTATTCTATCCTATCGTCTTCGCCACTCCTCTATTGTGCTTGTGCTTGTGCGTCTACTGTTGTGCCTTCTATGTTTATTATGGTGGATTGTATGTGTCTGATATAAAGAAAATTAACCGTGAGTTGAATCTGTTTCTTTTCTTACGAACACCGTACATATATCTCCTGGAACACCCATCACCACCACCATACTGGTGACCCGAGCATGAATAGCGAATTCCGAGATGCACAAGGCCCGTCTTCGGCCGGCACTAGTGAGGAGAACGTATCGATAAAACATGTCGATGTTTTTAAGGTCGGAGTGAGAGTGCCACCTTTTTGGGCAGAAGAACCAGAAATATGGTTCGCCCAGGTAGAGGGACAATTTGCCATTTCCGGAATCACCAGCGATTCTACAAAATTTAATTATGTCATTGGTCACTTGGACAACCAACATTCTAAGGAAGTCAAGGACCTCATTGTTAACCCTCCGTCGACTAACAAACACGAAAAGCTGAAGAGTGAACTAATCAAGCGGCTCAGCGCGTCGAACGAAAAGAAGATCAAACAATTGTTGATGCATGAGGAACTCGGAGACCGCAAACCGTCTCAGTTTCTCCGTCACCTCAAAGGTCTCGCCGGTGTCGACGTTCCAGACGACTTCCTGAAAACAATATGGACAAGCAGACTTCCACATGGTATCCAGACGGTGCTAGCTGGTCAACCAAGCACAGCTTCTATTGAGGACTTGGCCGACTTAGCCGATAGAGTGAACGACCTCGCATCATCTTCACCCAACGTGGCTTCCGTGAGCAACGCAGTCCCAGGCTCTCTTCTCAGCGAGCTTACTAAAGAAGTGGCTGAACTTCGGAAGCAGTTCCAGAAGCTGGCATCGGAGAGGAACAGCAGACCTCGCTCCCGCGGCGGACAGGGCAACCGAAACACGTCAAGGCAGCGATCTCAATCCAGTTATAGGAAGTTCCCCGTATGCTGGTACCACAGCAAGTTTGGAGAGAAGGCTAGCAAGTGCGTCCGTCCCTGCGATCACAAGTCGGAAAACTCAATGGGCGGTCGGTAATGGCGACCAACGATTGCCCTTCACCCGCTACTGGTCGCCTATTCGTCACTGACCGCAGTTCGAAGACGCAGTTCCTGGTCGATACTGGAAGCGACATCTGTGTCTACCCTCGGTCAGCGCTACGTGATCGTCGTGCCCGGACTGAATACAGCTTGTCTGCTGCAAACGGCTCATATATCGCAACGTACGGCTATGTAAACTTAGATTTAGATATTGGTCTCCGCCGAAATTTCATATGGCGTTTTGTAGTTGCCGATGTAACTAAACCAATTATTGGGGTAGACTTTCTAAATTTTTATAACTTAGTCGTAGATGTACGCAATAAGTGCCTCATAGATAATTTAACTTCTGTAGCAGCGGTTGCCACTGTGGCTGATTGTAAAAACGTGTCATCGGTGAAAGTCGTAACTGGCGAATCGCGTTATCATAAAATTCTCGACGAGTTTCCCGAGATCACTCGACCAGCTGGTAGACACCACACCACACCACACAACACAGTCCATCATATACGCACGACACCAGGCCCTCCAGTTTCAGCTCCCCCACGTCGTTTGGCTCCTGACAAACTTAAAATCGCACAAAGTGAGTTTCAGTCTATGCTGTCCAGCGGTACAGCTAGACCTTCGGAGAGCCCCTGGTCATCACCTCTGCATTTAGCGCCCAAGAAAAATAACGGCTGGCGTCCTTGCGGCGATTATCGCCAACTTAACGCTCGCACCGTTCCTGACCGGTATCCGATTAAACACATTCATGACTTCACCCATAGCATTTCTGGCTGCAATATCTTTAGCACGCTGGACCTGGAGAAGGCCTATAATCAGATACCGGTCAGCCCCGAGGACATTCCGAAGACCGCCATAACAACACCCTTCGGGTTGTTTGAATTTCCGTATATGACGTTCGGTCTTCGGAATGCGGGTCAAACATTTCAGCGTTTTGTAGATGAGATGACCAGAGGGCTCGATTTCGTGTACTGTTACTTGGATGATTTTTTAGTCTTTTCACAGTCACCAACCCAGCATGAACAGCATCTGCGTGAAGTCTTTGGAAGGCTGAAACAGTACGGCATGTTGGTCAACACGTCTAAGTGCGTATTTGGGGCCAAAGAGGTAACTTTCTTAGGCTACTCCATTTCAGAGAGCGGTACAAGACCTCTGGACACAAAGGTGCAAGCTGTGAAGGACTTTCCTCCCCCCACGAACGTGCGTCAACTGAGAGGCTTTCTGGACATGCTTAACTTTTATAGGAGATTCCTTCCCCAAGCAGCTCAAATTCAAGCCCCTCTGCATGCGTTGTTGACAGGTTCGGTGAAAGGGTCGCAGCCAATCCAGCTCACAGGAGACACCTTAGCAGCGTTTCAGGCCAGTAAGGATAGCTTGTCCAACGCTACATTATTGGCCCACCCTGATTGCTCCTCTAAATTGGCCGTGGTTACAGACGCGTCCGACAAAGCTATGGGTGCAGTTCTGCAACAGCTTCAAGGAGACGCATGGCAACCCTTAGCTTTCTTCTCCCGGAAGTTGAGTCCTTCCCAGGTGAAGTACTCACCTTACGACCGGGAGTTATTAGCTATTTACGAGGCCATCAAATATTTCAGGCATATGCTCGAGGCAAGACATTTCATCGTCTATACTGACCATAAGCCGATCAGTTTTGCATTCCACGAAAGAAAGAAAAACTGTTCGCCTAGGCAGTATAGACATCTTGACTTTATCTCCCAGTTCACAACAGATATCCGCCATATATCCGGCAAGGATAACATCGTAGCGGATACCTTGTCACGCATAGAAGAACTGGGAGCACCAGTCAGCCTCGAGACATTAGCCCAAAATCAAGCCTCTGACCCTGAACTTGAAAAGCTCTTGAGTGAAGGTTCCTCGTTACAGTTGCAAAGGCTACACGTTCCCGGAACGCAAATACCTTTGTACTGTGACATTAGTACCTCCACTTCTAGGCCATACGTTCCAAAGTTCTGTCGGAAGCAAGTTTTTGATAGCTTGCATTCCCTAAGCCATCCTGGTGCCAACGCAACGGCCAAATTAGTCACCGAGCGGTTCGTCTGGCCAGGCGTCAGGAAGGACTGTAGAGAATGGGCACGCGCTTGTATTCCGTGCCAGCGGGCAAAAGTCAACCGTCACGTGACTGCCCCCCTTGGCACCTTCAACTTACCGCGCGCTCGTTTCAAAACCATCCACATCGACTTGATAGGACCCCTTCCGCTTTCCCAGGGCTATCGGTATTGCTTAACGGCAGTAGATCGATTCACTCGATGGCCGGAAGCAGTACCGATAGAAGACATCACGGCAGAAACTGTGTCTAAGGCTCTGCTGTCGACCTGGATAGCTCGCTACGGATGCCCAACAGACATAATTACTGACCGCGGACGGCAGTTCGAGTCAGCACTATTCCAGTGTCTGTCTAAGCTGGCTGGTTTTGAGCATAAGCGGACTACTGCCTATCATCCGGCATGCAACGGCCTAGTTGAACGGTTCCACCGACAACTCAAAACCGCAATAATGTGCCATGCGAATGATAGGTGGACAGAGTCGCTCCCGTGGGTTTTGTTAGGCATAAGAACTTCCTTTAAGGAAGACTTACAAGCCTCTTCAGCAGAACTGGTCTACGGCGAGTCGTTAAGGCTCCCCGGCGAATTTTTTGAGTCTACCATCATCAGCACCACTGATACATCAGAATTTACTGCTAGGCTCAAAAACCTCGCCGACAAATTACGACCCGTACCAGCTTCCCGCCATTGTAAGCCCAGAGTATTTGTTTACAAGGAACTAGAAACTTGTGATCACGTGTTCCTCCGTGAAGACGCATTACGAGGTTCTCTCCAACCTGCATATACTGGGCCCCATAAGGTTATTGCCAGAAATGACAAAGTTTTTAAAATCCTTGTCAAAAGCAAGGAGATGACTGTGTCCGTTGATCGGCTCAAACCTGCCTTCATATTGTCAGTCCAAAATAAGGACACCTCTCCAGAAGTTCCCGAAAATTATGTTACCCGTTCTGGTCGCCAAGTAAGGTTTCCAGACTTTTATCGCCCTTGACGGTCTCTGGAGGGGGGTGGTGTAGGCTACTTTACTACACACTAACTTATGACTACCTTAACTATCCTACATATAATATATTACACTAAAATATATACACAATAATATATACATAAACAAAAACTACATAATAATTTACAATTACATATACAACCTACATCTACATCCTACATTATCTATTACTACCTAATTACATGCAATCTAATAATAACGTAAAAAGTCACTTACCAGTTTGTCGATACCGCGTCTAATACTCGATAACTCACGATGGATGCTATACTTACCCATCCCTATACGGGCGCGGCAGCTCGCCTGCGTCTGCGCACTCCAAGGCCACCTAACCGCCTTTCACCGTCGTACGCGAGCCAACCAGCGCGCCCGGCAGTCCGTAATCAACTCTGACGCGGGACGCTCGCCACTTGATCTCACGATTTGCAATCGCGATCTCATAGTTTATACCTAACGCTTTTCTATCATCTGTTATTCTATCCTATCGTCTTCGCCACTCCTCTATTGTGCTTGTGCTTGTGCGTCTACTGTTGTGCCTTCTATGTTTATTATGGTGGATTGTATGTGTCTGATATAAAGAAAATTAACCGTGAGTTGAATCTGTTTCTTTTCTTACGAACACCGTACATATATCTCCTGGAACACCCATCACCACCACCATAACCGTTTTTATGTATTAAAACTAGTTTCGATTAATATTATATGATATTTTTGTTGAATATTTGTAATGTTATTCATGAGAATATACTTTATAGCCAGATATTTCGTAAATAAATTCAGTTATTTAATAATATCTTCAAAAATTTCGCAATAAATAAAGGGGTGCTGATCTGAATGAAACCAACCTACCTCTATGCGTATGTATGTATCTTACTGTTGGCCTCAATAGTAAGCTCAAAGTCACGCATCGAGCTATGGAGACAGCTATGCTCGGTGTTTCCCTGCGATATAAGATCTGGAATGAGAAGATCCGCAAGAGAACTTAAGTGACCGATATAGCTCGTAGAATTAGTAAGTTGAAATGGCAATGGGCAGGCCACAACGCTCGTAGAACTGACAACTGATGGGGAAGAAAGGTTCTCGAGTGGCGACCACGAACCGGAAGACGCAGCGTAGGCCGGCTCCCCACTCGGTGGACCGACGATCTGGTGAAAGCTGCGGGGAGCCGATGGATGCAGGAGGATGTAGGAAGCGCTTCGGGGAGGTCTATGTTCAGCAGTGGATGTCTTCAGGCTGTCAATGATGATGATGATGAACCTACCTCTAGAACTAGATCCTGATATATTATGTAATGTAGATAATTATAAGGATGGGCCAACTTTAAAAGCTGAACTGGACATAATAGAATGCTCTGTGGCGAAATGAAGCGATACGCATATCTGGTAGAAACTAGAAGAGTATAGGAATAGACGATTGTTCGGTATATTGACAGATTGACAGATTCTGGATCGGACGGATTCGTAATACTGCAGATTTTCTATTCGACAGATTCGTAGATTGAGCAGATTCTTGGATTAGACAGGTTAGCTATATGTACGGGAGAAAATGAACAGATGTGCTCACAACTATATTATATTTAAAAAGCTAATAGAAACCGTGCCTTGGAAAAAGCTTATGTCTAGCTGTGGACTTGTCATAGATGATGATGATGATGATGATGATGATGATGATGATGATGAACACCGACAAACTGACTTTATACTAATAGAAGCAGATCTGTAAAATATATTAAATGAATCCCCTTGAACTTGCGCGACAGAAGTGACCAAGCGGAAGTGAAAGTTAATGTAGTTGATTCGCAGACCACGAGTTTATATAGAGGAACGTGATGTAAGGGGCATGACTTGGTGCATATTAATTTGTGCCTTATCACTATGAGTGTAATGTTTGGTGTCGTTTATTATAATCATCAAGTTATAACGTTTATATTTGAAATAGGACTTTTTGTCGAAGAGAGCATACGATGAATGTAATCAAACTCGCTCTTATTTATCCTCTGCATCCGAAACATAGGGTTTATAATGACATATCATAGTATTGTAAATACTTATATATTATATATTTATCATATTAATTGTCTAATATCGCAGTAAGTACTGTTTTAGTAAAACAGGTCTTAATCCTCATGTCACTTTCTCTTCTTACTTTTATATTCAAGAACCACCCAGCCATCCAAAAATTTCATTACATCCAAAGAAATTATGTCCACGCCACCAAAAGCTTGGACTTTAACTAAAATTATAATAAATGGGGTAATTAAAGAATTTTATGACTCAAACGAGTGTCTAATTAAATTCTCGGTAAATGGGAATAAGTAGGTATTACACGTTTCTATAAAGGAATTCGGTCGCTCTTACAATTATTCTACATAATAAATTAGTATAATTAGTAAGACGGATAGCTAATTTTCAAGTTTACCAACGTATTAGCAACGTCTGAAAGCTTCCTAGAATTTTGTGCCTCAACCAAAGGTAAGCTGGAAAAAATCTCTTGCGCCCGTTGTTCTAACATTCTTTGATTTGTGTTATGTGCATTATTGTACATTGGTGCTCAATAAAGTATTTTTGTATTGTAATGTATTAAAATTCACTCATTTATTTACATTACTTAAGCCTACGTTTTTAACAATATATCTATAAATGTTATATAACAAAAATATTATAAAAAAACTAAACCTAGTGTCCAGCCGGCAGGGGGGTAGTGCCCAAGCTACCGGTGCACGGTGGTCAGCGCTGCAGAGTGAGGAACGTCCTGATAATACGGGCCGTGTTTTTTTTTTTTTTCTTTTTTTATGTGATTGAATGACGTGACGAGCTAGTCGTTCACCTGATGTTAAGTGACACGGCCGCCCATAACAGTTGCAGTGTCACCCGGAACTTTAAAACAATAGTTTCGCGCGACACTGCACTGCGCACGTCATCCTGAGACATCACCCAGTCTAATAATCAGATTACTAGACTGAGTGATCAGAGCATAAAGTCTCATTTGCCCAGTTTAGAAGTAGGTACTGGTTTCTAGATCTGACCCTTGATTTAACTCTAGCGAGAGCCTCTCAAGGCGTTGGTCTAGGCTCTTGTAGCATTATCTAGTATTGTATTAGTGTTGTTTTTATTGTTATGTCATCAACTAACATTCTAAAAAGAATTCATTATAATATTCTACTTAGAACATTAGGTAATTCTTCAGACTGATTATCATTCTCTTACACACAACTACTTTCACTTAAGTTATAATAGACATGGAAGTAATGTGTGGTAATAAAGTTATTGCGACGACATAATATCTTCACAGCTGGCATGAGCGGTGGAGTAAAAGCCTTATATTAATTTACTCCCTGTTTTACCTGTTATAAGTGAAGTAAAATAGGGGACAGAGCAAGAGAAAACTCCACCAAATACAAATAAAATAATTTTCATTCATTTATTTTAGTGGGGGGGCTGGCCAGCGCTGTGTCTTCCGGTTTGCGGTCGCCACTTGTAATCCTTTCTTCCCCTTTTTGACGGCGATTAATAAAGCTATTAAGTACTCACAAAACAAAACATCATCCACAATTTACGTCAACAACATTAATGGTAGCCTGTAGAATTCTGTGTAAGTTATTAAAAATGAAAGGAATGATAAAAGACGAGCCAGAATCTTAGCTAACTTTACCTGACATAAGAAAGTTATGTATACTTAAGTAACCTTTTCAAGAGTTATACAAAACTTTCTGCTCTCTAGTGTAAGTAAACTAAAAAGTTCTGTTGACTTTAAGAGTTCTTATGTAACTCGCACTTCAGAGTACTTGAAATAATCAGTAAATTAAATATAAAGTTGCAGTTCTATTTATAAAAAATATAAATTTTTATTTTAACGAATGAGGTGACGAGTTAATCGTTGACTGGTGTTAGGTAAGCGTCACGGCCGCTCTTAATAACAGATTGCAGTTTAAAATAATAAAGTTTTGCGTGACACTGCACTGCATACGTCATCCTGAGACATACACAGTCTAGTCATAAGATTTCAAGACTGCGAGATTCATAAATTCTCATTTTCCCAGTAATTTCACTAGCTACAAAGCCCTTGACAGCGGAACACAGCACACTACTGCTTGGCGGCAGAATAACTGGCAAAGCAGTGGTACCTACCTAGACGAACTTTGCAGTTAATTCCTACCACCTACTTTATATAAAATAAATTGGATTTCGATTTTATGTTAATAAACGTGTTTATTTTAATTTGCAAACATTGATTACAATCTGGGTGATTTGGATATCTTAACAATGTATTGTTAAGTTTTTTTAACATTTATAAATAAATTAATAGTAAAAATATGTCCGAAACAACCAGAAAATAGTGTTATGTTTGCAAAATATAATAGGTACAATGGTTACAACTACATTATAACAAAAGTACATATAAAGGAATTGTTTAAACATGTTAATACCTAAATGACGATGACGTCATAATCTTGTTGAAAGGCGTTGTCTACATAATAATGAATAGTAATCTCCATGTTAAACTTTGGAACATCGCTGTAATAACGTTTCAATGTTTTAATTAAATTCTATGTAAGCACCTACCTATCAACTAACAGGCAGCGTACACCTCGGTCATTACTTGACTGGGTTGATCACTCCAAGATGTATTCATTACCTATTACCTATACTCCGCAGTTGATAACATCCGTGATGCTAATATCAGATGAACGACTAGCTCATCTTGTCATCATACAACTGAGACCTACAAGGACGCTTCTAAAGGCACGTTAAGCCATACCAGTTGCCAGATTAAGCCAAGTCAGTAGCCAACAGCATCCACCCGTTCAAAAAAACGTGGGGATTTGTCTGAGAGCAAATGGTTCGATACATAACCACACCACGTGCACTCAGGCCTATGAGTAACCGACTTTGTCAAATGTGACGTCTTCTTATCTTTATGGACGTGCCAGCGCTATAAAAATAGTTTATTGATTGTGATATTATTCACCGGTATGCAACCAAAAATCAGAGAGATAAGAGCACTGTTTATTCGCAAGATACCTTCACCGTCTCGTTTTAACTTCTATGTGGATATTTTTGCCAATATTTGCACCAAAGAAGTAGGTTTCTTTGATGCAAAATCGGCAAATATGATGATGCACTGCGTAAAGATATTTATTTAGCCGCAGAATTGACAAAACAATCAGTGAATACTTAAGTTGATTGATGGGTGGGTACTAATACTACTTAGGTGGTAGGACTTTTCTGCAAAGTTCGTCTAGGTAGGTACCACCGCTTTGCCAGTTATTCTGCCGCCAAGCAGTAGTGTGCAAGCACTACTGTGGTCCGGTTTGAAGGGCATTGTAGCTAGTGAAATTACTGGGCGAATGAGACTTATGAACTGATCTCACAGCCTAGAAACCTTTTTTAGAGTGTGGGATGTCTCAGGATGACGTGCGCAGTGCGCGGTGTCACGCGAAACTTTAATTCAGAGTTCCGAGTGACACTGCAATCTGTTATGGGCGGCCGTGTCACTTAACACCCGGCGAACGACCAGCTCGTCACGTCATTTGATTACAAAAAAAAAAAGGTAAAATATCATTGATACTACCTATATTTTTTAGAACGGCAGTCCTTATTACGATTGACCATTTCGATAGGGAAAATAAAATTTTTCCATCTTATTTTTTTTAAGTTTTTGAGAAAACAAAGACTTGGACGCATTTTGGATGCATTTAGGGATAAAGCTACTTCAAACACTTTAAGTACAATAATATTCTGTGAGTATTTAGAACACTTTTTATACAACAATTGGCTTTGGCCGTCTAATTGATAAATAAATAAACATGGCACATTTTTATTATATAACTTATTTCTTTGCTTAGGTCAGCCACTTTATATTCTTGTATTAGTAAGTACTTAGTTAAGAAGTGCCAAAGACCAGTCTTCATGCCATTTGCCTTTTTTTTTTTTTTTTTGGGGGGGGGAGGAAAATGCCCACGCATTCCCCTGCCAACACGGGGGTGGCGGCAGGGGATATGTGGGACTCGAACCCACTAAAAACCTCCCCATGAGCAGTCTACCGCCATGGTGGGGCGAGGTGGGGTCGCGTTCGCAGTCGAGCCATCCCGCCCCGGCGGTAGGCCCTTTCGGGCCTTTTTGCGCCTTGGGATGAGTGAGTGACCTTGCTCACCAAGGCCACCCACCAGACTTGTAGGACCGTGCTATACGGCGGAGAGTCCCCCGACTCTCCACCAGTGGCCCCACTACGGAGGAGGAAGGAGGTGCGCAAAACGCCTCCTCCTCCCTCCCGTACGTCTGCGCCGGAGCGGGTCAGCTCCAGCGTCATGCCATTAGCCTATACCAACTTAACTGAACACTGTATAAATTATTTGATATCGTTATGTAGGTATGCCATTTAGCATAGTTTGAGTTATAATGTAAAAAGTAAATGAGCCCATGTTTACTTGCTAAACAGTTGTTCAAACAGTCATTATTCTGTATGAAGTATTGAATGTTCAACTTTAAATAAAGGCTTTCATGAAGTATTGCCAATTGATTAATTCCAAAGGTGGTTTTGATTAATGTAATTCGCATACTTTATATACAAAAAACTTGCCGCTTCATTAAAATAATTACTATTTACGAATCTGTTTATTTTACTAGCTTCTACCCGAGGTTTCGTATATGTTTTAACAAAAACACACAACAAAAAGTAACTTTTAAATGTAAAAGTTACTTTTTGTTCTAAAATTATCAGCCCAACTTTTTAGTTTTATCTGTAGCATAGTCTTGTGTCATTTACGCCGGTTATGAAGGTATTTAGTTGACAGTCCTCCATTTACTCTAAGAGCCCCAACTCACCGAGATGCCATGCCGACGTCGCCGGCTACGTATCCAAGCAATTCATGTTGAAATGTATGGCAGTTAACTCACTTGGCAACAGTTTGCCGACATACATTGCAATATGAATTGTTTGGTTACGTAGCCAGCGACGTCGCCATGGCATCTCAGTGAGTTGAGGCTCTTAAACTATAACCGTCTCTCTTACGTTGCCGTGTATCTGACAAGAACAGCAACAACCACTAATACGTAGGTACTAAGCGTCCCGCGAGACCAAGTATGTAGCAATGGTGACCTGTGGTAGAAAAAGGTTTTTTTTCGAGGTTGCTCTGTTCGCTGGAACGCAAGCGGCCCGCGAGAGTGGGTTTGTAGCGATAATGACCTGTGGTAAAAGAAGTCTTTTTTTTCGAGGTTGCTCTGTTCGCTGGAACGCAAGCGGCCCGCGAGAGTGAGTTTGTAGCGATAATGACCTGTGGTAAAGTAGGTGTTTTTTTTCGAGATTGTTCTGTTCGCTGGGCCGCAAGCGGCCCGCGAGAGTGAGTTTGTAGCGATAATGACCTGTGGTAAAAGTTGGCGTTTTTTTTCGAGGTTGCTCTGTTCGCTGGAACGCAAGCGGCCCGCGAGAGTGGGTTTGTAGCGATAATGACCTGTGGTAAAAGAAGTCTTTTTTTTCGAGGTTGCTCTGTTCGCTGGAACGCAAGCGGCCCGCGAGAGTGAGTTTGTAGCGATAATGACCTGTGGTAAAGTAGGTGTTTTTTTTCCAAATTGTTCTGTTCGCTGGGCCGCAAGCGGCCCGCGAGAGTGAGTTTGTAGCGATAATGACCTGTGGTAAAAGTTGGCGTTTTTTTTTCGAGATTACTCTGTTCGCTGGGCCGCAAGCGGCCCGCGAGAGTGGGTTTGTAGCGATGATGTCCTGTGGTAAAAGTTGGCGTTTTTTTTTCGAGGTTGCTCTGTTCGCTGGGCCGCAAGCGGCCCGCGAGAGTGGGTTTGTAGCGATGATGTCCTGTGGTAAAAGTTGGCGTTTTTTTTCGAGGTTGCTCTGTTCGCTGGAACGCAAGCGGCCCGCGAGAGTGAGTTTGTAGCGATAATGACCTGTGGTAAAGTAGGTGTTTTTTTTCGAGATTGTTCTGTTCGCTGGGCCGCAAGCGGCCCGCGAGAGTGGGTTTGTAGCGATAATGACCTGTGGTAAAAGAAGTCTTTTTTTTCGAGGTTGCTCTGTTCGCTGGGCCGCAAGCGGCCCGCGAGAGTCAGTTTGTAGTGATAATGACCTGTGGTAAAAGTTATAATTTTTTTGCGGCCCACGAGAGTGAGTTTGTAGCGATAATGACCTGTGGTAAAGTAGGTGTTTTTTTTCGAGATTGTTCTGTTCGCTGGGCCGCAAGCGGCCCGCGAGAGTGAGTTTGTAGCGATAATGACCTGTGGTAAAAGTTGGCGTTTTTTTCGAGATTACTCTGTTCGCTGGGCCGCAAGCGGCCCGCGAGAGTGGGTTTGTAGCGATGATGTCCTGTGGTAAAAGTTGGCGTTTTTTTTTTCGAGGTTGCTCTGTTCGCTGGGCCGCAAGCGGCCCGCGAGAAGGGGTTTATAGTGATAATGACCTATGGTAAAAGAAGTTTTTTTTTCGAGGTTGCTCTGTTCGCTGGGCCGCAAACGACCTGCGAGAGTGAGTTTGTAGCAAAGGTGAATTATAGTAGAAGTAGGTGTTTTTTTTTCGTGGCTGCTCTGTTCTATCAGCGACTATTATTTCCTAAGATCAAAGCAGGTGAAGCCGCGGATAATCCTAATAATATATAAATTCAAAAGTTGTCGCGTAAGTTTGTTCCCGTTTGCTTGACGGTGCAAACACATACAAATGAAATTTTGAATAGAAATAGTATATACGATGAGTAATAACACATAGACTTCTTTTTATCCGCGGGTGAAACCGCGAGGCGCAGCTAGTGGAATATATTTTTAAAGTTCCGAGTGACACTGCAACTGTCATGGGTGGTCGTGTCGCTTAACATCAGGTGAACGACTAGCTCGTCACATTATTCATTCTCATAAAAAATCTTTAGTTTTTAGCAGCTTATATGTGTAGCTTACTATCTGTACAATATTTTTAAATCCGATCAATAGTTTCTAGAGATAAAATCAAACAGCAAACACCGTCTCGCCACGTCATTCGATTACATAAAAAAAACCTCTACATATTTATAATATTATAAATAAAATAAATAAATAACCTACATACGATCACCTACATAGACCCTGGACCCTAACTAGGATTCCCTATATCTAGAGACCCAGGAACTACGAGGACCATGGTCACACACAACACCCAGACCCAGAACAATTATTTGCGGTTGCTTTTCCTGGGCACAAATACTTGTCATGTCGTGGGAATCGAACCCGCCGCCACCGGGGTTTGAGCTTAAGAGCCGACCTGCTCGACCACCACACCACAGAGGCTGTCAAAATATTATATTACGGTTTATCAAATTTAATAGGTACAGTATGACATTTCGAGGGATACCAAGCTAGAGATTTTTTCCCTAAATTTTGAGGTAAAAGAGGAATGGGGGTTCTTAGGGGATTAAAAATAATAATCATAATAATAAATTGATGGCAAGATTGCTTAACGTTTTTTTGCTGCAGAAATCTTCGCACTTTAAGATTATTCATCTCATGAGAAGGAAAAAAGTCTATTTATTAAAAATTATCCGTGCGATCAGGCGATGCAACCGATGTATATCACCTAATATACATCTGTTGTTCATGCTGTGGTCAACGAATTGTTTTTTACATGAATATATAACTATAAGTGTTAACATGTTTTAATGATGACGCATGAAGCAGTACGCATTCAAGAATAAGAAAAGATAAAGGTACTAATTTAAAAATTTATGTATTTCTCAAATCAGTTTATAAATGAGGAAGTAACGTAAAGAATATAAAAACTATAACCATATAGAGAAAATCTTTCATTTTTATTTCATGTTACAAATGTTCCTATAGCATAAGGATTTGAGGTCGCCGTGTCACGACTATTGCGTTTTAGATATTATTAAGAAACATTGTTTAATTATTGCTTTATTTTATGAGCTTCAAATACTTATATACCTGCAACATACAATGAATATGCTAGGAATACAAAAAAAGCTTAGGGGTTTTTAGGGGATTTAAGTTATCTAGGGAAAAAAATCTTTAGGAACTGGCAGCACTTTTATTCTAACAATAGTGATGCGACTATTACACATTCGATTAATCGGTGAAATTTTCGTATAAGGTAATTAATCGAATCAAATCTTTGGGCGAGCATAATTCAGTGATATAATCTTGTGCAGTTCGCTAATTATCTACTTTGAAAGGGTGATTTTAATTATAATAATTATATAGTATACAATCCTAAAGCTCCAGGGTGGAAATGTTAAAGGGCATAACGCCGCGAGTAGCGTTCAATGAAAGTGCAGCACACCTTTCCACACCCTAAGCCGCCCCACACCGATGTTGCTTCCTCGGTAGCCAGTAGCCCCTACGGGTGCCCCATTTATAGTGTGGCAAGTCATCACCTCCCTCAAAAATTTGATATGATGAGACAAATTTTATCTCATTCCATAAACCAGATCATAATAATCCATCAAAAGTTCACCACAATAGCCCAGATATTTTTACCTTCATTTATTAAACAAAATAGTTATGAATAGGTATGCCAACATGTAAGAAATAAATAGTACAACTCGGTCACTTTGTCTAGCTGTCCTCGCTGAAATGCAAGCCATTGACGTCAAGTATAGGAATAGTGTGACCGTGTTATCTTTTGTATTCAAAAAGGCCTCTTGGTGTTATGGCGCGGCCAGACATGCGGAGCAACAGCGAATCTTCGCTGTTGAACGCTCATGTGGCCGCGTACAGCGATGCATCGCAGCATCGATGG
The DNA here is from genome assembly GCA_910589525.2 of Ennomos quercinarius. Lineage (NCBI taxonomy): Eukaryota > Metazoa > Arthropoda > Insecta > Lepidoptera > Geometridae > Ennomos > Ennomos quercinarius. The sequence goes on from OU342509.1 coordinate 9,489,310, forward strand.
GCGCAGAAAGCTATCGCGTGAAAGTGAAATCCTTTATTTTCGCAACACTCTTATTCGCAACAATCATTAGTTCTCTTACTGAGATCATATCATATGAAAAAACTAAACGATTATTGAATAAATATGTAGAATCAGTATCCTTTACTCTTTAAAATCGGGTTTATCCGATATCGATTATTTAGTTCACATCTCTAGACCCGTTAATCTGACAGTGTCAATCACTAATCATGTCAACTTCATAGTGGACTTCTTAAATTTTAGTATAGTATAAAATATGGAGAACAAGAACAGGTAGTGTTTAAGTGATTTTTTGATCTTGTTTATTGGATATATCGAATATTTATTCTAATTTTATTAAAATTAGAATATTAATACACTACCTAGAACCTATTAATTGTAGAGGCTTAAGATTAGCGATTTCCCGCCAATTTTATTTCTGTTTGTCCCCTCGTGAATAGACTGGAATAACCTGATTTGATGATTGAGAACATTTTCGCAGTTAGAATACCTGTTTTTTTTTAAATTGGTTAAATTTTTTTTGTGGACATTTCACACAGCGCCATCTAGCCCCAAACTAAGCATAGCTTGTACTATGGGAACCAGATGACTGATAGAATACTTAGATACTTTTTGTTTGTAAATACATACACAGAATACAATATAACACCCAGACACAGAACAAACACCTATGTTCATCACACAAATGTTTGTCCTGAGTGGGAATCGAACCCACAACCTATATATATATACTAGTATTTTGCCCCGTGCGCGGGCCGCGAGCGGCCCGCGTGTGTGTTTTCGTGGCGTTCCATTTGTTCAAAACGCTATACTTGTGTTTAAACTTGTAATTTTGCAAGTACTTGTACAAAACTGCCGTATTTATCAAAGAAAATGATAATGCGCGTGACTTTGCATGGCGGCCATTTTGTTTGACTTGACAGCGTCATTTGCACCATGAGTAGGATGCAACCGGCACACATGCACCGTGCGCGGTGCAAGTGCTGATCGTGACCGTCCACTTATACCAAACTACAGTAAACTAACTCGCTTCGCTCGTCGTCGCATTGGGTATGTCGGAAAAAATTTGACGTTTGACACCTGTCAAAAATTGACATTTGACAACTGTCCTAAAAATTGACATTTGACATCTGTCAAAAAATTTGACAATTGACATCTGTCAAAAGTTTGACATTTGACATCAATCAAACTGACATCTGTCTACACTTGACAGCGGTATTAGAACAGTGCGCAGGTCGCAAGCGGCACACTTGCACCGTGCGCGGGCCGCACGCGGCCCGCACACGGTGCAAGTGTGCAGGTGCAAGTGTTGGTCGTGACCGTCCACTTATACCAAACTACAGTATATTTGGTGCTTGCTTCGCTCGTCGTTGCATTTGGTAGGTTGGAAAAAAATTGACATTTGACATCTATCAAAAAATTTGACATCTGTCAAAATTTTGACGTTTGACATCTGTCACACTGACATCTGTCAAAATTACAACTATCTCCTTCCGAAACTGTAGTACCATAGGCAATAAAATGGAAAACAGCAATTTTGATAATAGTATATACGGCGGCCATATTAAAAAATGACAGATGTCAAAATTTGACCAAACCATGTTGATCAGCATCCTTTGGGGCCCCCAGATATCGATTTACATCCCGATCGGAGCTTCTTTATTTTCGGACGCGGACCAATGGACCGCCATTTTGAAAAACATTCTTTTTCACTGTATGCCCCTCTCAAAACTGTACAATATTAGAACAAACCCTCCCTACAAAAGTCTCACAGTTTCGGTGTTATTTGCGAATTAAAAATCCTAAAAAAGTGAAATTGCATGTTCGCAATATTTCAAAATGGCGGAATCAAAAAAGTTTTTACACATTCCTACCAAGTGTACCGTGGGATTTTCAGATATCGATTTTCATTCGGATCGGACAACTTTTACTATGAGTCGGTACGTCTACAGCCGCCATCTTGAAAAAAATTGATTTCACTGATATTGCATTCTTACCCTTATAACATCTATACTTGATCCCCAGGAACGACTTTTCTAAATCACTCGCAACGGAGGCGCAAAAAAGCAAAGTTGATATTTCAATAAAAGCACCTTTGTATGGCAGCCCCATTGAAAGTTGACACATGTCAAAATTTGATTACAGAATGTTGATCATCATCCTTGGGGACCCCCAGATATCGATTTTCATCCGAATCGGTGAAACTTTTTTTTCCGCCGCGGCCAAAATTTCCGCCATTTTGAAAAAAGAAATTTTTCGCAATCTTCCCCTCTGACCTCCAACTAATATTAGTTCGAGCTCTTTATACTAAAGTGTCATAGTTTCGCCGTCATTTATGGTTAAAATTTGTATGGCGGATTTTTTTTTCCGCCATTTTGAATTTTTTTTGACATCTCCAAAATCGTCCCAGGGTTTGCTATGACATTCCTTAAAACGCACATGATCTATCTTTTATGGTTTGGCCAGGCCGTTGACCGTCCGAGTGACCGAAGTTCGGAAGACCAGGTCGCGAATTTTTTTGAAGACACCTCGATCATCTGGACACAAAACACAACAAAGACATTCAAAATTTTCCATAGGTGTCGAGAAACAATGCGTCAAAAATGAAAAAAAAAATTTGTATGGCAGCCATCTTTAAAAATGGCGGAATCCAAAATTTTTTTTGAAATATCGAATCTGCGGCCCCGAAAACCCCCCAATGCAAAAAATCACCCCGATCGGACCAACTTTCAAAATGGCCGCCATTTTGAATCCGCCATCTTGGATTTTCATGACAACCATCTGACAGCCCCCGTCATCCTCTATGACATTTGGTCGAGCACCACCCACATACCTCTTACCGTTGCCGAATTATGAGCGTTTCAATTTTGTATGGGGGCCACCGTTTTTTGTTCGGGGGCCCCCATTTTTTTCATTTCTCTGGAAACATCCCAGGGTCTACTCCAACATTAGTTAAAACTGGACCCCCATATCTCTTGTCGTTTTCGAGATCCGTTGACCTGTTCCATCTCAGAGACGATTTTCTGGTAATGTCAGATTTTTCCTGGGGTGACATGACCCATCACTATACAGCCTCATACTCAGTTTTGACTGACCACTTCTGAGAGCTGAGATCAATTATGTCAATCATCAGTCAGTCAGTCACTCATGGGTATCCAATTTTATAGTAATAGTAAAAAGTAAAGTAATATAGTTCAGAAGGCAGACCTACTACCAACTGAGCTAACAGGCCAGTCAAAAATTGGTTAGGAGTTTTAGGTACGCACGAATCTGATCCAAGTTAGGGTCAATTCACATAGAGCGGCAAAATGCTCGAGCAGTTTTTAAGTGCTATTGCAATATAAACCTTATTTCATTCAGACAAAGATGAAAACAGTATGCAACCTTAAAATCTTACCTATTTTAATGTTGCATACTATTTTCAGCTTTGTCTAAATAGATTAAGGTTGATATTCATATAGCACTTAAAAACTGCTCGAGCATTTTGCTGCTCTGTCTGAATTGAGCCCTAAGGTTAAATGTCAGGTATTTGGTGAACACAGTATGCCTATATATGCAGATAATCTTGGAAACCTTGGGGAAGTGATTGGATCGCTTGTAGGTATTACCAGAATACGGAAACCAAAAGCCAACAACAATTTCCTGTTACAATTTTGTGACAGCTTTAATTGCATTTTGGAATAAAATGCAATCTACTAGGTGGTACTGCAAAAACTCGACTAAATAGGTACTCTACTTCGCCAAATATTTTGCCACCAAGCAGTAGTGTGCAAGACTAATACCATGTTCTGGTTTATAGAGCATCAGGTCAGTCTACAGCATCAGTCTACTTACAATGGACTTTTGGGCCTGCTAGGCGATCATGTAACTTGATTGCAACCGATAGAAACACAAAAATGTATGGATTTGAGTTTCAATACGCAGGAATGAAATATCACCTGTAGCATTGCTATAAAAAATCCGTGATCACCCTGCTGATCATGGTTTTGGTTTAGCCTTGTGCTCCTGGCGGCGGTGTGAGAATATAACCACCCTATCTCTTCCCGTCGGTGCCGTAAGAGCCGTAAGGGGATATCCATTCTCCTCGGTACATTAAAATCTTCTACGACCACAAAGCCGCCCACTATGATAAGCGTCCAAAGTGGCGTTTTATAGGAGAGGCCTATGTTCAGTAATGGATGTTTTCCGGCTGTTGATGTGATGTGACCTGATCATGACCATACAATTTGTTCTGTAGCGATTCACTTTAGGTCTTTAATTTTGGGTAAGGTTGACCTTTTCATCATCATCATCATCAGCCTGAAGACGTCCACTGCTAAGCATAGGCCTTCCTCCAAAGAGCGCCACGTTGAGCGGCTGCTTGCCTCCTGCATCGGCTCCCCGCCGTTCTGACCAGGTCATCGGTTCACCTAGTGGAGGGCCGGCCTAAGCTGCGTCTTTCGGTTCGTGGTCGCCACTCGAGAACCTTTGTTCCCCATCGGTTGTCAGTTCTACGAGTGATGTGGCCTGCCCACTGCCACCTCAACCTGACCTTTTAATTTAAACATAATTTGAAATAACACGTTAATAATTGGTGCAGAGCCGATCGGAGTTTGAACCAGGGTTTGTGGGTGTTTAAGTCACACGGGTTACCACTGAGCTATACTCACTCTTTTTTACGTAATGAACATAAACGTTAGTTTTTTTTTAATGCTAAAATAGGCATACGTTTGACAACAACTCACCTGATGATAAGTGACGAAGTTGTCTAAGGTGGAGCACGTTTGCCCATGAGATGCCCATTCACTCTTGACTTGAAAAGACCCAGGTTATACCCAGGAGGAAACGCTGTTGCTGGAAGAGCATTCCATTCCTTGGCCGTTTGGACTATGAATGACTAAGCGAAACGTTTAGTGTGCACATGTGATACACTAACGATGTAAGGATATGTGAAGAAACACCAAGTCTTGTACTTCTATGATGGAAAGGGGATAATGGAATGAGCTGATGAAGGGCATGCGCATACTCCAAACTCTAACCGATAGAAGACCGACAGACCGGCGACCTTGGGTCTGTGTTCAAGACTTTGAATTCTCCCTTTGTTATGGTGGTTCGTGCACGGAAGGCACAGAGGGCGCTGCTGAAAAGTGGACGGAGCAAGACATTGACACTCTATGGCGGAAACTACGATGAAAAAAAACAGGAAGAAGCCACGACTGAAGATGAAGGGACGCAAGAATCAATTATTTTGGGGTAGTACTGGGTGGCGCAAAAGTAAAGTTCACCCTATTTGGTTCAGCTATAACATTTTTTCTAAATTAGAAAACTAGATTTAGGTTTTTTAAATGTATATTTGTGCCATTAAATTTCGTACCATTAGGAATTAAAGATGATGTCTTTTAAATGGTGACCTCCAGAGTTGATACACATTTGAGCCCTATTTATGACATTTTGCATAACTTGCCGTAACACTTCCTGCGATATGTTCGTTATTTCTTGACGAATGTTTTCTTTTAGAGCTGCGAGAGTCTGTGGCTTGTTCACATACACCCGAGATTTCAAAAAACCCCAAAGAAAGAAGTCTGGACTGGTCAGATCGGGTGATCTTGCAGGCCAAGGCAAATCGCCAAAACGAGAGATAACTCGGCTTGGAAAAGTGTCCCTCACTAAGTCCATAGTGTCGCGCGCTGTGTGTGCCGTAGCGCCGTCTTGTTGAAACCAGATGTGCTCCAGCCCCAATTCGTCCAAACTGGGTATCAAAAACTCACGTAACATGGTTCTGTAGCGTTCTCCAGTGACAGTTATCGCATTGCCTCCAGCGTCTTCGAAAAAATAGGGTCCGATCACTCTGTCAACACAGATGCCACACCATACAGTAACTTTTAGTGGGTGTAGAGGTGTTTCTTGAATAATGCGCGGATTATCAGTGCCCCAGAACCGAGTATTCTGCTTATTGACATGCCCTGAGAGATGGAAATGCGCTTCGTCACTCATAACCAATTTTGAAGGAAAATCATCTTGCAAAATGTCATAAATAGGGCTCAAATGTGTATCAACTCTGGAGGTCACCATTTAAAAGACATCATCTTTAAATCCTAATGGTACGAAATTTAATGGCACAAATATACATTTAAAAAAACCTAAATCTAGTTTTCTAATTTAGAAAAAATGTTATAGCTGAACCAAATAGGGTCTTTACTTTTGCGCCACCCAGTATTAATACTGCTACTGTTTTGGAAAAGGTTCTTAATACAGAAGAAAGTGAATAAAAATGTTATTATGAAGAGACTGAGTTTAGTTGATATCACCTTTAACTAGTCTCTCATCATTGATAAGCTTCTTTTGATAAGATTCGTAAATACCTGTGTTCGAGAACAGGGGTATGCTGAAAATCAGCCCTGCGTAGACCTTGCTGTTTACACAGCACAGTGCTGAGCATACCTGTTGCCAGCTAAGAATAGTGTACCTATCTATTACAAATTGTCGTAAGTCTGTTGTAGTTTTGGCAATAAATATTATTTATTCTTATTCTTATTCTTAATTGTTCATAATAATATTACCATACTAGCTGACCCGCCCCGGCTTCGCACGGGTTACTTAGTTTTACACCCTAACTAAACATACTAACTGATAAAAAAGTCATCAATGTGTTCAATGACCCCACTACATTGCACATGCGTACTAAAGCCTATTTTAGGACAAAAAGTTACCGCATTGCAAATTAGTCTCTCGCCCTTTAGAATAAGACTTACTGAACCATTTTCAAATAGTTTAATGTTTTTACGTAAAAAAGAGAAATTATTTTGTACCTCTACAAATTGAGTTTATAACATAAAATATTGCATTATGGAATTATTTCAGCGCAATGCTAAGGAGCCCGCACAGTAAGAAAACGCATTGTGCCAATCCCAATAAGAAACATTGTTTAGGTCTCTGAAAGATATCATATTTTGTGCATCACCTAATACCTAAACCTACCTATTTCATTTCATCAATAGAGCTATAAGAAATGTTAGTTATATACAGGCTACGTATATAGGTACAGCCACGGAATAGCTAAATCACACTAATCACACTATCACACTAATATTATAAAGCTGAAAGTGTGTATGTGTGTATGTGTGTATGTTTGTTACTCCTTCACGCTCAAACGGCTGGACGGATTTGGATGAAACTTGGAATATAGATAGCTAATGTACTGGATTAACACATAGGCTACTTTTTATCCGCGGGTGAAAACGCGGGGCGCAGCTAGTAATAGTATATACAAGTTTAATTAGAATAGAATAATACTTAGGTACTTAGATTAAGTATCTACGGGCGTTAAGAATGGTTTAGACCTTGTTTAGACACAGTTCATTAAGCAAGTGTTGACCTATTTATTTATTTATTTATTTAATTAACACGGTAAATAAACACCATTTACATTAATTAATTACAGATAAATTTCCAACATCACACCATAAAACTAAGATAATAATATAAGTAATAAATTAATTCCTCAATATTCAACACAGTCAAGATGAGAAGAAGATATTACACTAACTATAAAATGTCAAAATAAATAAAATATAATTTAGATTGAATATTGACTTACCCAATATACATTAATTATAATTAACATTTACTGAAATAATAATATAAAATAATAATAATGTAGTCACATAAATTAACAATCTAAGTTACCAACAATCATGCATCCCGCTCGCAAAACAAGATGCCTATATAGTAATTCATTCAAATAGGTCATGCTTACCCGTTCAACAGACAGACTGACAACATTACAATTTGGTTGGTAGCAAGAATAGGATAAATAAAGGTGACGGGCACAATAGATACTTAAAATGTTATTATATAAATTAAAAAAGTACTTACGTGCCCACTTTCCTTTCGATTTGAAATCCACTTTATTGATGATCGGGCCCACTGCGTAAGTATACACAATATTAAATATAGACTTCACAAAATAAAACAGTATAACTAATAACAGCACTATGGCAATTTTTTCTAGCGCTGAATATGCCATTTTTCTTTTGAAATCTCTATTTTGTTCGGTTTTGGTGAAAGAGGTTAGGAGAAAACAGCGGTGTCCGCCAGACAGTGTTAACGCATGCGCACTGGCGGTCGAAGAAAGTAGACTTGCGCAATGAGTGAATGAGGAGCGAATGGCCGGAATGACCAATTGACCGAATGACTGTGAGCGTGCCCGAATTAATTTTTCAACGTATCGCGTAATTGATAAAGGCGGTGATATAATGTTGTCTCGCTCGACCGTGATAACGATAAGGAAGGAACCAACAACATACCACAAGTTGCTAATATAGCTAGTTATAGAGGTCATCAGGAATGAATAAGTTATTCAAATATTTTTAGTTAGATGTAAAACGCGTATTCCGCTGTCCGAAAAACAAGTCTGCCATTACATAAGGTCTAAGTATCTGCTTCTAGTGATCGGTTTTCCTTTCAAATTCGTAGATAGAGCCCAATGTTTGTTCATATTAAACATCTTTAAAAATCCTTGGCTCTATGACTCTACCCACTACCCCTTGCACTACCCCTATAGCTCTACTCAAGACTGTTTTGCTCTACCACAAGAAGTAGTGGTCTCTAATTTCTGGCTCTACTAACGTTTTTCGAAAGCTCAAATATAAACATTTCTCTAGCTTTTTGTACCTGATGGTTTTTTTTCTATTTTCATCTTATCGAGGAATGTACCTATGCGATTATGGCTCGGTGGTAGCCAGCACGACTTTAAGACCGATTCTGTTTCGAATCCCGCTTGCTCTGCACCAATAAATTTTCAAGTTATGTGTGTGGAATTTCCACTCGTTCTTACGGTGGCTATTACATTTTGGCGAGCTCTGTACCGCGCGCGCGGTACCGAACTCGCAGCGTCCGTCAGTTTGACCTAAAATATCTAGTTTCATTTATTGATAATATATAAATAAGAGCATTATTTAAAATTATGAAATTAGTTTAGAAAAATGATGAACTTTATTTTGGTATATTAATATTTTGTCGATATCGTATAAAACTCCGGAGATATTTGACCTTTTGTTGAAGCCTTTTTTTAATAAAAATCAAATTTAACTTAATATTTTTTGGTAGTAGTCAAATAGCTTATTAGAAAGGTACCAGGTAATAATCACTTTAATAAGTATAACTACAACAATAAAACTAGGTATTCTATAAAACTAAACTAAACTATAAAATTAACAGTATAATACAAAACTAATCTAACAAACCACTACCAGTGGGCAAAGTGCCCAAAATGCTGGCAGCATTGCCACGTTGAATGGCAATGCTTAACTTTTGGCCCAAATAGAGGCCAGCATTTTGGTCACGCGTTGCTTCAACCAGACGCTTACAAAGTTCTTTAAAGATTTTGTGTGCACTTGGTCCCCATGGCCCGAGAGTCTCGACCCCAAAAGGTGCAAAAATAAAACCGCTGTCTAGGTTACTATATTTGCGCCTTTTCAGTTTCTCTGCAGTTTAATTACTTCAAAGGCAAAAATCAAAAATCTGTTCTGTCATTACGGAAGTACGGGATGTATTTAGTGAAGTATAATTTAGTTTGGAAACTTGTTACACAGAATTTGAAAATTAGAGATCTCACATCGGGTCTCTGTGTGTTTTTGCCAAAACGAACACCAGGAGAATGATGATTACTAAATAAATAGGTAAGTTACCTAAAATTCGCTCTGTCATTATCAAAGAAGATGAAATGAAGGGTTATTTTTGGTATAATGGCTAAGTATAGACATTAAAGCTATGCATCAAATATTGACGACGAAAACCTTGCAACTACACGTAATTTTGTAACAGCCACCTTAAAACGATGTAGAGAAACATCTTGAGGAAACTACACAATCATGTTCCCAAATTTCATGATCCAAGCATGTTTTGATCACAACACTTCACAACATGATTGTGTTGTCAAACACACCGCATGGGGCTAGCGTGGTAGATAATGGCCTCCTCTGTCCATGTGAGGCAAGACCAGTACCCAGCGAGACAGGGGACATAAAATAGGCTGATGACAAAACTACCTATTCCAAATGCAACACGTGAACCACAGCTCCTGTTACTTTTTATTTATGCCAGGTAATGAATCAAATATCACAATAAATAAAATATTCGTTTGTGCGCATGCCGGGTGTCCCTTCCGGGGTACTCAGTCCGTCTTACCACATATTATTTTTGAAGTTGTGCTTGCATGAGTAAATTTTTTTCTTGATACCTCAGTGATGCCTCAGTATTTATCTAACATTCTTACATGGTTGGTAACCTATTACCGAATAGTCACAGAGTATATAATGCAACGCGCAACACTGAAAAATCTCAAAAGTTTCTTTTTATTGTTTGATAGGCTTGCGTTTGACCATTCAAAGAAAATGGATATAGCAAATAAATTATAAATAAAAAAAATACATGAATAAAGTTTGGGTGTTCGTGTACCCAAATTTAATAAAAAAGTATTTGTAATTTATTTATCTATTATCTGCAGATTAATTAGTAAAATCTACTTATACAATTTTCCAATGTACGGGCTTTTATGGTATAACAATAGAATAAATAACATAAAACTTCATTTTATAAAGTGTAGGTAGAAGACTCGTACTCGAAAATGGCATCCAATCAAACTGAATCGGCTTTATCTACAGATCACGAAAAAAGTACGCTTCACCCTTCGGCCCGAGACGACGCGTCATTACTTTAATGCTCTTTGAGTTTATCAAACGCTATAAATATCTATAACTCCTACGGCTTAAGGTGGAACGTTACACTACCGCGGGAAATTCAAATTTTCTTGCATTCTTTTGCCAATAATAGCTTATTTACTCAACGTGATTACATGAAAACTAATTTTGCGGAAATAAATAGAATGTATCAACAAATTCCGATTAAAAGTATCTCCTAGATATCATTTGGTTTAGCGACAAATGGCAATAAACAATTTTCTTCTTAGTTCTTCAGTCTATTACCATTTGTCGCTAAACCAATGATAAGTAGGTGATACTTTTAATTGTAATTTAATGATACATTATATTTATTTGCGCAAAATTAGTTTTCATGTAATCACGTTGAGTAATTAAGCTAATATTGGCAAAAGAATGCAAGAAAATTTGAATTTCCCACGCTAGTGTAACGTTCCACCTTAATTAATAAACGCGTAGTAATTTTAGATTAGTTACTTCAGCTTTTGCCCTTTCTTGACATTTGAATATTGAAAGCGATCGAAAAAGACAAAAGATGGTGTAACTTGTATAACAACCACCGAAGCAGAGACTCCAAAAATAATAATTTGAATGCAAACTGTTGCCGGCCAATTTATCTAGCAGCCAAAGGCCAAAACAACTTTACAAGTTCATTAAAATTTTCATAAAACCGAGTTCGATTCTCCAATGGGTCCCGAATGAGTTGCTAACTTAATAACTTTGATGATGTTCCGTTCTATCCGAGTTTACAGTTTAATGTTGTCGATAAAGGTCTCCGCGAGTTAGAGAAATTAAAACTTTTGGGTTGAACGTAACTGACTCCGCGAGGATGTTTACAGTTTATGCGGAATTTTATGTACTGCAACCCCTCGGAAATTCTTTATTTTGTGTACCGCTCATAGCGAAGCACGACTAGTCGTTTCCAACCGATCGGTAAAGTTAAGCAACGTTCACTGCGGTCACCACTCTGATGGTTTACCGTTACAGCTGACCATTTGCCTACACGAGAAGAAGAAGAAGAGTTTTGTGAGATAAAAAGGCATCATCATCATTATCAGCAGCCTGAAGACGTCCACTGCTGAACATAGGCCTTCCCCACAGAGCGCCACTTTGAGCGGCTGCTCGCCTCCTGCCATCCAATGGCTCCCCGTGGTTTTACTCAAATCGTCGGTCCACCTAGTGGGGTACTGCGTCTTCTGGTTTGTGGTTGCCCCTCGAGAACCTTTCTTCCTCATTGGTTGTCAGTTCTACGAGCGATGTGCCTGCCCAATGCCTCTTCGACTTGCTCATTCTAAGGGCTATATCGGTCACTTCTACGGATCTCCTCAAAGAAAGATCCGCGTAGGAGATCTTAGAATAATGCTTACCTATTCCTAGCTTGCGGGCTAGGGAAAAATTTACCTCTATTTAAGTAGTTACAGTACTTATCTTATTACAATTGCTACTACTCTTGTATTTTATATTTTTTTCTACAACTTTACCTAATTTGTTTTGTGCATTAAATAAAATTAGCTAATAAATTAAGTAGGTAGCTGTTTTGTCTAACAGAGTCTAAACTAACCTCTTTCGCGACGATTATCTCCAGTTACTATCAGCAATACAATTTCGTATCGAGTTCATCTCTATAGCATAATAGAGCTGTTATAAAGGGACCTTTCCAGATAAAGGGTTTATGGTGCCCCTCGTAACATCAACACTAATGTTTGTTTTATCATGAATAATATTTGCTGGAAATCTAAGCGCAAAATCACTATTTTCCGTAATTCCTTATCTATATTCCTAGTTTAAACGTGGCAAGTATAACTTTTTAAAATTAAATTAAGTTTGGGAAGGTGGTTTTTTTTATCCGTAGTTAACGTAACCAAATGGTCAACATTTCTAAGAAATTTTGATCTATGGTTAGAATTTGTTAGAATTTTTAATCATCAAAATGCCTACCTAGATAAATAATGTACTTTCATCAAATTTTTTCTTGCAATCCAACGAAATATTATTTTTAATTTCTAGCCCAAAATAAAAGAAACTCGATAAAGAATTTCAATTCAAATTCCACTAAACACCTCACGGGAACACCCACGGACATAACGTTGGCTTTGTAAACACAAAAGGTGGACTAGAAACATTGAAATTCATGGAGCGAAATTGCAAGTCTCCTAAACTGGAGTCGTAAAATGCTGAACTTTGCATCCTTATGCGGTATGCAAAGGGAATAAAATCCAGAAAAATAATAATACAGGTGTGGTATACTTTTTTGTGGTAGCACGTAAGATAACTTTAGTATTATAACATTTTTTTAATGTAAATGAATGACTTGACGAGCTAGTCGTTCGCCTGAAGTTAAGCGACACGGCTGCCCATAACAGATTGCAGTATCACTCAGAACCAAAGATTACAGTCAATGCTCAGAACTCTAAATTAATATAGCTTTGCGTGTCACTGCACTGCGCCCGTCATCCTGAGACTTCACACAGTATAATAATAAGATTACTAGACTGTGTGATCAGATCATAAACTCTCGTCTGCTCAGTAAATTCACTAGCTACAAACCGGAACACAGTAGTGCTTGCACACTACTGCTTTGCGGCAGAATAACTGGCAAAGCGGTGGTACCTACCTATACAAACTTTGCAGAAAAGTCCTACCACCTAGTAAAAATCATTTTTCTCTTGCTTAAAGTTAGTCAAACAGGGTAGGTACACAAAATAGTAATTTTGTGGTAGGTATGTAGGTAATATGGAAGATCCACTAATGGAGTATCTTTTTAATTGGTGCTGGTGAGCTATAAACAATATTTACTAAAAGAGTAAAATACAAAAAAGAAACAGATCCAAAGATTATAAAGCCCGTTGATAGCTCGTGAACATAATTTCTCGTACAAACACGACTTACCTGCCCGGGCAGGGGGCGAGGTAACAAAACGAGACAAATTCATACGAAATTACAAAGGACAGAGCAAGATGAAACAAAAGACATCAACGGGTTCTCGTGATTTATTAGAAATTCATAGTATTTATTAGAAATTAGATGGTGGTTGAAATACACCACTAATTTTCGTATGAGGGGAAGTTGTATCATTGGTCAACTGGATTTATAGTCAATGGTTAGAGATCCATCATACTAATTTTAATGAATGGATAAAAAAATTAGACTATGAAAATATTTTAGGTGTGAAGCAAAGAAGGCTTGAAATAATTAATAAATTAAATGAAACAATTATTGGTCAGGAAAATCCACACCGGAAAAGACAAAAAAGCAGATACGTAAAGGTCTTTCCGCAATAAAATTGATTTGGGCGAATTAATGAAAACCAGAATTGTATTAACAAGTCGAATGGCCTCCATTAAGTTGACGACAGAATAGATCACATAGGAACCATGTATTATGATACTACACAGATATCTGGTAGGTGCCTAATATTTTTCGTTAGTTACCTACGCCAACCATTTCTTACGATTCTGTGTAGGTGCCTGATTTTCAATCGCAAAAAGTGTATACAGCGGTTATGTATACACAAGCTGGAGACCTAGCGAGTCTACATTTGCATAGCTTAAAACTAAAACTTTTTTTTTTAATAATTTCCAAATATTTGCCTGCTATTCAAAATTAACAAGAAAATATCATTTTTTAAAGTAGGTTAAATGAATGAATGCAATAATCGGAAAAATAAGTAAAAAACGAAGTAATCAGCTTTTATAGTTTCTGGAGGGGGCATCGCCTGTCCCTTTCTCGCGAAACAGAGATCGTGTGGAGCTTCCCCACAGTTACTATGAAAACGCACGTTGTGACTTGACATGCCAAAGAGATTGCATGTAAAGCTACCACAGCTTAGTAATGAGGTACTATGAAGGAGGAAGAACTGACGTCACTGCATGTTTCTAGCTGCCTCTTTCTATTCCTGTATATTAAAATGCTTGTAACTTTGGGGGCATCGCCTTTCCCTTTCTCGCGAAACAGAGATCGTGTGGAGCTTCCCGCTTCCTCTAAAGTTTTTTGTATATTATCTGCTGTGTGTCTACAGACATCATATAACTTTTAAATGTAAATCCCACGGTGATTTTAAAGCATGCCGTCATTAAGTGTTTTTTGCGCGTCATAAGCTTTCTCTTTCTACTACTATTGATGCATTATACCTGATCTTGGAACATGCCACCGTCTAATCGAACACACAGTCTGGTAGACAATCAATTTGGATATTACAAAACTATTACAAGAATACCTTTCCCAATTATTGTTGTAATGCAAGGCTTGCAAATAGTTTCGATTCGGTAGTGTAAGGTACAACTAGAATTCTGTGAACATATTATAATATCTCACACTTTACCCAACAAAGTTTAGATCCCGCGGATTCATTGCGTAGGTACTTAACATCTTCAAAGACAGGTTTCATTCCGATTATATCTGGTAATAAGTGGTTCATTTCGGCAATTCCTATTCTAGCTGGGTTTATCGGATCTTCTGACGATAATACGGAAATTTCTTGAGGAAATAATGAAGAGTGCTCCTCGTGGCATTTAGAAAGAACCGCGAGATGACACATTTAAGGTCTTAGATAATTATTTTGATGAAACAAGGATACGTTAAAACGATGATGGTTCAGTTGCTAATTTTTAGGGTTCTGTACCCAAAGGGTAAAACGGATCCTATTACTAAGGCTCCGCTGTCTGTCTGTCTGTCTGTCCGTCCGTCTGACACCAGGCTGTATCTCATGAACCGTGATAGTTAGACAGTTGAAGTTTTCATACATGATGTATTTCTGTTGCCGCTATAACAACAAATACTAAAAAACAGTATAAAATAAATATTTAAGGGGCTCCCGTACAACAAACGTGATTTTTTTGCTCGTTTACCAGATGAGTCACAGATGGCGCTGCTTTAAATGGTACTACTAATCCACACTAGATGACAGGGATAGATAATGGCTGTAAAGATCGGTAAAGACCAAAAGCATTAGCCCATTAAAAATACGGATATTCAAAAATTCAGTTTCGAAGAGGTAAGAAAATAATCCAATTTTGATACGCACTATCCATCGATATTCTTTAAACTTAAACGTTACATAATTATATCCCAAAAGCGTAAATGTACGTTATTTGCTTTCATATTATGCAACGAACTTTAGTTTAGCAAAAATAATACAAAACAACGTTAAGCTAAGTGGGAGGGTGTCGAGGGAAGTGCCGCTACGTCGAGGGCCCTCCACTCCTGCGACAGAGGGAAGAAGGGCGGCCTGCGAACCCTACTAGTGATACTGTCACTTTTTTGAAACAAAATGAAAAGGTAGGCCTTATGTAATTATTTTGTTTGATACAAAAAAAAAGGGGTTATACTAATGACCTAGAATAACTTATTTTCGTTAACATCCTAGTCTATGGAAAAAAAGTATGGTTAGAAAGTATATTCAATAAAAAAAGTTTTTTTCTTTAAATCATAATATTTGTGGACATTTCAAACTAAGCAAAACTTATACTATGGGAACCAGATAACTGAAAGACTTCTTAAGGGCTTATGCTAAGCCAAGCCAAAGCCACAGAATATATATAATACGAGCCAAAGCGGGGATGAGTCGGGAGCCAAGCGACAGTCGGTCGGTATAAGTTAGAATGGTTCCAACGCAGTAATTTAGGTAATTTATTATTACACTGAATATAATGGGTATTTTAAAAATCCACCATACATAAGCCCTCCATTATATTTAGTTCAACTACTACACCAAGTTTCATGACCTTATTCAAAGTATTCGTTGAATAATCGCGGTTTATTTGTACGGTTTGGAGGTAACTTTGTAATTTTTTTCTATCGAGATTTTTTTTTTAATTCGTGTTTTCACTATACATTTGCAGTAGCATTAGTCCTGAACTTTACCATACATTAATTTCAAAGTCATTGTTGCAATATTGTTGACAGGACACTGCCTCATGCTAAGCCATTTTAAGCATTTTGGCGTTGTATAGACTCTTAAAAACTTTTTTGTTAATATTCCTTAAGAGCCAATACAACGCCAAAATGCTTAAAATGGCTTAGCATGAGGCAGTGTCCTGTCAACAATATTGCAACAATGACTTTGAAATTAATGTATGGTAAAGTTCAGGACTAATGCTACTGCAAATGTATAGTGAAAACACGAATTAATAAAATTTTCTCGATAGAAAAAAATTACAAAGTTACCTCCAAACCGTACAAATAAACAGCGATTATTCAATGAATACTTTGAATAAGTTCATGAAACTTTGTGTAGTAGTTGAACTAAATAAAATGGAGGGCTTATGTATAGTAGATTTTTAAAATACCCATTATGCTCAGTGTAAGAATAAATTACCTAAACTATTGCGCGTTGGAACCATTTTATCTTAGATCGCCCCTGCCGCTCGGCCCCTGGCTCATCTCCGCTTTGGCGTAGTACTATACATCTATTCTGTGGCTTTGGCTTGAATTCACGCTGGCCTTACACAAGCCCTTAAGTAAGTGAATATGAAAAGCGTAGCGAGGTACTTCCGTGAGGAGGAGCGGAGGAGTGATCCTGAGTTTAGTCAAAACTCGCTCTCGCTCTACTACTTGATGGACGCGTATTGTTATCACTTTCACACGACAAATCTGTGTGCATTGCACCTCAAAGCAGACTACTTTCGACTCGTGAAGCTAGTGCGGAATCTTCCCATTTTATTCACATCTATTATTATGTTCGACACGCGTATATTCTCCGCTTTTACTTTACCTTTATGTCGCTCTAAGTTAACATCACGTGCTCTATGTCGCCTTCACTTTGACAAATCAAGCGACTCGGCGTCTCGGCAGATTTCCTGTACTGACACTCCTGAGGAATACGCGATATGCTCCACTTGATCTGAGTGATACGCTGTTTTTGAAGTCAGCCTCTTTGTGGGTGCAAATAAATACATTTGGTGTTACATTTTATCACAATAGGTTTTTTTTTATTTTTGTTTTTTTTTGTTTTTTTGTTTTTTTTTTTTTATAGTTAACTGTTCTTTATTTTTTGTCTTATGTAGCAAACAAGGTTATCCCAGGTAGCAAATCTTCGTCATAAAGACGTCTTTATCTGGTCATTCTGTGACGTAAAGACGTCCTGCAATGACGTCTGAAAGTACCAGAAAAGTACGTACATTTGTCACAGCCTCAAGACGTCATCTTGGGACGTGAAAATGACGAATATTGAAGACGGACTGATGACGTCTTCGCATATCGTGTTTTTGACGTTCCTAAAAGACGTGCTGTGGGCGTTATATCAGGACTTAAAAATAAGGAATATTGATTAATTATAATTTTATATTATTGTTAATATGACATTCCAATACCAGAGGATCCCATTTAAAGGAAGAGGGGGGGGGGGGGGGGTTTACAATAGGCAATTAGGCAGGACGGAATGTTACTTACTTTGTAATTGTTAGTCGTTACGTCGTTAGTAAATCTATATATTTGATTTCGAGTTAGTATGGATTTACTTTCGTTTACAGAGAACGTAAAGTTTCTGCAGGCCTCCTGCCTGCTTTGTGGTATTAGCATTCAGACTACAGAAATGAGTCGATATGCGTGCGTGAAACGCTTGCGTGTGCTAACTTGCATGCTGGCGCCATCTAGTTGTTTTGTGGATAGTTTCATCATTTGAAACTATATGGCATGTTTCACAATAAACTTTACCTTAAAATGATGACATTGCGACGTAACATGCGACGAGTTCCACACTTCCCTAAAAGACCTTAAAATGACGACATTATGACGTACACATACGCCGAATTCCGTACCGACCCTAAAATTACCTTAAAATGACGCCTTTTTCTCGTCAATGACGACATTTTGCTACTCTACTGGGTTAGCATGGACGGTAGACAAAATTGTCTTTCCCCGTTTAACGTCACTTTCTTCATACTTGCTTGGAGTAAAACAGAGGAAAGACAGTTTTGTCAACCGGCCGTGCTAACCCTACTTTCAATTCAATTTCAAAAATCTTTATTCATCATGATAAAATACAAGTACATGATCTAGTGTTCATTATTTTATCCTAGATATGACTAACATTCATAATTGATTACATTTTTAAAGCCATTCACTTATAATAAAAATTTATGATATAAATATTTAACTAAGACAATACATGAAATCCAATAATAAAATGATAAATATCCTGATATTCGTGGTTTTGTTTGCATCAGTAAATAGCATAACAATTGCAAATTGTATCTAATAATATTCAATATTCAAAAATAATCTTAAAATAAGGGGGTAGTATAATAATATGTGTGAGCGAGCGATGTGGTGCGCAAACAACAGCAGGAGCAACGTCATGTGCAGAGACCCGCCCAAGCGCCCGCAGCCCGCCCGGCGTTACACACGGGCCATTATCACTAGATAATACGGGTGGGAATGGCGCGCGTGTCCGCGGAAACCGGCTGCGAGCGCCTGCGCCGGCTACTGTACCTATTCAACAGACTCAAACTCCAGAAATAAGTGATGTGGAAGTTTGTAACGATTATATGTATCGATATAATTTAAGTCATGCTTTCGAGTTTTGCATGTTTTATTTATGAGTTTATTTTTACTTTTTGGGTTAGTGTACAGATAAAACGTTTTAGATAATTTATAAATGAATGAATTAATACTAGGTATATTAATTTTTTTGTGTAGTTTTATAAGATTCGTGTATCTGGGAGTATTGTACGAGTATTTTATAGCTTTATTTTGAAGAATTTGTAATTTATTTATGTTTTTAGGACACGTGCTGCTCCACACTGGACAGGCGTAGGTTAAGCAGGGACGTACTAGGGTGCGGTAGATACTAAGTTTAGTATGACTGCTAAGGCAAGATTGTCTGTTTAGAACGGGACTTAGAGCGTTTAAGGCTTTTAAACCCTTAAGACACAGTTTAGATGTGTTCTCAGACCAGTTGAGCTTGTTGTCTAATACGATGCCTAGATATTTTACAGAGCGACTCCAAGGGATTATATAGCCATCTATCTGAATGTTACGCACAGGTAAGGACCGTTGTCTAGTGAAATATATGGCTTCAGTTTTGGAGGCGTTAATTTTGAGCTTCCACGTTCGAAAGAATGTTAGAAGCAGATCGATTGATAATTGGAGCCGGCCAATTATTAAGTCAACATCCTCGGAGGACGTAAAAGATGCAGTATCATCAGCAAAACAAGCTATGCTTGTACGAGGCTGTTTTGGGATGTCATTTAGGAAAATCAAGAAAAGGTAAGGGCCTAATATGGAGCCTTGAGGCACCCCAGCTGGTACGGGCTTATGTAGGGAACAGGAATCACTTGCACAGACCATGAACGAGCGATCCTTGAGGTACGATTGTATCATTTTTACTAACTCTATTGGAGTGTTAAGGATGATTAACTTATGCAAAAGAGCATCATGCCAAACTGTATCGAATGCCTTTTCTATATCTAACAAGAACATACCGGTAGATTTATGGAGATTTAAGTTATGTAATACTGCTTCAGCTACCCTTGCCAGCTGCTGAACAGTTGAATGACCCTTGCGAAAGCCAAATTGCTCATCCAACAGTTTGCTGTCGGTAGCACGAGACAACCTAGCGAAGATAATCTTCTCAAACAGTTTGCCTAAACAAGGCAGCAAACTGATAGGACGATACGAAGTGGGATCAGATGTACTTTTACCTGGCTTGTGTATGGCGATTACCTTAGCCGTTTTCCAAATTTTTGGAAAGTAGTTTGTCAAGAGGCATGCATTGAATAATTTGGCAAGTAATATTATAGCTTTTTGCGGAATGTTCTTAATGAGGAGGTTTGTGATTTCATCAGGACCAGGTGCCTTACGTGTTTTTAACTTGAGAATATGTTTTCTAATTTCGAGTGGCCGGACTGGAGTGAAAGAGAGATAATCAGAGTGATGAGTGTTAAGTGCAGTTAACGAGCAGTCGATAGCTGGTTGCTCGACACTAGACCAGTTGTAGGTTAATAGCATGTTGTTAAGGAACGAGTCTGCAAGAACGTCACACTGTTCCTGCTTGTTTGTTGTAAATGTGCCGTTGGTAGTTTTAAGAGCAGGGATAGGAGAAGATGTATTTGACCTCAAACTTTTTACAACTCGCCATAGGTCATTATTGGGGTTGTCGACTTTACTTAGTTTTTTAGTCCATGCACTGTCTCTGAAAGATTTTAAAGCGGTATCGATTTGCAGCTGTAATTTATGAATCTTCTCTTTAAGCTGTTTGCGTATTGAAATTACTGATTCAGCAGCAGCATATCTGCGAAGACGATTCTTTAGCTGGATAAGCCGTTTAATACGTCGTGGTATTGCTGGTGAATTCCAAGGTTTAAGCTGTGAGGTAGGGACAGACTCATTTCTAGCTTCGATAATGATATTCTGCAAGCTTGTAATTGTAGAATCAATATCTTCAGTGGTTTTGAGGACATTTGATGAAAGGTGGACATTATTGTTGAGTTTTTGGCGGTATTTTGCCCAATTGGCTCTAGAAAAATTGAATTTAACTATAGGCTTGCGGGAAATATCTCCATAGAAGCTAGCAAAGACTGGGAAATGGTTGGATGACAATGCAGGTATTGTAAATATGCTGTCAAGGAGGATAACGTTTTTAGTAAGTAGGAGATCTGGGGTACAAGGGGTTAATCCAGCATGGTAGTGCACCAAGGTTGAGTCTTGAGGACTGTGGATGACAAACTCGCTGTTTAACATGTAGTCATATAGGAGTGTACCACGTGAATTTGGGGGACCAGAAGACCAGTAACGATGTTTAGCGTTTAAGTCACCCATGATCAAGACACGATTTCCAGTATCTAAGAGCGCGTTCAAATCACTAGTGAGAAGTGGCTTGTTGGGAGACTGGTACACAGATATCATCACAATATTATTATCGCTGGATGTTTTAAGGGAAATGCCAATTGCTTCAAGGTTTGCTGTGGCCGGGGTTGGGATAAGACTGTGCAGTAGATCTGATCTGACCAGTATAGCCACACCCTGGCCCGTACCATTGTAGTGCTTATCCATGCGATAGCAAGCAAAACCCGGTATGTTAAATTTAAGGCGTTGAGTAAGTCGTGTCTCGCATACGGCGACAATATCTACATTTAAGTCACTTACTACAAGGTCGGCTAGCTCCTGCTGCTTTTTGTGGACGCCATCAGCGTTCCAATATAAAAGTCGGAGTCCTAAGGGCTTATCAAACATAATGACCCAGGTGAGTTAGGATCAATATAACTTTTTCCATAAAAGATTTACAATTGGAGAATTCATGCTTAATAGCCTTGATAGTATTTAGAATCTCTAACATTTCAGCCGTAGCTAAATCATGAGTTTGCGTCCTCTTGACGACTGCTTCTTTAGACAGGTCATACTCCACCCGAATCGGTATCGAGTCAGAAGGCATCTGTGCATTGTTGAGAGGCTTGGTGATAGTCATGGATGTTTGGTTATTAGAAGAGTCTTCGTTTGGCCTGGTATCTTGTAGACGGCGTTTGTTGGAGCCTGTTATTTGTGCCCAAGTAGAATTTGGTTGACTGGGATTCGTTGCTGTAGAAATGACTTCTTTTATCGGCATAAGCGTTTTGCGCACAGTTTCTCGCTTAGACTGAATTCTTCCTAGATATTTCTGTCTTTCAGTGCATTGAGTGTAATTAGCCGGGTGGTTCTGTTGACAATTACAGCAACGAGCTGGTTCAACTCTGTCTTTTTTCTGGCATTCCCATGTGGGATGATCGGAGGCACATTTAACGCATCTAGCGGGCCTATTACAATTTTTGGATCCATGCCCAAAACCCTGACACCGGAAACATTGGGTTCCTGCTTTATTATTTGGCTTATATTTTTGAATATCTACCACACAATTTGATATATATTTAATAAGCTTGAACTTGCCCATGTCGGTTCCGCTCGGGAGCTGGACGAGTAGTGGAGGGCACTCAGTGGGGTGAAGAGTCCTAAGTTCGGTTACGGTTGCTCCAGGAAAGCCAATTTCCGCCAGTTCCGTGGGTAATGTGTCACTCAAATATCTGGGTAAGCCTTTTAAGACAGATTTTGGCAGCTTCTCGTCTTTGCGGGAGAATGTATGGAAGACCACATTTTCCTTAAGGAGACCTTCTTTAATTGATTGGTGACCTTTGGCTGAGTAACATTGAACTTTGACCTTATTACGGCCTCTGTACTGTAGGTGGAAACTTTTCTCATATTTTTCAATGACATCTTTAATATTTTTGTGGCTCCAGTCTCCCAGGAGCTCAACCAAGATAGGGGGAATTTGAGAGACTTGTTTTTTCTTAGTAGCTTTTAAGAACGGCTCAGAGGCCGGTTCATCCACTGGTAGGCCACTGAAACGATTGTTAGTTTCAGTTTTATCATCCTTTTTCTTTGGCGAAGCCTTTGAGCTTGCAAATTTCTTCGGTTCCCGCCACTGATCTGATGCAGCAGGTCTTTTGTTGCTCAGGTTGGGATTAGACGATGATCTGTTGAGGTACTTTTCCATATTATCGATAAAAAATATCGATAGTGACTTTATCCATCTCTACGGTAGAAACCGGAATGGAATAGTACAGACGCGCGGACGGAGTGACTTCAAATACGTGCGATCGTGACGGTAACTGAACGCGCACTGAATGGATGGCCTTCCTGATAGGTGCCCTAACGTGCGTTGCTTACTCTGTGATAATGATAATACTCTTTTAACCCTACTTTTAAAATTCTGCACGTTGTAGCTTTGGAGAAAGACCGCTGGCTGAAGCTGGTTTCACATCTTACAGGGGTGTCGTAAGCACGGTAAGAAAGTGCGCATAGTTAGGTAAACTGAGTCGTATGTGACTTAGGCCCGATTTTACCAAAGTAGAATAGATTTTATTCCAAGTATAAAGCTACTGATACTCTCGGATACAGCTGATTGACAAATCAAATGACAACTTTGACACAGTTTGAGAGTGTGTGAACAGTTGTTTTACAAAACTTGCACTTTGTATTTATATCACTTTCATTGTTTAGTACGGCGTGCATGGGGTAACTTCTACGATCATCGTTTTTCTTAGGAAACTTGTTTTCCATTTGTGTATGGATATGACTAATCCCTGCTGCGGCAACCTTGATGGCTTCTCTGTGCAGAAACTCTGAAAACCATTGAAGTTTGGCTTTGCAGTCGTCTTGATTCTCGTATAGGTAGTCTGCCCACTTATTCATGAGTATACTGAGGCACTTAGATATGACGATATTTAGTAACTCTGGGCTTCTTAAATAGTCACTTTGATTGATAGACTTGGCCACTGCTACATATTTTTTTACTTTGACAGCAAAGTTCACCAACTCGTTGTGATAGCTCTGTGGCAACGGTTGCAGTCTCTTAAATTGTGACGTAATCTTATAATATGATCAGCTCCGGCCGGCCAAAACGTAGTTCTAGTGCTTCTAGAATTATAGTCGGCGAATTGTCACTGATGAGTAGTGATGAAACTGCTTCTTTTGCATCACCATGGAGACACTTATTTAATCTCGCGATATTCTCACTGTCACTATAATCGCAGAGCTTGGTAGATTCTTCATAAACTTTTTTAAATTGCAGCCATTCAAACGGTTCACCGGAAAATACGGGTATGTCTTTCGGTGTCGCTAACCTTGATAGGTATTTAGTGTTAGCACTTTGTGTAGCCGTAGCTAGATTCTGCATTGCTTGCGCCAGGCGCTGGAAGTCGTGCGGAGCCGGGCAGGTAGCCGCTGGCAGCGTGCGCCCCTCGTTAGTGCATGACTCATGCGGTTCGTGGAGGCTTTTCTCCAGCCATTGTTCCACGTTCTGCGACATTCCCGCCAGGGATTGCTGTGCAGAACAACGGGACTTTTGAGAGCACTCGTCATCCAGCGCGGCAAGGTCTGCCGCCAAGCGCTTATTTATTAGCTCTTTTTCAATATTGGCTTTGGCTTCAGCTGCTGCCAATTCTAACTGTCTTCTGCGTGCCGCGACTGATGAACTCGAGCTCTTTTTAGTAGACACTTTAACGGCTTTGCAACCGGCGGGCTCAATTTTCGAACTACCCGCAATTTGAGGCGGTATATTATTTCTGATGGGCTCGTCATCTTCTCGTTTATTCACCACTGCAGAACATGTCTTAACGGAGTGCACTTCATTGTTATCACTTTGAATCTTCAACTTTTCTCTCGTGAGATCACCGCGCGTTTTAACCATTGTGCGCGGCAGTGTGTTGAATATTTCCCGATGTAAATCTTCGACGTTGTTCCTCACAGATGCGGCGTGAAGGACCAGGTGTAAAGTACAGGCGCTGGTTCTCGAGGAAAAAGAAGAAAAACGATTGGATTTTGGAAACTCGAAGGTGTTTTGAAGGCACCTTTTTGTAGGTGGGTACGTAACCGCGTACCGAGCGGCGTTAGCTTCGCGACTGGAGGACCGCCGGTAGCTATCTTAGTGTGCGTCACTCACGCACACATACAGCCTACATATACGTGCCTTCGCCGCTACTTACATTATTTATTTTAAGTACAATTTTCGATTTTATGTAATATTATTTAGCTTATATATTTTAATTCTTTGTTTTCTTTGTTTCAGGTGCAGAGCTTCGCGTCGTCTACAATACCAATTCAAACTCAGATAGTATACGTACTGCCCTTGCATTGTTTAATGTCCTGCAGGCTGTCTGCAGCTGTCTACCAAAATGTAAACAAACCCAAAATATGTGCAAGAACATACGAGCAACAAGCAAAGTTTGTATCGTCAAAAAACGTTTTACATAATGGCGTAAAACAGTACTTTAAAGTTCTTTACTGTACAACTTGCAGAGTTTATATTTTGAGGAGCAAATAAATGGGAGTTTGCGAAAGCTTATCTAGAAAGTGTCTGGGGTAGGTAACAGTAAAAGTCAAGTAGCTCTACATTTTTTTATCTTCGCATACGTTTGGTCACAGATTATTAAATATAATTATTACTACGTACATATTGCCGATGGGGAAGAAAGTTTCTCGAGTGGCGACCACGAACCGGAAGACGCAGCATATATAGCCCGGCCCCCCACTGGTGGACCGATGACCTAGTAAAAACCGCGGGGAGTCGATGGATGCTGGAAGCAAGCAGCCGCTCAAAGTGGCGCTCTGTGGGGGAGGCCTATGTTCAGCAGTGGACATCTTCAGGCTGTTGATGATGATGATGATGATGACATATTTAATAGGTAATATGCTCCCGTACTTACTGTGGTTGTACATTTTATTCAAAGTACACTTTAATACTTTGAATAAAATGTACTTATCAAGTAAAAACCACAGTGAGTACGGGAGCATATTACCTAGGTTTAGAATCTGGACCTACATCACCAAAAAATTCAATCAAGTTATGTGACTTCATCTAAACTCTAAATGAAGTCACATAACTTGATTGAGTTTTTAAAATATGGTATCATGGAAATTTAGCTGGTGCTAGCTACACCATTTCCGCCATCCCAGATGTATCATTTAGAGGTACCATTAATGATGGTACAACTGATGTACCTACGTGGTACAGATAACCCCCAATAGATAACGCATGAAAGACGACGACCGCGCACCACGCATTGGCGTAAATGGGTCTATATAAATCGGCGCTTCGCAGCACGGCCTTAGTTTCGACCAATTATTAGAGTTCATTATTAAGGCGTCACTCGAAATAGCCAATAGTAGCGCATTGGCTCCAGTCCCCGCAACCCGCGCCTTCCTCCAGTTTTGGTGAGCTAGGATCCGAACAAAAATCCCGTAATGCGGTATCTATTGGGGGTTATCTGTGCTACGTGGTATCAGTTAAATTTAACAAAGTAGTTTGGATTAGCATCCTGCCTGCCTTTTTTCTGTGTTCAAAAATCTCTTTTAACCTTCATGAAATTACATACACATATTATTGCATTGTTTGATTTGCTTACACGTGTTCCGGCTGATTGTAATAAGTACTGGTACTAATAATGAAATTTACCATACGTATTTTAGTTTTGGTATACTTACTAGTATATATCTTGTACTAGCTGCGCCCCGCGGTTTCACCCGTTGTAGTGTGTGGATTCGGACTTGCACCGCTACATCCTTATTAACACCCGCAACATGCGTCCGAACTACTTGTAAGGACGACCAACAGTACAAGCTCACGCCTTCCATCATGGAGACGCCTCAATAGACTCCAGTACCACCAAACACCTGTTTCATTTGTCACCACCATCAGAACCTGGACCACCTTCGGAGCTGGCTCCTCCAGCCCAGCTCACCAGACATAGATAGCGATCCCACCAGCGCTATCTATCATTACACCGTGGATAATAAGTAACCTATGTGTTAATCCAGTACATAAGCTATCTATATTCCAAGTTTCATCCAAATCCGTCCAGCCGTTTGAGCGTGAAGGAGTAACAAACATACACACATACACACAAACACACATACACACATACAAACTTTCGGCTTTATTATATTTTGGATTGGATATTTTTTTTTTAAATAATTAGTGTGATTGTACTGTCTGTGCTTAAGATAAATATCGCATAATCCACAACAAATAATCTAAAACGATTGGCGGTTAAATAAAAATAATTATGAAATTGCTTACTATTTAATAATGGTTCTTATCAGTATCTAACGTATTATGAAATTATGGTTATAACGGTACGGTATATAACGGTTAATGGCAAAATTGTGCCACAGCATAAATCAGTAGCCCAAAAATAATAGTAAAAAAATGTACCATAATCGTACCTACTCTATGCGATCACAGTAATTCGATTGTCCAACTTGTCTGAGATAGGCGATATTAAACTAATGTAGTCCTTAAACACCTTGTAGTCTACCCCAACAAGCTTCTCATCTTGTTTGTTGTCGTTTAACATCTGAAATAAAAATAAAACATATAATATACAGTATGGAACCCTCCATACGCTGTATACATCAAAGCAATTGAAAGAATACAGGATAAATTTATAAGAAGAATAACTTATAAAAAAGGTTATATTAATCATTTTAAGTTCCTTGAAATACGGCGTACTGAGAGAGACCAGATACTTCTCTACAAGTTACTGCGGAATACAGTTGATTCCCCAACCTTGCTTAATAAAATAAGATTCTATTGCCAGCGACTTAGTGCTAGAAAACGAATGTTATTTGTTCAAGCTAGAACTAGCACTAGATATAGTTCCAATACCTTTATCAACCGCGCCTGTCGGTCATATAATGAGAATTTTAATGATTTGGATATATTCTTGTTAACCTTATCTAAATTTGTTTGTGAACTTAAATCTCATAAGATCTTTTCAATTTAAACTGTTTTTTTTTCCCATAATATCGTAGGTATTTTAAATCACTTTTCTGTTGTAGTAAATTAAGTGGATATTATGTAGGTACCCACTTTCAATAGGGTGTTTTTTTCATTCATGATTTATTAATATGTAGAAACTTTATTGGTTTAAGTGTAAGTGTAAGCTTTATTGTGTAAGTAAGATTAGTTAATTAAGTTAAACATTTATAGTACTGTTTGTTTCTCTTAAACATTAATAAAATAAAATAAAATAAAATAATTGTTACTCATAAATGCTCGTAATGTGCTCATTGATCTCATTATTTGGACAACCCTCTTTGAGCTAAGTTGGCTAAGGTAGCTGCGCTACTTTAAAAGGCGCCAGCAAATTTGTATGGAATTCCGTTTCCATTGATCAATTTCCTTTAAAAATCCATAAATATCGAGTTTTTGTTCATAGTGCGACGAAGAAGTTTTGAATGTGACAAACGTTTGCGTGTTAGGCTGCGTTTCCAACAGAGATGTGCGAGGATAGTTAGCTTGTTAAGGTGGAATGTTTCACTAGCGCGGCAAATTCAAGTTTTCGTGCGTTCTTTTGCCAATAATAGCTTAATTACTCAACGTGATTACATTAAAACTGATTGAATGTAAAGAAATAGGATGTATCGACAAATTACGATTAAAAGTATCTCCTAGATATCATTGATTTAGCGACAAATGGCAATAAACAAATGTCGTCTTAGTTTTTCAGTCTATTGGCATTTGTCGCTAAACCAATGATATTATGTAGGTGATACTTTTAATTGTAATTTATTGACACAATCTATTTATTTGCGCAAAACTATCTTTTATGTAATCACGTTGAGCAATTAAGGTATTATGGGCAAAAGAACGCAAGAAAATTTGAATTTGCCGCGGTAGTGAAACGTTCCGTCTTAAAGATGGCTGTGTTTACTTGTCAAGAACTAATAGAATCAGTTAATTTACCTAGCCTCGCTCAGCGCACTCTCAGCGCAGGTTTAGTGAAAACGGCCCAGCGGAGCGAGGTTTTTGTACAAAACCAGGGGAAAATGTGTGCTACGGATGTGTTGCGACTGTTGCGAGGGATGTGTGCGGGCAGAAGCGCACGCGCTCCGCTCCCGCCACACCCCACGCCACGCGTGTTAGAAACGAGCCCGCTACGCATCCTCGTACCGCCCAGCTGCCTCGCAATCTTTTATCTTTTTCATTTGGTGGAATTGAAAATGGAAATGCAAAAACGTGCACAACGCCATCTAGTTCATTTTTAAGGAACTAATATCATATTAATTTGTTCCATTGTGTTGATGATTGTAAATTATGAAGTGATAATTTTTTGTTGTTAATAAATTACTCGCATATTTTGAGTAAAACACTGTTATACAAGCCTTGGTCCGCAATGACTGCTCTCAGCCATCATTCATGGCGGCCAGCAACGTACAGACCACGGTAGGACCGCATGTAGGCACCTACTATTATTTAGGTACGTACTTATACAGGTACCTACTTAGACATGTTTCTTATACTACATCCTCGGCCACATTGTCACTTAACATCAGGAGAAAGTGGTCAAACGCAAGCCTATCTAGTACCACAGATAATAATACTAAGTATACATACTATTACTAAAAAAAATTACCCGTGATTTCCCCTAAATTTAATCGTTTCCGTTTAATTTGCCTTTATTTCATGTTACTAGTCGGTAGGTACTATTCATCATTATCATCATCATCAACAGCCTGAAGACATCCACTGCTGAACATAGGCCTCCCCCAGAGAGCACCACTTTGAGCTGCTGCTCGCCTTCGGCATCCATCGGCTCCCCGTGGTTTTCACCAGATCGTCGGTCCACCTAGCGGGGGTCCGGCCTAAGCTGCGTCTTCCGGTTCGTGGTCGCCACTCGAGAACCTATTCAAGACTTCGAGGTACTATTAGATTAAATACTTATAAAATAAAGTGTCAGGTTCCGAGTACAGACAGTAGGTACTATTACTTTTCCGGAATAAAAAGCATCTATGTTATGCTCTCGGCAATTCATGTACCATCTAAGTAAATAGGTTACCTATATAAAACCAAGCAAATGAACTAAAGGAAGACGTTTCATTTTTATAAGTAAGGATTATAATTATGTCTAGGTTAAATTACAATTATTACAAACCTTAAAACCAGCCCCACCAATGGTCAAAAAGTCCGGAGTGGTGACCTGATAATCTTGTTCCAACTGCAGCGGTTGGTAGGAGTCTCCTTGCTTCACCAGCACTGATATTAGACTCCTCGATGTCGTATTAACGGTCAACTGCATACCTATGGACATGTAAAGTGAATAACCTCTCAATGAATTTTAGTGCCACCAACTTATCTGAACACTCAATCCTCTCTTAACGAGGACTATTCCCAGGCCAGTGAAAATCGAGTTTTCTCTACGACCATTAGTGTAGCTGGTGCGCGTCTTGGAAAAAGGCCATACCGATAAATTTTCACTTTTTAGAGAAAAAAAACCCCATCGTTGACTAGCTGTATCTCCGCAACAATTTGACCTAAAGAGCTCAAATTGAGCTCAAATATTAGCAAATTTAGTTTTGTTTACAAAAGTATGAAGCATAGGTACCTATACGATAACCGCTTCTCAGAGGTAGTTTTTCGAAAAAACTGAAACAAGTGCCAGAATTTCGAACAAACTTGGGTAGAAACTAATCTTAAACATATCAAAAAGTATCGTAGATACAATGTGTGTTTGCTCTTTTTTGTATCGGCGCAATTAAGGTGTGGCATTGAAAATTACAGGCCGTAGCTGTCAAAATGCGTATATCAGTTGATGAAGCAAGAGAAAACTTACCAGCGACTTGAGGCATCCAAGGTCCGAAGACAGATTTTTCATGCCAGAACATGGATACACCCCGTTCCAGAGCACTGATCAGATGTCTTCCTGAGAGGACGAATGTCATCACCTTATTGGTGAATGGCATGGTGTTGATTATTGCTCCTACGGTTACATCTGAACGGGAGTAGATGGGAGAACAAAATACAAATTACTATGAGTTTTAAGGTTACTTTGGAAAGAACCGTAGATAGATAGATAGATAGATAAACTCTTTATTGTACACCAACTAAACATAAATATACAAAGAAACTTAATAGACATATAATTGCTAGTGCAATGGGCGGTCTTATCGCTTAAAGCGATCTCTTCCAGACAATCTTGGGATGGAGAGTAATGACGTTCATGCACAGCATATAAGTGATCTCCGTGGTTCAAGTAGAGTTTGTATTTTTATACAGTGGTATATATAACAGCTATGAAATGGAGAAGAATAGAAAGAATACCCATAACTTATTATGGGACACCAAATGTCTAAACAAAGTATTCTTGAATTAGAAATACCATTAGTCCGCTGCTGGACATAGGCATTTCCTAATGCACGTCACTGAGCCTGATCATCGGATATTTTCACCTAGCTGCATCCAGTGCTCTGCGTATAAGTAAGTATAAGGTAAGTACCATAGCTCCAGCACATAAACAGTGGGAGAACATCCTATACACTATGTTTATATAGTTGCGGTCTCCATTCATGAACACGTCCACTCCAGAAGATGCCACTTCTGCGGCTAAAACTTTGTGAGATATGTTATGTTGTGGTGTTAACTGTGTGGTCCCTTTTTTATGGTAATGTGGGCATATGTTTGACAACAATCTCATCTGAATAATTTGCGAATAGTACCACCCTATCTGTGAAGTATCTACTTGTAGAACGTTTGTCTTTGATGCGGTTGTTATGTATTGCTATGGTTACTGGTTGCTTTTTAGTTTCTACGCCCGTCATGGTCGATATATAAAGTGTCTTTACAAAGCCTCGCTTTTTATTATTATACCAGCTGGTAGTTTCCTGTGCACTGCGTTAGGCGCCTTTCCATACACAGGCGCACAGGTTATGGGCCTGCTCCCATACCTTCTTTTCGCAGAATGGAGTCAACGAATTTTTCGGTCGGTACCACGAATGTACTACGTCTAGAAGGGTCACAGAATTGGAATATTTGGAAGTTCCAAGTAAGGATAATTTTAAACAGCTTGGGATTGTTAGAGGTTACATGCGGGACGATAAAGAAGCCGAAGGAAAATGACACCACACTTACAAAATGGTTAGAAAAAGATGCTAAAGCTCAATCAGTCTTAGTGACTCGTATGTCAGAGAGCGTGATGGTACATGTAGTTAATTGTAACTCGGCATGCGAAATTTGGAGCAAATTACACAGCGTGTACGAGTTGAAGTCAACAGCTAGCATTCATATGCTTCAGCAAAAGTTCTTTAGTTACGAGTATGCAGGAGGTACGATGGCTGAACATATTTCAAAACTACAAGATATACGTAGCAAGTTACTAGAGCTCGGACAGAATATTGATGATAAAATGCTGTTGACGAAAATTCTGATGTCACTTCCAGAAGAGTTTAAACATTTTGTGAGTGCTTGGGAATCAGTCGATGAAGAGAAACAAAACATAAATGACCTGACAGCTAGATTACTGATGGAAGAGGAAAGACTGAGCAACAGGAAAGATACACCAGTACAGTCAGGGTCGGCGGCTTTTGTAGCTAAGCAGAGAAATAACTACAGAAAGAATTCTGGTCGAAATGAACAACAAAATAATAATGAGAGGTTGTGTTATTTTTGCAAAAAACCTGGACATTATATACGGCAATGTAAATTCAGAATAAACAAGGAGCAGTCGAAGAGTAATAATGCTTTCTTGGCTAATGCATTGATCGGTTCGTGTGAGAGTGACGACTGGGTAATGGATAGTGGAGCTACTGAACATATTTGTAAGAACGGAGATTTGTTTTTAAATTATGTTGAATTTGATGTACCTAGGCTTATTACTTTAGGTGATGGTAAGACTATTTCAGCTAAAGGTCACGGAAATATTGAGTTAGAAGCGCATAATGGTAAGAACTGGAATAAAACATCATTGAATAACGTATTGTATGTGCCAGAAATTAAATTTAACTTATTTTCAGTTTCATGTGCTCTAGATCGGAATTACATGCTGATGTCCAACAACAACAAATGTTATTTTTTAAAACAGGATGGTTTAGTTGCAGCATATGCACTGAGAGTAGGTAAACTGTTCAACATGAGGTTCAGGTTAGTAAGTAAAAATACTGCTTTTGTAGGGGTCAAAGCCACAACACTGAAAGATTGGCATGAGGTGCTCGCGCACCAACATTTCAGTCACGTGCGTAAATTACTGGACTCTCAAAACATTAAGTATACTGATGACAAAAATAATATTTGTGTAGACTGTATTAAGGGCAAGCAGCATAAGTTTCCTTTCGAAAGAAGTTCAACAAAAACAAGTAGACCACTGGAACTAGTTCACATTGACCTGTGTGGTCCTATGGAGGAAAAATCCTTAGGAGGAGCTCGCTATTACTTGTTGATCAAAGACGATTACTCACATTACAGAACTGTTTGCTTCGTGAAAGAAAAGGTTGAGGTTTGTCAAAAAGTGCGTAATTTTATAGCATTAGCGGAAAAAGAGACTGGACAGACCGTGAGCAAGATACGAACAGACGGAGGGACTGAATTTCTGAAGTTAAAACATTATTTTGAGGAGAAAGGTATAAAACATGAAACTACGGTAAGCTATACACCACAACAAAATGGTAAAATTGAGAGAGAGATGCGAACAGTTACAGAGGCAGCAAGGACAATGCTGCAGGCAACGTCTTTATCGAAAGATTTTTGGGCTGAGGCTGTTGCGAATGCTGTATATGTGCTTAACCGTACTGGTACAAGCACAGTAGACGGAATGTCACCATTTCGACTCTGGACTGGTAAGGAATTTGAAGGATTATCTCAATTGAAAGTGTTTGGTAGTGAATGCTATGTGCATGTACCTGATCAATTACGTAGGAAATGGGATACCAAAGGAGAGCTAGGATTATTTATGGGATATGGAGATAGCACTAAAGGTTACAGAGTATACCTAAAAAAGAAAAAGATCGTAGTCATCAAAAGAGATGTTATATTCACGGGAAAGGAGAAAATTAACGATTTAGCGAATCAGAAAGGTGATTGTACAGTTACTATGAATCTAGAAAAAGAAGATATTATTTGTGAAATAATAGGAGAGGGAAAAAATACAGAAACAGAAAGCGAAAATACTATACCTGAAGCTGTACAAGATAGTGTAGAAGAGGAAATAGATGATTATGAAAGCGCAAAAAGTACTGACACAGAAAGTCAAGAAGAAGAACTGGGGAGAGGAAAAAGGATACTAAAAGTTCCAGAAAAGTTTAAGGATTACTTGTTACTTACTTATGAAGAAGCAATGAAATCGCACGATAAAAACAAATGGAAACAAGCAATTGATGAAGAAATGATGTCAATACGCGAAAACCATGTATGGGAATTGGTTGATAAAGAGGAAGCCAAGGGTCATAAAATATTAACGAACAGATGGGTTTTTCGTATAAAAGATAATGGGACATATAAAGCTCGTTTAGTTGCGAGAGGAAATGAACAGCGTGACGTAGACTATGATGAAATATTTAGTCCAGTAGCAAGTATGTCAGCTATTAGAACGTTATTTGCGTTAGCTGCAGCGAAAAATTACAAAATAATGACCTTTGATGTTAAAACTGCGTTTCTTCATGGGGAATTGAAAGAAAATTAAACTATGTATATGAAATTACCATCAGGTTTAAGGTTGGGAGATGACAGTAATAAGATTTGTAAGCTGAAGAAGTCCTTATATGGATTAAGACAATCGCCCAGAAGATGGAATGAAAAATTTCTAATGACTATGAAAGGGCTTGGGTTTGTGCAAACCAGAAATGAACCTTGTGTTTTCAAGAATGTGGAATCATCGGTCATACTAGCAATTTATGTTGATGATGGATTGATGATAGGGGAGAAAAGCGAAGAAATTAAAAGGATATTGGAAGAATTAAACCGAAGGTTTGAGATCAAAATTTGTGAAGAACCAAAAACATATTTGGGTATGGAAATTGTACAAAAGACTGAAGGGATATATTTGGCTCAAACTGCGTATACAAAGTCTATATTGGAAAAGTATAACATGCAATGTTGCAAGCCTGTAGAAACACCTTGCTTAGCAGACAGCATAGAAGAAACACATTGTGGGAAAGAATCAAAGTTTCCTTACAGAGAGGCTGTGGGAAGTCTATTATATTTGACTAGGACAAGACCAGACATAGCTTATGCTGTAGGCGTTGCTGCCAGAAATATGGAAGAGCCAGAGCAGCGGCATATTACGGCTGTTAAAAGGATTTTTAAGTATTTAGCTGGAACTTTGAGCGAGGGTTTGTTCTACAAACTAAAGGACAATGTTTGTCTCAAGTTATACAGTGACTCTGATTACGCAGGGGATCTCAAGACTCGGAGGAGTACATCAGGGTACTTAGTCACACTAGGTGATGGACCAATTTCGTGGGCCTCAAGAAGACAACCTACTGTGGCTTTGTCTTCAACTGAAGCAGAATTTATTTCAGCAGCAGAGTGTTGTAAAGAAACAATATTTTTAAAATCGCTGTTGTTGGACCTCAGTATTGAAGTGAATGTTGTGTTAAAAGTAGATAATCAAAGTGCTATCCAGTTAATTAAAACGGGAGTTTTTAACAAACGTTCGAAGCATATTGATGTTAGATTTCATTACATTCACGAGTTATATCTTAACGAGGATTTTATTATTGAGTTTTGTCCAACTGCCATGCAAATTGCGGATGTGTTTACGAAACCGTTGTCTAAAAATAAGTTTGAGTTTCATAAAAATAAAATTGTAAGGGCAGTACATGACTATAGTAGGTTTGCTGATAAAGTGAGTAGTTGACATTATGTCAAAAAGATGATTGTTTAATAAATGACATGTCAACCGAATTATGTCAAAGATGTCTTGTAGATATGTCAAAGAGATGTTAAGTTATTTTGTAAATCTCTTTGTAACGTAGGAAGTTGCCTACTAGGAGTTAATTAAGTGGTTTAGTTTGTATATAATTTATGAAATTAGGAGAGGGTGTGAAGTATCTACTTGTAGAACGTTTGTCTTTGATGCGGTTGTTATGTATTGCTATGGTTACTGGTTGCTTTTTAGTTTCTACGCCCGTCATGGTCGATATATAAAGTGTCTTTACAAAGCCTCGCTTTTTATTATTATACCAGCTGGTAGTTTCCTGTGCACTGCGTTAGGCGCCTTTCCATACACAGGCGCACACTATCTCTTCCCGTGGGTGCCGTAAAAGCCGGTTGAGGGAATATCCAGGGAATGGGCAGCAACATTCTCCTCGATACAATAAGGCGGCTGTTACAAAATTATGCAAAGGTACTTGTGTTGTGTGTTGTTCTCTGTTGGGTCACATTTTCTGATTCAATCCTTCACTAGGTTATAACGTTACGTAATATAGGTGTTTAACGGGTTGGATAGCGCAAGGTCGATGTTGGCCATATCGGAACTGTATTCTAATGAGTCCACAAAACCATCTAAATTAAGAAATATCTATAATATTTCTCTTACCTCCTTTTGATATGGATCCTCTAATCATATTTTTTATGAAAAAGGCGACTGCAGGAAGTTCTGAAGATTTCATTTTGTTTGCCTGGAAAAATAAATACATGGCATAGGTAACAAGAGTTTTTATAACCTAACCATCGGTTATTTCATGAAATATCGCATGAAAACGCATTTATACAATAACCATTGAAGGCCCAGTAGAGGAACTACACTTATTTCATTTTTTTTTTTGAACGGGCTAATGCTGTTGGTTTCTACCGACCTTTACAGCATCACCGGGCGGGAGGGCAGGCGCTTAAGGCACCCAACCGTCAAAAGTGGGAGACAACTAGCACAAGGGCTTCCTCGGCTTGGGCCGTTGCCGGGATAAGAGGATCGAGAAGGCTACGTCTACTGGAAGAGTGGACCCTATGGAAATTCGCGACCGTTCTAGCTAACCTACGGGGGGTACGTCGACTTCGCCGGCGGGGTCGGTGTCTGATTGTGTTACGCTGGTATCCTATACCGGTGCCGAAAGCGGTACCTGAGCCAGAAGGGCTAGACTGATCCGGTGATCCTAGCGCAGCCGACACAACGGCTGCTATAGGATCATCCGGATCGCTCAAGACGTATCTTGGGCGGCGACGACGGGGTGTACACTTATTTCATGTGACCGCCACTGTGAGGGCTAGCTTAAAACGCAATATATTATTATGCATTTCGGAAAATCTTGCGTACTTTGTCTAGGTAGTTAGCTTTACACCATATTGCTCATTTGCTGTACAGTCCCGGCATAAAAATACAACCGCCTCATCTCTGATGACACCCTGTGGGAATGGGCAGCAGCATTCTCCGTGGCGGCGTTATCATGTACTGCAATCACCAAGCCGCCTGCCAAGCGTGGTGATTATGGCAAACCACCCATCAAATGAGGGGACTGCGTTCAGCAGTGGACGTCTTCTGGGTGACGACGTGATGATACAGGGACTCATTTGGCTATGTGGCGAAAAAACGTCTGGTCTGCGCACAGACATCTATAATGCTATAGTAAGCAGACTTAACATAAGAGAAAATATTGCGTGTCACTTTTTACAACATGCAAATCTCACGCACACAGTGACATACACTTTAAAACTTACTGGTGAAAAGATAACGCGGGTGTGTTCCTGCCACAACGATATGTTTCCATGGTTGTTACCATGGAAACATATCGTTGATTGCGTTTTGGGCACGCGTTCCTATCAAATTTTAATAAGAGTGAAAGTAATGGATATCATTTATTCTCGTCTATGTAGTAGTCTGTGAGTGTGTGTGTGTGTGTGTGTGTGTGTGTGTGTGTGTGTGTGTGTGTGTGTGTGTGTGTGTGTGTGTGTGTGTGTGTGTGTGTGTGTGTGTGTGTGTGTGTGTGTGTGTGTGTGTGTGTGTAGTGTGTGTACTATATACTGAGTATATTTACTGACGCATATTACTTTGCTTTGTAGATATGTATTTTTTAACTTACAGCATTCAGAAATGAATCGGCTATAATGTTTCCAATAGCACATTCACTGGAAGCGCATGATGCAAACAACAGATTATCGTCAGCGTGTCCCACCACCTCGCTTACAATCCTATTTAAATTATCCGCATACGGCTTCAGGAGTGCTTTAATTTCTGGATCTGAAAAATAAATTATTCCCATCTGTCAGTAAGAACAAACAGTTGTCGAGGTCAAGCTATCTAAAATAAAATGTAAAAAAAAACGATTTTATTTAGTTAATAAAATAATTACAAATAATATAATTAAATATTAAAAATACAATTAAATCGTCAAAATTAAATTACTATTAAAACAATGTCACATTATTATTATTCAAATAACCCGCCCCTCACTGTCCGCGGTGCAAAGGTGCCCATTATACTGGCAGCGTTACCACGCTGGATGGCGATGGCCAACCTTTGCACGAGGAAATAAGATGTTGGAAAATAATAAATTAATTTTACTAAAGTAACTTGGCTGCCTATCTTCTTCCTTCTTTCTCGTACTTTCGGTTTTTTTATGAGAATGAATGACTTGACGAGCTCGTTCGTCACCTGTTCGTTCACCTGATGGACCGCCCATGACAGTTGCAGTGTCACTCGGACCTTTAAAATAATAAAGTTTCGCGTGACACATGCACTGCGCGTGTCATCCTGAGACATCACACAGTGTAGTAATCAGATTACTAGACTGTGAAATCAGGTCATAAAGTCTCATTTGCCCAGTAATTTCACTAGCTACGATGCCCTTCAAACCGAAACACAGTAGTGCTTACACACTACTGCTTATAATATGTCTAAACAAGATAGAGTTAAAAAAAAACGATAACCTGACTACTTTATTATAATAGCATCCCAAAAAAGGAAACATTTTATTTAATATAGATTTATATATGGAAGCACAGGAAAGAAGATATTACCTATATTATAGTAGGGTCAAAATGCATTTTTAACCCTCGACCAAATGGAGGGGTGTTGTATTGTATCAGTGCAAAATGTGTCTAGATGAGAAGATTTTAATTTTTTTATTAAGTATAGTTTTAAGTAGGTCTAATACTTAATGTTACCTATCCTACAACTCTTCAGGCACTACGCAGTAACCGAGATTCAGGGGGCCTTTTTTTTAGGTTAAAGTATTGATCCTACAGTAAAAGTGCATAGAATCTTTTTAGAGCAGATTTAATATAGTTTAATTTCCCAGAAGTAATTGTAAACGTAGTCCTGAAGGTTTCTGAGATATGAGCAAATATCTGAATAAGTGACATTCAAACCCCTCCCCTTCCCCCGGCTTACCCCCCAAC
The DNA here is from genome assembly GCA_910589525.2 of Ennomos quercinarius. Classification (NCBI taxonomy): domain Eukaryota; kingdom Metazoa; phylum Arthropoda; class Insecta; order Lepidoptera; family Geometridae; genus Ennomos; species Ennomos quercinarius. The sequence continues at coordinate 9,528,595 of OU342509.1, forward strand.
CTCGGAGATTTTCAGTATATTCATCAGTACACTTCAAAGTATAACTGTGCCAATTTTCAAGACTATACACGAGTACAAGAAGAAGGATGTTCCTTCGTGGCGCCAGAGGGCGCTGCCGAACTATGGTTTCGTTCCGTTCGTTCGAATACCACAGGCGACATACAAATATAAAACATAGATAATAATTATAATTGTGGCGCGTACACACGCCACAATTATAATTATCGAGTTATATCGGCTGATTGACTAATTTTTAGCGGATTTTCTTACACCATGAGGTAGAATGACAGGTCATAAAATCCGTCATATTGGATCTAGTATACTGTATAGTATAATATTGTATAGCATATGTATTGTTAACAACCATCGATTGGTATCAAATTTCATATGACAAGTAGCTTAGGCACAATGAGGGAACCACTGAAACAGAAAATTCGCGCCTATTTACATTCATAGACTTTACATAGTTATACTTAGATATAAAAATTATATAATATATCCGAAACGTACCTTTCTATTGATACCAAACATGACATCTTTAAAAAAAATATTGTGAGATTTTTTTGCGTAATCCGCCATATTGAATTTAGTTTAACTTTATATAGCCTATGACACGCAGAGTGTTAAGATCGACTGACACCTTGTTGATTGAAATAGGATAAGTAGTTTAGGAGATTTGAGGGAACATTATGAACATACATACATTGCATATACACACACATACATAGACAGTCAAACTCATAACCCTCCTTTTTACAGTCGTCGGGTAAAAAGGATGGATATTAGTGCTATTAAGTAATGTATAGAGTTTGTGCATAAAATGTCCCATCGCCACCGCACATTTTAAAATTGGCCTTATTTTAATTTTAATCAAAATTTCTTTATTCATCTCTTTTATTATTATGCTTCGGGTCGTCTTAGCAACTAAGGGTGGATTTTTTGATCCGTAGATAAGGGGTTGAAAAAGGCGTGTTTTAAATATTGACCCGTAAATATTCCAAGGTCGTCGGTTTTGTGGTTCAAAAATTACAGACATTTAACCTTCAGTATTAGGTCCAAAGCCACTCCTATCCTGTACTATGGGAAAGAGAAGGGAGGAAAGGATAAAGGAATAGGATGAATGGATTAAGGTGCAAGGAGGCAGGTGCGCCAGTTCTTTCACCGTTTCATGCATTCATCCTTTTCCCTTATCTTTTTCCCTCTTCCTTCTCTCTTCCTTTAGACTGAGATAAGGCGTAAACCTAATTAACCCGTGCGAAGCCGGGGCGGGTCAGCTAGTAATAAATAAATACTTATTTAATGGGAAGAAAGAGATCATTGACATATTCAGAACTTTACCTTCAGGGATAGATCTGTTCAAGTACACAGGATCTCCACTAAAAGACACTAGCTCTCCTTCTGTGTCAAAGTATGCTGTCAACTTGCCAACATATTTAGAGAACGCTGACGCAGTGACCACCAGGACCTGGAAGCAGAATGTCACGTTTTTAATTTATAATTTTTATTTTTATAACATGAATGGACGAACAAGCTGGCCCCCCTGTTGGTAAGCAGTTACCGTCGCTTGTGGACACCTGCCCATGCGCAGCACCAGGGGCGCTACTGATGCTTTGCCTGCCTTTCAAGACTTTTCAACCTTTGAAGTGCCCCACTCAAAGCGCACTTGTTTTAATAGGAACTAAGTACAAATAGGCATGGAGAGAAAAGTCACAGTTAGATGCGGCCTAATCTTTACTTATAAAGAATTAAGCTTATAAAACCACAACTGAAACCAAAGCATCTTATAAAGCCAAAACGGGTCAGAAAGGTCACGCACAAAAATTTATCAAAAAAAATCTTGACTAACCTCGACGTTAGTAAAAATTATTTTCTCATAAATTTTTGTGCGCGAAGAGACCCGTTTTGATTTTATAATAATGAGTTCAAGTCGCGAAAGGTAAAAAGTGAAGCATGTCTATCTATGATTCAATTCAGTTATACGAAATAACACACAAAAAAACGATATTTTTTGAAATTGCCAATAATTTTTTTTTTATTCTTTAGATTGGACAATCCAGGGTGGTCCCATAATATTATACTTACCTTTGCCCACATAGGTATGTTTAGTAAGGATGACGTAGTACGGCAAAAATACTGGACACTCCAGTACAATGCATTCGAATTGGAACTTCTAGCAACCAGAAGTTTTAATTCAAATACGTTTTCTGCTAGAGTCTAGTAGGTACATATATTCTATGTTAGTATAGGTATCTACTTAATGTTATCCATAGGTACCTTTGGAGTATTTTGGTGTTCTTTACAAAAGTGTCGAACTGACAAAAACTATAGGAAATCTCCAAAATGAGCCAACTATCTCAAAGTTAGAAATCAAAATGTTTTTGCTTAGGTCAAACTTTTTAGCGCAGCAGTTTCCACTGATTCTTATCTGGAGATTGTAGCAAGAGGCCAAGGAGACATAAGTACAACTTTACCCTATCATTACATTACTTACTAGCACGAAACTAAGTTTTTGCTCACTTTCTTTTAGAGTAATTGAATTAAACCAAGAAATCCAACTGCTTGATAAAAGGATGAAAATGTTTAAATTAAAAGCAAGCTAACTGAGCTAATGTACTTTCCGGGGTCTATTTTATGTGTTGCAATATAAAAGTAAGAGTTATATAAAATATTATATGTGATCGGAAGTGTCAGCATCAATTTTATGTGTTTCTAAAGAACATCTAATTATCTAAAATATAATGTACCTACCCGTAATAATAAATGAATAGGTAACCTACCTAATTAAAGTAAAATGATAACACCAAAACTAAAAACCGATAAAATATTCTCATGAGTCATAGAAGATAATAATGTATCTATACTAAAAAGTCAAAAGATAACCCCATTAAGTGGGAATTATTCTGATGAAATGTGTTTTTCCCAGAGATCTATAGCCCAAAATTAACCTTTCAAACATTAGTTATCCTGAAACCCACGACAGTTTGAATAAAAATAAATGTAACATTTTATTTTCTTGCTCCCGAGATTTATAAATAACCAAAGGTTAAAGTTATTTATGTGTTTCTAAAGAGCATCTAATTCTCTTCCGAAGTATTTCGTTCCAAAATCGCTGGATTATGTATAGGTGTAAGATATTTATAGTGCTGGGTCACATAATGCACTGGTATATGCAGAAAGTGTAGCAACAAAAAAATGCCATATACAATTCCATCAGCAGAACTCTCAAGCAACGCTCGGGCACATTATAGATCATAAATATCATATTATAAAACACGAAAACGACAACCGATGCTGGGGAACGTTCTCAAGTGGCGACTATTAACCAGAAGACGCAGCGTAGACCAGCCTCTCACTAGGTGGACCGACGACCTGGGGGCGTACCGTGAGCTCTTAGCGCGATTCAAAACAGAGCCTATACTGGATCGCTTGTCAAAATCCCCATACAAAAAATACAAAGCGATCCAATATAGGCTCAGTTTTGAATCGCGCTAAGAGCTCACGGTATGCCGCCTGGTCAAAAACTGCGGGGAGACATTGGTTACAAGAGGCAAGCATGCTCGAAGCGGTGCTCTATGGGGGAGGCCTATGTGCAGCTGTGCACGTCTCCAGAATCCGCAATTTTCAGAGGCAGACCATAATAAAAACTACTAATCTTATAGACTATATATACTCATCTTCCCGAGACCCACGTTAGGGCACCCCGGCACCGCGGCTGATTCTGCTGAGCGGCTAAAACGGCGCAAATATAGTAATATCGGTAGCGGTTACATATTTGAGCCGTTTGGTGTTGAGACCCTGGGTCCGTGGGGACCAGGAGCTCATCGCGTTTTCCAGTCTATCAGAGCGCCTGGTCGATTCTACGCGTGACCAAAATGCTGGCACTTATTTTGCCCAACGCATCAGCATTGCAATTCAACGTGGCAATGCTGCCAGCATGTTGGATAGCTATACTTACCGATAGTGGGCTGGAGCACTTGGACTGTTTATAGGCCATCGCGGCTGTTATACAGTCCATAAGTGTTCTTTGTAGTAGGTAGTATTGCTAGTTTAGTTTAGTTTAATTTTTATTATTGTAGTAGTTAGCTTGAGTAATAAAGGCACATTGCCCGTTAAAAAAATCTTATAAACGGCACCAGATTGTTGCTTGAAAATAATGAAAGATTAATAAGCATACCTTGTGATCAGGGTTGGTTTTACTGGTCATTATCACCGGGTAAGGACCGGCTATTTCTTCGGTTCTGTCCTCCGGTAGATCTCCATTCCAAAGTAAGCTATGCGAATGGCCCCCAACGATTATGTCAATGTTTTCACCAACATCTTCGGCAATCATCCTGAAAAAAAGTAAAAAAAAATATATTACATAACTAGCTGACCCGCCTCGGCTTCGCACGGGTTAATCAGCTTTACGCCCTAACCCTGTTCAGGGAAGAGGGAAGCGAAAGGGAAAAAGATAGTGGCTGGCGAAGTAAGAAAGGCTTGCCGTCCCATCCATTCATGCTATCCACATTTATTTTTCTCTTTCCCTTCTCTCTTCCCTTCGACAGGATGAGCATATTATAGTGGCTTAATTTTCGTGACTGGCTATGTTTTATTGCTGCGGGTGGATAATACCGTGAAAATGACGCAAGGATTAATTTGAATAACTTCGTAATAAACGCCTGCCAAGCGTGGTGATTATGGCAACCTAAAAGGGGACGCGCAAAACCTGAGATGGGCGGCCGGCAACTCGACGTCATCATGAAAAAAAAAATGCTTTGCGTTTCCGAAAATCCATGTACAGCGGTATATACCTACGTTAAAACGTCATGAAACTTGCTTATTTATTATCAAATTTTTTAGTGTTTGGTCTTTTCACATCATGCTTGACCATATTATTATCTTGATAGCCTCTTGACGTTTCCGATTATGCTCATTATTTGCTACTGTTTAGAATTTAGTAGGTATCAAATGTCATCAAATGGCACCGCAGCAAACTTCCCCCTTTTTGGTGGAAATTCCAAAAAATGTTGTATTGTATTTAACTTTGCTGTTAATAAAAGACGATTAAAATTTTGTATTTTTCCATGGCGCTGGTTTATTAATTTTTTTACAAGAGAATGACCAATCAAAAATCGCCGACAAAAAAAGTTATTAACTTTGGAGAATCTGTATAAGAACGAAGCTTAATCAACGATTCGTTGCAAAATACGAGTACGTACCTACACCGAAAGATGAAAGCAAATTTCGCGAGTTGAAGCTACAGATCTAGAATATTTTCGCTACGTTGAAACAGAGACTTCGCTCACTTAGTTCATTCAGATAACCAACATATGTTATAGCGATTTTAGAATATATATATAAGTTACCTGTATGGTAGGTAAAACAGAGATCAAAGAACTCTGTCAATGTATTTGCAGTGCGAATAAACTGTACGTATGTACATTATTTACTTATTTGGTAGAGGTAACAAAAAATATTTTTATACTCACTTATCAATCGCAATTCCACAATGTGACAGAACAATAATGATATCTATTCCCTGATCTTTCAGCAGCTGCGCTTCTTTCTTTGTTACCTCGATTGGATCCAAAAATTCAACTTTTGCCGGTCTGGAAGATCTCTACAAAATGTAATTTTTATGTAATTAGATGACGTGAGTCTAATTTGCAGTAAAATGTTAATAAGACATGTTGCATTAGTTTAAGAACTTGTTATGTATGCCTGCCGTATTAATTGTTTAATTTACAGTAAATTTTTTCGTCTATAGACGGATAGTATGATAGCATGGAGTAAGGAGGAAAGGGATGCCAATACACTAAGAAAACAACGTAAATCAAAAATTTGTCTAAAACTAGATGGCGTTGCAAAATCAGCGGACTATACGGGTAGCTACGGCGAATAGTTTTTTGTCATATTTCTGATCTGCGCTCAACTTATAACCAGGTCATTTTGCAATGCCATCTAGTTTTAGGCATATTTTTGATCTACGCTGTTTTCTTGGTGTATTGACATTCCTCTCCTCCTTGTTCCATGATAATAGTGTAAGATCAATTTATCTGAAATGGTTTGAGATTCAGACTCTATGAATAATATTTTTTCTATTCTATTTATCCTAATATACCTACATAGTTATCAACGGCGGGTTAAATGATAATAAAATATGTACAGTTACGATAACCTACTTAAAAAAATATTAAACATAGTTTTATACACAAGTAATTAGATTCAACATTTTAAAAAACCCTAACATTTCCTAGACTAAGAAACTGATGATCTTCAAATAGCTGAAATTTCTTGAATCATAATTAAGAACACTCTCGATCACGTAACTGAACCTTTCAAATAATAGAGAAAATTCAAAATCGGTCCATCCGTTCGGACAGACAGAAATACACACAAATATATATATTATACAACTTATATAACATCCCCTTGCTTGGTCTAGGATTTAAAATAGAAATATCAGAACTAAGCATTTCAGACAAATTAATCATACAGTGATGAAACTTTGTTTCTCCAAAGTTGGCAGAATGGCTGCCTAGTGCCCAGATAGCATTTATTTCATACAACTGTGAAACAAACATGACCATTATATTATACTTGCTTATATTATACTTAAAGCAAAGCCTAACTTCAGGAGCACCAGAGTTTCAATGACATTACAGCGCTGGATGACTTGACATTTAGCAACATGCTGAGCCGAACGCCCATTCAACGCTGACGGGCATAATATTATGTAAAACAATGTGATTAACCGGTGTTGAATAAATGATTTCTGTTCTATTCTATTCCATTATATTACTCTAAGTGACTAATGTATTTAGGATTACAATAAACACACCTTTGTATCAATAGTAATGAGACCAATAATTCCAATTTTTCTTCCCTTTCTCTCAACCACAATGTGAGGTTTGTACAAACCATTCAGGGATGGTTCAAGGGTGGTGTTTATATTGGCTACCAGTACTGGTGCTTGGAGTGCCTTCATGTACGGCGCTATGCCCTCTATTCCATCATCGAACTCGTGATTACCTAATGCCTGAAATAATATGTTCAAACAATCAACAGTTTTTTACTGGTTATAGGTAAAGCAGTTGACCACTCTCTCGCCTAAAGTTTCTCGTCTGATGTTAAGCGATTGCGTGATCTACGATGGGGCATGCTTGCCTAGAAGATGTTCACTCTTTACTTGAAGAACTCCTCTAACGTTCTTTCTACTTTTATATGATATTTTAAGCTGTCATGTCACTTTAGGGACAAATCGTACTGGTGCGATGGGTAACAACTAACTTTGAATATGTACAAATAGAAATCCAATCCGCGTGGCTGCCTATAGTTGTTTCTTGCTCCCACACGAGGTGCTGCCTGATTAAAAACGTCTTCAAAAATTTTGGGTAGATAATGGGTGATTTTGCTTGCCCTATCTATAGAGTAACTTACCTTGCGCATTTTATATTTACACCTAGATATTCAAAGGGTTATAACGAGTACGAAGGAGGGTAGACCGCTAATACGTCTGCCCATAACCACAAATATTTATAATAGTACTACGTAACTTATTATCATCCACCCGCAAGTTTTTCATTCCGGTCATGACCATTCATGTTCATGATGCTTGCAATGCAACATTGCCGACATATCAGCAACCCGAAACAAATGTACATGGTAAATATCCTGACAGTAAACAATACTTGAACCGGTGATCTGGTCAAAACCATTGGATGCTGATGGATGCAGGATACAAATAGCCGTTCAAAAAGCGCTCTATGGATGAGGCCTATGTTCAGCAATGGATGTCTTCAGGCTGTTGATGATGAAACAATACTTCAACAACTTTGTCGACTCAGTTCTGCACGACCACACCGATTCAGATATTTGCTGACAGACAACCATTGTAGATTGGATCATGCAACGTCTGAGTAATTATAAATAGCAGTTTCCGAGTAGAAACTTGATTTGTATAACCACTCACATAAGCATCATGCGGCAGCATATTAATGAAACGCTGAGCGATATTCCATTTGAGCAGCGTATACCAGTAAGTTCCTTGGAAGGTGTCTCCAGCATCCAGGAGTAGAGCATCCGGTTTCTCATGAAGTAGAGTCTTTACCTCGTGGTACAGCCGAGGGAATCCACCAATACAATTAGTGTAGTTGGTTGGACATATTGGGTATGCTGGTGAAGTTTCTCCAAAACTGTAAAGAATTTAACAATTTCATCATCATCAGCTTCGGTCACACATTAACAGGCTGAAGACGTCCACTGCTGAATACAGGCCTCCCCATAAAACGCTATCATAGGAAGGTTTGGCCATAATTACCTCGCTTAGCAGGCGGTTTGATGATCGCAGAAGACTTTGCATATACCTAATAGAAGAATGCGGCTGCCCATTCTCTGGATATTTAATATATTTATCAACTAATGTTGGTTCCACGAAATGACAGATCTAGTCATTCCGTGGAACCAAAATTAGTTGAAACGAGTAATTGTTTTCCCTGTTCGACGAACATACAAAGAACATGACAATACATGACGCTATTACTAATCACCACAGATTAAATAATAGTATAAAAATATGCACTGAGGTTCTCATGGTCTACATAAGCGAAGCGAGCGGAGAAACCCTAAGTTGAATAGGTATAGGTATCTACTGTGAAAGTGAATTTAAACTATTGTTAAAATGAATGTAAGTAAATTAAAATTATTTAAAGTTTACAAATGAAACGTCTTTTAATCCCGTATGTTCATTTAGGTGATAATAAGAACCACCCCACAGTTTTATCGAATACTTCCAGAGAGAATCCTTAATTTTTCAGGATAAAAAGTATACCTACATGGTTGATAAAGAAAAAATGTGTGGACATTAGACATTTTACATCATCTTGGTGTAATTAGTATATTAAAAGAGCGTGTGCAAAGTTCCATCCAAATTGCTATCTATCAGTTTGACGTGTCACGCAGACAATAAAACAAACCTAAGGTGCGATAGGGGTTAATAATAATTCTTATGTTTAAGTAATTTCGAAATTTTGTAATTATGTAAGTAGGTATTTTAGGTAGACCTGAAATACTTAAATAGGTTAGGTGGTACTTTAATGCAAATTATAAGCGATATTTTTTAATATGTAACAAACTTCTATTGTAAAAGTAATATTTTTCACTTACCGGTCATGGAAGTCGTTATAATGGATTATGTCCAACGGAAACAAATTGCTCTTACGCAATATTGCAGTTCTAGCTAACTCCAATAAACATAACACGCCGAGACATATTCGCCAAAAACACCAATTCATTTTAAAATCTAAAATTTGTTAATTTACGCGAATTTAAATAATTTTTATATTATAATAGATTTTGTGTCATGCCTTTCGCACAAAATCTTAGAAAGGTCAATACAATTTGAGAGCTAAACTAACACTAAAACTACATACATCAGCAGTCAACACAATCATTTTAATCGTGAAGCCGGCAACGTTTATCTCAGTAATTTATCAGTGTTTTAAACTTTAAATAGTTGGGGAATACGGTTGATTTTTATACTCATACTCATACTCATACTCATTTATTCATAAACTATGTTTACACGTCACAAAAAGTCAATACGAGCTATTGAGTACGTAGTCGTAGTGTATACAACGAGTATACATCTACCTACAGAATTAAAAAAATTAAAATAAATAAAATAAAAAATTAAAATGGTAATAAATTACAATGTCCGGTGTTAAATGTCAAATAAAAAATTTATAATGTAAAAATGAATATCAATTAAATGGTAAAAATGTCAAGAGATAAAAATTAAATAATAATAATTGTAATTAGCTAATTAGGTACAATACATACCTAATTATAACAATGTCAAAATTTGGCAATGATTTCACATAATACATATCACATAATACATTTATTTGAAAGTTGTTGCCTAATTGTAAAGTTTAAACACTGAATTGTAACGTCACATATCACATTCATCATTAGTCGGAAGACCACTGCCAAACATAGGCCTCCCCCATAAAACGCCACTTTGGATGCTTATCATGGGGTTGCCATAATCACCTCGCTTGACAGGTGACACCAAGTCACCTGTCAAGCTTGCAGAAGATTTTAATGTACGAGGAGAATGCTGCTGCCCATTCTCTGGATATTCCCATAGCCGGCTCTTACGGTCCACGGGAAGAGATGGGGTGGTATATACTATTCACACACCAAAACCACACGGCACACGTCAGTAACGTCAAATCAATTAAATTCTTATGTCTTCTTCATCATCATCATCATCAACAGCCTGAAGAAGTCCACTGCTGAACGTAGGCCTCCCCCAGAGAAGCGCCTCCAGCATCCATCGGCTCCCCGCGGCTTTCACCAGATCGTCGGTCCACCGCGAGGGGCTGGCCCACTCTGCGTCTTCCGGTTCGTGGTCGCCACTCGACAATCTTCCCCATCGGTTGTCAGTTCCCAGCTGCCCATTGCCATTTCAACTTGCTAATTCTAAGAAGTATATCGGTATATGTGCGGCCACTGATGATTACTATCAATTACTTACTAGATTTACTATTTATATTAGATTTTTTTTATAATATACTTTTTGAATATTTTATTTTAAGCTTTAGGTGTCTCTTAATCGTCGGTGAAAACAAAATTACTGTCAGATGTCACTTAAATATTTTTAAGGGTCCCTTAAAATTCAGGAATCTTTGGTGAAAACGGGCATTAAACACCTAAGCTAGGGTACGAGGAGTTGTTTTAATCTCCACGTTTGTAAGTAAGTAGATAGAGATGGGATAGCAATAGCAGGGGGAGGCAGGTAAAGCTTGCCTTCCTTCGCCGGCCCATTCATGCATCCTTTTCCCCTATCTATTTCTGTTTCGTTTCCATCTTCTCATGAAAAGGGTTAGGACGTATAACTAATTAACCCGTGTGTAGCCGGGGCGGGTCAGCTATTGCAAAATAGTAATAACAAGCCGATGACGTGAGGCAGAATAGAGTAGCGCCTACCTCTTTACTCTTACCGAAGTGTAGAAGGCGACTAAGGCCCGATTATACCAAAGTAGAATAGATTTTATTCCAAGTATTAAACCTACCGGTTAGGTACTCTCGGATACAGCTGATTGACAAATGAAATGACGAATTTAAAAGTTTTGATTGTATCCAAGGAATAAAGCTTCTTATCCCTTCAACATTGGTGGTATAAGGGCACTCGTGTAACTTGGTTGTTCTTGGAAAGTTATACTTTGGATACAATTTATTCTACTTTGCTAAAATCAGGCGTTAGTTAAACTATTTTTACAGGCGATAAAGATTGCTGTCAGGTGGCAAAGGTGGGATATCTATCTCAAAATTTAGTTTTATGGTAGGGCTTCTTTGAGGTCCGCCTGGCTGGCTACCACATTCTTACTAAACTAAATTGTTAGAAAGCCAAATGTGAAGGCTGGCTGTTTGGATTTTGGCAAACTTTAGTAAAACGATAGTTTGACGGGTAAATAAAAATAATCATGATATTGTTGTACTATTTAATAATGGTTCTTATTAGTTTATTATTTAATAGTGTACTATAATAGTACTCTATGTGAGTACAGTAAGCCGATGGTCCAACTTGTCTGACATTGGCGATATTACGCTAACGTAGTCCTTAAGCAGTTTGTAGTCTACTCCGACTAGCTTCACATCTCGTTTGTTGTCTTTTAACATCTGCAAGAAAAATACAACTAATAATATATCATTATTTACTTATAATTAGCTTATTTACTTATTAATTTGTTTTACCCGTGGCTTTCCCAAAAATTTACTCGTTTCCGCTTTATTTATCTTCATTTTTTTATAGTCATTATTAAATAGTGACACTAATATTATTATTAAGTAGGAACGATGGTGGCCGAGCAATAGCATGTGCGCTTCGCAATCTTACGGCATCGGGGTCGATCATCGGTCATGCACCAATTAATTATCTAGAAAGTTATGTGCAGTTTTCGATGCCATCGCTCCGTGTCTCGGAGAGCACGTTAAGCCGTCGGTCCCGGTTGTCATACGAACATCTAACGGCAATCGTTAGGGGTAGTCGTAAGCGTGATAGAATCTAACACCTGGTCTAAGCATCCCTGTCTACTGGTTCATTATGGGTTGCGAGGTCAGATGGCAGTCGCTCGTGTAATTCTGGTAGCTCGCCGCTACAGGTTAGATTGAGAGTGTCAGGTTTCGGGGTTAACTTATTAATAGTGCAAAGTATCTATGCCATGCTGATCTCGATCTAAGCAATTAATGTGGGTACCATCTAATGGGTTAAGGAGTTTTGACGACAAAGGCACATACACTAACCAAAAAATGAAGTTTCTAGTTTACGTTATAAGCAATGGGAATTATAATTATGACTATTAGTTATGATTTAACTAATACAAACCTTAAAACCGGTCCCACCAATGGTCAAAAAGTCCGGAGTAGTGACCTGGTAGTCTTGTTCCAACTGCAGCGGTTGGTAGGAGTCTCCTTGCTTCACCAGCACCGATACTACTCTCCTCGATGTCGTATTGACGGTCAACTGCATACCTATGGAAATGTAATTTAAATAAACACTCAATTAATTTTAGAGTCACTAACTTATCTGAACTCTACTCCGACCTCTATTTTTATAGAGGCTATTTCTTACTTCTATGCTCTATTAGAAAGAGATGGCGAAAAATGGACCTGAATAGATAAATTGCTGGCACTGTACTCTAAAACCATAGGGACACAGAGTATAGAATTCTATTAAGTGGGTACATACATCAGCCGGAAGACGTTCACTGCTAAACATTGGCCTCCCCTATACTGCCATTGTAGACGCCATAATCACTACGTTTTACAGGCAACTTGGTGATCGCAGAAGATTTTTTTTTATTGTCCGGCAACAGTACTACATGATATACTATTTTTATTTATTATTATTTATTATGTGTGGACATGTCACACAGCGCCATCTAGCCCCAAACTAAGCATAGCTTGTACTACGGGAACCAGATAACTGATACAATACTTAGATACTTTTTGTTTGTAAATACGTACATACAACACAATATAAACACCCAGACACAGAACAAACATCTCACACAAATGTTTGTCCCGGGTGGGAATCGAACCCACAACCTATAGTTCAGAAGGCAGAGCTACTACCAACTGAGCTATCGGGTCCGTCAAACAAAAAAAACGTAATACAAATGTAATAAAAATGTAACCTACATGATTTACATGACAGGTAAAAATATGGAAAAAAATGGAAAAAGAAAGAAAAATGGAATGGGATTCTGGTGGGTTCTGGTGGATGGATTTAAATGGAATGGAATTCTATTATGTATCTGAATACACATATACATTGTTTAACCAATAAACTTATAGAACTCTGCTTCAACTCACCAAATGTGCTTTCACCTGTCCAGGTGTACCTACGTACTCGCGTACTTACAGGTCACATTTTTCAACAAATCTTGACGAAACTTGGTATACAGATTGTACAAGTTTAGGGTTTATTTTTCATCGTCGATGATTTTTGATTGATGGGATAGTTCCCTCAAAAAGAGGGGAAGTTTGCAGCGGCACCAGTCTATTTTAATAATATTTGGCGGAAACATTTCGTACTCAATTCTAAACAAGTATTCCAAATATGAAAAAATTGTTGAGATATGAGGCCGTGAGGTCTAAAGTTCGGGACGTACTATAAGTACAACAGCATGCCGTGTGGTTGCAAAACGTTGGTGCTTGCGAGGTCTACCTTTCGCAAAACTGCTACTTTGAATTACCCTACGGAAGTCGTCAACGACAAATAGCTAATGTACGAGTATCAGCACAATTGAGGTATTGCATTGATAATCACAGGCCGTAGCTGTTAAAATACATATACCCATCACTTGATCTACCAAGAAAAAGCTTACCAGCGACTTGAGGCATCCAAGGTCCGGTGAAGCGGTTCTCACGCCAGAACACCGATAGACACCGTTCCAAAGCACTGAACAGATGCCTTCCTGGGAGGTCGAATGTCACCACCTTATTGGTGAATGGCATGGTGTTGATTATTTCCCCTAGGGTTACATCTGAATGGGAGTAGATAGAAAACAAAAAGATCAGTACTTTGAACATTAAAAAGGCTTTAAACTTAGGTATTACCACGAGACACGCGCGGAATCCTTTCCTTATTGTATGCAATAATAGTACAACACCACCTACCTACCGAGTTGTACTTTAATGTGTTGTAGACTATTATTTATACTGTGATAGAATAGTAATAATAATAATTTTGTAATTTATTTTTATAGGAATATTGTAAAAAAACTTAAATTTAAGAAATTAAAATAAATGAGGTGATAATAATAATAATGACAGCTACGAAATGTAAAATAGAAAGAATATAACTATTTATGGGACATCAAAATACCTCATCATTCTCATTTGTCTTTTCCTATTTGTTATTGGGGTTGGCTTCCAATCTAACAAGTAGCGGCGAGCTACCAGCATTACACGAGTGACTGCCATCTGACCTCGCAACCCATAAGGAACCAGTAACGGGGATGGTTAGATCAAGCATCACATTCTTTCAGGCTTCTAACTACCCGTAACGATTGCCATAGATGCTTCTTATGACAACCGGGACCGACGCCACCGAGCGATGGCATAGAAAACTGCACATAAATTACTAGATAAGTAATTGGTGCAGGCCGAGGATCGAACCCGGTGCCGTAAGATTGCGAAGCGTACACATGCTACCGCTCGGGTACCATCGCTCTCATCAAAATAACTATAACAAAATATACTTGACTTAGAAATACTATTTAGCCCACTGCACCTCTCCTTGCACGCCACGCATCGCGATCATCACTCAAGAACACGTCTACCCCAGCGGCTAATTTCTGTGGGCTATTACAGTGTGACCTTAGTTCTCTGTCAGATCACACCATTTTTGATTGAATCCTTCATTAGGTTTTTTGATTGAATTCTTCATTACTTACGTAATAAAAGATAGGTGGACTCTAATGTGTCCGCGAAACCATCTAAATTAAGAAATACCATATTTTTCTTACCTCCTTTTGATATGGATCCTCTAATCATATTTCTTGTGAGAAAGGCGACTGCAGGAAGTTCTGAAGGTTTCAGTTTGTTTGTCTGGAAAAATAAATTTACATAATATTATCAAGAGTTTTGGAATATCGCATGGAGGCGCGTTTGTACAAGAATTATTGACGGCCCTTAGAAGAAATACCTACTATCACTTACTTTATGTGACGCCCGCTATAGTGAGGCGGATAGGTACTTAGCGTGATTTTTTTTAAATCGTGCGTATGTCCTTCTGAACATAGGCCTCTCACATTAGAGGGTTTGCCATAATGACTTTGGCAGGCGTCTTAGGCTCATCGCGATAGATTACAATGAGGATCAAGGAGAATGCTGCTGCCCATTCCCTGGACATTCCCTTAGCGGGCTTTTAAGGGCACCCACACGGGAAAATATTATAGGAATGGTAAAATTGTTCTACCAAAATGTAAACATAGTATTAATAAGACTCTTAGCTTGCTTATGCATACTCTTTTTTTTATGTAAACGAATGACGTGACTAGCTAGTCGTTCGCCTGGTGTTAAGCAACACGGTCGCCTATTACAGATTGCAGTATCACTCGGAACTCCAAACTAAAGTTTCGAGTAACACTAACACTGCGCACTGCGCACTGCGCACGCCATCCTGAGACATCACACAGTCTAAAAAAGTTTTCTAGACTGTGAGATCAGTTCGTAAAGTCTCATTTGCCCAGTAATTTCAATAGCTACAATGCCCTTCAAGCCGGAACACAGTAGTGCTTGCGCACTACTGCTTGGCGGCAGAATAACTGGCAAAGCGGTGGTACCTACCTAGACGAACTTTACAGAAAAGTCCTACCACCCCTTTATCACACTCTAAGGTAAGACTTTATAAAGATGTATTTTTCAACTTACAGCATTCAAAAACGAATCGGCTATAATGTTTCCAATAGCACATTCACCGAAGCCACATGATTCAGATAACAGACTATCATCAGCTTTGCCGATTACTTCGCTTACAATCTTACTCAAATTATCCGCATATGGCTTCAGGAGTGCTTTAATTTCTGGATCTGAAAAAGAGATTCCTTCTTTCAGTAAGAACAAACAGTTGTCGAGGTCAAGCTGTCCAAAAGAAGGTGATAGAAAATAATTCATTAATTATTTTCAACGTACCTTGAAGTAAAAGGATGGTTATTAGTGCTTGCTATATAAAAGTAATGCAGAGCTTTGTATAGACTGTCCCATTGGGACCACAAATTTTAAAACTACCTTCATTATACTTTTTTCTTCTATTGTCAGAAATAAAAAGAATCTTAATTTGCTGTTATTATTCAAAGACTTCTGTAGTACATAGGTAGACCTCTTTGTTATTGCTACGCATTATATTCAACTGAACGGAATGTAGTCGTGTTTTAAACGTATCTTTCAAATAATGATACCTAATATTTAGCAGTATTTATTTTAGGAAGAGGTCATTGACCTTAACAACGGAAAAATATGGTAGGTATAACATATTCAGAACTTTACCTTCAGGGATAGATCTGTTCAAGTACACAGGATCTCCACTAAAAGATACTAGCTCTCCTTCTGTATCAAAGTACGCTGTCAAATTGCCAACATATTTAGAGAACGCTGACGCAGTAACCACTAGAACCTGGAAGCAGAATGTCACATTTCTAAGAAACACTGTTTTAATAGGAACTAAAAATATAAATATATAGGCATATAGGGAAATATAAAAGTCACAGTTTCCAATCACACACACAACAACCAGTCACAGTTTTGTTTTATGCTTTCCTATCTTTACTTACATTTATAAATGAGTAACCTAAGCTTATAAAAAGCACTATTTTGATTATTTATTTATATCTAATGCATTTGCTGCTAGCAATTTAGTACCTAACTATATTAGATGATCAAACGAACTTCTCAAGCGAAGTTCGATCATTATTATATGAATAGCTCCATCCGAAGATATAGTTATAAATTAGTTATAAATTAGTTATAATTTACTAGGTAGTAACTTAGATCATACAGGTAGATTCACATGCGTTTAGATTTGTATCGATAAAAATTAAAAATCGATTCTCTGGTCGGTCTCCTCACTACCGTCGCAGCCCTTCCCTATAACGCCATTCTTTTAGAGATATTATCCAAAAACTTTTGTTTATGTATGGGGTAGTGGAGGGAAGGGTTCCTATATCTTCGGATGGAGCTATTCATATAATAATGATCGAACTTCGCTTGAGAAGTTCGTTTGATCATCTATTATATATTCATAGCTCCATCTCTCAGATATAGTTATAAATTAGTTATAAATTAGTTATAATTTACTAGGTAGATGTTCAGAGACAAATAGTTTTTGGTAAATAAGCAAGTATTCTTTTATGTTAATGAGTGTCGTCTGCAAAATGTAAGTGCCACGGGCACCAATAATAGTATTTCAAAATATATGTATATTACAAATGAAACGAAGATATTTCATGTATATGTAATCAATTTAAAATATTTTAGAATGTTATAAAAAAGAAAGTAGATAATGTATAATCATCTTTTACAAATAGCACATTATTATAAGTTTTAGTAAGCCATAGGTTTTAGTAATGGCCTAGTAATATTTCGACAATGATTGCACCACTATAAAACTTACTGGCTAATAAGCTTGTAAGTTTGGTGTCCAACCAGCTAGCTACTTTATGGGTACAATTTACAGGAGTGCCATGATTATGTTTTCGCGCCCGTTGAGCGAGTCCCACGTGTGGGCAGTGGGCACTGATGAATGTAACGTTGATCCTACTCGCTGCTAAAACGTCTTTTATTTATCGGCTAATGGTTTGTTCCTTGGCATATTCTGTGAGGGCGTTTATGAGTTAGGCTGTCAAATTTATAAGCCTGTACCGAAAAGTAGGTGATGTTCCAAGCATTTGGCTGCTCAAATATTAGATTTTTCATGAAATAATAGCAGAATCGGTTGCTTATGACCTGGGGCTGACATTTTTAATGAGGTGTGATAATTTTAGTATTAAAATTTTCATGAGTGTGATTCATTTTAAATAAATATGTATGTATATATGTCACTGCCGCGATCTCGCTGCGTGAACTGGCCTCCTGAAGAAGAGCATCGGATATGCTCGAAACCTGGTCGAGAAATCGACACACTATTCGTGAGTAACAGTCGGTTACATTTATTTAAGGTATAATAATTATACAAATATTTATAGTTTATATTAAGATTTTGCGAAGTCACAATCATATTATTGTCATTAACCTTTAATAGAGAAAGGGTTTGTACACATGGTGAGCAATGCCCAAATCAATGAAGATGACAAGTTTTGTAATTTTGTCCAAGAACAAATTATTACTGCGTGGATAATAACTATAAATAAATAATAACATGAAATAGAGGCCAAAGGCTGTTTGAGGGATCCGTGTATGTGAGTGATGCTTGGTCTATTTCTAAATGCTCTTTAGCAAGCGCGATACTCATCGGCGCTGATTTTCTTGCCAATTTATAAAGAAGTAGTTGGGCGATAGATATTTAAAAAGTTATATTACGATGCTCCTTATTTGCAATTTTCCATTAACACCAAAAATAAAAAACTGAAGTGCTCTCAGAATCTTAAAAAATTACAACTATTGCTTAAACAGTATTTCCAGCATAATTGAGCAAATCATGGTTGCAAAGAATGGAGAACTAAAATTCAAGCTGATTGCATGCAATTTTTTTTTTTTTTTTTTAAACCCATAAGTATCAATGGGAATGGAGATAGCCAATTAAAATAGTAATAGTGCCAATGTATCGTAAACACATCAACGGGTTTTTTTTTTTTTTTTAAATAAATAACGATAGACTAGATCTAGATCCGGTCTCTATCGTGAGATGCAAAAGGATTTATGGATTTATACTAGATTGTTCGAACTTTGTTACCAACGATCATTTGAAATACTCGTGCGCAAGGCGCTTAATTCAGTACCTTTAGGGCTTGACCATCTTGATTTTTCATTATTTTTTACAAATTCGTTAAAATATAAATTGACGGCCTCGCTCAGGTTAATTAGTTCTACGTCCTAACTCTGCCTAACGGTTAGGATCATCTCTCTTCTCTTCAATAGTGTAAACAGTGGCTTGATCTTCGTTGCAGGCAATTTTTATGCAGTGTATGGTGTAATTAATAAAATGATAAGTACACTATGTACACAACAAAATAACTCACTATTAATAAATTTTCAAGTTAGTACAGTACCATCAACTTAACGACTAAGAGATCAGTTGTTTTTTCTGTAATCTGTGGACACAGAAATAACAAAAACGAAATAAGGTTGTAAGTCATCCATCTCCCATAATAATACCCGTGTCCATTGCACGACACCTTGAGTATTTTAAGCGCGTACAACACCATCTAGTTTCATTCGGGGTAAAATTGTTTCAGAACAACAAACAACAAAGCACACTATCATGCACAAAGATTATATCATATAAGTTCACACTTTTTCAAGATATTGAAATATTTCTTCACGATATTTAATGGTTTTTAGATTATTTTAAAAATACCGATACGAAAAAATAATATTCGCAAAATACATAAACATTGCTTCCTTGTTGCTTTCAACCTGTACTTGGCTGTTCATTAAAACATCAGGTAGGCATAACTTGGCAGATTTCATTGAAATTCGTCTAGTAATTGCAACTTCATGTGCTTTCAAAGGGACATGTTACATTGACCTGTAAGATGGTGGTGGTAAAGTTTTGACTTAGGGATTTTGTTTTGTATGTTTTATATGAAGTACTTTAATTATTACATTTTACGCCAAATTATTAATTAGGAATGTATAATAATAATAATATAAGACTCGATATAAGTATCGATTTAAAATTTAATATGAATCTTTAGGCAATAGGTGTGAACTGTGGAACCTTGAGGGCGTAATCCATTGGCATTCCGCCATTTCACATTGTTCGGCTTGCGCTGTTACATCTAGTTGCAGCTTTTTGCCGCTGAAAAATTATCCAATTTTAGCTTTATGCTTCGCCTTTAGCTTTTAGCTCAGATAAAATTGATTAGGCGATACTAAAGTATCACAACGTGGTGTATTAGTAACCTATTGTAAGCAGATATAGCCAATATTCTCGAGTAGATTATAACTGTAAGTTTTATGTAGCTTTTCCCGCTCTGAGAAGGAAAGAAATATGTGAAGGCGGTATGCCTTCATTGGTACGTCAGTTATAATAATATGTATTATACGGTATCCATTTAGTATAAAGTTATTTTTAGTGATGGTTTGAAATAGTGTAACCTGCCTTGCCTGCAGGTACCAGTATGAAATACCTCTGCATTTGGCTGTCTGCTTTGACCTTTGACGCTTGTGGAGGAGGGTAAATAGTTCTGACGACGCATACTTTCTTAAAATTTCTACTAGCTCTTAGGGCGTAGGTCTCTTTCTGATAGGGTTATACATTCCTGCCTCCCACATTCAGAGACTAGGGGTATCGAGGAGGAGGACTGGTCCAGTCCTATTATTAATGGTTGAGGCCCACTTGGGTTCTACAGCCCTTACACAGAGATTTGATAGCTTCGACCTTATTCCAGTCACTGCTGAGTGTCGACATACCTATCGTTACAAATGGCTGATATGCTTGGCTTTGCCTTACTTCGATCTCGTTATTTCTAGTTCGAATTTCCTGCGAGACCGCTGCAGTGCCTTTAAAAGACTACAATTGTATCTTCTGGGTACTTCTTTCATGAAGCGTTTTCAAAAACGGAAACCAACGTTGGTCTATATGTCGATTTGATATTAAGATTGTCACTAAAAATTCAGACGTCTTCGGTCGAGACTCCTAGCGTTAAACATAAGTAGGTACTTATTTCCGAATCAAATTATGAACTTGTATCAGCCGTTGCACGACAGCGCTATTTAACGTCAATGCATAGGGGTTACTCTCTGTAGATTCATACACACTTATATGCATTATATTATGCAAGGGGTATTATATCCAATTATTGTCTACCGACTCGACATGAATTGGGGATTTAATTTCTAAATATAGGTAGGTAGTACCTATGCGGGTAAAGTGATTTATATTTCAGAAAAAAAAAAATGTGGGTGGGGAAATAAATTATTATCAAGTAATGTAGAAAAATATTGTAATAAACTCGCTTGAACTAAGCCAGATATAGCCTTCTATGCTCATTTTTTGTTACAACCTTCGTGTATGACTCGCAGTCAACCTCCAGGTTTTTTAGCCTTCGTGATTAACCCGCAGTTAATCCTCCCGGCAGACTTAAAGGTGCTTATATGAGTTTAGGATAGGAATACTTATGAAAATGACAAGGTGAGAAGGTATATTATACTCTTTTTATTACAACCTTCGTGTGTGACTCGCAGTCAACCTCCAGGTTTTTTAGCCTTCGTGATTAACCCGCAGTTAATCCTCCCGGCAGACTTAAAGATGCTTATATGAGTTTAGGAATACTTATGAAGATGACAAGGTAAGAAGGTATTATTATACTCTTTTTATTACAACCTTCGTGTATGACTCGCAGTCAACCTCCAGGTTTTTTAGCCTTCGTGATTAACTCGCAGTTAATCCTCCCGGCAGATTTAAAGATGCTTATATGAGTTTAAGAATACTTATGAAAATGACAAGGTAAGTAAGTGTATTATACTCTTTTTATTATAACCGTCGCGTATGACCCGCAGTCAACCGCTAGGTTTTTTAGCATCCTGTCTGGCTTTCGTGATAACCTGCAGTTAATCCTCCACGCAGACTTACGAGATGCTTATATCAGTTTAGGAATTCTTATGAAAATGACAAGGTATGTAGGTACTGACCTTCATTTTTTTTCCGATTTCAGTTCCTGATTTGAGTCGGAGTAGGTATACCTACTAACGACGCGACGCCGCAACGATGCTGATTTCTTCGTTTTCTCAAGTTTTTCTTGATTTTCTTCCTTTCTTCGTTTCGACATGATAAAATAATTTGCGACGAAATATTTTGAGACGCGTGCGTCTTCTACCTCGCATGAAAAAAGAATGGCGTTATAGGGAAGGGCTGCGACGGTAGTGAGGAGACCGACCAGAGAATCGATTTTTAATTTTTATCGATACAAATCTAAACGCATGCGAATCTACCTGTATGATCTAAGTTACTACCTAGTAAATTATAACTAATTTATAACTATATCTGAGAGATGGAGCTATGAATATATAATCTACGTTAGTAAGTATATATAAGTAGGTAGCTAATTGACCGAGCAAACGAAGCGAGCGAAAGTCTCTGCTTCAACCAAAGAGGTAATATGTACTACGTACTAGAGAAGCTATTCGAAGCACAAATAGCAAAATATTAAACTAAAATCCGCTACAGCGCTTTACGAGATTAAATCGTCTAACCAACGATCCCAACACGCAGCGCTAGTGCAATGGCACATTCGGATCATAATTTTTACTGCTGTTCACTCCTGCACGTGCACTCGCTTTGAAAGCTGAGCATCGCATGAGCGAGAAGATGCTCACCGGCCATATTTGGAGTGGTTGACAGTGCAAGTTAGAGATGTCCTGTCTAGTGTATACATAGAAGTCTTTGGCACCAACTCGCCTTTTTTGCTTTCCTCTGTCCGGATGTAAGTAATCGAGTATAGGTCGCATTTTTCAACACATCTTGACGAAACTTAGTATACAGGTACCTACTGCAAGGTCAGGGATTTTTTTCGTTGTCGCCGGTTTTTGATTGGAGTTGTATTTCCCCCAAAAAGGGGGCAAGTTTGCTGCAGAGCCATCTATCGGCCAATTTTGATAATATTTGGCAGATAAATTGGATACTTCATTATAAAAAAGTTTTTAAAATATAAGCAGAATCAGTTCAGAGGTTATCGAAATATAAGGCTGAGCTCGAGACATACTGCAATGGGTATACGTGCTATAAATATAACACCATACCGTGTGGTCCCAGCGGTGTGAGAATAGGACCCCATCTCTTTCCATGGATGGCGTAAATGCTAAAGGGTACCCTATATCTAGAAAATGGTCAGCAGCATTCTCCTCGGTACATTAAAATCTTCTGCGAACACCAAGTCGCCTGCCAAGTGGTGATTATGGTAAACTTCCCATGAAACGCATAGACCTCCCCCATAGAAACGCCACTTTGGATGCAAAGTGGCGTTTTTATGGGGGAGGCCTATGTTCAGCAGTGGACGTCTTCCGGCTGTTAATGATGATGATAGAGCATATTACGACCAGAATGGGTAAAAGCCCCAAAACAAATAAAAATTTAAAAAAATACTACTAGTCTTATTAGACTGCACCAGATCGTTGCTTGAAAATAACGTGGTGCAAAGAATAAAAGCATACCTTGTGATCAGGATTGGTTGTACTGGCCATGATCACCGGGTAAGGACCGACTATTTCTTCGGTTCTGTCCTCCGGTAGATCTCCATTCCAAAGTAAGCTATGCGAATGGCCCCCAACGATTATGTCAATATTTTCACCAACGTCTTTGGCAATCTTTCTGAAAAGAAAGTGAAAGAAATCAAATTATATAGGTAATATTATTATGCCCAACTGCCCAGCAAGCATGCTAGCCGTCTGCTATTTTTAATTGCATAAATTAATAACATTACTCAAAAAGTAAACAGTTGTGAAAACAAAAATAAAATATCTCAAAAAATTACACTTGCAAGCATTTTAAAATACAGGAGTAGAGAGACAATTCAAACATGCAGTGACGTTAGTTCTTGGCCCTTCATAGTATCTTACTAGCTGCGCCCCGCGGTTTCACCCGCGGATAAAAAGTAGCCTATGTGTTAATCCAGTACATAAGCTATCTATATTCCAAGTTTCATCCAAATCCGTCCAGCCGTTTGAGCGTGAAGGAGTAACAAACATACACACATACACACAAACACACATACAAACTTTCGGCTTTATAATATTAGTGTGAAGTGTGATTACTTAGCTGTTACAATTTCGTTGGCAAGTGACGTCACAATGCGATGCCCCCTCCAGTTTATTACTCCGTAATGTATTTACTGATTTTAGATATATTTTCAATTATTGCAATTATTGTTAAACTACATTTTGATAATAATATTTACTTGTTCATTTTTAATAGCAGGCAACTAGCCTGCCTGATTATGAATAGGACCACCCCATCTCTTCCAAAGGCTGCCGTAAGAGCCGGGAATATACAGGGAATGGGCAAGTCATCACGACGCCCGTAGTTTGCTCTGTCAATTGTTATTTCAATTTTGTGCTTGATAGATAAATATTTCTCCCTTTTTATTTTTCTATGGAATTTGTCATAATTTGTATGAAGTTCTACATCGCGGTATCGATATTTTTCGTACGCTGAACCTAATTTGGCAAAAACTCCACTTCTACATGAACTCCATAATGAATTCGTTCCGTAGCGCGTACGGTCTCGAATTTTATTATATGTATAGATTCTGATATAGTCACCTACCGTTATAATAAAAACATTGGTAGCATCAAAACATGTTTAGTAAATATTTACAAGCTATTCTCATAGCTCCATTGTCTTCTTGCAAACTAAAAATGCATTCTGTCTTATATTATGTATACATAACGTCAACCGCTTTCATAATTCTAAATAAAAGCATTTCATATTTTTGTTTGTTAGTTTGCGTGACTTTAGTGATGGTGGCCGAGCGGTACCGCTCGGCCACCATCACTAAAGTCACATGTGCGCTTCGCAATCTTACGGCACCGGATTCAATCCTCGGCCCTGCACTAATGACTTATCTAGTAAGTTATGAGCAGTTTTCAATGCCATCGCTCCGTGCCTCGGAGAGCACGTTAAGTCGTCGGTCCCGGTAGTCATAAGAACATCTATGGCAATCGTTACGGGTAGTCAGACGCCTGATAGAATCTGACGCCTGATCTAACCATCTCTGTTACTGGTCCCTTATGGGTTGCGAGGTCTAATGGCAGGCGCTCGTGTAATTCTGGTAGCTGGCCGCTACAGGTTAGATTAGGAGCCGACCCCAATAACAAATAGGAAAAGGCAAAGAGGATGGTGATGAATTTGTGTGACTTTCACGTCAAATATCTAGATAGATTTAGATGAAATTATATACAGTTGAGCGTTCCCGTAACGGGCTGAAACGGGTGAAACCGTGGGGCGTCTATCTATATAGGTACCCTCATATTAACATTATACAGGGTGGTTTTTTAAACCGCACCCTGAGGGAAAGTGCCTACTCTAAATACTGGAGATAGCAAATACTCAAATCAAATATTCCTTTTTATTAAGAAAGTACTGCGTTCATAGATTTTTTAAAACTCGCTTGCTCGAAAATCAAACTGACTAAAATCCAAAAAAAATAACTGCGTTGGATGACTCTTATGGAATCAGTCGATAGGGTCAATCACATGAGAATCAAATGTTTCTGACAAACATGGTAATGCACCTCCCTTGTTCATCATCGATTCATCATTTTCCTCTATCTTTTTCCCTCCCGCTTCCCTCTTCCCGTGAACAGGGTAAGGCCGTAAAAGCAAATAGCCCGTGCGAAGCCGGGGTAGGTCAGCTAGTTTATTATAAACCTTCTACTCTGCACTTAATGATATCTTGACATCTTTATTAGAAAATATAGAAGCTGGAGCTATCTTTGCATTTAAATCGTCCATAACTCAATCTTTAAAGAAAGCACTAATTCAGATTGAGCCTGATAGATCGTTTCACTTTAGTCCTGATACTGTTTTAAACGCAAATCTGTAGTTAAAAAGGGCGAAGTTTGTAAAATAAATGAGATTTTACTCTCAGCGGGTAAAAATATGTTTTTACTGATTTTATGTTTAATCATTATCAGCTAAGCGATCACGTAACTGGATTGCAACGAATAGAAACACAAACTTGTATGGATTTGACAGTTTCAACGCGTACATAAGTAGTTTATGTGCAGTTACTCAGATACTAGCCCCGAACTAAGCGTAGCTTGTAATATGGGACCCAGAAATCTGATAGAACTTATAGATCGCGCCAATCCCAGTTAATTCCACATTCATTTCGCGCGGTTTCGTTCTCATTTCATAGAGAATAGATTTTTGCAGATTTCCGACACTCGGTGTGCGGGCTGCTTTTATAGACAGCCGGGAGGTGGGGCCTACGTCAAGGAGTTTTTTCCCTAACAATATATATATTATATTATATTTAATTATCATGCAACGCCGGCTACGTTCCACTTGAAGTACCTTTCAAAGTTATGATGATAAATTGTACAAGGTCATTTGATTGCACTTATTGTTACTAGTAAAATTAATCAAAAATATGAAAAATGAGTACCATAATCAATTTTCATATTTTTGTTTCATCATCACCATCATCAACAGCCTGGAGAGGCCCACTGTTGTACATAGACCTCCCCATAGAGCGTCACTTAGAGCAGCTGCTTGCCTCCTGCATCAATCGGCTACCCTTCGGTTCTGACCAGGGGCCGTACTGTGAACTCTTAGCGTGATTCCAAACAGACCCTATACTGAATGGCTTGTCAAAATCCTCATACGAAAAAACAAAGCAATCCAATATAGGCTATGATTTGAATCGCGCTAAGAGCTCACAGTACGCCCCCAGGTCGTAACTCCACCTAGTGGGGTGTATGTGATCGTTGGGCGTTATTCATTTATACTCACTTATCAACCACAATTCCACAGTGTGACAGAAGAATGATGATATCTATTCCTTGATCTTTCAGCAGCTGCGCTTCTTTCTTTGCTACCTCGATTGGATCCAAAAACTCCACTTTTCCCGGTCTAGAAGATCTCTACAAAAAGTTTTTTTTTTTTGTAATTAGATGCAGTGTGTCTAATTTGTAGTCAAATGTTAATTTAGACAGGATGTAGTGGAACAACTTGTTATTTATGCTTGCCGTATAAGGCTAAGGCAAGGTAAGGCATTGGGCGGTAGCGATCCTCGAGCGACTTCGCGCGGTAGCACGATATCGCGGCGACAAACGCCGCACGATGCAGATGGAAGTTACCTTTCAAATTTTCAAACAATAGGAATAATCAAAATCATTTTATCCGTTTGGGAGTTACGATTCGATGCCACTGACAAAACGTACAAAACGACAAATACGAATAACGTTAAATTTATTTACCATCCCTTTGGTTGGTCTGAAATAAATAACCGGCCATGTGGGAGTCGGACTCGCGCACGAAGGGTTCCGTACCATTATCTATCCCTGCCATCTAGTGGTGAGTAGCAGCACCATTTAAGGCAGCGCCATCTATGACACATCTGGTAAACGAGCAAAAAATCATGTTTGTTGTATCGGGAGCCCCCTTAAATATTTATTTTGTTTTGTTTTTTAGTATATGTTGCTACTATAGCAGCAACAGAAATACGTCGAGGCTCCACACCGAAATGGTGCTCCGTCCCAATGCCATCGCTGCCAGCTCTATGGGCACGCGGCACGGTTTTGTTTTGCTAGGCCCCGCTGCGTTAAGTGCCTTGGGGATCATGGCACCGCGGACTGTCTCCGTACTCGGGACAGCCCAGATCCGCCAAGCTGTGTGCTGTGCGGGACCTCAGGGCATACCGCGAACTATCGCGGTTGCCCCAAGGCACCACGCAGCACACAGAGGCCTAGCGGGCGTGCACCATTTCGCCCCAATCCCCCGACCTCTCGCTCTCAAGGGATCAGCCCTAAGCTATCCCTTGTCCCATCGAGCACTCAGCTCTCTCAGGCACCGTCTCCCGCAGTCAACGCCTGGGCCAAGCCCCCGAGCATGGTTCGGGCGCAGGCTGCGCCAGCGGCACCTCGCAGCGCTCCAGCTATTGCTAAAGCGCTGCCTCTTGCTCACGTTAGCCCCCCCGCCTCGAAGCCTAGCCCCTCTGGCCTGGCTTCATCTTCTCTGATGGAAGATCTGGCTCTGATTAAGCAGAGCCTGACAGCCATTGACCTGAAGGAAGTGCGTGTGCTAGCACACAAACTTCGTTCAGCCGTCACTCCCGAGGACCGCTTCTGTGCCCTGGTCCAGCACGATAACATTCTTGACGCTATCATGCGCTGCCCCTTACCCTCTTTTAGTAATATCTAATATGGATAGTACACCAAAAAAGGTAAAACCTCGCTCCGTAGCGTTAGCGTTCTTCAACGCAAACGGTCTCGCTCGTCAACGCGACTTGGTTCACGACTTTTGTAAGACCCATCAGGTCGATGTGATGCTCGTGCAAGAGACCCTCCTGAAACCCAGTAAGCGGGATCCTAGGATCGCCAATTACGTCGTGGTTCGTAATGATAGGCTTACCAATGCCGGAGGCGGTACGCTTATCTATTACAGAAGGTCTTTTCACTGCATCCCAATTGATACTCCCTCATCCTTAGTTAACTTAGAAGCCTCTTGCTGCCGCTTAGCTATGAACGGCCATCAGCCGATCATACTAGCGTCTTGTTACCTCCCTCCCGACAAACGTTTGCTCAGTAGTGATATCAACGCACTACTTTCTCTGGGAAGCTCCGTCATACTGGCGGGAGACTTCAACAGCAAACACGTTATGTGGAATTGTCACACTTCCAATACCAACGGTAGGATACTCGAACAACTAACTGACCCACGACCAGACGCAGACCACCACACCTTTGACATTATCGCACCCATGACTCCGACCAGGTTCCCCGGGAATCTCTCCCAACGACCAGACATACTCGACATAGCACTTTTAAAAGGCGTAACCCTCAGGTTAGGCTCGATAGAAGTGCTCCACGAACTTGACTCTGACCACCGCCCTGTTCTCATGAGACTAGGCTCGGACTCTACTGAACTTCCACCTCAGACTAAGACAGTGGTGGACTGGAAGCGATTGGGGGAATCCCTGAAAGCTATCAGTTCACCTGACTTAGACAAGATACCCGACGACATACAGACACTAGACGACGTTTCCTCCGCGATCGACGCTCTCACCAGTCACCTCAACACCGTAGTCGGTGAGTCCTCGAAGCAGGTACCAGTGGTGGACCACCGCTGGGATCTGCCCGAGGACGTGAGGAGACTGATGACAGCAAAGAACGCCGCCACTAGGGCATACGACGCGGCCCCGACCCAACGTAACAAATCCACCTTGAATTTCTTACAGCGTGCTGTTAAGAAACGCATAGGTGATCTTCGCGCTCAGAACTGGACAGACCTACTTTCGGGGCTCGAGCCAACCCACCAGGCATACTGGCGATTGGCTCGAGCCTTGAAAAGTGACACACTTAGAACGATGCCCCCTCTTGATAGGCTGAACCAAGTCCCTGCGTTCGATGACGAGGAAAAAGCTGAGTGTTTAGCTGAGAGCCTCGAGGCCCAGTGTAACCTTTCCCCCGATCACGTTGACCCTGTCCACCTCCATACGGTGGTCAGTGAAGTTGAACGTCGTAGCTCCCTGACGCCCTCCGACCCCCCTCTCGAGCTTATTAGGGCCGCTGAGGTTGAGTCTGTTGTCAAGGATCTCATTACCCGTAAAGCCCCCGGCGCTGATGGTATCAGCAACAAAGTGGTCAAACACTTTTCGGTCCCCTTGATCTATCTCCTAGTTAGCATCTTCAATGCGGCTATGAGTAATTGCTCTTTTCCCGTTGCGTGGAAGTCCGCCGACGTCATCGGCATCCACAAGCCAGGCAAGAAGGCTACCGAGCCCTCTAGCTACCGGCCTATTAGCCTCCTCAGTACTCTGGGGAAGATCTACGAGCGTCTCATTCGGAAACGTCTCTGGACCCATGTTCACGAACATAAACTCCTTCCCGACGAGCAGTTCGGCTTTAGAGCCAGACACTCTTGCGTCCAACAAGTGCACCGCATCACGGAGCACATCCTTGATGGCTTCAATTCGAAGCCAAAACCCAAAGGCACTCTTGCAGTCTTCTTAGACGTAGCGAAAGCTTTCGATAAAGTCTGGCACGACGGCTTGATATTCAAGCTGTACCACATCGGCGTGCCGGACCGTCTTGTGCACATCATACAAGACTTCCTTAGGGATCGAAGCTTTCGCTACCGCGTTGAGGGGGAGCGATCCTCTCCCCATCCTATCAGAGCCGGAGTACCCCAGGGCTCCGCGCTCTCCCCCTTGCTATTCTCGTTGTACACCAGCGACATTCCGCGGTCATTTCATCCCAGTGTGCAGCTTGCACTCTTTGCGGATGATACCGCCATCTACTGCTCCGGATGGCAGAGAGTCCATATGCGTGGTCGTCTCCAACGAGCCCTCACCGAGATCGGTGCGTGGTTCAGGAAATGGCGGATCACGGTTAACCCAGATAAGAGTGCAGCGATGTACTTTTCTGACTATAAGCGTGGTCCGCCATTGCGACCGCTGTCCTTGTTCGACAAGCCCATCCCTTGGGTTCCGTCTGCCAAATACCTGGGGGTTACCCTTGACACCAAGCTCAACTTCAGAGACCATATTAAGCGAGTGCGCGATAGGGCGGCCTTCGTCTTAGGCCGCCTACACCCTCTCCTCTGCAAGGGTAGTAAAATGTCCCTTAGAAATAAGGTGACACTTTACAAAACTTGCGTTCGCCCGATTATGACCTATGCATCTGTCGCGTTTGCTCATACATCCTCAGTCCACCTGGATAGACTTCAGGTTATCCAGAACCGCTTTATCCGCAAGGTGGTCGGAGCTCGCTGGTACCAGCGTAACTCCGACCTCCATTGCGATCTCGAACTCCCATCCATCCGTCAGTTTATGAAGGATGCATCCCGCCGCTATTTTGACGCGGCACCCCATCACCCCAACCCTCTCGTAGTCCAAGCATCAAGTTACTCTACAGACATGACAGACCCGCCACCCCGTCGTCGCCGCCCAAGACACGTCTTGAGCGATCCGGATGATCCTATAGCAGCCGTTGTGTCGGCTGCGCTAGGATCACCGGATCAGTCTAGCCCTCCTGGCTCAGGTACCGCTTTCGGCACCGGTATAGGTTACCAGCGTAACACAATCAGACACCGACCCCGCCGGCGAGGTCGACGTACCCCCCGTAGGTTAGCTAGAACGGTCGCGACTTTCCATAGGGTCCACTCCTCCAGTGGACGTAGCCTTCTCGATCCTCTTATCCCGGCAACGGCCCAAGCCGAGGCTCGCACCCCAGGGGTGCCCTTGTGCTAGTTGTCTCCCACTCTTAACGGTTGGGCGCCTTAAGCGCCTGCCCTCCTGCCCGGTGACGCTGTAAAGGTCGGTAGAG
This sequence comes from Ennomos quercinarius, assembly GCA_910589525.2. Lineage (NCBI taxonomy): Eukaryota > Metazoa > Arthropoda > Insecta > Lepidoptera > Geometridae > Ennomos > Ennomos quercinarius. The sequence goes on from OU342509.1 coordinate 9,559,791, forward strand.
ACCAACAGCATTAGCCCGTTCAAAAAAAAAAAAAAAAAAAAAAGCAACAGAAATACATCATCTGTGAAAATTGCAACGGTCTAACTATCGGTCTAACGGTTCATGAGATACAGCCTAGTGACTGACGGACAGACAGACAGCGGAGCCTTAGTAATAGAGTCCATTTAACCGTTCGGGTACGGAACCCTAAAAATAGAGACATCATTTCAGACAAACTAATAATACGTTACGTTACAGTCAATGAAACTTTGTTGCCCTAAAGTTGGTGCAATAGCTGCCCAGTAGCATTTTTACTTAAACTATAAAAAATCATATGACTATAAAGTATACACTATCCCCCTTACTAATAAACATTTAAAAGCGGGAGAACAGTTATTTTATGTTTTGTCTTTCTCTGTTGAGTTTGAAACTGGCAAAGATAAAGCAAGAGAAAACACTGAGTAGCTATTCCACCGTTATGCAGAGTTTATTGGTTAGGGGGTTAATTATATACCTACGCATCTTCAGGAGCACCAGAGTTTCAATGACATCATTAAGTAGCTAATTTATTTAGACACAATAAACACACCTTTGTATCAGTAGTAATGAGACCAATAATTCCAATTTTTCTTCCCTTTCTCTCAACCACAATGTGAGGTTTGTACAAACCATTCAGGGATGGTTCAAGGGTGGTGTTTATATTAGCTACCAGTACTGGTGCTTGGAGTGCCTTCATGTACGGCGCTATGCCCTCTATCCCATCGTCGAACTCGTGATTACCTAATGCCTGAAATAATATGTTCAAATAATCAACAGTTGTTTTATTGGTTATAAGCACAGACTACAGGAGAACTAAAGTGACCGATATAGTTCTTAGAATTAGCAAGTTTAAATGGCGATAGGCAGGCCACGTCGCTCGTAGAACTGACAACCGATGGGGAAGAAAGGTTCTCGAGTGGCGATCACGAACCGGAAGACGCAGCGTGGCCGGCCCCCCACTCGGTGGACCGACGATCTAGTGAAAGCCGCGGGGAGCCGATGGATGCAGAAAGCGAGCAGTCGCTCAAAGTAGCGCTCTCTGGGGGAGGCATATGTTCAGCAGTAGACGTCTTCAGGCTGTTGATGATGAGGCACAGACCTGGTAGTGGGTGTTATAGATAAAGCCGTTGACTAACTGTCTCGCCTGATGTTAAGCGATGACCTGGTGATGACTTTCAATTATAATGCTTTGAACTGTCATGCTAATATTTTACCAGTTTTTTTTATGTAATCGAATGACCTAGTCGTTCGCCTGATGTTAAGCGTCACGGCCACCCATAACAGATTGCAATGTCACTCGGAACTCTAAATTAAAGGTTCGCGTGACACTGAGCACTGCACACGTCATCCTTAGACATCATACGGTCTAAAAAAGATTTGTAGACTGTGAGATCAGTTCGTAAAGTCTCATTTGCTCAGTAATTTCACTAGCTGCCCTTTAAACCGGAACACAGTATTGCTTGCACACTACTGCTTGGCGGCAGGATAACTGGCAAAGCGGTGGTACCTACCTAGACGAACTTTGCAGAAAAGTCCTACCACCTAGTAAAGTACTATATACTAGTACTGGTGCGATGAGTTGTATGAGTGCGAAGGAGGGTAGACCCCCATAACTTGACATCGTCCATCCGCAAGTTCTTCAGTCTGGTCATGATCATTGATCATGGTGCTTGCAACATTGCCGACATATCGGCAACTTAGAACAAATAAATTACATGGTAGAATATACCTTCTATTTTTATCGAGTCAGTTCTGCACGACTACATCGATAAGATATTTTAAAAAAAACATATTTTCTGAAATGGTTTTTACAGACAACGTTGTAAATGTGAAGGTCTCATCATTATCACTCTCCACTGCTGAACATAGGCCTCCCCCATAGAGCGCCCCTTTGAGCGGCTGCTGGCCTCCTGCATCCATCGGGTCCCCGTGGTTCTGACCAAGTCGTCAGTTCACCTGTGGGGGACGGCATATGCTGCGTCTTCCGGTTCGTGGTCGCCACTCAAGAACCTTTCTTCCTCCTCGCTTGTTAGTTCTACGAGCGATGTGGCCTGCTCACTGCCATTTCAACTTGCTACTTTATAATCTGGGTAAGTATTTAAAAACTTACATGAGCATCGTTCGGCAGCATATTAATGAAATGCTGAGTGATATTCCATTTGAGCAGTGTGTACCAGTAAGTTCCTTGGAAGGTGTCTCCAGCATTTAGGAGTAGAGCATCCGGTTTCTCATGAAGTAGAGTCTTTATCTCGTGGTACAGCCGAGGGAACCCACCAATACAGTTAGTGTCGTTGGCTGGACATATTGGGTATGCTGGTGAAGTCTCTTCAAATCTGTAAAGAATTATTATTTCATAATTATTGCCTTCTGCTGAAACTTAATTACTAATTGTCCAATGGACTGATGATTAACTGCACACCTATATTTTACCTTTAGAACTCGTATTTTAGAGTTTCGAGTGACGATGCCGCTGTTATGGGCGGCCGTGTCACTTAACAACAGGTGAACGACTGGCACGTCATGTCATTCATTAACATAAAAAAAATAGGCTCGGTCTTCTTGTATTTTTGCATTAAATCTTCGGTTAATTGCATTAATCCAGCATTTTACAGCTTGTCTTCGTGGAACATAGAATGATATCTACTTTACAATTATTGGCATCCTTATCCCCACTTATATATAAAAGTATTTGTCAATTTGTTTGTTTGTTTGTATGGCTTTCACGCCATAACACCGCGGGGTGCCCTCTAGTTTTTAATATCATACAACTTAAACACCTTTATTATTCCAAAGGAGGACTGGACCTATTCGTGAATTGGTCCTACCTAACCCGGTCCGAAACCAATTTAGGCCTGGTCCATGGAAACCAAAGTTACCTAAGTATCATCATCATCATCATCAGCATAAAGATGTCCACTGCTGAACAAAGACCTGCCCCAAAGAGTGCCACTTTGAGCGGCTACTTGCCTCCTGCATCCATCCTAAGTATAGATTCTTTCAAATCCCCTGAGAAACTCGTGCATTAACAAATATTGTCTCAGGAATTGAGATTGAGGTTTCTATACATGAAATTAATACAGAATATTGAAGTCTGCGGTTTTAAAATAGACGTCTCAAGTTTTTAGTTGAACGTTATTTATACAATAGTTATTTGTTAGGCAAGGCTGCAAAGTTGGTTTTTGGCGCGAGTACTTGAAGGAGTCTAGCATTTCACATATGGAACCATTATAGAATCCTGAGCGTAGCGAAGGTTTCAAAGGTACGAGACCCAGATGAACATTACTGCTGAGCGAAACACACAACTTTTCACCTCACTACAGCGAGGAAACGCAAGAAAAACAGCTTAAATAAGCAGTATATTAATTTAGCTATGGGTGGTCAGGGTGGCCGTAATGCTTAACATCAGGTGAACGACGAAGACGAAGAACGAACGAACGAACGAAGAACGAACAAAGAACGAACGAAGATCGAACGAAGAACGGACGAAGTGTATCCAGACAGAGAACAAGTAGGTATTTGCGCTTTTTTCCCTGTGCACAAATACTTGTGTAGGTACCTACTGTCGCTGGAATCGGAACCTAATAATGAATGTACCATATTAAAATGATTACGCATAACTGGTGGAACCAGTATGTTGACGGTAAAGGTAGGTTAATGGCACGAACTGGCAAGGGGTAAACAAGTCGAGCCTTTAAAACTTAAAAATAGTTCATCTAAGTTGGAGCCACTGCATACCTAAGTTAATTTTCGTATAGGTAGGTAGAGTGTGACTCCAACACAAGAGCCTGTATAACGCCAAAATGCTTAAAATGGCTTATCATGAGGCGGTGTCCTGTCATCAATATTGCAACAATGACTTTGATTTTAATATATGCGAAAGTTCAGGACTAATGCTAATGCTTATGTATAGTGAAAACACAAATTAATAAACTTTTCTCTATAGAAAAAAAATACAAAATTACCTCCAAACCGTACAAATAAACCGCGATTATTCAATGAATACTTCAAATAAGGTCATGAAACTTTGTGTAGTAGTTGAACTAAATATAATGGAGGGTTTATGTATAGTGGATTTAAAAATACCCATTATATCCAGTGTAATAATAAATTACCTAAATTATTGCGCGTTGGAACCATTCTAACTTAGACCGCCCCTACCGCTCGGCCCCCCGACTCATCCCAGCTTTGGCTTAGTACTATATATCTATTCTGTGGCTTTGGCTTGGCCTAGCATAAGCCCAGTTTGAATCACACACTACCTATTGTTAACGCTATAAAGTACGTTTATTTGAAAATGAACGAGTGCACAGGTGCGACAAGGTGCAGTCCTCTATCCCTTTCACTCCTACACAAATACCCGCTCCCCGTCCTATATAACACTTACCCAGCTTTTTGCTTATAATATGCGAATGAGGAAATATAACGAATACAACGTCTACGGACTAAAAAGTGTGAGACAAGTTTTTATAAGTACCTACAGACAACGCCAAACAATTTTCCTACATGAACACGGAAATCCGGGCGTCCTCGGTTCTACTTTTTTATTTGTTGCAAGTTCATGGCGAATTGAATTGTCAATGGACTCTAAATGGCGGAGATAATTGCCTGCACCTGTACTGTACTGTTATAAGGGTTCCGTACCCAAAGGGTAAAACAGACCCTGTTACTTAGGCTCCGCTGTCTGTCTGCCTGTCCGTCTGTCACCAGGCTGTATCTCATCACCCGTGATAGTTAGACAGTTGAAATTTTCACAGATGATGTATTTCTGTTGCGCCGCTGTAATAACAAATACGAAAAACAAAATAAAATCAATATTTAAGGGGCTCCCATACAACAAACGGGATTTTTTTGCTCGTTTACCAGATGAGTCACTAATGGTGCTGCTTTAAACAGTACTGCTACTCAACACTAGATGGCTGGGATAGATAATGGTACGGAACCCTTCGTGCGCGAGTCCGACTCGCACTTGGCTGGTTATTTATTTATTCTGCATTTTACTTATTCTACTAGTATCTAGCAATAGTAGTAGTAGTAATAAAATGCTGCAAAAAAGCATAGATAATAATAACACTTGGTATTATTATTATCTGTGCTTATTCTATACTGGCCTGATAGCTCAGTTGGTAGTGGCCCTGTCTTCTAAGCTGTAGGTTATAGGTTCGATTCCTACCCAGGGCAAACATTTGTGTGATGTACATAGGTGTGTGTTCTGTGTCTGGGTGTAATATTGTGTTCTACGTATGTGTCTAAGTATTGTATCAGTTATCTGGTTCCCATAGTACAAGCTATGCTTAGTTTGGCGCTATTATGGCGCTGTGTGAAATGTCCACAAATATTTATTTATTTACTAGCTGACCCGCCCCGGCCTCGTACGGGTTTTCTCACCTTTTAAATCTTCCCTAGACCTCCACGAACATTTCAAGACCAAGATAAGATAAATCCGTTCAGCCGTTCGTTTTAGCGAGACTAACGAGCAGCAATTGATTTTTATATACATAGATAGATTATTATTATTTATTATATTTTTTGTTTATATTATAAACTAGTGGTGCCTCAAGGTTTTATTCGCAGATGTAAAGTAGGCATCCTATGTAAGATATCTCCATATTAAATTTCCTATAAATCCGTTTAGCTATTTCAGCGTGAAGAGACCAATCACACACACACACACACACACACACACACACTACACACCCCGACATACTCATTTAAAATATTATTAGTGTGAAGTGTGATGTGCAGCCGTGACGCAACATCAGGCGAACGGCTGGCTCATCACGTCCTTCATTCACATAAAATGTTGGTAATAATTATGACTGTTCCAATGTGGATTTCATTTTTTTACCATTCACTCGAAGAAGTGCGCACGTAGAGTAATTTTATGAGAAACAGTGCCATGACCTCCGCCGATGGACTGCGCGTGCTCTATGACCGTGATGGTGCGTGCGAGACTAATTTCCCAATGACTATCCTGTGACTGTGGCTAACTTTGTTCGGATAGACAAGCCACCATATTGGCAAATCATGGACATACGAGTATTAGTGTAAAAATACAACATACTATATATTATACGCAATAATGCTATTAATCTATTTAAATATGTCACTGAAGGTTAAATATGTCAGTAATGGCAGATGAACACGAAGGGTGGGTTTTTTCACTGATATTTAAGGTAACCAATGGTTAAAATTCCCACAAATTCTAACCAATGGTCAAAATTTGTTAGAGATTTTAACCATTGGTTACCTTAACTACGAACCATAAAACCCATGGGTTAACGTAGTTATAAGTGTAAGGTACCCTCGTCATCATCATCATCAACACCCTGAAAACGTCCACTGCTGAACATAGACCCCCGTAGAGCTTTGAGCGGCTGCTTGCCTCCTGTATCCATTCGGCTACCCGCGGTTTTCACCAGATGGTCGGTCCACCTAGTGGGCGGGTCACCCTATGCTGCGTCTTCGTGGTCGCCACTCGAGAATCTTTCTTCCCCATCGGTTGTCAGTTCTACTGTAGTGTGTAAATTCGGGCTTACATCCTATTAACACCCGTAACGTGCGTCCAAACTACTTGTAAAGACGACCCAACAGTGTAAGCTCAAGCCTTCTAACATGTAGACACCTCACTACACTCCAGTACCTACTACCGAACCTGGACCACCTTCGGAGCTGGCTCCTCCACCCTAGCTCACCAGACATAGATAGCAATCCCATCAGCGATATCGTGTCATCACATGGGAGATCGTCAGAGCTTTTTCTCCATACGATGTAGCCTGCCCATTGCCATAATATCTATTGATATTAGCAACTAATGCACATATGAGTTTCAGTGTAAAATACAATTCTCTATGCAATCATGTATAAATATGAAAGTATTTAAATGCCTATGTCACTGGTGACTAACACTTACTTCCCAAAAATATGAATACCAGACTTACAATAGGAGTTCTCCGGTCATTTCAAGCGTGTGACCAACGAATCACGAATAGTTAGGTACCTACCTACACAGAACATGTTTGTAAAATGAGTGTAAATTAAAAGATGAAACTATCCTTTGTACTAATCGTACTAATCCCTACTGTAGAATTTATTCCTCACGAGTTATAGCAATTCCTGATTTTTCCCCCATTATATCACAACGCTCAACTGGGGGAGGGGGGATAAATGCAACATGGGTTTGTGGAACACCAAATATTAATTAGAAATAGAAATTACAACTGTAGGATTTAATGTGATCAAATTTTTTATTTGACCGCACTATTGTTGTTCTCGGTGTATCATTATTAGAATATAATTATTATAGTATTAGAAGAAATACGTGTGCAAAATTCCACCCAAATTGTTTCAGCCAGGTGTGGCAGTGCCACATAGACAAATAAGAAATCTACAAACAGACAATGTTCACTTTTATATAGGTATACCTATGCGACAAGGGTTAATAAGTGTATTTTATTTTAATTACCGAAGTTTTATAAAAGTAGGTAAACCTATTTCTTCTGTTAAAATACCTACTTAAGCCTATTTACTTGAGTTTAAGTGAAATTCTTTTTTAATTGGTCGAGCTAGAGGCGGAGATGGGTAAGTTACGCTGGGATGTAATGGGATTGTCTGAAGTCCGAAGACAGGGACAGGACACGATAATCCTAAATTCCGGTAACTTATTCTTCTACCGGGAGGGAGACCAACTCTCCCAAGGAGGTGTCGGGTTTCTCGTCCGCAAGTCTCTCGTCAACAACGTGGTCAAAGTCGACAGTGTGTCGGCCAGGGTAGCGTACCTGGTACTCCGAATAACCAAACGGTATTCGTTGAAGGTTATACAGGTATACGCGCCGACGTCGGCACACTCAGACGATGAAGTAGAAGCTATGTATGAGGACATATCCGAAGCCATGCATACTTCCGAAACATACTTCACCGTTGTGATGGGAGACTTCAATGCGAAGTTGGGCACAAGGAATAGCGATGAGCTGAGAGTGGGGCCATTTGGATACGGGCAGCGGAACCCTCGAGGACAGAGGCTGGCTGACTTCATGGAGAAGGAGGAACTCTTTATGATGAACTCCTTCTACGAGAAGCGGCCATCCAGGAAGTGGACGTGGATAAGTCCCGACGGTTCCACTAAAAATGAGATAGACTTCATCATGACGACCAAGAAGCACATATTCGATGATGTCTCTGTGATCAGCAAGGTGAAAACCGGTAGCGATCACCGTATTGTTAGAGGCACATTGAATATCAATGTTAAGCTCGAAAGGTCACGTCTGGTGAAGTCTACGCTCCGTCCAAATCCTGTCCAAATCCAAAACCCCGAAGGCTTTCAGCTGGAACTCCAAAATCGCTTCCAGTGCCTAGCCGACTGTAACACAGTGGACGAGCTAAACGACGGGTTGGTGGAAACTGTCCAAGCTGTTGGATCGAAATTCTTTAAGACCCAACGCCGAAAGAAGACTCAAAAGCTCTCAGAAAAAACTCTTGAGCTAATGGCCGACCGGAGCGAAATGAAGCTGCAGTCTTCAGTTGATATGTCAGCCTACGGTGAACTCAATAGACGAATCTGGAGTTCCTTGCGACACGACTTGCGTGCTCTTAGTACTTCACGTATTGAGGCCGCAATTGAGCGGAACCAAGGCTCTAAAGTGTTCGCAAAGGATTCGTCTATTGGGCAACACCAAATGACAAAACTGAAGACCGAAAATGGTAGCATCATTTCATCCAAGCCTGAGATTCTGAGAGAGATCGAGAACTTCTATGGACAGTTATACACCTCGACACGTAAGCCCGCTACTAACACAGCTCAGGACATCAGAGCCAAGTTAGTCCGACACTATACCGAAGATATCCCGGACGTCAGCCTGTGCGAGATTAGAATGGCCCTCAAACAGCTTAAAAACAACAAGGCACCAGGTGAAGATGGAATTACGACTGAACTTCTGAGAGCGGGTGGTAGACCGGTACTTTTAGTCCTCCAGAAGTTATTTAATTCTGTCATCCTTGAAGGTACAACGCCAGAGGCATGGCACAAGAGCGTGGTGGTGCTCTTCTTCAAAAAAGGCGATAACACCTTATTGAAGAACTATAGGCCCATCTCGCTCTTGAGTCATGTGTATAAGCTGTTTTCGAGAGTCATTACGAATCGTCTCGCACGCAGGTTTGATGAATTCCAGCCTCCCGATCAAGCCGGTTTCCGAAAAGGCTTTAGCACCATAGACCACATCCATACGCTGCGCCAGATTATACAGAAGACCGAAGAGTATAATCGGCCGTTATGCCTAGCGTTTGTGGACTATGAGAAAGCCTTCGATTCAATCGAGACTTGGGCGGTGCTGCAGTCCTTGCAGCGATGCCAAATTGACTATAGGTATATCGAAGTTTTGAAGTGTTTGTACAGTAAGGCCACTATGTCAGTCCGACTACAGGACCAGAGTACGGAACAAATTCCATTGCAAAGAGGCGTGAGACAGGGAGACGTTATTTCTCCGAAACTGTTCACAAACGCATTGGAGAATGTTTTCAAGCTCTTGGAGTGGAAAAGATCTGGCATCAACATAAATGGCGAGTACATCACTAACCTTCGTTTTGCCGATGATATAGTCATAATGGCGGAATCGCTCGAGGACCTTAGCACCATGCTCAACGACCTCAGTAGAGTCTCCCAGCAGGTTGGTCTTAAGATGAATATGGACAAGACAAAGATCATGTCTAATGCTCATGTTCCACCTATACCGGTAATTGTTGGGTGATACTCTCGAAGTTGTCGACAAGTATGTCTACCTAGGACAGATTGTCCAATTAGGTAGGTCCAACTTCGACAAAGAGGTGGCGCGAAGAATCCAACTCGGCTGGGCAGCGTTCGGGAAGCTTCGTCCTATCTTTTCGTCCAAAATACCGCAGAGCCTGAAAACGAAAGTTTTCAATCAGTGTGTGTTGCCAGTGATGACTTATGGAACTGAGACGTGGTCTCTTACTGTTGGCCTCATTAGTAAGCTCAAAGTCGCGCAGCGAGCTATGGAGCGAGCTATGCTCGGTGTTTCCCTGCGAGATAAGCTCCGGAACGAGGAGATCCGCAGGAGAACTAAAGTGACCGATATAGCTCTTAGAGTTAGTAAGTTGAAGTGGCAATGGGCAGGCCACATCGCTCGTAGAACTGACAACCGATGGGGAAGAAAGGTTCTCGAGTGGCGACCACGAACCGGAAGACGCAGCGTGGGCCGGCCCCCCACTCGGTGGACCGACGACCTGGTGAAAGCCGCGGGGAGCCGATGGATGCGGGAGGCGAGCAGCCGCTCAAGATGGCGTGCTCTGGGGGAGGCCTATGTTCAGCAGTGGACGTCTTCAGGCTGTTAATGATGATGATGATGAAGTGAAATTCATGCAAATCATACGCGATAAAAAAGTACAATGTGTGACAAATTTCTATTGTAAAATTAATATTTTTCACTTACCGGTCATGGAAGTCGTTATAATGGATTATGTCCAACGGAAACAAATTTCTCTTTCGCAATATTGCAGTTCTAGCTAACTCCAATAAACATAACACACCGAGACATGTTCGCCAAAAACACCAATTCATTTTAAAACCTAATAGTTATTAATTTACACGAATTTAAATAATATTTACACTTGTTTAATTTAAAAACTTTTATGTCATATTTTCGCACACAATCTCGCACAGGTCAATACAATTCGAGAACTAAAATATCACTAAAAGTACATCAACACAGTCTAATCGTCAAGCCGGCTAAATTCATCTCAGTAATTTTAAACTTTAAATACTTGGGAATACGGTTGATTTTTATTTGATAGTTGTTGCCTAATTGTCAAGTTTAAACAATGGATTGTAGAGTTATAATCAATGATTTTTTATGTCCGAGACGTTATCTATTATTAAGACATAACTATGTATTGCAACAATAACTTTTTTTTTATATATGAAATTTGGTATTTCATGTTAATATTTCAACAATAGTGATAGTTTTTATAAATTTAGTCAATACTTAATCATTAGATAATAATATTTAGCATTTTAAATAGGTAATTGTTGGATGTTTATTACGACTTAAATATAAATTTACGCTTCGTTTCCTAACAATACAATGCGTAAGACTTATGGTAGATAATATGACGAATAAATATCCAATTACATTCTTCAAGTCTTCAATTATCTCAAATATAAAGGTCGTGGTTAAGTCTTCCAAGATAAGGCCTGAGCTAATTAAAGCATAATTTAAACTTAAAGTTTATTTAACTTTTGGCAACTTATAAAAAGTGCCTAAAACTAATAAAAACTAAACTAAAATGAATCGTCTTTTTTATCTAAATCTATAATTATCTAAACTTATAAATAAACCATAATAATTATAATCTAAACTCAATTTCAATTTCAATCTTCATTGGTAAACTCCTAATTTGACAACTAATCATACGGGTTGCGTAAAAAATTCAGAAAAGAAATGGTTTTCATCTGCGAAAAATTACGCAAATAAATATGACTGTCATAAGATTAGCATGTTCGTCTCTATATCGAGACTAGATCGGGTTAAAATTAGCGGAACTCGCTCAGATATGGGAGCAACGTCATCTTTTTACTAAGGACGCATAACACGGTATAAATAGCTGGCAAAAACTGGAGAAGTGACAGGCCGGCAGACGTCTAAAATAGAAACTTACTATTAATGTACCTACCTTTTGTTCGGAGCGGCCTATCCTATAATTCCCTATGCGTGTAGTTACAAAACAGAAAAATAAAATGAAACTGTTTATTATCTTTGGAAAGCGCACTAAGGTTCGGTTTTTTGATCCTTAGTTAAGATAGATAACAAGTGGTTAAAAACTCTAACAAATTTTGACCATTAGTTCGAATTTGTTAGCATTTTTAACCATTAGTTTAACATAACACCTTAACTACGAACCAAAAAACACACCCTATATCTTGTTCCTGAATCTTAGATATTTTATGTAAACAAAGGGGATAACAGTGCAAAAAATATCTTTATATTAAATATTATTTGTCTAGTCATAATCTGCTTAATTATAACATAAAAATCGTTTTGTACTATCTATTTTAACGTTATATCTGATATATAAAATTTTATGATAAAGAAATCGATTTTTGGTAGAAAATATTTTAATAGACTGGTAAGACTGTAGAGAATCTAAACATTTTTTCGTTTTCGTTCTGGGATTTATGTGATGGTATCATACCATTATATGCCATATTTTCTTCAAAGACACATGGTGCTACTTTCGTGCACTTTTCGAGATGTGATGAAACGTATGTAAAATATAAAAAAAACAGGTCAAACTAAATATCTATTGATCAAATATCTATAAATATCTCGATTTAAAATAATAGAATGATTGTCAGAATAATTTATAAGGTTTCTGGTTGGTTAAAAACATAAGTAATGTATGTTAATGTTTTATTTACGTCTTCCTAAAATTTTACCTTTAGAATTTTGGAATTGCAAAATTCTACTTCATATCCTACTAATATTGTGTATGCAAAGTTTTGCTTGTTAATTAGTAAGATTGATACTCTTTAACTCCACTTAATAAAAATATTTTTCACAAGTAAAAAATGTTTTGTGCAACTGGCATGTCACTTTGACAGTGACTTTTCGTGACATTACTTTGTTTACATAAAATATCTAAGATTCAGGAATAGAATATAAGTGCCTGTAAGTGCTAAAGATGGCTGGACCAATATGACAAAAAACTAGAAATATTGGAAAAGTTTCCCGGAATCCTTTTAAATTCAGGAAAAACTGAGCGTATTTTTTTGCCCATGCGCAGATCTGAATTCCTTTGTATACTTGATCGAAGCCTTATGCCCGTCTGTACTAAAGTTAGGCAGTTCCCTAAGTTAGTACCTACTTATCTCTCTATGACGTAGGTACCTAACCAACGCATTTGTGTACGTAGGTACTTACTTCTCATAGAAATAAGTTCGAACTTAAGAGTTGTCAAACTTTAGTACAGAGAGGCATTCGTTTTATGATTTTTGTACATATTATAAAAGCATTTGCTTCGTGGTTTTTAATTTCGTAATTAATGGGATGTCTGGAAGAGATTGCTTATAAACGATGAGACTGTCCGTTGTGTCAGTTAGTTATAAGATTCTTATATGCGGTGTCTTCAATAAAGATTGTTATAATCTAAGTAAATACCTATCTATCTAATATACTTACAATTATTAAAATAGATACCTAATACCTAGGTACATACCTACTTGGTATGTACCTAACTAACCCGCCTTTGAAACTGAGTCGAGGTTTAGCCTTGTAGAGAACGGAACGGTACGTACCTACCATTCTCTTGGTCGGTACAATATTATGTTCAAATCATCACTTCAACACCACTATTATAAAGAGGCAAGATTTGTATTTTTGTGTGTATGTTTGTAATGAATTAACTCAAAAACTACTGTACCGATTTTAAAAATTCTTTCACTATTGGAAAGCTACATTTACCCTGAGTAACATAGGCTACACCACTACACGTGCGAAGCCGGGCGAGCCGCTAGTAATAAATATAATCAACGCTTTTGACACAAATAATGTCTCACAATGAAATCCTTTGTCATTCTTAGAACACTTTCATTATTCTTTAACAGGTATTTTGTGTGAACCTTGAGTTTAATTGGTAAAAGCCAAATATACTCAACATAGAAACATGAACAAAATAAGCGCTTACAAAAAATGTTGTGGCGGTCACCAGAACGAAAAGGTATTTATTCTACTTATTTATGGAGGTACTATGTATTAGGTATTTAGTACTCCTGTAGGTACTGGGTGGCGCAAAAGTAAAGACCCTATTTGGTTCAGCTATAACATTTTTTCTAAATTAGAAAACTAGATTTAGGTTTTTTTAAATGTATATTTGTGCCATTAAATTTCGTACCATTAGGATTTAAAGATGATGTCTTTTAAATGGTGACCTCCAGAGTTGATACACATTTGAGCCCTATTTATGACATTTTGCATAACTTGCCGTAACACTTCCTGCGATATGTTCGTTATTTCTTGACGAATGTTTTCTTTTAGAGCTGCGAGAGTCTGTGGCTTGTTCACATACACCCGAGATTTCAAAAAACCCCAAAGAAAGAAGTCTGGACTGGTCAGCAGGGTTACTCTTGACACTCGATTTCAATCGTAATTTGGGATTTGGAACGAAATCGTAGGATTTGGTACTCTTGAATCCGATACTAGCGCACGATTGGAATCTTTGTCCGTGGAATTTTATGGAACTAAATGGAATCGACTCATTTCTACACCATCCGCTTTTTCGGTACTCTTGACGCGATTTGACATTGGCAAATTGAGTTTGAAGTAGAGTTTGCGATAGAATTTTCAGACCTTTCAAAAGATAACTTTTTTGCGTTCGAGTGTGTTGTGTTAAGTGGTTTCGGAAGCAATTCGGAAGTAAAATGGCACGTTTAGCTCTTATTTTTGATATTTTGGACAATGCACATAGAGAAGATCTAAGGCAACGTCGAAACCTAAGAAGAATGGCGCGATACACTGAGAAAGCTTTTGCCATGAACGCCAACGAGTTTAAGAAATGTTACAGAGTGACGAAAGACCTTTTTGAGGTCATATGTGGCGATTTAGAGCCTCTGATGCCAAAGCCTACTCGTCGCAGTGACATGTCCTCGAGATACGAGGTTTGTAGGTGGTAGTTCTTTCATGCGTGGTGTTTTTACGAGAAGTCTCGCTCCTCCAACTTTTCGAACTTGTAGGCTTGTTTTAATAGTTGCTTTACATAGCATCACAGAATTGGTAATTTCTGTCGTCCCATTTCTTTTTTGTCTCGTATTTGCCATGGGCGGACCGCAACAGACCTTTTGCTATCCCTGGATTGTCCCCAAGGAAATCCGCTAGAGCCTCCAGCTGCTGGTAGGTTGGCCTACTCATAATCTTTCCTGTTAGAACGGACGAATATCTCCAACCAAATACTTCAAATCTTGAAAACAAAACCGCTAAACAACAGCTGGAACACACAGAACATTGATACTAGTTTTTTTTACTAGACAACCATGATGTCAATAATGACATTATTCATTCAGCCGTTCTTAATATTATTCGTCGGTAAATAAACGCTTTTATTTCTTTGAAAGTGACTAAATATCATCAAAAGTGAAGGTTTTATGGTAATATATTTTTTATCACTGTTATTAATAAGGTTTTTACATGTTTTCCACAAATTTTGGTATTAATATTTTCTATTATGTGTGTATGGCAACACTTACATAGTGTTGTTCTTTTATGGGTCACAATATTAAGTCGATTGCATTTCCGATTTCAATTTCGATCTCGATTTTGTTCAAGAGTACCAAATTGTTTAACATTGGAATTGAGATTGGTTCGGATTAGAATTAGAGTGAAATTGGGATTGGATTCAAGAGTAACCCTGCAGATCGGGTGATCTTGCAGGCCAAGGCAAATCGCCAAAACCAGAGATAACTCGGCTTGGAAAAGCGTCCCTCACTAAGTCCATAGTGTCGCGCGCTGTGTGTGCCGTAGCGCCGTCTTGTTGAAACCAGATGTGCTCCAGCCCCAATTCGTCCAAACTGGGTATCAAAAACTCACGTAACATGGTTCTGTAGCGTTCTCCAGTGACAGTTATCGCATTGCCTCCAGCGTCTTCGAAAAAATAGGGTCCGATCACTCTGTCAACACAGATGCCACACCATACAGTAACTTTTAGTGGGTGTAGAGGTGTTTCTTGAATAATGCGCGGATTATCAGTGCCCCAGAACCGAGTATTCTGCTTATTGACATGCCCTGAGAGATGGAAATGCGCTTCGTCACTCATAACCAATTTTGAAGGAAAATCATCTTGCAAAATGTCATAAATAGGGCTCAAATGTGTATCAACTCTGGAGGTCACCATTTAAAAGACATCATCTTTAAATCCTAATGGTACGAAATTTAATGGCACAAATATACATTTAAAAAAACCTAAATCTAGTTTTCTAATTTAGAAAAAATGTTATAGCTGAACCAAATAGGGTCTTTACTTTTGCGCCACCCAGTATATACCCATAAAGCCTTATACCTACCGGTAATGTCAAGCGTAGTGACGGTGTCGAACTAGCGTGTTGCCGCATTAGAGTCACAAAACAGATAGGTAGGTCGATACTGTTTTGTGCTAGAGTGGTGTCGAACTTTTGCCGTACCTACTACCGTGATTTTGAACCGTAGTCGAACCTCAGTGTGCCGCACAAGCGCACTCATTGGGACACGTGATTTGGTGGGAGAGTGTAATCCACGACGCTGGCCAAGCCTATAGGTCATCATCATCATCAACAGCCTGAAGACGTCCACTGCTGAACAGGCCTTCCCCACAGGGCACCACTTTGAGCGGATGCTTGCCTCCTGCATCGGCTTCCCGCGGTTTCACCAGATCATCGGTTCACTGAGTGGGGGGCCCGCCTACGCTGCGTCTTCCGGTTCGTGGTTGCCACTCGAGAACTTTTCTTGCCCATCGGTTTTCAGTTCTACGAGCGATATGGCCTGCCAATTGCTATTTCTACTTGCTAATTCTAGGAGCTAATCGGTCACTTTAGTTCTCCTGCAAATCTCCTCGTTTTGGATGTTATCTCGCAGGAAAACACCGAGCATAGCTCTCTCCATAGCTCGCTGCGCGACTTTGAGCTTACTAATGAGGCCATCAGTAAGAGACCACGTCTCAGTTCCATGAGTCATCACTGGCAACACACACACTGATTGAAAACATTTGTTTTCAGGCTCTTCGGTACCTATTTTGGACGAAAAGATAGGTCGAAGCTTCTCGAACGCTGCCCAGCCGAGTTGGATTCTTCGTGCGACCTCTTTGTCGAAGTTGGACTTATCTAACTGTACAATAATAGGTAGTACCTACCAATACCTACCTACCTATACCTACCTACCTAGGTATAACAGGTACAGATGTGTGAGGTATAAGATTTTATGAAAAAAATTACAGTAGATTTATTCATTTACGCCATGAATATAAAATTGGTATGGCAGACTAGGATTAGTTAGGAACACGTTTTAATTACGTAGCATTACGATAAATATAGGTGCATAACGTAACGCAAATCTTTTTGTCACGAGTTAAATCTTTACTATAATAAAATCTGTAAATGGGCTAAATCTACACATTGAATATTTTTTGTAAATTTTGATTGCTTTACACTTCTTTATCTTTATCGATATAGAAGTCTACTTCTACAGACAATAAGCGATAGGGTTCTGTAGTTTCAGCGTGAGGTGATTACCTCACGCTGAAACTACAGAACGGATTTCGCTCTTTGGTATGGTAATAGCTAATTTTTCAGAATGACATTAAGGATATTTTTTGTTTTCTAAAACGGCCAAGTGCAGGTTGCACTAAGCAATATAATATATACAATATTTATTGTTTGTAAATTATTTATTAATACTCATCCTGTCAAAGGGAAGAGAGAAGGGAAAGGGAAAAAGATAGGGCAAAAGGATCCTGCTTCGCCTGCCTTCCTTCTATTGCTGTCCCAACCATTCATCCTTTTCCCCTATCTTTTACCTTTCGTTTCCCTCTTCCCATGAACAGGGTTGGGGACCCGTGCGAAGCCGGGGCGGGGCAACTAGTAATAAATATAATCAACGCTTTTGACATTAGTTGCCAATAAAAATAATGGTAACCACTTTTTAAATGATAATTTCACATGTAAGACGAAACGAACGTAACACAAAAGTGAATGTCGTCGCCGTCACGTCAAAACATCCTTTCACTCCACCGACAAAAAAAAACGAATGGGTCGCAACTGAAATTTTCACTTTCATTAAAAACACGGTTCCCTGCCCCATTTACCTGATGGCATGGTTTTGTGTTTTTCTCCTCAATGTGCGGTGTTTTGCTGACTTTTGCCCTCGGAATGTTTTGAGGGACTTGGGGACGTCTTTTTACCTCTGACACAAATAAACGTAGCTACACCCCTCACGTCACTGACTATTTCTCACACCCTTTGTTCTGTTTTGTTATTCGTTGGATAATTTACATAGACCAAAAATATGCCTAAAACTAGATGGCGTTGCAAAATGAGCGGGTCATAAGTTGAGCGCAGATCAGAAATATGCCAAAAAACCGTTTTAAACCTAAATGGTTTTGCAAAATGAGTGGGCTATACGGGTAGCTACGACGGGATAGGTTTAAAACGATTTTTTGGCATTGTTCTAATCTGCGCTGAACTTATAACCTGCTCATTTTGCAACGCCATCTAGTTTTAGTCATATTTTTGGTCTACGCTGTTTTCTTGATGTATCAATGGCATTCCTCTCCTCATTCCATGGTAGTAGGTATAAATGAAGAGGTAATATGATCTTTGCATAATATAAAAATCATTTTAAGGTAAGTCGTTCAAATGGAAGTACAAAAAAAAACAAAAGACAACTCTGGAAAACAAAATGTGTTTTTCAAAGATTTACTATCTACACATAGGCCTAAATATTATTACATGCCCTATTTATTTATATATTAAAGGATAAAACAACACAATGAAACAGAATAAATAAATTAAATCTACTATTGTTATTTTAGACAGGTTTTTCATATAATACAATGAAATTGCAACGCAATTTATTTGTTCGACTGAGGAGCCTGAATTTAAGGATTGTGGAATGCTGCACACGCACACGGGGTCCAAAAATACGCAAACATCTGTCCTCTTTCGACTTAAACTTGTATTATATCGCCTCACCGGTTATTTTTTGGACTAGCATGATTCCTACAAATGAGAAAAATGGATAGCATGCATAGCATAGTAGGTATACACCGCCGTGGACAGGCATTCTTTAATGAGACTGTGATTTCGCGAAAGTAGTACCATTTGTATTAGGTATTTGGTGCCTACATTTATTTTTAATTTTATTGTACTAGGTGGTAGGACTTTTTTGCAAAGTTCGTCTAGGTAGGTACCACCGCTTTGCCAGTTATTCTGCCGCCAAGCAGTAGTGTGCAAGCACTACTGTGTTCCTGTTTGAAGGGCATTGTAGCTAGTGAAATTACTGGGCAAATGAGACTTTATAATCTGATGACATAGTCTAGTAATCTTATTACTAAGACTGTTTGAAGTCTCAGGATGACGTGCGCAGTGCAGTGTCACGCAAAACTATATTAATTTAGAGTTCCAAGTGATACTGCAATCTGTTATGGGCAGCCGTGACGCTTAACATCAGGTGAACGACTAGCTCGTCACCTTACTCAATTACATTAAAAAAAATTGGTAGCCTCTGTGGTGTGGCGTTTATGCAGGTGGGCTCATAAACCAGGGAGTGCGGGTTCAATGGATTAGGTATTAATTTGCAATTAATATTATTATTATTATTATCAGCCTGTATTTTCCCACTGCTGGGCAAAGGCCTCCCTACCTTCCTTCCATTTCTCACGGTCTTGAGCTGTTAGGGGCCAGTCTAATTGGTGGGAGTCGAGCTCGTCACGCCATCGCCTTCTTGGTCTGCCGCGTTGCCGTCTACCATTGCCAGGGGCCCATTCGGTGGTTATTCTGGCCCAAAGTTCGTCATGCATGCGAACGACGTGACCAGCGCAGTCCCATTTCAACCGGGCAGCTTTTTGAGTGACGTCTGTAATTCGAGTTCTGGAGCGCAGTATGGTGTTGCGAATACGATCAGTGAGCTTTACTCCAAGGATACTACGCTCCATCGCTCTTTGACACACTTCGAGTGCGGACCTTTGATGTTCTGTCAAAGACCAAGTCTGTGCGCCGTATGTAATTAATATATAGGTATTAATTTTTAAAATATAATGCTTCTGTAATTTGATGTTGTGATACCACGCGCTCATCGTAGTTTCCGAGTCCCTATCGATACAGGGAATCCTAGTTAAGGTGATTATTAATTATTATTCGCTCGTAGAACTGACAGCCGATGGGGAAGAAAGGTTCTTGAGTGGCGACCACGAACCGGAAGACGCAGCTTAGGCCGGCCCGCACTAGGTGAACCGACGACCTGGTCAGAGCTGCGGGGAGCCGATGGATGCAGGGCGCAAGCAGCCACTCAACGTGGCGCTCTATGGAGAAGCCCTATGTTCAGCAGTTGATGTCAGTTTCACAATAGTTAAGAATTACTTTCCATAGGGTCCACTCTTCCAGTGGACGTAGTCTCGATTCTCTTGAGCTACTTGCCTCCCATTTTTTAAGGCCGAGCGCCTTATGCGTGGGTGACGCTGTAAAGGTCGATAGAGACCAAACAGCATTAGACCGTTAAAAGAAGAATTAGTAGCCGCCATTAGAAGTAATTCGATTAGGGACTTAGGGTCCGGCCTACGTGTCGTTGGGCTTTATTAATATATTTATAATACTAAACAAATAATTTATTTATCAACTATTTATAACAATTCTTTCTTCTGCAACAATGTTTAGCGGAGAATGGGTCGCGATGTAATTCCTCAACATCTCCTGGTCTCTTCCAAATACTTCCACATTCCTTTTGTGGGTTTTGAACATCTGTAATAAATATTTCTATATTTAATCACTTTTTTTTATTATGTAGCTTTGCACTTTTTACGTGGGGTACCTACAATAGAGAAAGAAATAGAAAAAGACAGCCTCCGTGGTGTGGTGGTTGAGCAGGGCGGCTTATAGCCCGGAGGCGGCGGGTTCGATTCCCGCGACAGGACAAGTATTTGTGCACAGAAAAGAAAAAGCGTAAATACTTGTTCTGTGGCTGGGTGTTGTGGGACCATGGTCCTCGTAGTTCCTGGGTCCCTAGATACAGGGAATCCTAGTTAGGGTCCAGGTTCTTTGTATGTGATCGTTGGCCGTTATTTATTTAAGTTTAAAAAAAAAACTCTTTGGCCCCAAGGAAACAAATGCATGAGGGTGGGCCCCACCCGGTATACAACCCATTATAGTAACGAGTGAATCTGGCGTAGTATGGCTTCATCTTCACTTCAGCCATATCATCATCCTCTTTGCCTTTCCCCATTTGTTATTGGGGTCGGCTCCCAATCTAACCTATAGCGGCGAGCTACCAGAATAACACGAGCGACTGCCATCTGACCTCGCAACCCATAAGGAACCAGTAACAGGGATGGTTAGATCAGGCGTCAGATTCTATCAGGCGTCTGACTACCCGTAACGATTGCCATAGATGTTCTTATAACAACCGGGACCAACGGCTTAACGTGCTCTCCGAGGTACGGAGCGTTGGCATTGAACACTGCACATAACTCACTAGATAAATCATTGGTGCAGGGTTCTTACTTATCTCTCTAACCCCCGCTAACTAATTACGTAACTCGCAACAAGTTTGCAACAGCCGTAAATTTCACAATCATTGCTGTCAAACATCACTTTGGCAGAAGAGCGATCGAGCGCTAGACCACCGTCTGTCGGACAATCGACGAACTAAAAAGTGCATTATTTTGTTTCCATCTATTGCTGTTCTGTTGCTAGTGGCGCTAGTATCAAAGGCCAAAGTGCATTCAGCGACAGGCGGGCGACTGTGACCGATTGCTAAGTGTTTGCTGTCGCTTTGCTACTGCCGTTGCTTTGCAATTTTTACATAATACGACAGGTTTCTTGTACGTTTGTCCAACTCGTGTCGAATCAACATACCAAACACTGTGCGCTCATTGACAGGCAGCCTATGATTAACAAGCAACCAATAAGCATTCAGTATTTAATGTGCCAAGTTGACACGAATTTATCAAAATAACAGAACCCGGGGGAAAGTGTTGCTTAGCTTCTTAGTTTCTTGGGGAAGTGTGTTACATAATATAAGTACCTACTCATGCCCGTTTGCAGTAAAGTTTGATAGCCCTAAGTTATCTTATCTCTAGGACGAACCTACCCAAATAAATTGCAGTAGGTACGTCACAGAGATTTAAGTGTGAACTTGTTTTTTAACTAAATCTTTTGTTTGGGACTTTGAGTCGCATTGCGACTATTTCCGCCCCGTAATGTCTTAAAATCATTACAAACACCGCTTAATTAATCCAGTCAAAAACCATTGTAAAAAGCGTTCTAGCCGCTTCACTCAGTGGCATGGATAAAGCGCTTTGATTTAAGTGTGAACTTAAGAGCTGTAAATCTTTAACGAGCATTAGTGTCTGAGTGGCTTACCGTGAAACCATCTCCTCCATCAGCCAAATAAGTCGGAGTCACGACCTTGTAAAAGTCATCCATAACAATGTCATTTCCATTATTCAGATGAACACTGGTTACTCTGCTTCCTTGTGGCAGAGATATATTGTAGGTTACTTGAAGACCTGTGAACAAAAATTTTTGTTAACAAACACGAGCTACTTTTAAATCGACGCACCCAAGTGCAAATCCCACTTCGCCCTACCCACAGATAACCCCCAATAGATACCGCATTACGGGATTTTTGTTCGGATCCTAGCTCACCAAAACTGGAGGAAGGCGCGGGTTGCGGGGACTGGAGCCAATGCGCTATTATTGGCTGTTTCGAGTGACGCCCTAATAATGAACTCTAATAATTGGTCGAAACTAAGGCCGTGCTGCGAAGCGGCGATTTATATAGAACCATTTACGCCAAAGCGTGGTGCGCGGTCGTCGTCTTTCATGCGGTATCTATTGGGGGTTATCTGTGGCCCTACCCCAATAACTTTCAATATGTCACAGAATACTTAAGGCGACGGGTAGACCAAACAAAAAGTTTTTTTTGGGCCGTTTCCTGGTGTAGTTAGAACATGTGGAGCTTTGAGTTTAATATATCATGTAATTCATTTCATTAAGTCGTTTGTAATGACCGCAAATACAAGATTAATAATTATAGCTCTATAGAAAATATCGCAAACCTCCCTCAAAAAATTTGAATGTTCCCATTTTACTGAGCTTCTACCGAATATATTTTTACAAAAAATAAATTAGTGTATTCCCAACAAACATTCAGATATCGTGATGACCTTAAAAACCTACTATATAAAAATAGATATTAATTAAAACCGTCAAAATCAGTAATTTCGTGCGTTGTCTTCGTCATAAGCGCCGCGCTGAAGTGCAGACTGAATTGATATTTAATACTACGTACTTTATTGTTTAATTATGCTTGCTTAGAATGTACAATCATTTAATTTTTATTATTTTTAAATACATTATCTAGTTTTGACTTGTAAAAGTGCTAAAAATAGCCTATTTGCAATAAAAAAAATTGATTTTGATTTTGATTTTATGACGTTAAGATTGATGTTTCTTTGAACGGATTTGGGCCTGCTTATCTGGCTCTACCCGTCACCTTAATAGACAGTTACAGAAAAATCACTCCGCAAATCACGTAAATAAATAGCAACTCTTGCTACAATGCAATAAAATGTAAATAATAAAACCAATAAAGTCAGGTGGAACGTTACACTACTGCGGCAAATTCAAATTTTCTTGCGTTCTTTTGCCAATAATAGCTTAATTACTCAACGTGATTACATGAAAACTAATTTTGCAAAAATAAATATAATGTATCATTAAATTACAATTAAAAGTATCACCTACTTATCATTGGTTTAGCGACAATTGGTAATAGACTGAAAACTAAGAAGAAAATTGTTTATTGCCATTTGTCGCTAAACCAATGATATCTAGGAGATACTTTTAATCGTAATTTGTTGATACATTCTATTTATATCCGCAAAATTAGTTTTCATGTAATCACGTTGAGTAATTGAGCTATTATTGGCAAAAGAACGCAAGAAAATTTAAATTTGCCGCGCTGGGGAAACATTCCCCCTTAAATGGTAACAACACAACATTATCTGAATAGACAATGATTTTATTATAATGTCCAAACTGAATTTAACTTTTTTTTTATGTTATTACCATCAATAGATTATAATTATCTATATTTATGAAACTATGTATGTATTTATGTATTCTGTTGAAGTAATATTTTTGTCTCTTACTTTTTCGTCTTATTTTTTACGAATGTTGTAAACATCTGTTAATGGCATATGTATGTATCAGAATAATTAGATTAAGATATGTATTCAATACCGATAATATTAAATATATGTACTATTGGAGTTTCTATATAAATTCAGCTTGCACGGCGCTAAAATCCTGCCCTAAACAGTTGTCTCTATATAATAGGGCTGATCTTCTGACGCGTTAGGCCCCCATACACGTTCAATTTTATTAATCAATCTTTGTGATTGATCAATATTATTGATCGTGTAGGGTTAGTCTTGGTCAATGTTTTTCGGTTTACTGTATGGAGAAAACATTGACGGAACAGAACTCGTCAATTTAATTGATCAATAAAGGTGAACGTGTAAGGCCGGTCTTACGCGCGTACATGTACATGTAACCAGACATGTAGCTTCGTAACTAAAGCGTAGAGTACCTATGGCTATGTGTATTGGAATAAGGTATTTGACTGCATAATTTTATTTCATAAATAAATAAAGTTCCTCGATAAATAAGCAATCGTGAAAAAAAAAATTAAATATATCAAAAAATTACAAAGTTACAAGCATTAAATACAAGAGTAGAAAGAGACAGCTCAAACATGCAGCGACGTCAGTTCTTGGTCCTTCACAGTACCTCATTACTAAGCGGTGGTAGCTTTACATAGTCTCTTTGGCATGTGACGTCACAACGTGTTTTCGTTGTAACTGTGGGGAAGCTCCACACGATCTGTTTTGCGAAAAAGGGACAGGCGATGCCCCCTCCAGAAACTTTAAAAGCTATTACTCCGATGATTTATTTACCGATTTTACTTGTTTTTGCATTCATTTTTAACCTACTCTACAAAAATAATGTTTATTTGTTATTTTTAATAGCAGGCAACTAGTATATTAGGTACACTAATATTATAGCACAAGAACCAACCTGAGACCTGCAAAACCCATGGTCCTTTAAACGGGTCGTAAGACCAAGCGTTGCTGACACTTCGTTCTAAGGCCTCCAGAATGTACCGCCCTTGTATTTTAAAAGCCTCGATGCGGTCGTTGTATGGAATCAACTCGAACAAAATCCCTTGCGTTATGTCTGAAATTAAAAAAAATGTTGCTAGTCATACTACACATCACTTGTCAGCCGAAAGACGTCTACTGCTGAACATAGGCCTACCCCATAAGGGTCAATTCAGACAGAGCAGCAAAATGCACGAGCAGTTTTAAGTGCTATTGGAATATCAACCTTATTTCATTTAGACAAAGCTGAAAATAGTATGCAACATTAAAATCTTCCCTCTTTTAATGTTGCATACTGTCTAAATGGATTAAGGTTGATACTCCAATAGCACTTAAAAACTGCTCGAGCATTTTGCTGCTCTGTCTGAATTGACCGTAAAACGCTATTTGGTTTTTGGCACGTCGTTGCATTGTATTATTTTTCAAAACTTGTGTTTTTTCCAAGTGTTAATGTTTAAAATTGGTGGCATTTTACGCATTACGAGCATGAGTGTGGGCGAGTGGTATAATGTGGTGGAACGTGGTTTTTCGTGTTGCTTTCAAAATTCCATAGAAGCTTCTAGTAAAATTGCCACCACTTTACTAGGGCATGACTTAGACTGGACTATGACTAACCGGACTGTGACTAAGGCTGACATTCAGAGTCAATGCATCGAGTTTACTCCCACCGGTCTCACGTGAGATCGAACTCCGGACTCGGTGAGTATACTCCGCGTCGTTAAATTCAGAGACGAGATCAAACGATAACTCCGTGAAGTTCGACTCCAGCCATAGACAAGCGTAGTTTGACATTAGTGAGCAATGCTTTATTCACGTTTTCTTTTTTATCTGGCAGTATTATGCTAAAACGAGAGAAAAAATAGCAAATATTGTATGAAAACCTGAAAACAGGAGACCAAATTTAGTAGTGATATACTCATTGCAGGAAACTTTAAAAAGCGCGCCATTTCAGATTATTATTCTGTAGGTACCTATTCAGGAAAGCGCGCCGTTCTCTTTGTTTGTTTTTCAATGTTAAAATTATTCTAAATTGCGATGTTATGTACCTACCTAAATATTAAAGAAACGAGTTAAATTTAACGTGTATACAGCAGTCGTATATAATAAAACTATGAAGTAAATTTATATAATTATGTCAATGAATATCTACAACAAAGAAAACACACAGTAACTTATCTGCCAACAATGAGTAACTGGTATATTTATTTCAGGGTGTTTAATTGTTATTTTGATTATAACAACCTACCCAATTTACCTACACCTTTTTTGACCTACTCAATTTTATTTCGTAATTTATTCATTTTATTTTAATACAAAATACATTTCTTCACAATAACCATCTTAAAAATTTATTCTAATCAGCTTTGTTTTTAAATAACAGGCGTGATAGCAAAGATGGCGGTGTCTGAGCACGGCTCGAGTCACCGATTTCGCGGCTCAGCCCGTCTCATTCTTAGCTAAGCTTATACTCGTACTCCAATAGGCTAAGCTCGACTGTGAATGCCGATACGATCGGAGTTTGAGTCTAAACTCAAATTCTGACATAACGAAGTTTGAGATCGAACTCGAACTCGTTTGTGAATGTCAGCCTATGACTTGACTTTACGTGAAATATTCTATAACACGATGAAAAATTACAACGTTTGACACTGGCTAAATACACTATGTGTGGAGCCACAATATAAGAAAAAGAAACGCCATTTCAAACGCTGTATTCATGGGGGGTGCCCACAGGAAATCATACTAGTGAAATTACTGGACAAATGAGACTTTATGATCTGATCACACAGTCTAGTAATCTTATTACTATACTGTGTGAAGTCTCAGGATGACGTGCGCAGTGCAGTGTCACGCAAAACTGTATTAATTTAGAGTTCCGAGTGATACTGCAATCTGTTATGGGCAGCCGTGACGCTTAACATCAGGTGAACGACTAGCTCGTCACGTCATTTATTTATATGAAAAAAATACTAATAGCTTACGTTATCTTTTCAAAATATAGAACTGCACTTACTTCCTTCAGGAATTGAAGATTTTATGTTTCCCCTTTGAATAAATCCCAAGAAGTGGTCGTCGGGAGAAAAAGTGTTCATAGCCTGAAAATAAACAGAAATACCTAAGTAAATGCAACTAGCGTTTAATTCTACAATTTCCCGGTGATAAAAAAATCCCGGGGAATACAGATAACTTTTTTTTTTGTGTGATTGAATGACGTGGCGAGCAAGTCGTTCACCTGATGTTAAGTGACACGGCCGCCCATAACAGTTGCAGTGTCACCCGGAACTTTAAAACAATAAAGTTTCGCGTGACACTGCACTGCGCACGTCATCCTGAGACATCACCCAGTCTAGTAATCAGATTACTAGACTGAGTGATCAGATCATAAAGTCTCATTTGCCCAGTAATTTCACTAGCGTCATTATGTGTCATAGCTCAGTTAGTAGTGACGTCTACTTAAGATCCGTGGGTAGTCAGTTCGAATTCTACAAGTATCTTGAGGTTTCGGCGAAGGAAACCATGGAAACACTATATAACCAGTGGAACGTCGGCGCACTGCATATAACAATAGGCTTATGAATGAAACCTCTAACGCGCATCCAAAACGTCTCAAAATAACATGTGATAAAATGTGAGAGAGAGAGAGAGATCCCACCATTTTTCCCATTTATTTTATCTGTGGTAATCCTATTACAGATTTAATAAAAATAACCGGCCAAGTGCGAGTCGGACTCGGGCACGAAGGGTTCCGTATCATTGTCTATAAAAACGAGCAAAACAATCACGTTTGCTGTATGGGAGCCCCCTTAAATATTTATTTTATTCTGTTTTAGTATTTGTTGTTATAGCAGCAACAGAAACGCATCATCTGTGAAAATTTCAACTGTCTAACTATCACGGTTCATAAGACACAGTCTGGTGACCGACGGACAGACAGACAGACAGCGGAGCCTTAGTAATAGGGTCCGTTTTACCCTTTGGGTACGGAACCCTAAAAATGGATAAATGGCGGACGAAAACCACGGGACGCCTTTCTGATACCTAAAATGAAATGTCTTACATATTCAACTAAAGCGTCAGTAAGCAAGTCGCCAATAGCGCACTCCCCAAATACGCAATCTTCGAACGGCAGCGTGGAGAGAGTCTCGCCAATAACTGCACTTTCCTTCTCATGCAGAATTTTGGCCCACGGTTCTAGACGCTTCTTCATATCTTCGTCTGAAAACAAAATAGTCATGCTAAGACTTCTAATAAACAGACAAGCAGACTCAGAGAATGTTTCAAAAAAAGCATCAATTATTGTCAAAGATTTGTCAAGAATCTTGGCCCAATGTTCTAGACGCTTCTTCATATCTTCGTCTGAAAACAAAATAGTCATGCTAAGACTTCCAATAAACAGACAAGCAGACTCAGAGAATGTTTTTCTAAAAAGCATCAATTATTGTCAAAGATTTGTCAAGAATCTTGGCCCAATGTTCTAGACGCTTCTTCATATCTTCGTCTGAAAACAAAATAGTCATGCTAAGACTTCCAATAAACAGACAAGCAGACTCAGAGAATGTTTCAAAAAAAGCATCAATTATTGTCTAAGATTTGTCAAGAATCTTGGCCCAATGTTCTAGACGCTTCTTCATATCTTCGTCTGAAAACAAAATAGTCATGCTAAGACTTCCAATAAACAGACAAGCAGACTCAGAGAATGTTTCAAAAAAAGCATCAATTATTGTCAAAGATTTGTCAAGAATCTTGGCCCAATGTTCTAGACGCTTCTTCATTTTTACGTCTGAAAGCAAAACAATCAGGTAAGACTTCTATTTGAATAAATAGACAGACAGACAGACAGAAAGTTAGAATCATGCAAAATAACATCTATGTTTGTCAAGGGTTTGCCAAAAATCTGTAAAAAATAACAAAAATGCTTTGATGCTATGCTATGATTGATGTAAAGATTTAAGGGTGAAAACCGTTTTCCCCCAAAACGCTAAAATGCAGGTAAATTCACTCACGGGCTTTGTTTCTATCATACGTGCAGATAGCAGGGCGACGGCAATATCATTTTCAAATACCAGGACGGTCCTCTTAACATCAATCGAACGACTAGCTCGTCACGTCATTCACGATAAATAAGTCAAAGACAATATTCTGCACATGAAATCACTAACCTTCCGGTATAGATCGGTTCAAGTAGATAGGGTTGCCATCCCATTTCACGTAGTCGCCAAATGGGTCGAAATAGATTGACATATTGCCTATGTACTTTGTGAAAGCCGACGCTTGGACAATTAATACCTGGAAATGAAATAAATTATTTCGTTTTCGATTAGGAATCAATAAGTTTAATTAAATATGATTTAAGTAGACTGTCTGATGTCTCAGGATGACGTGCGCACTTGCGCAGTGCAGTGTCTCGCGAAACTTTATAATTTTGAGTGCCGAGTGCCACTGCAATCTGTTATGGGCACTTGGGCAGCCGTGACGCTTAACTCCAGGCGATCAACTAGCTCGTCATGTCACTCGTTTACATAAAATAAAATTAAGTGCTTTTAGGATTGTCTGTCTGTCCGACCCATAAAAGGCTAGCTGCATCTTTTGTACAATACGTAGGTAACCGGCTGATGTTATCACAGAATTTATGCGTTAGTACCTACAACGGATTACAAAAATATAATAACAATTCCAAAAAAAATAAATAAATTGACTGCTTTTATGGTGAAGACAAGAATAATTGTGTTTTTGCGACTCTTTGATTTTTTTGTAACTCATAATATCCGTTAAAATAGAGATTAAACAGAATTGATACCTAAAAACTTTAAAACTAATATATAAAACTAAAAATAACAATCTAAAGGAATCTTGAACTATCTATAGACCGGCAAAGGTCTATAGATAGTTCAAGCAATCCGTGGAATCTGGCAACGTGCTCATAATGCTGGCAGCGTTGCTCCGCTGTATAGCGAGGCTGATCCTTTGACAAAAGTAGATGCCAGCATTATGGACACGTGCCGTTTCAACTAAATTAAATCGCGCATAAAATCTCCCGAATTGATAACCTCCTTTTTTGGTGTCGGTTGAAATACGTTAATACATAGGTACCTATATAATAAAATAAAAAAATATTTGACTTTTTTTATATATCCTACCTTATGTTTTCTATCAGAAGCAGTCTCAACAATGACCGGGTAGGGTCCCGCGACGGTCTCACCGCTGGGTGCTTCACCGTTCCACAGGAGTGAGTGACTGTGACCACCCACTATTATGTCAACGTACTGGCCGTAGTCACGGGCTAGTTGCCTAGAAAAAAAAAGATTATATGATTATCTGTGTGGAGAGTAACGAAAATATTCTAGGTGGGTCAATTCCACTATGATCACCTAGGTGATCATAGGCGACTCTTTATCGTCCTTTAATCACCTGAGATTATGATCACCTAGGTGATTTAGCTTACCTACCTACCTAACTGTTCTTTCTTACGTTAAAACGAACCATCGAAACGCAAGAAGATACCTACCTGCTTACCTCTCTGAAACAACTGGTAGCTTAAAAAACGATAATACACCGTTTAATGCTGAATTTAAACGACCTTCCACTGATCACCTATTCTCTTCGGTCAGTCTGCATTAAGGCTGATGATCCGGTGTGATATGAGTGATAAGACAATAAGAAGCGAATGAATCTCGCATCCTGAGGATTCCGGTACCTCCATACTATAGAGAAAGACCCTTGTATAAGACTCACAATGCCCGTACCGCAAATCGTGCGCCGCAAAAAGTTAATTTCGTATTATTACTAGATGGCGCTGATGGGAATTTAGTTTCGGCTCTTGATAGCGATAAATTTGAATTATTGCAATGATACTTATATAGTATCTATCTGAGACGTTTTTCTAAAACATAATTAGGATAACCACCATACAAATGTTGTAATTTTAAGCGATTTGATACACTTAGCGGCTTACTTTACTGTATGGGCATTACGCGTCTTATACTTACCTATTACTGGTCTTTGCCTTTACTAATAGCCACTGCATTTTACAGTGGAATAGCTACTAAACTCAGTGATTTCTCTTGTTTTACAACTGGGTGTAATTGAATTCATAAGTATCCTTAGAAACTAGACCTTCACCCTAACACCGGTCATGTGTGGACCAAAATTTATGAAATCTAATGCATTAATTTAATATTGATAATGACTCCAAAAATGGGGTAACTTAATCAACTGCTACAGTATAAAAAAATTATTACATATAAGGTAAAAAAAGTTTTTAAAAGTATCAAAATCATTCGTGCTAACTACGTTAGGCAAAGACAATCTTCATCATTTTCAATTTACTCTTTAATAATTAATAAATTATGTACTATCATGTACTCAATTTATGCTAATGAATTCAATAGTAACCTGTATACTTATAGAAAGAAACAAACGACAATAAATAATCCTCCGCTACACAACACTAAATATAAATTAAATAAGCTACGGAATATTACAGTAAATAGTACATTATGATATAATAGTGTGCAAAGTTGATCAACGAAAACTAGAACTGGAACTGGAACTGGAAATAGAACTGGAACAAGAACTGGAACAAGAACGGGAACTGGAACTGAAACTGGAACGTGAACTGGAACTGGAACTGAAACTGGAACTAGAACGAAACGAAACGAAACGACGAAAATGTACCTACGTATAACTTACAGTGAGATACAAACTTGACTGAATCGCGGGTAGTGTAAAATAAAAAGCACGCGTTGGAAATTTCTTGGATTATGATCCTAAAAGCGGTGGGATAAGAGCCACGAGCAACTGTGATGTAAAAGATGCAGTTACTACATTATGAAGGTCAAAAACAAATAAAAACGTCGTAAACGGTGACGTCAGTAATACGACGGCTTTCTACTCGATTGTTCAGATTACTTGCAGACAGGACGTGTGACATTATCTCGCATTATCCACTTGAGTATACATTAGACAATTGACAGCTACAGTACAAATGATAGCGTCTATACGGCTAGGACTGTTCAAATCATACACTAGCTCTAAATGCGGTTTAAACATTTTTTTAAGTTTAATTTTCGTAACCTACATAAGTAGTAGATTTGCCAACATGTCGCACACCAAGCGTCTCGCTGATTCTTTTGTCATGCGAACGTTGAACGTCGATCGTTGGCATAGGCGTCGAACATCATCATCCGCATACCCTTACCCCATTTAAATGGGGTCGGTGCTGCATGTTTTTCCCTTCCTCTTATTTCTGTCAGTCATCCGTCATCTCAACATTCACTCTTTTACATACACATATCATTCTTGAAACAGTCCAACAACACTTTTTTCTGTCTTCCTCTACCATTTTTATACCATCTTTCATACCTCCGCATGACATGACCATACCACGCTAGCATATTACTTCTCAACTTTTCCGTTACCAATGCCACTTTCAAGTTCAAAAAAACTCTACTAGGCAACCATTGCAGCCTAGTAGATCTCTTTACCCTTGGCCTGCGAAATAGCGAAAATACACATAAATTTTGCAGGTACTGCGCGCCAATGACGCGTAAGGCTCAACCATACTTACTTATCAACTTCAAGTCCACAGTGTGACAGCAGTATGATGATGTCCACGCCGAGGTCAGTCAAGGCTTGAGCCTCGCGTTTCGTCGCTTCGCCAGGGTCAGTGAATATCACGTTGCCAGGAGTCGCCAAGTCCTGAAAACGTTAACATGCAGATATTATCAGCATGGTTTATTAACTTGAGACTTTTATCATCGTAATTCCCGTGAAATTAACGCTGCCTAAGGGAGTATCGAAGGAATCGGCAACAGCATTCTCCTCGGTACATTAAAATCTTCTGCGATCACCAATACGCCTGCCAAGCAGGGTGATTATTCCTATGTTCAGTGGTGGACGTCTTCTGTCTGGCTGTTGAAGTGTAACGTGCTTTAAAAATGGATTTTGAAACTCAGCCGCGCTGCTGGGGATCATTCAGACTTTTAATTCCCATCGGCTCCGGTGTCACCGAGATCAATTAATCTACCTGACTACAACGGCACTGACGACATTTTCGGTGCCATTGGCCCCGGTGAGCGCCGTTGTTGGGACTACTGGGGCCGATAGCCCTTTTGTACCATCCATCGGCCTGGTCAGTACCGGGACGTACTTTGGAACTGACTTAATTTTCTTCCTTTTCTTCCTTTACTTACTTTAGTTTCAGTCGTGATCAGCCCAATTATTCCAATCTTCCTCTTCCTGCGCTCCACGATGGTAAACGGTTTGAACAGATGTTCGAGCGAGGGTTCATTGGAGACGTCCATGTTAGCTGCAAGTACTGGCGCTTTTAGGGCCTTGAGATACGGCACTAAACCTTCAGGGCCATCGTCAAACTCATGGTTACCGAGCGCCTGAAATAAGAGGAACAACTTTTTTAGAAAATTATCTTCTTCTCGTGTAAGCACAGTGGTCAGCCCTGGTGTCAGTAATTTTAAGCCGTCGAAAGACTACTGACTTGGCTTAACAACTATTGTCTTACGACAACAGCCGGGGCTGACGAGTTAACGTGCCCTTCGAAGCACGGTAGCGCCCAGTTGTAAATACCAATTGTTGTAGCAGTCAGCCATCCAAGTAGGAGTGACCGCAGCGTATGCCTGGGGGTCTAGCAAAGATGCCAGCGTGAGACGTTAATGGCTCACGCTAACTCCAAAATGTATGGGAAATCAAAGCAAACAAAACAAAGCTGGGAAAACTTTTCCGCAGCCAATGTCATTCCCATAAATTTTGGAGTTAGCGCGAGGCGTTAACGCCTCACGCTGGCATCTTTGCTAGCCCCCTCGATCGGTTAAGAACGGCTAGTATCTATACATATAATAAAACTGTAGAGATAAAAAAGTCTGTAATTGCAAGATATCAACACAAAAATTACACAGGTTGGCTTAAAATTAGTTGCTGATCACGTTAAGCCACTTTTTAAACACTTTGTCTGTTTGTTTGTTTGTTTGTTTGTTTGTTTGTTATGACTGAACTCCTAAAATACTGAATGGATTTTCATGCGGTTTTTACTAATATGCTTAGAAATAACCGGCGCTTAACATAGGATATATTAAAATTGAAATATCGTTAAAAAAAATTGATGACAATTATTAAGATTTCATTACGGAACGAATCGGAGTTTTAAACAACATGGCCGCTTCATGGGTTTTTTTTTGGTTACTTATAGTAAGCATAGAGAAAATAACCGCTTACGCTAAAGAGATGGGACTCTCATAGAGAAAAGAGTTAGTTGTATGAAACGTGCGCTACACGTATAAGTGTAGCGCACGTTTCATACAACTAACTCTTCTCTGTCTATCAATATTTTTAAATGCGTTATTGAATGAATGGGAAGGTTTTAGGTACGTCACTAAGTTAGGTTTTTAGGTAAAGGTTTTAGGTAAGTTTTTTTTTAAGTTGGCTACTGTTTCCGCCATAACGGTAAGTTGTAAGCTGTGGTTGTAAGTTACCACATATTGTCACAGATTAGAAAAATAAACAATCGACTACACTCTGTGCCACATGTTTATCTGGAGGCAAAGATTAAAGAAAAAGACTCTGTGAATGGATATGACCAAAGAGTAATATTAGTACCACTACTCTAAGAGAATCAAAACATTTTATAGGTTTCCTATTTATATTCTTACAGGTTTGTTTAGCATTTTAGAAGTTAAATAGATACATATACCAACAAATATTAATAGTGTGAAAGTAGATGTTTTTTTTTATTTTGGCATTAGACGACATTTGTACTTAGCCAATGATACGAAATATTTTATGAAAAATGTTTAAAAGGGTACTTACTTAGAGTATAGACTAAAAGCATAGAGATATCCATCAAAACGATATTATATTTGTACTCCTCACACGTATCGCTACGTCAGTGGCGAAGGCAAGAAACAAACATAAAGTAATTAGCTACGCTTGCGAAAAGTCAAACAGAAAAAACAGTTGACTTGAGTCGAAAAAAACGGTGAAATTTCGCAAGTGTAGCTAATTACTATATGTTTGTTTCTTTCCTTCGCCACTGACGTAGCGATACGTGTGAGCAGTACAAATATACTATCGTTTTGATGATACCTCTTTGCTTTTAGTCTATACTCTAAGGTTTTTCTATACAAATCTGACAGACTCATTCACATCAAAGTGTCCACTTCTTATAAAAAGTGTCCAAAAAAGTGGTACGCTTGACAGATAATGAAGTTCTTTCTATGCTTTTAGTCTATACTCTAAGGGTACTTAGATATAGGTAAGTATAATTATACTTTATGATAAGATCCTCGAATGAGGCTTTTTATTAAAAAAAAGAAATTGCATTTTATGCATGATCCAATAGATGGCGCCAGTTGCGGTTTTACTAAAATCGGTCACTGTTACTGTTTTAAGCATAGACCACAGGTTAGAGGAGTTGTGACAACTAGCCACAGAAGCCATAAACCAAGAAGTCAGGTTAGAGGAAATGTGTCACGATACTGACTGACAACTTCAAACTCTTTCGTTTATTTTTAGTTTCGTTGCGGGATACCTCGGCTTTATTTTGGATCATAATATTAACGTTGATCTATCTCGCAGATCTACTGTACTTCAATTTACTTAATAAGAACGCACCATAGACTACTTAGGAGATACTACAGGCAATGTACTCGAAGTCCACCCAACTGAATTTGACATTTCTTCTAAGCATTTTCTTATGTTTAAACTACTCTGTGGTTTGAAAGGTTTAAACTATTTACTTACAACGCCATCTAGGAAAGAAGCGGAACTAGTGTTTTTCTTTATATAAAACTCCTCATTAGCAACATGGCCGTGTAACGTTCGATTTTGGTTTCTTCTTCTTCTTCACGTAAGTAAATGAGTTTTAATAGTTAAAATATTTTAGGTCTGTGGGCTTTTCAATGAACAAACTAAGCAGTTATGTTCTATTTGGGACAAACCACAGGTTAGAGTAAAAATTATTGGTTACTCGGTTGCTCCAAGAAGGTTAATTATATCTTTGGGTGTATTTATGCAATCAGAATTTAAACTTCTTTTTTCTTTTTTGGTGGTAATTGCTTGGCTCTACGGACAAGTTGTAAAGTTTATTAGAATTTGGCAAGAAGAAGAAAGGTCTTTGAAAGTGGACGTCTTCAGGACGTTGTTGTTGATGATGATGATTATGATGATGATGATGATGATGATGATAGCCGTATTTGAATTAATTGATCATGGATATCAATTTCAGCTTAATTCTTTCCGTTATTCCTAAAATAAGTAATGGTCTCTACAGATATTTAGAAAGACAAATAGACGGACAACAAAGTGATCTTACCTAAAATTCATATTCAAATTCAAATTATTTCACAGTTTGTAACATAACAGTACAAAAAAGCGTCTAAGGCGTTACAAATAAAATATTTAAAAAAAAAGTCATTTAATGTACACAATATAAAAACAAATAATAAAAAAACAGTATTATCAATGTCATATTATTAATATTATTAGGTAAGTACAGTTACCTATAAGGGTTCCTTTATTTTAAAACTGTTACGGAACCCTAAAAATGAAACATTCTTTGCAAAAGTGAATCTGATTAGAGCTTTGTACACATGTTATTTTCTCACTCCCACCACTATGTTGAAAGTGCAGTGGGAATGAGACAACGTGGTAAATACCGGACATAATATAAATGTCAACTCTTTTTACAGTGGCGTACGTAAATACTTGTGATTTCTAATTAGTATTAACAAAACTAATTACGTACGCATCGTATAGGTTAATGTATAGTCATTTGTTTTTTCTCTAATCTGTGGGTTAATGCAATACTCCAGCTGTAAAGTAAGTAATATGGAATTTATCGCTGACACCATTATATAATCTTATTATTGACACTGGCTAAATACTCAATTCGTATGGAGTTAAACTTATGAAAGTAAAAAAAAAATGTGGTGAATGCAACATAGATACTCTTTAGGAACGCGCGCGGATGTGAAAAACTGACTAATGTGTGTTTGTTTTGTATTTTTCTAAACTGCCTAAATAATAGGTAAGTACTTAAGTAGGTATACCTACTACCTAAACAAAATTTACTGGACCCTCTTATCAAGACTTGAACGGTTTTTATGGTGAAAACACTAGAACAATCTGTTGAAGTGAAAATGACAATAAGGAAAAGATCGAACCTATCACTGGTATGTAGGTATACCATAGAACTTTTATTCGATAGATGCCCAGATCTACCGTATATTTAAAAAAACTAACGGCTAAGTATAAGGTAGGTCTAAGTAGGTACATATATATGATTTGCAGTTTC
Source organism: Ennomos quercinarius (assembly GCA_910589525.2). NCBI lineage: Eukaryota > Metazoa > Arthropoda > Insecta > Lepidoptera > Geometridae > Ennomos > Ennomos quercinarius. The sequence continues at coordinate 9,597,019 of OU342509.1, forward strand.
TAACTGACTATTTTATCAATGTCTAGGTGATCTGATGACACGTGAAAAGCCATACCTACCTACAACCTAAACAACATTTTTACACGTGTGCTACCTAATCTGCTAATACGTGCTGAGCTTCGAAAATTTTTTGTGGATTTTGTGATTTGGTATAGAGGAAATGCATGAACTAAGCTATTATTAGACTACCTAAACGTAGAAATAACATAATACATGCGTGCGAAGCCGCGGGCAAAAGCTAGTATCTACTATAATAGAGAGAGAGAATCGATAGTCATTAAACCATACATTTAAATAAAACAGGTAGCCATAAAACATCAGCTTCTCGAACGTGGTCCTCTTAAAGTAGGTGCACGAAAGAAAGAGACAGCGTTATGCGTCTTGAGCATAGAAATATAAATAATATGGTATTTAGATTTCTATGGTCTTGAGCGATAAGAGTGCGACCAGTTTTGTGGTGCGAACATGGTGTAAATTGTGGTGTACGTACGTCTATGGAGGTTATTGAGGTCGTGCCTCATACTTAGCCATGGCAAAAGCCATCGAGCGGGTTCATAAAGGTCTTACACAGGCAGTGTTAGCTACTTGCTTATACAAAACGAAGGGAAAACAAGTAATACTTATAAATAAGTTTGTATAAGTGGGTTGCATTAAATTTACCGTTCCTACTAACGGTATAATATTACAGAAATATGCCAAAGGCCGCAAACAGGATTCGTTTAGTAGAGAAAGTTGGAAGTGCTAATAACACACATTATGATTGTAAAGAAAGATTTCATTAATAATAGAACTCTTTGCATTAATACGAGTTTATCTTCTACACATATAATAAAATTGAAACTATCGAATAAGTCCGATTAAAAAAAATTAACTACAGCGTCACCTGTTGACCTACGAACCCAAAACATGGATCCTTAAGGTTCGACTATTCTAACAATTTAAAGTCTCTCAAAGAGCTACCATCGTCATCATCGTCAGCGTATACTAGTCCACTGGACATAAGCCAAGGCACGCCACAGACCCTGGTCTCCAGCTGTACACTTCCATTACTGCCATCAGCTAACCTTGCGTATATCATCGCTCCATCTCGCTGCAGGTCGTCCTACACTACGTCTGCCAATTACTCGCAATCTCTACTCCAGAACACGTCTACTCCAACAGCTTTCGTTGTGAGAGTGGAAAGGGCTATATTTGGAGATTCTCTGAAGGATCGCATCAGGAATGGCGCCCTCACCGTCAGCCATTCATGCTTTTCCTCCATCTTTTTCCTGTCCCTTTTCTCTTCTTTTAGGCCCCTGTCTAAGGGAAGAGGGGTAAGGGACAGGGTTTTTAGGGTTAGGGCGTAATACATAGGTACTAATTACCGCATGCGAATCCGGAGCGGGTCAGCTAGTAATTTAAATGTGCCTATGTAGGTATACTAGGTTTTTCCTATCTAGATTTGTTTTACAAGATTGAAATACCAAGTCACCATCAAGAAGCACCAGCTTATCTGAACAACTAGAAAACACAGATTATCTTAACAATGGCAGGAAACAAAACAATTTGTGGAACATTCAACGTCTTGCTGTAGGTACATAAAAGAATTCAGTTTTAATAATTCACGATTCTACTGCTCATTTCTGCTATGGAAATTGCATGCCATTCACGTAAGGAACTAATAGCTGCTCCCACGGCTTCATACGCATGGACTACAGTTTATCAAGATAAAAAGTATTTTATATCCATTCCTAGTTTAGCCGTTTAGTTGTGAAGAGGTAATACAAATCGACAAAGAAATAGACATCAGAGGAACTAAAAAGGCAGCGACTGACATGAGGATTCACTCGATGCGACAACGTTACAAGTCAAATAATGCAGTAGCGCTACAAAACAATTTGTGGTAGTAGACCAAGAGAAAACTGACAGCCATCCCGGCTGTCAGTTTTTGGCGATTCCCTTTGAGTGTTACATTACATAGTCGCTAAGTGCACAGTGCCGATGGGGAAGAAAGGTTCTCAAGTGGCGACCGGAAGACGGAGCGTAGGCCGGCCCCCTACTCGGTGGACCGACGATCTGGTGAAAGCCGCGGGGAGCCGATGGATGCAGGAGGCGTGCAGCCGCTCAAGGTGGCGCGCTCTGGGGGAGGCCTATGTTCAGCAGTGGACGTCTTCAGGCTGTTAATGATGATGTTGAAGTGCAAAGAGCGCGAGCATCGCATTCATCACCCTGGAAATTTCCAGGTTGATTAATTGAATTTACATGGCTGGAAAGTCATTTCGGCGCAGAGAGGAACTCAAACCATAGGTGCGTAGGAGGACCTCGCACGAGCCATCACTGAATACAACTAAGTCACCTGGAAATGCTTCTTTAAAACTTACGTGAGCATCATGAGGCAGGAGATTCATGAACTCCTGTACAACGTTCCATTTGAACCACGTGTACCAATATGTCCCCTGGAAGCTGTCTCCAGCGTTGACCAGTACAGCATCCGGCTTCTCCGCCAGGAGTTCTGTGATGATGCTGTAGAGGCGCGGGAAGCCACCGAGGCAGGAGGCGTTGTTGAACCGGCATGTGGAAGTTTGGAGAGAGGTTTCTTCGAATCTGGAGAAAAGAGGTTCTTCTTAAAAATCTGCTTTACCTATACCTGCTTAATCTACTTTAATTTGTTCTCTGTTATTAGTGCCGATTCTGTCGTTCATTTTCTAAACCGAATATAAGTACGAAACAAAAAAAATAGTGGGACTATTCCGAGAAAAGGGGAATGAAATAGACCGAGATTTTTTTTATCGACGATAAGCTAACATTTGACCACGGTCTCACCTGATGGTAAGTGACGACGCGGTCGACTGTATTTTATTTTAATGGCACTACACAACATTTTGGCTTCTTTTTGACCATGACACAGTTAAGAGGTACCTAATTTAAGTACCTAATATTGGACGCAGATTAAATACCCTCATGGATAGGTAGGTAATTGGTAACAGAACTAAGGTCTGTAGAAGCCAGTCATGGAGAGCTGATGGGCTTATGAAGAAACCTGATGACCGTAACCTTAGTTGCTCATCCATAACAGTAACAATTTAAACTAACCTTGAGAAAGTTTTACAAACGTTTACGCGTCAGCTGCAGCCGGATAAAATACGTCCAGTAAATCTTTATTTCTGTTAGCAATACCTACTTATGCCCGCTGTTAATGCCTATTAAAACAAAACTTAGCTAAGCAACACTTTCCCCTGGGTTCTCGTACGTTTGTTGAATTCGTGTCAACTTTGCACACTAATAGCGGGTTCCAGTTGAACAAAATTATCGTTATTTTCGTTTATTTCGTTCACATTGACTAGAACGATCATAATATGTGATATGGCCTTGTCTGGGTAAAAAGTGGCATAATTTCGTAGCGTTCTTGGCGTTTTTAGCAGCTACTGGAACCCACACTAACTAATACTGAACGCTCATTGGTTGCCTGTTGATCATCGGATGTCTTCAACCAATGAGAGCAGTTTTGACTTGACACGAGTTTGACAAACGTACCTACTAGAAACTAGGGACTTAAAGTATAGACTAAAGCATAGAGATAGAGAGTATAGAGAACTTGATTATGTGTCAAGCGTACCACTTTTTTGAACACCTTTTATATGATGTGGACACTTTGATGTGAATGTGTCTAACAGATTTGTATAGAAAAAACAGTTGACTCGAGTTGAAAAAAATGGTACGGTGCTTATCGCAAGCGTAGCTAGTTACTATATGTTTGTTTCACTCCTACGCCACTGACGTAGCGATACGTGTGAGCAGTACAAATTTAATATCGTTTTGATGATCTCTCTATGCTTTAGTCTATGCTCTAAAGGGCTAGAGGAGAGATAAATGCGAACTTAGAGCTGTTAAACTTTAGTACATACGGGCATTAGCCTGTCCTATGTATCAAGAGTGACATTGATCCTCAATCTCAAAGCGGAAACAGCACAAAGGCAGACATACCTACACTTATCTAAATTCTCAAGAACAACGCATATCGCTGTAGAATAATTTTCTGTTAAGTGTACGAAGACATTTGTGTAACAAATGCGTACACTTCAGTCGTAGAAGTTGTTACTTTTGTATTTTTACAGCTTACCATGGTTTTCGTTACGTATAAGTATAAGGTAAGGCCGATCTTTCAATTGCAGGTTAAATGATTTGGTTAGTTTACCTTATTGGAGTAACACCACTTGACGTTTTTTTTCCTATCAACCATAGGTTAACATTTGACCACGGTCTCACATCGTAAGTGACGACGTGGTGACGATGGAGCATGCTTGCTTAGAACGATTAGGTACTTAAATGCCTGAACCGATCATGGTGTTGTTTTTCTTGATGAGATTGTTCTAATTTTGGAGAAGGACATAGATCGGCGACTTTTTATCGTAATAAAGGGTCGTCTAACTAATGAGCAAAGCTGCGAAGTCATTATTGTTGTGACCAAGTATACGGTCCAATAAAAACTACTTTCGATTTTTGTGGACTACTACTTACAGTAATGTGGGGTGGGTGACCGCTTAAAAAGTGACATTTATCCCGAAGGTCACTGGCATCGTGTCGGTCCGTGTTTCAATACAATAGTCAAAGAAAGTGTAGTAATCACTTCGTAGGTACAACAGTTTTCGGGTGGCTAAAATATTTTGGCGTTATGCAGTGAAATAAAATATCATTGGTGTTATGGCTAACCACTAACTTGACCAAATATATGTACGACAAGGAAGGAATAGGATGTATACCTAAATGAAATTGATTTTTATTATTGTTAGAATTTCTTGTATTTGTGTTTTAAAACATAAATTATAAAATGTAAGTAAATGCCAGCTGAGGACGCCTGGTTATTTGGGCTGTTGACTTAACTTATGATAGTACCGATATGGGTTTAGATAGTGGTAGTAGTAGTATCGTTTATGTACCTATACATAAACAAAAATTTTCTTTATATTCCCCTCTTCACTATCAAGACAGTTTATGAAATAGGTGAGGACAGGGCTGTAGCCAGGAATTCACTTCGGGGGGGGTTCAGCTTGATTACCATAATTATATACCTGCACACACAGATAAAAAAAATTTGCTTCTTATCATCATCATCATCATCATCAGCCTGAAGACGTCCACTGCTCAACATAGACCTCCCCCAAAGAGCACCACTTTGAGCGGCTGCTCGCCTCCTGCATCCATCTGCATTCGGCTCCCCGCGGTTCTAACTAGGTCATCGGTCCACCTAGTGGGCTGGTTGTTTCTTATACCTACTCGTAATGGAGAGCTGATAAAGTTAGTATGAAATCTTTCGCAGCACTCTAGCAATAAAATAGATTTTATAATAATTTTATCAGCTCTCCATACATCTAAGTACCTACCTACGTGTATAAAAAGCAAACTCATAAATATGTTTTTTTAAACGGTGTCGAAAATCGATTAGTAATTTTGGTACATAAATCACTAATAGTAAACACTGGTGGTAGAAATATTAAAAGCGCGAGCGAAGCGAGCACGAAAAATTTCATATTTGTCGTATTGTACTTCGGAAAGCACGTATGGTAATTCAAACATGAATTGCATATCTGTCAGTACAAACGCGCTTGCTATATGACAAAGTACAGCAGAGATATGAAAAGCGCGAGCGAAGCGAGCGCAAATTTTTTTATATTCACTGTATTGTATTTCAGAAAACACGTATGGCAATTCAAACATGAATTACATGTCAGTCAGTACCTACAAACGCGCTTGCTACAATTATAACAAAATACAGTAGGAATATAAAAAGCCCGAGCGCAGCGAGCGCGAAATTTTTTATATTTGCCTATGGCAATTCAAACATTCTTGCTCTGCCCTTAGACCAGCGCAGATTTCGGGGGGGGTTTGAACCCCCAAACCCCCCCCCCCCCTGCCTACGGCCATGGGTGAGGACCTAGGTATTTTAGGTAACTTAGGGGAATTAGGTACCTCTTCACTTGTTTCTATGCAAGTATATACTGGGTGGCGCAAAAGTAAAGACCCTATTTGGTTCAGCTATAACATTTTTTCTAAATTAGAAAACTAGATTTAGGTTTTTTTAAATGTATATTTGTGCCATTAAATTTCGTACCATTATAGGATTTAAAGATGATGTCTTTTAAATGGTGACCTCCAGAGTTGATACACATTTGAGCCCTATTTATGACATTTTGCATAACTTGCCGTAACACTTCCTGCGATATGTTCGTTATTTCTTGACGAATGTTTTCTTTTAGAGCTGCGAGAGTCTGTGGCTTGTTCACATACACCCGAGATTTCAAAAAACCCCAAAGAAAGAAGTCTGGACTGGTCAGATCGGGTGATCTTGCAGGCCAAGGCAAATCGCCAAAACGAGAGATAACTCGGCTTGGAAAAGCGTCCCTCACTAAGTCCATAGTGTCGCGCGCTGTGTGTGCCGTAGCGCCGTCTTGTTGAAACCAGATGTGCTCCAGCCCCAATTCGTCCAAACTGGGTATCAAAAACTCACGTAACATGGTTCTGTAGCGTTCTCCAGTGACAGTTATCGCATTGCCTCCAGCGTCTTCGAAAAAATAGGGTCCGATCACTCTGTCAACACAGATGCCACACCATACAGTAACTTTTAGTGGGTGTAGAGGTGTTTCTTGAATAATGCGCGGATTATCAGTGCCCCAGAACCGAGTATTCTGCTTATTGACATGCCCTGAGAGATGGAAATGCGCTTCGTCACTCATAACCAATTTTGAAGGAAAATCATCCTCTTCAAGGTTGAGGTTTATGACGCGCTGGCAGTAATCTAGACGAGCTCGGTGGTCAGCAGGCAGCAGTTGATGAGTCATTTGAGTTTTATACGGGAACATCTTTAAGTCTTTCACCAAAATACGCTGCAGGGTCCGTCTGGAAATGCCCAATTGCGTGGCACGTCGCCTCGTTGATGTTTCTGGACACTCTTCCACATCTTCGCGCACAGCATCGATATTTTCAGCTGAACGGCCTGTTCTTGGTCTCCCAGACTTAGGTCTATCCAATGTTGAGCCAGTTGCTTCAAGGCGTGTGGCAAAGCGTCGAATTGTGCGACCAATCGGTGCCGGACGGTGGGGAAATCGTCGACGAAATTCACGTTGTGTTCTTATCACTGATGAATTATTCCGTAAGAACATTGACACAATTATTCCACGTTCTTGGGGAGTAAAACGGTCCATGTTTATTTTCAGTGTATTTTACATTTGTTCACTACACAATTTTCAACAACAGAATGACAGAAAATGTCATATAAAAAAAATAAAAGTATTTTCTTTAGTGCCAGTACTTTTGCGCCACCCGTTATTAAACAATGATAAGGTAAATAAAATACGTACACCTCCAAAAGCCTTCATGTGAATTTAAGTACGCCATCAATATTTATGTAGGCGAGCATTAGTCACTTTTAGATCTAATCATCCAACACTACCAAAATGAATTAAAAAAAAACTTACCTTGCGTGAAAATCGTTATAGTGTATCAGATCTAATTTGTACAATCCTTCATATGGTAAAGTGAAACTGAAAACACTGCCACACGCACCAAATAAAAAAAATAATCGATTCATCATGAAATCGAGCAATTTATAACAACAATGTTTTCAAACAATCATGTTTTAAAAAGTGAGTTTACTTTTTTTTCCCGCGATTTGCCGCACTTTCTGTTCTCGCGGCCGTCTTTCGTTCGACGGTTGACTCGATTGACTGACTCAAAGGTAAAGGTGAACTGAGAGACAATGAATGGTTGTACATGTACTCTAGGCACTGATAGCAATTTATTGGCACATATTCACGCGGCCTGCGTTCAGCATGTAGCTATGGTGTTACGCGAAGCAAAATGAATCTTCCATTGCGTTTAGGGGAACTTCAAGCGTATCTGTATCATAGATCACCCGCTATCGTGTCGTCACAGTTTACTGGCCTTTAGGCACACGGTAGTTTTAAGGAGTGTACTGCACACTCTCTAAAGCCACCTCCGTCGAGAAAAATCCGTGATGCGATCATAGACCAATCAATTATGTGTTAATAGCTGACCCGCCGGCTTCGCACGGGTTAATTATAGTTTTACGCCTTATCTCAATAAGGCGTAAAACTATAATTATTAACGGGTTAATTATAGTTTTACGCCTTATTGAGATAAGGCGTAAAACTATAATTAACCCGTTAATAATTAAAAGTTAATGACACAAAAAGTCTGTTGTTTTCCTCGCAAGTGTAATGAAAAACGTCGTATGGCATGCGAGTGCAATGATCAACTTTACACACTTGTATCATAATGTAATATTGAAAACAGTTGCTAAATTATTATCTAAGGGCGGGCCATGCTTGTTTGCTACATATTACACTAAAAAGTTCGCTTACGCAAAATACGCCTAGAGATTTGGGTGTTTAACTGAAGTTATGCGGGTGCACGACCATTTTGTTATAGCTACGTTTGTGATAAGTGCGGTCACAACCGCTTTTGGGAAAAGAAAACTGTTGAACCGTCTGTATCACTCTGTAAATCCTTTCTATGACGATTTTTACAGACAGAAAGGCAACAGCGTTAAATCTTGGGTTCCTTGTGGTTTTTCATAGACGGAAACAGTATCAAAACAATAATCTCTGCGATTTAGTTTTAGACGTATTTCTACAACTTATTTACCGCCATTAAAAATAATAAATCAGCCTCAAATCTATAAGGTTTAGGCAAATTCCTGATAATTACTTAAATTACGAAAAAGTGACATTTCATAAAACAACTATACCTATACAAATAAAACCATAATATAGAGATCTTATTATATTAGCAAAAACTACTGTTTATAATTACCCTTTTGCTACAATATCAGTAAATTGGATATATTCTATTTGGAAACGAGTTCTGTGAATGCCAAGGCTTCGTTAATTTGATAAATGTTAGCAATCTGGCGTGTTGCAACACGAAAGGTCAACTAGAAATGCAGATTTAGCATCTTTAATAAACAGGTTTTTTAAAAAACTGTTTTTTTAATGTAAATGAATGTCCCAAAAATGAACGCCTGATGTTAAGCGTCACGGCTGCCCATAACAGATTGCAGTATCACTCGGAACTCTAAATTAATATAGTTTTGCGTTACACTGGACGGCGCACGTCATCCTGAGGCTAAACACAGTCTGGTTACAAGATTACTAGATTGTGTAATCAGATCGGAAATGAAGAGATCTGCAGGAGATCTAAAGTCACAGACATAAAAATGAGGAAACCGAGTCGAAATGTTCAAGAATCACAAAATTCGAGGACATAATGCGCACTTGGGCAGCAGTGGGAACATTTCTGATAATAATATTAAAACTGATTTTCCAGATGCTTACAATTTTGTATGATGTGAAAAACTGAAATTTCGTTACAATTATAAGTCATGGATTATCCACTACATGATCCATACATCGTAATAAATAAATAAATAAATATGTGTTTACGTTCACACAGCGCCATCTAGCCCCAAACTAAGCATAGCTACTACTATGGGAACCAGATAACTGATACAATACTTAAATACCTTTTTGTTTGTAAATACATAGAATACAATATAACATCCAGACCTAGTTAGAAGAAACACCTATGTTCATCACACAAATGTTTGTCCAGGGTAGGAATCGAACCCACAACCTACAGATTAGAAGTCAGAGCTACTACCGTCTAAAGGAAGATAAAAGGAAATTCTCTTTTTTTATGTAAGTACAGGATAGGAGTGGCTTTGGACCTAATACTGAAGGTAGGATGTTTGAATTTCCGAACCACAAAACCGACGATCTTGAAATATTTAAGGGACAATATTTAAAGTATCTTTGAAACAAAAAAAAGCATGAATGAAATCGGACCACGCGTTAATGAATTACAACTAAGTACTTACATATTTTTTATTTCATCCGCTCTCCCGAGGGAACCGTGCTGAATTTCAGGATCAAAAGTATTCTATAGCCTACCTCGTAACTCGTGATATGAACTCAAATCTTGCCAAGTTTCATTTGAATCCGTTCAATAGTTTCGGCGTGATGCTCAGCCAAGATACAGACAGACATACAGACAAAAATGAAAAATAAATATAGTTTTGGATTCAGCATCGATCACTCTCCATCAGAGCCCTCCAAAAAAAAAAGTTCATAATATCGCCTGTACAGAATTGGACCTGTTACAGTTTTATTATAAGTATAGATTTTATGATGCGATAATATGCCTTTGATATTTGCATAGGTAGGTATTTTATATCATTGACGTTTCAGCATCTTGATGATTTATAAGCATGCTTATTGTTTTATGTTATTCATACATAAACAATTTCTCTTATCAGCCGGTTACTGACCTAGTTTTATAAGGAGATTTGTTTTGTTTATTTATAAAAGAATTTACACCTATTTCGTCATGTAAAAATTCATAATAAGGTCATACGTAGATAGTACTTTACATCCTTTTTGACGTGTGAGCACCTACTTAGAAAAATCCAATCTAGCTTTAAGTATCAGCGTCAGCAATCCAAAGCTACGCAGTTTTTAACTTTATTAGTTACTAGCTGACCCGCCCCTGCTTCGCACGGGTTAATTAGTTTTACGCCTTATCTCAGTCTAAAGGAAGACGGAAAAAGATAAAACATAAGGGAAAAGGATGAAACGATAGGCTTTCACCTTCATCCGTTCATCCTTTCCCCCCTCCTCCTCTCTTTCCCCTGGTACAGGATAGGAGTGGCTTTGGACCTAATACTGAAGGTTGGATGTCTGTAATTTCTGAACCACAAAACAGACGACCTGGAAATATTTACGGGAATATTTTTAAAGTAACCCCCCTTTGTAACAGAAAAAGAATTAATGAAATCGGACCACGCGTTAATTCATTACATATTTTTACTTTCATCCGCTCCCCCGAGGAACCGTGCTGAATTTCGGGATCAAAAGGATCCTATAGCCTACCTCGTAATATGAACTCAAATCATGCCAAGTTTCATTTGAATCCATTCAGTAGTTTCAGCGTGATGCTCAGCCAGGAGCCAGGATACAGACAGACTGACAAACACAGACAAAAATGGAAAGAATATAGTTTTGGCTTCAGCATCCATAATAGGCAGCCCTTCAAAAAAACACAGAATTGGAGTTACAGTTTTATTATAAGTATATTGATAGATTACTCCTCGATTTTAACAAAAACCTGTTACAAAAATGAGACGTTACTGATTTGCGACTTCTTCACAATTTTGCGACCGAAAATGGTTGTATGGGTTAATAGGTACTAAGCTAGTAGTCAGTCAGAACCTATTTATTATTGTGATATAGAATTAACTGGATTCAGTGATGAAAAACGAATTTAAATAAATTATAATTTAGTTACTTAGATTAGAACCTATTTCATATCAATTAATATAGATAGGTACCTACCTCTTAGAATAGTTAGTAGGTAAGTACTTATATAAGTAAATAAAAGTACCTAATATAAATTAGTAAAGTAGGTAGGTATATAATATTTATTCACATAACTATGTGGAGTATTTTCGCTGTCTTATTAGTAATGCAATTAAAATTATATGAAACTGGTACAACGCACACTACAATAGCGGTTCTCACGAAAGCTATAATAATATTGACTGTTTTTTTTCACTCTCAACATCATAACGTAAGTGTAGAGGGAGTGAGACACCAACAGAAATATCGCTCTTTTCAGAACTTTTCATTAATAGAGACATTAAAAGAATAGTTATATGAAACTGGTACAAAGCACACTACAATAGCGGATCTCACAAATTATATGAAACTGGTACAAAGCACACTAAAATGGCGGATCTCACAAATTATATGAAACTGGTACAAAGCACACTACAATAGCGGTTCTCACAAATTATATGAAACTGGTACAAAGCACACTACAATAGCGGATCTCACAAATTATATGAAACTGGTACAAAGCACACTACAATAGCGGATCTCACAAATTTTATGAAACTGGTACAAAGCACACTACAATAGCGGATCTCACAAATTATATGAAACTGGTACAAAGCACACTACAATAGCGGTTCTCACAAATTATATGAAACTGGTACAAAGCACACTACAATAGCGGTTCTGACAAATTATATGAAACTGGTACAAAGCACACTACAATAGCGGATCTCACAAATTATATGAAACTGGTACAAAGCACACTACAATAGCGGATCTCACAAATTATATGAAACTGGTACAAAGCACACTACAATAGCGGTTCTGACAAATTATATGAAACTGGTACAAAGCACACTACAATAGCGGTTCTGACAAATTATATGAAACTGGTACAAAGCACACTACAATAGCGGATCTCACAAATTATATGAAACTGGTACAAAGCACACTACAATAGCGGATCTCACAAATTATATGAAACTGGTACAAAGCACACTACAATAGCGGTTCTCACAAATTATATGAAACTGGTACAAAGCACACTACAATAGCGGTTCTGACAAACTATATGAAACTGGTACAAAGCACACTACAATAGCGGATCTCACAAATTATATGAAACTGGTACAAAGCACACTACAATAGCGGATCTCACAAATTATATGAAACTGGTACAAAGCACACTACAATAGCGGTTCTGACAAATTATATGAAACTGGTACAAAGCACACTAAAATGGCGGTTCTCACGAAAGCTATACTATTGACTGTTTTTTTTCACTCTCAACATCATAACGAAAGAGTAGAGGGAGTGAGACCAATAAAAATATCGCTCTTTTCAGAACTTTTCGTTAATGAAAAGAGTAAAAGAATACGATTTATTGTTTGATGACAATCCTGCCATAAGTGCCAATATTCAGTGGAGAATGTTTCTTGACGTAGGACTCCAAAGTGCTGCAGTCGCGTCCGATTTCACGAACATTTACTAAGAAACTGCGTAGATCCTGAAAAAGAAATCCATAAATTAATATAGTTACTACAAAATCTCTTTTTTCTCTTTTTTTTTATTTAAAATGAATGACGTGACAAGCTAGTCGTTCGCTTGGTGTTAAGCGTCACGGCCGCCCATAATAGATTGCAGTGTCACTCGGAACTCTAAATAAAGTACCTATCGCGTGACACCGCGCACTGCGCCCGTCATCCTGAGACATCACACAGTCTAAAAAGATTTCTAGACTGTGAGATCAGTTATTAAGTCTCATTTGCCCAGTAGTTTCACTAGCTACAATGCCTTTCAAACCGGAACACAGTAGTGCTTGCACACTACTGCTTTATTTTTATTTTTTTTATTGCTTGGCTGCAGAATAACTGGCAAAGCGGTGGTACCTACCTCGATGAACTTTGCAAAAAAGTCCTACCATTTAGTAAACTAGTAAAATCTCGTACAGGTGAATCCTAGAATTATAGATAGATAGATAGATAGATAAACTCTTTACTGACCCCAAAGTAACAAAATACAACAACAGGAAATAACTTATGAGTAGGTTACGTACAATGGCCGGTGTTATCGTTACAAACATAAATTGTTAAATGTAAAAAGTTTTATAATGTACGTTACGTAACGTATATATCGTTTTCCGTGATTTTACCATACCAATTTGGTAGGTATAATATACTACGTTTTACCATCGAACGAGGAGAGGGAATGCCAATACACCAAAAAAACAGCATAGATCAAAAATATGCCTAAAACTAGATGGCGTTGCAAAACGAGCGTGTTACAAGTTAAGCGCAGATCAGGAATATGCCAAAAAACCGTTTTAAACCTGGATGGCACTTCAAAATGAGCGGGCTATACGGGTAGCTACGGCGGGCTAGATTTAAAACGGTTTTTTGGTATAGGTATTTCTGATCTACGCTCAACTTATAGCCCGCTCATTTTGCAGCGCCGTCTAGTTTTATAATGGTTTTTGGCATATTTCTGATCTACGCTGTTTTCTTGGTGTATTGGCTTAGTTGTTCTATGGTAACATGGTATAATATACACCGTTTAACTAAAGACGGTTACGATTTACTGGTTTTCTATGATCATTTAAATTCTAAATATTTTGACTAGTCTAAGGCAAAGTCTGAACAGACCATGGTAGGTAAGAACTTAAGTAGGCTACCTTCGGTCCTGTCTCTATTTTTTAGAGACATACAAAAACTATGCTCTACATTTTCTTACCTATCTCTGAAGTAAAGCCTATAAGATATACCGAATAAATGCTGGTAAAAGTATGATCGTAGAATATTTCGAACTTTTGCCATAAAGAGTAGGTATCTCTTACTTATTTTTATTGTTTAGTTGGTTGTTTGTTTGTTTGGTTCATTTAATAATAATAATAAATAAATGAACAAATATGTGTGAACATTTCACACAGCGCCATCTAGCCCCAAACTAAGCATAGCTTTGTACTATGGGAACCAGATAACTGATTAATAATTAGATACTTTTTGTTTGTAAATACATACATAGAATACAATATAGAGTAAATTAGTTCGGCGTAGACGCGGATACAGAAATTTCTTAAGGGGGGGGGGGGGCGCACTAATCCACTAATCATTATAGTAGGGGAGTTCAAGAGGGAAATTTGGGGATACATACATAGAAAACATATAAGTATACGATACAAGGCCAGTTTGTGCTCTTTTCTTTAAATGATGAATTTCATGCACCTATATCTTGCTGGAAAATTGGCTAATTGCCGCGATTGGTACTGAACTGCCTGCATCAAGGCCCCCCCCCCCCCCTTGAATGATTGGTTGTATTTTTCAGTTGGTTGATTAGTGCGCTAATTGTGTTTGTTAGTTGGTTTATTAGTTGTTTGTTTGATTGGTTGTTTAGTAATTGGTTGGTTGATTGATTAAAAATAAAGTACTTACCGGAAACCCTTTTCCAAAATACAAGGAAAACTTTGCAGTGAGAATGTGGTAGTATTTGTTATTTTCTAACGGCTGAGATGAAGTACCATCGCCAATGTTCACCGACGTCACTCGCCTTCCTTCTGGTAGTGACACGTTGTACGTAACTAGGAGCCCTATAACAATAAAATTAAATAATAGGCTATTCGACTACTGTTAAGAAAATAATATGGGCAAGAAAATAATATTTTGGGTGAGATTTGAAAATGAAATTTCGCTTTTTTATTGACTTTTATGACTTTCATACAAATAAAGTTTTACCTGAGACCTGCTGCAATCCAAGTCCTTCAAATGGATGCAGGGACTTCGCGCCTGTGACAGCGTCTTCCAGAACTTGTTTGATGTGTTCTCCTTTCATCTCAAAGTGTAGGATTCGGTCCAAGTAGGGATACATATCGAATAAGTTCACTTGAGTGATCGCTGTGGAAAAACTGTTGTTGAAAATGTTGTTGAAACTTTTTTGTTGAAAATTATCCTATTAAAAAAGGGGGTTAAACCGACTTCAATCTCCTTAATTTCATGCTATAGATAATAACGCGACCTTTCCAGTTTTGTTCCCTTTCTCCCCACCAACTATGTCCCACAAAAGGGAGAAAGTGACAAATAAGAAAAGGTATGGCCTTTCTCCCTACTATACCCGGCGAAGGAAAGCAGGCTTCGCATCGTTCTATTGCCGTCCCATCCATTCATCCTTTTCCACTAACTTTTTCCCTTCCCCTTCGACACGATGAGTATAATCGCTTCATCTTCGTTGCCGGTTATTTCTATCTTATACCTTGAAAATGACGCAACGATTAACTGGAATAACTTCGTCATTTGTCAAGATAAATAATTCTTATACCATCGTTAATTATCATTTACTGTCTTTTAAATAATATACATACGAAGTTTTTTGCATAATATTATAATTAAATAATATTACTTACTTATTGTTTCGTACAACCCTCACTTGGCCGTTTTTGAAAACATAAAGTATCCTAACTGTTATTCTGAAAAATTTGGTATACCTATATCAAATTTCACCGAAATCCGTACAGTAGTTTCAGCGTGATGCGTGTTCAAAGGGACAGACAGATAGACAAAAAATTGAAAAACAACTGTTTCTATATCGATAAAAAGAAGCGAAATAAAGAATCAAAATTTAAAAATTCAATTTACAGATTTAGCCCAGTTACAGTTTTATTGTACATATGTATAGATTTAATTTGTAAGGACAGCGTAAAGCCCATTAAATAAAAAAAATTGCTCCTTTTATGAAACCAAAACTATTGATACTTACTCCCCTTCTCAAATTTTTTAGACATGATGTTGCTGTATTGTATAAAAGCCAAATAATGCAAGGACGGATCCACTTTTAGTTTTGCCTGCAACAAAAACATTTGAAGTCATAAATATTGAATTATTGGGAATTGTTCGACCGTGTGGTCCCGGTTTGCAAATAGGACCACCACATCTCCTCCCGTGGGTGCCGTCAGAGCCGGCTGAGGGAATATCCAGGGAATGGGCAGCAGAATTCTCCTTAGTACCATGGAACAAGGAGGAGAGGAATGTCAATACACTAAGAAAACAGCGTAGATCAAAAATATGCCTAAAACTAGATGGCGTCGGAAAATGAGCGGATTATACGTTGAGCGCAGATCAGAAATATGGCAAAAAACCGTTTTAAACCTGGATGGCGCTGCAAAATGAGCGGCCTATACCTTTAGGGCGGTTCGCGCCCTACAGCGCAGCGCGGGCACCTTAGGCCGTTTGTCCACCGCACCGTCACCGAGCCGTCACCCGAGAACGAGATGTCGTCATCGAAGTACAGCAATGTATATCTCTCTCCCATCTTGTTACCGTTGTCGGGTCGGTATCGGCGGGCGGTGGACAAACAGCCTTAGAGTATGTACTAAGCGGGCACCAAAGAGTATAGGTAAGGAGTAACCTTTACTGCGCGGGAAAATAAGAAACCTGCCCGCCGTTTTTCACAAATATTATCAATACAAGTCTGTGTTTTCCTCGCTACTGTGATGAAAAACGTAGTATGAAACGCGTGTGCATTAAACATTACACTTGTATCACAATATACTGTTTTGTACTCGCCCTCTATTATGTTTATGTACTTACATATTCTATCATAGCGTCTGTCAACAAATTTCCAAGCGAACATTCGCCGAGCGAGCATTCTGCAGAATCCAGAGTATCGAGCGTACTGCCCACTGGTACGTTCTCCGCGTCACGAACTAGCTTCGCATATGGCTCGAGCCTCTTTTTTATAGCGAGATCTGTAAAACAAAAGTCTAACTAAATAAGAGAATAAAATAATAGTACACAGCAGAATAATTATTCCATAACAATTACATAAATAACTACTCTTGCTACCACGCAATCAAATTCAATCTAACAAGAACCGCAACGCCAACCTATAATATCAAATCACCTTTTTTTATCGCAAGTCTCCACCTCTTCTCACGTTGTTTTTTTTTTAATTTATAGGCAAAGCATTTGACCACTGTTTCACCAGATGGTAAGTGATGACGCGGCCTACGGTGGTGCATGCTTGCCTAGAAGATACCTGTTCACTCTTGACTTGGAGACACCCAGGTTATAGTTAGCTGGAAACAAGGAAGACGGCAAGGTATTCCCACTCATTTGCTGTACGCACTATAAAGTTTGATGCGAAACGCTTAGTGCCCATGCCAGGTAATTATGCCTTTGACTGTTATTCGTACGACCGTCGCACTCTTTATTCATCATCATAATCATCATCAGCACAGCCTGAAGACGTCCAATGCTGAACAAAGGCTCCCCATAGAGCGCCATTTTGAAAGCTGCTTGCCTCCTGCATCCATCGGCTCCCCGCGGTTGTCACCAGATCGTCGGTCCACCTAATGGGGGCCTGCCTACGCTGCGTCTTCCAGTTCGTGGGCGCCACTCGCTTTTTTATTGTTAATCTATTATTATGCAAATTAATAACATGCAATGGGCGGCCAGCTATCGTTGTATTAAATTTCATAACCATGATTAATCGAATCAAGTATTGCACAATTAAAAAAACATATGTTACATATAAAGTTACGTCATTTATAATAACAAAGATAACCTTGAATGATACAATATTTAATTTATCTCTTTAGGTACTTCACCGATAACGTTATTATTGTTGGGTAAGGTTAATTTTAATCAAATACGTCAGCTAAGTAGTTTGTACTATTTCTATAAAGCTCCTAGGCGATTCTAGAACGGGTACAGAATTTTTAAAATTTTTTTATGGCCTTAACCCCAATTTTTTGAGTTGGGACTTAGGAGGCGCACACATCATTCACACACGAACACATCATAATACTTAAATGTAGCGTTAGTAAAACTGAACCCTATTATGTTTAGCTGTCGCTCTTGAGTCATGTGTATAAGCTTTTTTCAAGTTACGAATCGTCTCGCACGCAGGTTTGACGAATTCCAGCTTCCCGAACAAGCCGGTTTCCGAAAAGGCTTTAGCACCATAGACCACATCCATACGCTGCGCCAGATTATACAGAAGACCAGTAGAGTACAATCGGCCTAAGTATTACTTAACATATATGTATTTAACTTTAATGCAGACGGGCATTATTATAATAACATAATTGATACCTTGAAATGAAATGAAATGAAATTAACTTTATTCCTAACATATAACACACAATATCGCATAAGTAACATTAATACAAGGACAAGGACAAAAGAAACTTTCAATTCACACTCCTATGCGATACTGCACGATGTCAGGAATAGGTCCCGGCTCAGCATACAACTAAGGCTGCAAATAACAACCTCAGTCACTGATTTTCAGCCGGAACCCATGCCATGACATCACGGACGCAACACACATTATACGACTACAAAGTACAAAATTACAATTTACAAACATAATAGCAAAATAAATAAAACTTAAAACACACAGCAAAGAGTACACAAGAACAAAGAAAAAAAATAAAAAATAATGTAATGAGTTTAATACATTTAAAACTTTCTTACTGGCAGCCCAGAGTGGCCGTCATGTAGCTGTCAATGCCAAAACATTGACAAAAATTGAAAGATACTTATTGTTTTCACAACACACAAAAACTACAAATTATTTATCAAGACTGAAGCAGAGTGGAAAAACCCGCCAATACCTTCTGGTATAGACCTGTCCAGGAATATAGGGCCGCCCTCCCATTTGACGTAGTTGCCCTGTTCGTCGAAGTATACCGACAGATCTCCCATATACTTAGTGAAAGACGATGCTTGGACTATCAGCACCTGAAAAGGGTAACAATTTAAAAAATATTAATATCTTGCCCTTTCTATTTACTGCTACCACAGGATAATTAATAGTACAACATAGCTATAGAAGATTCACTCCGCAATGAACTATCTCTCAGACAATCTTGCACGGAAAATAATAACGCAAAAGCGATGCTATATAATTATGATGCTACGTTCCACCTGAATTAGAAGCTAGCTTTCAAGAGAACTGGATAAACTTGTGCTTGGTGGCTGTCACCTAACTTCTGCCCTAGCATAGACGGTAGACAAAATTGTCTTTCCCCTGTTTTACTCCACTTGACAAGTAAGTATGAAGCAAGTGATGAAAGGCAATTTTCGTTACCGCCTGTACTAGGCGGGCTGAGAGTGGTAGCTAGCCAGACGACCACTAGCTATTGTCCCACTCCGCAATATCGTTCATCACGGTGTTTTCCTTCATCGAAAGCTCAAGCTCATTAGCATTATGAACGTTCCATAAATCGCAAATAATACACATTTCAACAAATCTGTCGGGTACTTCTCACTTACTGCGACAAGATTCTTAAATGCTACATTTTTTTATTTAAATGAATGACGTGATGAGCTAGTCGTTTGCCTGGTGGTAAGCGTCACGGCCGCCCATAACAGATTCCAGTATCACTCAGAACTCTAAAATAAAGTTTTGCGTTACACTGCGCACTGCGCACGTCATCCTGAGACATCACACAGTCTAAAAAAATTCTAGACTGTGAGATCAGTTTATAAAGTTCACTTGGCCAGTAATTCCACTAGCTACAATGCCCTTCAAACCGGAACACAGTAGTGCTTGCACACTACTGCTTGGCAGCAGAATAACTGGCAAAGCTGTGGTAAATACCAAGACGAACCTTGAAGAAAAGTTCTATCACCTACTACATGAAAGCTTTTTTGTAGTACCTTGTGTTTGTTATCGGCAGCGTTCTCAATGAACACCGGGTAAGGTGCAGCCACGATCTCTCCGCTAGGCGCTTCGCCGTTCCACAGTAAAGAGTGTGTGTGACCACCCACTATCACATCTATGTACTGTCCGTAATCCCTTGCTAGATGCCTGAAAAGATACTTTTTTTAATCTTCTATTATATAAAAGGCTTTGTCCTGACTGACAGACAACGCACAGCCCAAACCGCTGAACGTATAGACTTGAAAGAAGGGTGGCTATCTTTTATGACATAAGCGCGTGCTAAGAAATGATTTTTTAAAATTCAACCCCTAAATGGGTGAAAAGGGTAAAAAACCTGTGTGTGTATGAAAAACTTACATTTCGAGACGTATCGTTTTGAAACTTAACACATATAAACAAGTATAAAAATAAAAGAAATGGTACCTTTTAGTTTTTCGAAATTTGACACATAATGAGGTTGAAAAAATTGTTGAAGTTTGTATGGAAATTTCAAAAAAAAATCCCGTATCATATTGAAATTCGGAATGTGTGAAAATCATACAAAATAAATAGATATGGGTCGCGGCGTTTCTTGAATATCATCCTCTGAGGGGTTAAAAATACAGGATAGGGTCCCATCGTAAGACGCTCGCACGGCCTAAGCGCTGAAGCTAAAACCTTGATATTTCGAATACGTGTCCATTACATAGGGGTGCAATGAAATGGAATTCATGAAAATTCAGTCCTTAAGGGGGTGGAAAGGATAAAAAGTCTTTGTATGAAAACCCTTTATTTCTTAACGTAGGTAGGTGCTTATCGTTTTTAAAACCATACAAACGAGTTAAAATGAAATGGTCATTTCAAGTTCAACCCCAAAATCAGTGAATGAGCTTTGTAAATAAATAAAAAATATCGTAGTGTAGGTAAGGGACGAAACTTTGTATTTTAAATTATAGAGATGAGAAGCGGCATTGTATATACTTTTTAAAATACAATCGTGCTACAGTAATACTTCTTCCCAGGGTTGATTTGAAGGGGTAAAAAGGGAAGGAAGTTTTCTTTCTTCATTTTGGAAATCACGTTCGTAAAACCGGTTATTATTAGGTAGGTGGGTTGAAAAGGAACAAAAATGGGTGGTGAGTTTTAACATTTTTCGCTTTAGTGTCAAACTATACCTACATAAAATATTGATGTCAATTACTACCAGATATCTCAAAAATTACATATTTCATCCCTGCCTCTCATAATGTCACCATGAAAAATCACTGCACGAGGCCACTTAAGATAAAAATGATTTAAAAGTAACGATTTTAGTTAGGTACCTGTAGGACTTTTTAAACGCCTCCCACAAAGGTTACTTTTAAGGTAATTTTATCCTGGAAATATAAACGGTTCCTGAGAGTTAAGTAGTCGTCGAGCGAAGCCGCGGGGTAGAAGCTAGTCAAAGTATTAATATCTTACGTTCACACTGTTGGCATACGGGCTCATCTCACAGGAAGTGATATAGTGCGGGTTGGTGCATGGAATACACGAGTTCTCGAATTTTATGATTCTTGAACTATTGTCCGCCTAACGGTCAATTCAGACAGAGCAGCAAAATGCTCGAGCAGTTTTTAAGCGCTATTGGAATATCAACCTTATTTCATTTAGATAAAGCTGAAAATAGTATGCAACATTAAAATCTTACCTATTTTAATGTTGCATACTATTTTCAGCTTTGTTTTAATGGATTTAGGTTGATATTCCAATAGCACTTAAAAACTGCTCGAGCATTTTCTGCTCTGTCTGAATTGACCCTTATGTTCCGGTTTTTTCTTCTTTTTATATAGATAGTATACCCTTCAATATTTTTACTCTATAACGCTTACTTGTCCACCTCCAAGCCGCAGTGTGATAAGAGTATGATAATATCAACGCCTTGTTTCTTCAACGCCTCGGCTTCTCGCTTCGTCGCCTCGCCAGGGTCCGTGAATTTCACTTTGCCGGTAGTCGAAAAAATCTGAGGAAACATCAAAATCATACTACCGAGGTGGTGACGTAATTTGTTACGTTTGGATTAGGCTGCTCGTTTGATATATTGCATCAACTTTCCAACAACCTGTAGAATGTCTACTAGTGTCTGTTGACGTGTCTCATAAGGGCTCAGACAGCGTACCGGCGACGCGTCGCGCGACTTCTCGAGGATTTAAGAATGTGATCCCTCAGTCCAGATGCACAATTGCACATGTGCAAAACGAGTCACAGAATAAATAATAGTACCACCATGGAACATGTAGTAGAGGAATGCCAATACGCCAAGAAAACAGCGTAGATCAAAAATATGCTAAAAACCATTTTAAACCTAGATGGCACTGCAAAATGAGCGGGCTATACGGCTAGCTACGGCGGGCTAGGTTTTAAATAGTTTTTTGGCATATTTTGGCATCTACGCTCAACTTATAGCACGCTCATTTTGCAGCGCCATCTAATTTTCTATCGGTTTTTGCCATATTCCTAATCTACGCTGTTTTCTTGGTGTATTGGCGTTCCTCTCCTACTTGTTCCATGGTACCACGTACTTGAGTCAACCTTCAGATAGAGATGTAAGGTGCGGTAAATAATGCCCATCGAGCAAAAGAGACAACGCTCTACGAAGCTAAATATCTCCCTGAGAGTGACATGCAGAGACGGACGTTTTACCAAGGCGACTTATTTACTATTCACCGCCGCCCGGTAGTTGTATAGGTATTATGTGGTGCTGTAACCAAAAGGATTACCTAATTTATCCATTTTCCTACCACAATAACGTAATATTATAAACAAGTTGTTTTTCTCAAGTTTTTCCTTGTATTAGGCAGTCATTTGTCATGTTTTGTATGGTTTTTTGCTGCGGTATTTAATTCCCTCGATGTTTATTTTCTACAAACAACACCGTTTTTTAATAAAATAATACAAATAGCTTACAGGAGTGTCCGTAGTTATAAGTCCAATAATTCCGATCTTCCTTCCATGCCTTTCTACGACTATAGAAGGCTTGTAGGTTCCTTGAAAGGAGGGCTCTTGTGAGGTATCCAAGTTGGCGGCAAGCACTGGTGCTTTCAGAGCCTTGAGGTACGGAACTAGGCCTTCGGGGCCATCGTCGAACTCGTGGTTGCCAATCGCCTGAGGAATTTGAGAGAACTTAAATACCTGGATCCCCTGACTCGCTCGCGCATTGAGACGTTTTTGGAGATATTAATTGACTGCATTTACTTACAACAATCTTCTGTCTTATAAAACCTTAAAAAATAACATTACAAATGTTCACGAAACATTACATATTTATCCAAACCAGTTTATATTTTATTTATTTAGAAAATTTAGAAAATTTAGAAGATATGATTAAGACTGAAGATGTACATAATTATAACACTAGATATAAACATCAAATAATTGTTCCTTACACTAGATTGACCAAAATAGCAAAAAGCTTTTACTGTTTAGGTATTAAGTTTTATAATAAGATCCCTGAGTGTGTTAAAAATAATGACAATGCTTTAAACTATGTAAAAATGTGTCTCATAGAAAAGAGTTATTATAATATTACAGAGGCTATTGCCGACCGAAGTATATTTAAAGCATTAGACTGTACGTCTTAAATTGTTATTATTTATTTACCAAATTGTATATGTACACTTTTATTGTTAAATCTTATTTTAATGTATTAATTTTACTATAATTTGCAACTATTTTGACGATGCTATTGCAGATACCTACTTAACTTATACTTATATTATTGTTTATTTTTGTTGTATTGACTGACTTATCTAAGAGCATGTAAATATGTCTAAAGATAAATAAACAATTGAATTGAATATAAGTACATAAAAACAGGATTGAATTGAAAAAAAAAAACTTGATTTTGTTTTGTGTATTAATTTGATATTTTTGTAGAACATTTGTTTATTATTTTTCAAAAATGTTTTTATCGCATGTTGTTGGCCTCATTAGTAAGCTCAAAGTCGCGCAACGAGCTATGGAGCGAGCTATGCTCGGTTTTTCCCTGCGAAATAAGCTCCGGAACGAGGAGATCCGCAGGAGAACTAAAGTGACCGATATAGCTCTTAGAATTAGCAAGTTAAAATGGCAATGGGCAGGCCACATCGCTCGGATGGGGAAGAAAGGTTCTGAGCGGCGACCACGAACCGGAAGGCACAGCCTGGCCGACCCCACTCGGTAGACCGACGATTTGGTTAAAGCCGCGTGGAGCTGGTGGATGCAGAAGCGAGCAGCCGCTCAAAGTGGCGCTCTCTGGGGGAGGCCTATGTTCAGCAGTGGACGTCTTCAGGCTGTTGATGATGACGTTACTATGCGCAAGCGAGACAGAGTACCCAGGATTACGCTGGCTACTATTACATCTAGAAACTTCATGGTTAACATTAAAGTACAGTTAATTTTAACTGTAGCAGTAACTTTAACCGGGATTACGGCGGATTGTACCACTGACATGTAAGTAACAATCATACATAGGCTGCTATGTATTGATTGTTACATATGTGCTTATTTTATAGTTTACTTATTTACTTTACAGTTTACTAACGGCCCAATACTTACATGAGCATCATGAGGCAGCAGATTCATGAACTCCTGAGCTATGTTCCACTTTAGCAGCGTGTACCAGAATGTACCCTGGAACGTGTCTCCCGCATTCAGGAGTAAGGCATCTGGCTTCTGAGCCAGGAGTGTATGGATGTGGTGGTAGAGACGAGGAAACCCGCCGAGGCAGGAGCCGTTGTTGGAACGACATACCGCTTCCTTCACTGAAGTCTCTTCATATCTGGAAAATTTAGGTAGGTATACAGGTATTAATATTATGTATGTAGGTGTTAATATTGTGTATTATGTGTGTTGTTTTGTGTTATGTGTGTGTGTTTGTGTATGTGTGTTATGTGTGTACTACTAGGTGGTAGGACTTTTCTGCAAAGTTCGTCTATGTAGGTACCACCGGTTTTCCAGTTATTCTGCCGCCAAGCAGTAGTGTGCAAGCCTGTGTTCCGGTTTGAAGGGCATTGTAGCTAGTGATTGAGCTAGTGGGTATCTTGGACATGTATTGAGACACGAGAGATACCAACTTCTCCAGCTCATAATGATGGGCAAAGTAGCAGGAAAGCGGCGTGTTGGGAGAAGGAAAAAATCTTGGCTGTGAAACATCCGGGAGTGGACAAATATTGCCAGCGCAGAAGACCTGTTTCGCTTGGCACAGGATAGAGACAGATTCGCAGAGCTGACGGCCAACCTCCTGTAGTGGAGAGGCACCAGAAGAAGTAGCTAGTGAAATTACTGGGCAAATGAGACTTTACGAACTGATCGCACAATCTAGGAAACTTTTATAGACTGTGTGATGTTTCAGGATGACGTGCGCAGTGCGCAGTGTCACGCAAAACTTTAATTTAGAGTTCCGAGTGACACTGGAATCTATTATGGGCGGCCGGCTTAATTAACACTGATTAACACCAGGCGAACGACTAGCTCGTCACGTCATTCATTTACATAATAAAAATATGAATTATTAAATTAGTGCATAACTTACCTTGCATGGAAATCGTTGTAGTGTATAATATTAAGCTTATGATATTTCGGTGCATAGCCAAACACGACGGCACAACTATAAATAAATATCAAAACATGACCAAGAAAAAACATTTTATGTGCTGATAAAATAATAAGAAATGCGAAACTCAGCTATTTTAGGTTGCTTAGTTTTTAACCCGTTTATCTTTTTGTTGCACAAAATGTTTATTATGCTTCAATTTGTAAATATGTCAATATATTTAAATAATAATAATAAAACCGAACAACTATCCTCCTTGAAAAGTAAGAAGTTACTAATTTAAATTATGCAATACTAGTCCATGTTAGGTAATCATATTATAATTCACACAATGCAATGCAAATACGTATTAAAACCGGCCAAGTGCGAGTCGGACTCGCGCAAGAAGGGTTCCGTGCCATTACCTATAAAAACGAGCAAAAATATCACGTTTGTTGTATGAGAGCCCCCTTAAATATTTATTTTATTCTGTTTTTTAGTATTTGCTGTTTTAGCGGCTACAGAAATATATCATCTGAAAAAAAAACTTCAACGGTCTAACTATCACGGTTCATTAGATACAGCTTGGTGACAGACGGACAGACAGACAGAGAGACAGCGGAGCCTTAGTAATAACATGGAACAGGAAGGAGAGGAATGCCAATACACCAAGAAAACAGCGTAGATCAAAAATATACCTAAAACTAGATGGCGTTGCAAAATGAGCGGGTTATAAGTTGAGCGCAGATCAGAAATAAGTATAGCAAAAAACCGTTTTAAACCCAGCCCGCCGTAGCTACCCGTATAGCCTGCTCATTTTGCAGCACCAGCTAGGTTTAAAACGGTTTTTTGGTATATTTCTGATCTGCGCTCAGCTTATAACCCGCGGGCGTATCACCTAACTCGCAACAGGTTTGCAACAGGCGTAAATTGCGCGATGATTGCTGTCATACATCATTAGTGGTGTCGAGCATGTATGCTTCGCTACTGCTGTTGCTTTGCTACTGCTGTTGCATTGCTGTTGCAAATTGTACGTAATTACCCCGCCGCTCATTTTGCAACGCCACCTAGTTTTAGGCATATTTTTAATCTACGCTGTTTTCTTGGTGTATTAGCATTCCTCTCCTCCTTGTTCCATGGTAATAGGGTCCGTTTTACCCTTTGGGTACAGAACCCTAAAAATAATGTCACAGGGCAACGTGTGGATCAGGCATGCTACCTATAGTAATAGTATGCCTGGTTGATAAAACAATAGTTCAATTCATAATGAGAATGAAAAACCAACACAGCTCTGACTTATCAATACGATTAACTTTTTTATGTAAACAAATGACAAGAGGAGCTAGTGGTTCACTTGATGTTAAGCGTCACGGCTACCCATAACAGTTGCAGACTTGCAATGCCACTCAGAACTCTATCATCATCATCATCATCCTGAAGACGTTCACTGCTGGACATAGGCCTCCCCCAGAGAGTGCCACCTTGAGCTGCCGCTCACCTCTTGCATCAATCGGCTCCCCGCGGTTTTCACCAGATCGTCGGCTCCCCGCGGTGGGGGGCCGGCCTACGCTGCGTCTTCCGGTTCGTGGTCGCCACTCGAGAACCTTTCTTTCCCATCTGTTGTCAGTTCTGCGAGCAATGTGGCCTGCCCATTGCCATTTCAACATGCTAATTCTAAGAGCTATATCGGTAACTTTAGTCCTGCGGATCTCCTCATTCCCGATTTCAGAACTCTATAGTCAATTGTTATTTCCCTAATCTATGGTAGGCCTACTTAATATTTTTCAAGAATTCTAATATTTAACATACTTAAAAACCTAGATCTCATTTTTTTAAAAGCACTGCGGATATTCATGTTAGGATCCTAAATCTAAGGAATTATAACAGAGTAATTTTGCAAATATTTAGAATATTGGAATTTGTAATTGTTTTTAACACATCGTTCACTAAATTTCTATTGCAATAGTACCTATAGGTTTGTGGAGTGCTAGCAATAAATTGAATGAATTTGTAATGCATGTTATGAATTGGGACATGCATACATGTCAACCTAACCCCAAATACAGAGCTTTAACATAAGGGCTTGTGCAAGGCCAGCGCGAATTCAAGTCAAAGCCACAGAATAGATGTATAGTACTAGGCCAAAGCGGGGATGAGCCAGGGGCCGAGCGGCAGGGGCGGTCTAAGTTAAACTGGTTCCAACGCGCAATAGTTTAGGTAATTTATTATTATAATGAATATAATGGGTATTTTAAAAATCCGCTATACATAAGCCCTCCATTATATTTAGTTCAACTACTACACAAAGTTTCATGATCTTATTTAAAGTATTCATTGAATAATCGCTGTTTATTTGTACGGTTTGGAGGTAACTTTGTAATTTTTTTCTATCGAGAAAATTTTGTTAATTCGTGTTTTCACTATACATTTGCAGTTAGCATTAGTCCTGAACTTTACCATATATTAATTTCAAAGTCATTGTTGCAATATTGTTGACAGCACACTGCTTCAAACTAAGCCGTTTTAAGCAATTTGGCGTTGTATTGGCTCTTAACACCAAATACAGAGAACCCATTGGTTGCCTGTTAATCCTTGGCTGCCTTCTATCAATGAGCGTACAGAAATTGGTTTTGACAAACGTATAAGAAACCGGGGGCTATATCTAGTATTGCTGGGCATTCAATAAAATAGCTACATTTCAAACATTCCCCGTGACAACCGATGTATAAAATTTACTCACGATAAAATTATGCACTATGCAATGTAATATTTATATAAATTAAAAGGTAAATACAGCATCTCGCGCAGCACTGCTGATAAGAGCATATTAAAATAACCAACTCTTAATTATACCTACATTAGTTAAATACTTACACACAATGCATAAATTTATTATTTAATTGGGAATATAGACTCATCGATCGGGTTCGATCCTCGGCCCTGCACCAATGACTTATCTAGTAAGGTATGTGCAGTTTTCGATGCCATCACTCCGTGCCTCGGAGAGCACGTTAAGCCGTCGGTCCCGGTTGTCATCTATGGCAATCTTTACGGGTAGTCAGACACCTGATAGAATCTGCCACCTGATCTAACCATCCCTATTACTGGTCCCTTACGGGTTGCGAGGTCAGATGGCAGTGGCTCGTGTAATTCTGGTAGCTCGCCGCTACAGGTCAGATTGGGAGCCGACCCCAATAATAAATAGGAAAAGGCAAAGAGGATGATGATGATATAGAGTCATCGACACACCATTTTGTCACACCAGTGCGGAACAGATTTAAAAGATGCGTCCCGCGGTTTCGCCCGTAAATAAAATAACAATAACGCCCAACGATCACACACATAGATCCTGGACCCTAACTAGGATTCCCTATATCTAGGGACCCAGGACGAGAATATATATTCCCGTTGGCCCCACGTGGGGGCCAAGAGGAAAAAGTTCCCGTTGGGCCCTATGGGGGTAAAGACGTGGGGAGAACAGGAGCTATACGTATAAGCTATCTCCATTATTTTCATTGAAATCCGTTCAGATGTTGCGATGTGAAAGAAGAACAAACACACAAACTTTCTATAATAATGTGATAAGATAACCCTAAAAATAAAACCATATCAGAAGAATAGAAATAGAATCATATAATTATCCTCTAATGATACTACTAAAGGTTGCCAGGAAGAAACATATTTTAATTAAAACAACTTTAAACAAAATTCTACAGTAGTACAAGGCCGCCCATTGTAGGTCTAGGTACTACTACAGAATCTTAGTTAAACTTGTTTTTAGTATTCTATATGAAATAGTTTTCCCATCATCATCCGCCTACACTTATCCCATTTAAATGGGGTTTTTTTTTTCTTATATTTTGGCTCCACACATAGTGTATTTAGCCAGTGTCAAGTATTGTAGTTTGTCATCGTATTATGAAATATTTCATGTAAAGTCAAGTCTTAGTCACAGTCGGTCAGGGTAGTCATAGTCCAGTCTAAGTCAGGTAGTCATAATCCAGTCTAAGTCATGTCCTAGTAAAGTAGTGGCAACTTTACTAGAGGCTTCTGTGGAATTTTGGAAGCAACACGAAAAACCACGTTTCACTACATTATATCACTTGCCAACACTTATACTCGTAATTCAGCACTTAATGCGTAAAATGCCACTAATTTTAAACATTAACACTAGAAAAAGCATAAGTTTTGTGAAATAATACAATGCAACGACGTAAACTTTTTTACGTTCCCGCCAAAACTCCAATTTAAATGGGGTTAGTGCTGCATGTTTTTCTCTTCCACTCATTTCTGTCAGACGTCATCTCAACATTTACACATATCATTCTTCACACAGTCCAACCACACTTTTTTCGGTCTTCCTCTACCTGTTTTACCATCAACATTGATATTGAAAGCTCTCTTGGTGAAATGGCTTTCATCCCTCCGTATGACATGACCATCCACGCTAGCCTATTGCTTCTCAACTTTTCCATAACTGGTGCCACCTTCATCAGGCTACCCCTTACGTACTCATTTCTGATTTTGTCCACTCTCGTTACACCACACATCCATCATTTCTAAAATACAAACATACATACCTACACCTTGCGCAAAATGAGCCTACATAATTAATCCTAATTTATATTCCATGCCTAATCGTAATTTTACCTTTTTCTGTGATGAATTTTTTGTTGTTACCTACCTACATTTATGGTATATATTTTTTACTTACCCGATACACAGTTATCAGCCTGTACTTCAAACTAATCATTACCCGTCTTGGGAGGAGGGCGTTGGTATGCCATGCCACAGGTTTTATCCTAGTTTGGGTGCCAACAACCCTTCAAGGATTTATAACAATTATTTAAGCTATAATTATTGTGTAAAAGTTTGTTATAGATAATAAATCATTTCATTACATTTCAGCATTCACATTTCGGCCGCATGCAGTCTTCTTTCTTCCACACCTTTTTTGTTGCCCAGCACTTCGATCTATGAAATATACGACTGACTGGAAGAGATCGCTTTCAGCGATAAGTCCGCCCATTGTACTTTAGCTCTATGTATGTAACTTTCTGTATTCATATGTATGTTTTCATGTCTGGTATACAATAAAGAATTTTGTATTGTATTGTATTGTATATAGTTTTCTATTTTATTAAATTATATGTTCTTAATATTCTTTTGTACCAACTAAACATTTTAATTATCAAGTAAATAATTTTATTCACTGTTTATTTACAATTTAGTTTCATTATTTAAGCTTATCTATAAGGGTGGCCAGTAAAGAGTGACTTCGTTATGCGCCGATTCCGGTACCCATTTTAGGTACTCGTCCAAGAGATCTGAAACGAAAGGTTAAAGAATAAAAAAATAAGGCAAAATACATGACTTTAAATCACAGATAACCCCCAATAGATACCGCATTACGGGATTTTTGTTCGGATCCTAGCTCACCAAAACTGGCGGAAGGCGCGGGTTGCGGGGACTGGAGCCAATGCGCTATTATTGGCTGTTTCGAGTGACGCCCTAATAATGGACTCTAATAATTGGTTGAAACCAAGGCCGTGCTGCGAAGCGGCGATTTATATAGAACCATTTACGCCAATGCGTGGTGCGCGGTCGTCGTCTTTCATGCGGTATCTATTGGGGGTTATCTGTGCTTTAAATAGATGTTACATTGTTTTATAGAAGGTGGGGTTTAAAATGCACAAATCGCGGAGTAAGTGACAACTAATACCTATGTCTTTTACGGTTATTTATACAGCTTAGCTATGGATCACAGATTAGAGAAAAAACAATTGACTATACAGACGGAGCATAGAATGACTTTTGTGAACACCAATGCGTACCAGGGTCGGTGCAACTTTGCAACATTGCAACCCTACCAAATGATGAAATTGCACGAAGTTTTAAGTTGTTTTATATACAAATATTACATCGTTTTGATGATCTCTCTATGCTTTAGTCTATACTCTAAGGTTATTACCGAAGATATCACGTAAGAAAGAGAGAGCGAGGGAAGAACGGAGTGGAATAATGTGAACCCAACCTAATTGTAAGCGACATAAAGTCCAATACTTACACGTAGGTTTCTCCTTCCATACTTCTTCTAAAGCCTGTTTAGTTCCAGCTCTCTTCATAAGCAGAGCCTTGAGTAAGGTTTCCGTCCGCGGTTGAAGCTTCGCCCAAGACTTGACCATAGTCGATGGAGGTGAGAGAAGCGAGCCGTTGTATTTGCGCAGCTTTGGATACACAGAACCTTCTAGAAGGAAACGAGCGAACCATCTGTGAAAAGGAGACTTTTATTAGTACTATAAACAAAAATGGGAGTTTTGGCGGAAACGCGGAAAAGTTCACGTCGTTGCATTGTATAATTTTTAGAACTTGTGCTTTTTCCAGTGTTAATGTTTAAAAATGGTGGCGTTTTACGCATTAAGTGATGAATTAAGAGCATGAGTGTGGGCAAGTGGTGTAATGTGGTGAAACCAAAGAGGTATATGTCCTACGTACTAGAGAAGCTATTCAAAGCACAAATAGTTGTCATTTTTTGTATAATTAAACTAAAATCCGCTACAGCGCTTTACGAGATTAAATCGTCTAACCAACGATCACAACACGCAGCGCTAGTGCAATGGCACATTCGGATCATAATTTTTACTGCTATTCACTGCTGCACGTGCAGTCGCTTTGAGAGCTGAGCATCTTATGAGCGAGAAGATGCTCATTGGCATATTTGCAGTGGTTGACAATGCAAGTTAGAGGTGTCCTGTCTGGTGTATACATAGAAGTCTTTGGGTGAAACGTGGTTTTTTGTGTTGCTTCCAAAATTCCATAGAAGCTTCTAGTAAAGTTGCCACCGCTTTGCTAGGGCATGACTTAGACTGGACTATGACTACCTGACTTAGACTAAACTATAACTACCCAGACTGTGACTAAGCCTTGACTATACGTGAAATATTTTGTAACACAATGAAAAATTACAATACTTGACACTGGCTAAATACACCATGTGTGGAGCCAAAATATAAGAAAAAAAATGAGTTTCAAGTTTGAGGTGGAACATGATTGCGTAAAATCTACGGATTCCAAATGGAATTACTTCGATAACAGAGTTATGGTACATGATCACAAAATGCTCTTCGCCGTGAAACAGATTGTAGTGATATGTGTTAATATTCGCCCAGAATAATGACCCATCCGCCATTATTTCACTATCTCTTTTCTTCTCGGGCAGTGTGTACTTGATTCATACTTCTCGCTCCCACGCTTCGTTTGAGAGTAACGAAAGTATCCTAGGTCTGTGGGACTACTTTCAAATTGGTCCTAAAAATCGATTCAGTACTTTGGTTTTTAAACCAAAAAAACTGGAATAAGCTTGAATCAAATATACTATAGATACGCAGTCTCTTTGAAAATCAAACTTCAAAAGTGTCCCCGCGCCAATGCTTACTTATACAGATATATACCTCTCCAGCCAATATAAAATAGTCCACAAGCGATTGTTACATTTTAATAATGAACCATAGCACACTGTAACAGTGTTGTAAAATAATAATATGTGAGTTAAATCACTTTCGTTAGGCGCGGTCACACGTGACAGAGGAAAAACAAGGCATATGCCTTGTTTGGATGGTACCGTTTTCAAGGCGGCGATCGTAGATCTACCCTTTATCTCACATCGCAGGGAAAATGCTTGTATAACATCATCCCAGCATGAAATCAAGGCGATTGAAATATTATAACTCGTGTGTACAGAATTTACACAAACTTACCTATATCGCTCAACTTTATCGGGGTAATCAATCTCTGCCGTCGGCAGTTCCCAACCAGACTTCCCAAAAGTTCCCTTAAAGTGGCACTTCACTCGACCACACTTCTCGTCGTATCTCGGTTCAGGGTCCGCCAATGGATCTCCTGTAAAAAAGCTTATTTCATATACCGTGAACACCGTTAAAATTTTGATTAATTTTAATGTAAAGTAAAAAATATCACGGACGGGATTTGAACCCGCATCCATCCATCTCTAAAGCCGCAAGCACGTGCCATCGCAGACCGTGTCGTCACTTCCTATCATGTGAGATTGCAGTCAAATGCGGGTCTATTTAGTTATATAAAATAAGCCGGGAACGTCACTGGAACATAGGCCTCCCCGCATAAAACCCTACTTTAGACGCTGATTATAGTCGCAGAAGATTTCAATGTACCGAGTGGAATGCTGCTGTCTGTTCTCTGGATATTGCGTGCCCCATGTCCGCACAAATCGTTTCGGAAGTTCGTTTATAATCCGTACATCTAAGGAATGGAACTTGCTTCCCGCAACGGTATTTCCTTCCACATATAATACAATCTAGGCGTATTCAAGAGCAGAGTGAATAGGTATCATCTGGGTAAGCGTGTCCCACCTTAGGTTTCATCTGCACTTACCATCAGGTGAGATGTGGCCAAACGCTGACCCATTAACAATAAAAAAAAAAAACTTTTGGCACCCATGGGAACAGATACGATGAGTGGTACTATTTGCAAACCGGCGGGGTAATTACGTAAAATTTGCAACAGCAATGCGACAGCAGTAGCGAAGCATACATTCTCGGCACCACTAATGATGTATGACAGCAATCACCGCGAGATTTACGCCTGTCGCAAACCTGTTGCGAGTTAGGTAATTAGGGGGCGGGACCACACGGTTGATTACGCTAAGCAGGCGATACTGCTATAAATCATTAACCTGTACAGTTTTTTTTAATTAACGCCCTACGTTCACACGCATAGATCCTGGGCCCTACCTAGGATTCCCTGTATCTAGGGACCCAGGAACTACGACGACCATGGTCCCACAACACCCAGACACAGAACAAGTATTTGCGACTTTTTTCACTGTGCACAAATACTTGTCCTGACGCGGGAATCAAACCCGCCGCCTCCGGGTTATGAGCTGACCTGCTCAACCACCACAACACAGAGGCTGCCAAAAAAATTATTACCGCCATTTTGTTTTCAATGACCTCTAATTGTTTACACCACCGACCTCTTATCTCTCCAGTAATTCTTTCCATCCAAAGGTTGACTGGAAGAGATCGCTATTAGCGATAAGTCCGCCGATTGTACTATAGATTAAGCTGTTTATTTCTGTACCTTTTTTTTTTCATGCTTGGTGTACAATAAAGAATTTTTGTATAGTATTGTATTGTAATTTACCAATTACTGTAAGTTTACATGAATAGAAAAACTTAATTAGTGTTATCAATTATTATGTATAATTGCGTAGTATTTTCGATTGGATTATATTTAATGTAATAATCAATTACATCATCCATACTTTGCTCGCACTTGAGTATGTCAAGTAATGAGATACTATGAAGGACCAAGAACTGACGTCACTGCATGTCTGAGCTGTCTCCTTATATTCCTGTTATTTAAAATGCTTGTACCTCAGTAGTTTTTTGAGATATTTAAGTTTTGTGTTCGCAATTGTTTATTCTTTGTGGAATATTATTCATTTATGCAATGAAAAAATAGCAGGCAACTAGCCTTTTACATAGTATGTATTTTACATAAGTTATCTTACCTAAGTTACAGAGCTGTGGCACATAAACTGGCAACCATTCTGGCTCGATAGCTGTGACATTTCGCATCACCATTTTACGATTGGCTTCTGATCCCGTTTCGTACAACTGAAGATGAAAATAATGAATACATTAGTATCTATCATTAGCGTGTGCATAACCATTAGTTAGGTTATGCTAACGTCAAGTCCTCTTTTAGGGTAGTCTCTTATGTATAAGTAACAAGCTAGCAAACTAGGTGGTAGGACTTTTCTGCAATGTTCGTCTAGTACCACCGGTTTGCCAGTTATTCTGCCGCCAAGCAGTAGTGTGCAAGCACTACTGTGTTCCAGTTTGAGGAGCGCTGTAACTAGTGAAATTACTGAGCCAATGAAACTTTACGACTTGATCTCACAGTCTATATAGTAATCTTTTTGTCAAACTGTGCCATGTCTCAGCATGACGTGCGCACTTGCACAGTGCGCAGTCCAGTGTTATGCGAAACTTTATATTATTTAGAGTTCCAAGTGGCACTGCAATCGCTATGTTTAGCCGTGATGCTTAACATCAGGTGAACGGCTAGCTCGTTAGGTCATTTATTAACATAAAAAAACCCTGCGGTTTCTCACGCTATTCACAAATTTTCACACGGAAATCTTAATATTCTGGGATATAAAGTACTTATCCTCACAGTGCTCACAGTGTAAGCAATCAATGTGAAAAATTTCATCCAAATGGATGCAATCATTTTGCCGTGGAAGCAGGCCAAACAAACAGAGCTTTTCTATGAAATACTCAAGTGTACCAATTATAGAGAGAACCATGTTACAAGTTAGAGAGAGAGAGAGAGAGAGAGAGAGAGAGAGAGAGAGAGAGAGCTATGCTCTGGTTTCCTTGAGAGATAAAATCTGAAATGAGGACATTCGCAGGAGAGCTAAAGTCACCGATATAGCTCTTAGAATTAACAAGCTGAAATGGCAATGCGCAGGCCACATCGCTCGTAGAACTGACACCCGATGGGGAAGAAAGGTTCTCGAGTGGCGACCACAAACTGGAAGACGCAGCGTAGGCCGGCCCTGCACCGCGGGGAGCCCATTGATGCAGAAGGCAAGCAGCCGCTCAAAGTGGCGCTCTATGGAGGAGGCCTATGTTCAGCAGTGGACGTCTTCAGCCTGTTGATGATGATGATTCAAGCGTAAGAAGCAAATAATGTAGGTACCTCTTGATATATGACCCATTCAGGTATGACCTTCCTAAGTATAGACTCGGAGTGAAGATGCACTGGTTCCTCTAAGTTGCCACAATGATACGCGTATTTGAACTTGCGCTTGTCTTCACCTGTAACATTTATGTTCAAAATCCAATAAAAAAATAGGTGAAAGTGACGCAAAATATAAAGTTCGTAGGAGAAAGTAGTGCGGCATATTAAGCTATGTACGACTATTAAAAAAGGAGATAATAAATGCTGTTGTTAATACATAAAAATTATAAATTATAAAGTTGTGGACATTTTACACAGCGCCATCTAGCCTCAAACTAAGACAACATAGTACAAGCTATGCTTAGTTTGGGGCTAGATGGCGCTGTGTGAAATGTCCACTCATATTTATTTATTATACTTATAATACATATTAACAAACAAACACCTATGTTCATCACACAAATGTTTGCCCTGGGTGGGTATCGAACCTACAACCTAGAGTTCAGAAGGCAGAGTGACTACCAACTGAGCTATCAGGCCAGTCAGGTGAATGGACTGTACATAAGGGCAGATGTGATTGAAAAGGAAATGGATGAAACTATGACGGTAGACAGAAGCGGCTGGAAGAGAGTTGACCCAAAACAAAATAGGCACAAGGCAATGAGAATGGTGATGACATTTTAAACTTTATTACCAGGTGGTGAACTTCCCATTTCCCACCGCACCTGGTATCAGGTCGTCAAACTAGTACCATAATATTATTGTCAGAACCTTACCTTGTTTAACCTCATCCAGTCCAATCTTCCTACCGACTTGGTCACCTAATCCACTCAGCAGTAGCTGCCGGAGCAACCTAGCTTGGTTATCGTCTGGAGGCTTCATTATAGGGTCTATGGTAGCATCCACACCGGCCACGCTTAAATTGATCTCTGAAGTAAGCTGCTTGCGAAGTTTGCGTATTTCTTTTATTGCCTGGTGATTACCATGATAAAATTAGTAGGAACTGAATAAAAGATATGAAAAGTAGTATTATGGCTTTTTTTTTTTTTTTTTTTTTTTTTGAACGGGCTAATGCTGTTGGTCTCTACCGACCTTTACAGCGTCACCGGGCAGGAGGGCAGGCGCTTAAGGCGCCCAACCGTTAAAAGTGGGAGACAACTAGCACAAGGGCACCCCTGGGGTGCGAGCCTCGGCTTGGGCCGTTGCCGGGATAAGAGGATCGAGAAGGCTACGTCCACTGGAAGAGTGGACCCTATGGAAAGTCGCGACCGTTCTAGCTAACCTACGGGGGGTACGTCGACCTCGCCGGCGGGGTCGGTGTCTGATTGTGTTACGCTGGTAACCTATACCGGTGCCGAAAGCGGTACCTGAGCCAGGAGGGCTAGACTGATCCGGTGATCCTAGCGCAGCCGACACAACGGCTGCTATAGGATCATCCGGATCGCTCAAGACGTGTCTTGGGCGGCGACGACGGGGTGAGTATTATGGCTTGCATCCTTGTTTACGCTATATATGAGAAGCTGCTGGCTTCCGAGGGCCACGGAGTGCGGGGAAGGAAGACCCCGGCGAACCGGCTCTCAATCGGCACTCGCACACGCGCTACACCGGCCGCGCCTACAATTCATTATTATATTTGCAATTTAGAAATCGCTGTTTACCTACAAATAAAGTCTATGTTCTACATAATACAAGTTTAATTTACGTGTACCAAGAAATTATAAGTGTCCCGCGAAGGCGGGATGTGTTTTTTATGTAAAAGAATGGCGTCACGAGCTAGTCGTTCACCTGGTGTTAAGCGTCACGGCCGCCCATTACAGATTGCAGTGTCACTCGGAAATCTAAATTAAAGTTTCGCGTGACACCGCGCACTGCGCACGTCATCCTGAGACATCACACAGTCTAAAAAAGATTTCTAGACTGTGAGATCAGTTCTTAAGTCTCATCTGCCCATTAATTTCATCCTGTGCTTCATAGTTGTTAGACCAAAAGATATTTTATAGAGCGTAATTTTAAATTACGATAATAAATCATACAATTCGAATAATGCGTTGCATTTACTATCTAAATAAATAAATAACGGCCAACGATCACATATATAGAACCTGGACCCTAACTAGGATTCCCTGTATCTAGGGACCCAGGAACTACGAGGACCATGGTCCCACAACACCTAGACACAGAACAAGTATATGTATTTCTGTGTAGCAAAAGAATCAAAATGTAACTTAAAAATTTTTTATTTTGTATTTGAAGGGTTGAAAAGATCTAGAATTGTCTGATTTTAACTTGATTTATCCCCACAGAGAGTGTTAACACATACTTAATACTAAATTCTAATCCATACCATGACTTTAACCTAACTTATACCCGATTTCTACTACTAACCCCCGGTTTCTCGTACGTTTGTCTAGCTCATGATAACATACCAAATACTATACGCTCATTGGTTGAAGATAGTCGATGATTAACTGCCAACCAATGAGCACTCAGTATTTCTAAGTTTACACGAGTTTCACTATAAACCGGGGGTAAGACTAAACCTTGATTTTAACCTAGCTTGTCCCTGGTTTTAAACTACCTTGACTCTAGTTTTTACTTACCTTATCCCTAAGTCCGTATTTAGCACAGAACAGATCATGTTCCCCCTTCACATGTGCGTATTCCGCGGCGCCAACCGCCCGCAACAATACTCCCGGATCTCCTAACAACAGAGTGTGTCCAGTCGCCGGCCAACTATCTGGCTTCCCACTCATCATCTGAAAAGGAAGATATATTATCACAAAGAAATTCGTAAAAGTCTATAACGAAATAATCTTATTAGGAGCGCAGAGCTAGGTCTTAGTGGCAACTTAGGCAAATCAACCGGAGGGACCCCAGTTACAGTTCCGCTCGGAACTCAAACTAATAAAGATTTGAGTGAAGCTGCACTGCACATCTTTGTTTGTTGAAGTGTTTTGTGCATTTCCCTCTGACAGCCCTAGCCTACCCAACTTTTTAAAATAACGGAGCATGGCCTTGAGTCGCTGGCATAACTGTAGCAGTGATGGTAATGATGATGATGATGGAGCAGATGATGTGAATACACAAAAACGAGAATTTTCCGTTTCCCCATCGCACTACTAAGCAGCCCCAGTTTATCGAAATTGTCTAGATTGAACATCTAGATGCGTAGACCAGGGAGTTGAAATAAATCGTTATTATAGCTACTCGTTGATTGGCCAGAACGCCGGCCAGCACCGGTGTGACGGTAATATAAAAAACATATTAAAATGAAAATTAGGGTACTTAACGCGTGAAATTAAACTGTTTTCGACGCTTGTGTAATTTGTGCAGTGTCTAAGAATACAGGAAAGCAAATTATCACAGTTTTTTTAACGAAAATATTGTGATAAATTGCTTTCCTGTATGATATACACGATTAGCGGCGGTGTATTGTCGGACACTCGCAGTGCAAGACTGGTAGCAATCACGGCAATTACCTTGAACGCATCTAGTCACTAACGGTGCGGGCACAACCCATCTAGATCGGTCCCGATTGTCATAAGAACTTCTATGGCAATCGTTATGAGTAGTCAGAAGCCTGATGAATCTGATACCTGCGGGGTCATCACGTAACTTTGATAGGAAGGAAATTTCATTCCAAATTTGAAAATGTTCGTAGTAACTCTGTACATAAACTGCGTATTACATGATCGCCTAGCAGCTAGGCGATCATGTAACTTGATTGCATCCCATAGAAACACAAAAATGTATGGATTTGACAGTTTCAATACGCAGTTTATGTGCAGAGTTACTATGAACATTTTCAAATTTGCAATGAAATTTCTTCTGTTGCATTGCTATCAAAGTTACATGGTCACCCAGCAGTCTAACCATCCCTGTTCCTTATGGGTTGCGAGCTCAGAAGGCAGTCGCTCGTGTAATTCTAGTAACTTGCCGCTACGGTTTAGATTGGGAGCCGACCCCAATAACAAATGGGAAAAGACAAAGAGAATGATGATGAGTTCCATAAACAGCTTACCTCTGGTACAGTAAGCGCGGACACAAGAGCCACAGTGTACGGCAGAAGGTTTTGTTGGTGGCTGAGTGCTAACATCTTGCCGTACCTCGGAAGCAATGGAAACGCCGACACCGCCTTACCGAGGGCTGTCACTTTTAACACCTGGGAAGTTAGAAAAGCCATAAGATATATGTTTTAAAAAGAGACCCTACATTTTAGGAGACTCTTGCCCGTCTTCATGCTAAAAACGCACGAAACAGCGAAGTAATGCGTAAAATTATTATCTTTTTTTCCAACTACCCTAAAATTTGTCTTTAAATAGAACTTGATATTTATTAACTAGGCCGGCCCCCTACTCGGTGGACCGACGACCTGGTGAAAGCCGCGGGGAGCCGATGGATGCAGGAGGCGAGCAGCCGCTCAAGGTGGCGTGCTCTGGGGGAGGCCTATGTTCAGCAGTGGACGTCTTCAGGCTGTTAATGATGATGATGATGATGATTTATTAACTTTGTTAAGTATTGTTAGTTTTAAGAGGCGCCCTCAGCCTACAAAACCATAGTTACTATTCTTAGAATAAATTTGTAACTTAGACGCTAACGCTAAGCCTTGCAAAAATGTATTATTATATTAATAAAGAAATTTCAAAATCAACTCAATCTTGCCCGCCTGAACTAAAGTTAGGTAACTCCTAAGTTCGCACTTACCCCTCAGAGTCTATGACATAGACTACTGCATATATTTGGGTATGTGGATTGTAAGTACAATCTGGAGCTCTTCAAGCTGCGAGTGAATAGGTATCTTCTAGGCAAACATGTACCATCGTAGACCGCGTCGTCACTTTCCATCAGGTGAGATTGCGGTCAAATGCGGGCCCACTTAGTTATAAAAAAAGTCACAGAGGATTAAGTGTGGACTTACGTGCTGTACAACTTTAGTATTAGACAGACAACAGCTGTTGTAATATCATAATATTTGACTGGCCTGATAGCTCAGTTGGTAGTAGCTCTGCCTTCTGGACTATAGGTTATGGGTTCGATTCCCACTCAGGACAAACATTTGTGTAATGAACACCCATGTTTGTTCTGTGTTTGGGTGTTATATTGTATTCTATGTATCTATTTACAAAGTTTTTTTTTTTATTGTTTATAGGCAAAGCATTTGACCACTCTCTCACCTGGTGGAAAGCGATGACGCAGTCTACGATGGAACATGCTTGCCTAGAAGATACCTGTTCACTCTCGTCTTGAAGACACCCAGATCATAGTTAGCTGGAAACAAAGACGCCGGCAAGGTGTTCCACTCATTGGCTGTTCGCACTATAAAGTGCATAGCAAAACGCTTAGTGCGGGTTGATGGAATTTCACCCATATATGGGTGCCGTGTTTTTGTGCGCCTTGATGTCCGGTGAAAGAAAGGAGATGGAGGAATAAGATCGTGTAATTCCTTCGCACACTCTCCAAAATGCAGTCTATAAAAAACCGATAAACTGGCAACTTTACGCCGGTGCTCTAAACTAACTGTATCTAAGTATTGTATCAGTTATCTGGTTCCCATAGTACAAGCTATGCTTAGTTTGAGGCTAGATGGCGCTGTGTGAAATGTCCCAAAAAAAATTATTCTATAACAGACAAAACTGCCTTAGTGTTTATTTTTCGTTTGTAAATGTTAGTGATAAAATCTTAGAATTGAAGTGGGTGGATAGATAGATTTTATTTCAGTGTAACTTATGTTATTTTGTTTCTACCGTCCGAATCAAACTGAGGTAAGTACA
Source organism: Ennomos quercinarius (assembly GCA_910589525.2). Lineage (NCBI taxonomy): Eukaryota > Metazoa > Arthropoda > Insecta > Lepidoptera > Geometridae > Ennomos > Ennomos quercinarius. Next base: position 9,639,087 of record OU342509.1, read on the forward strand.
TATATTTTCTATTTAACTCATGCCTTTTTTATATAATGCAATTGGACTCTACCAATCTTTACAACGCGTTTATGACGTAGAAAATGAGTGCGATACAAAACATAACAAAAATAGGTCACAATACAATTTCTAGGGTTATGTGACATCATTTGTACTCTTTCTGTAAGAAGACCAGCACTTTTAATGTAACCGATTGATAGATGAGGATGATCGCCTTTGGAAAAGCGATTCTGACGAAAGCTATACAATCTGAGTTGGTCGATGCGGCGCGTGACCAAAATGCTGGCACTTATTTGGCCCAACTCATCAGCATTGCAATTCAACGTGGCAATGCGGCCAGCATGTTGGGCACGCTACCTACCGGTAGTGGGCTGGAGCACTTGGACTGTCTATAGGCCATCGCGGCTATTATACAGTCCATAAGTGTTCTTTGTAGTAGGTAGTGTAGCTAGTTTAGTTTAGCTTAGTTTAGTTTAGTTTAGTTTAGTTTTTATTATTGTAGTAGTTAGCTTGAGTAATAAAGGCAATTTGCCCGTTAAAAAAAAAATCTGAGTTTGAATTGGTATATTATCCCGAAAGGGGGTAAATCTACTCCCCAAGGTAGACAATGTTTCTTCTACGACTTTTCTAAATTAATAGTTATTCATTGAAGAAATGCCATGTAAAGTTTACGTTATACCTAGCGTAGCTGGGTGTAGTTGAACTTCATCCTTGACCGAATGCACTTAAGGTCGAACGTTACACTAGCGTGGGAAATTCAAATTTTCTTGCATTCTTTTGCCAATAATAGCTTAATTACTCAACGTGATTACATGAAAACTAATTTTGCGGAAATAAATAGAATCTATCAACAAATTACGATTAAAAGTATCTCCTAGATATCATCGGTTTAGCGACAAATGGCATTAAACAATTTTCTTCTTAGTATTTCAGTCTATTGCCATTTGTCGCTAAACTAACGGATATCTAGGTGATACTTTTAACTGTAATTTATTGATACATTATATTTATTTGCGCAAAATTAGTTTTCATGTAATCACGTTGAGTAATTAAGCTATTATTGGCAAAAGAATGCAACAAAATTTGAATTTCCCGCGCTAGTGGCTCTCACAACTTGTAGGCTATCATGGTCCCAGTCCCCCCCCCCCCCCCCCTTTCGGAATAACATACCTGCCAATTCAAACTCACCTTGTATAATACTCCCGCCATAATGAAAAAAGTGCGAGAGTAAGACAGATATATACACGCCCACTCTACTAAGGCGCGCAACGCGTAATACACTGACCTCTTCGTCATCTTTCTTGCTACTCTTCATGACCGGTCTCTCCAAGATTCCGAGCGCCTCTAAACGTTTCTCAGCCAACCGCAGCTGCATTCTGTCGGGTGCAGTTGGAAATGGGAAGTTCACCACCTAGTAATAAAGTTTAAAATGTCAACACCATTCTCTTGCCTTATTCCTATTTTGTTTTGGGTCGACACAGTATGGCTTCTTCCAGTTTCCTCTGTCAGCCGTCATAGTTTAATCCACTTCTTTTTCACTCATATCTACCCTTATAAATACACTCCATTCATCTCACTAGCCTAATAGCTCAGTTGGAAGTAGCTCTGCCTTCTGAACTATAGGTTGTGGGTTCGATTCCCACCCGGGTCAAACATTTGTGTGATGAACATAGGTGGTTGTTGTATGTGGGTGTTACATTGTATTCTATGTATGTATTTACAAACAAAAAGTAGCTAAGTATTTCTATCAGCTATCTGGTCCCCATAGTACAAGCTATGCTTAGTTTGGGGCTAGATGACGCTATGTGAAATGTCCACACATGTCCACTCGTTCCACACTACATAGAGGTTAACTGGAAGAAAATGCTACTTAGCATTAAGTTCGCCTTTATACTTATTTTATTTTTGTGCAATAAGTAACAACGTAGCTTTCAGTAAAGAAAAACATCTAGGCCGTGTGATGTTCAGGACACTCGTGTTGGAACACCGCGCTACTATAAAGTCTAGTAAATGTCCCTCACTGCTAAGCTAATTTTGACCTTAGCATGCACCACTTAAAGCAGTAATTACCTTGTCAATGCTCATGCATTTCATAGTAAGCACGAGGTCATCGACCGGCCGCCGGCATAGATCAGGCGGGTGATGTTCTGGACATTCGTGTTGGAACACCGCGCTGCTATAAAGCCTGTAGGAATGTCCCGGTGCGACACGGCCCGCGCGTCCCGACCGTTGTCCCGCACTAGCTTGCGAAGTCCATACCACACGCCATGCGCTTGCGCCGGTTATATGATCATATACTCTGAAAAATAATTATAGTATAGGTTATGCGTATTTAATATTTGCCGTCCATTTGTTCCCGTGGGTATACCGTAAGCATCATCATCATCATCAACAGCCTGAAGACGTCCACTGCTGAACATAGGCCTTCCCCAGAGCACGCCACCTTGAGCGGCTGCTCACCTCCTGCATCCATCGGCTCCCCACGGCGTTCACCAGATCGTCGGTCCACCTAGTGGGGTTCCGGCCTACGCTGCGTCTTCCGGTTCGTGGTCGCCACTCGAGAACCTTTCTTCCCCATCGGTTGTCAGTTCTACGAGCGATCTGGCCTGCCCATTGCCATTTCAACTTGTTAATTGAGCTATATCGGTCACTTCAGTTCTCCTGTGGATCTCCTCGTTCCGGAGCTTATCTCGCAGGGAAACGCCGATCATAGCTCTCTCCATAGCTCGTTGCGCGACTTTGAGCTTACTAATGAGGCCAGTAGTAAGAGACCATGTCTCAGTTCCACCAGTCACTCCTCCTCAGTTATACCGTAATAGCAGCCGCTATTTCGCTTCGCGCTTGAATCATCTGTACCAGTATTGTAAGTATTCTGTGGCATTATTATCTTATTTGATTCTCGGGTCTAGCCCGGACATTTGGGAGGCATTGATGGAGCCGAACCCAACACCAAGAGCCCTGTTATATATAAAACTAATTATAACTGACAGGCATGCTATGGCATATTATAAACGATTTTGTATAAAGGTTAAAAATAAATCTTGGCTATTGTGGTGAACTTTTGATGGATTGATGTTTGGTTTATGGAATGGAAAACGGCACCTGCCAATTTTGTCTCACGTTAAAATGTTTGAGGCAGGTGATGACTTGCCACCCACTAAATGGGCCCCCTATAGTGGCTACCGCATATTGGTGCCAAAGAAGCAACATTGGTGTGGGTGGCTTAGGGTGTCGAGAGGTGTGCTGCACTTTCACTGAACGCTACTCGCGATCATTATTATTATTATTTAGCCGGTCCTGTCCCAATGCTGGGCAAAGGCCTCCTTACCCTCTTCCCACTTATCGCGGTGTATTTCTAACGACTTCTAATATTTATTATTATTATTATTCAAGTCAAGAGCGTACAGGTATCTTCTAGGTAAGCATGCACCCCCGTAGGCCGCGTCATCACTTACCATCAGGTGAGACAATGGTCAAATGATATGACTATAAATTATTAAAAAAAAACTATTCTTCTTTTTTTATTCTGTGGTATAATTAATACGAATTAGTTTTAAATGTTCAGTATTCGGCTAAGGCTGTAAGCTGCATTGTATGCTGAATAAATAAGACTTACTTCATCTTCTTCTTGCCAGTATCGACGACATATTTAATACTGGGTATAGTAAGCGATGTTTCGGCCACATCTGTGCTCACTACACATAGCCGGGCGCCGACTGGCGGTGGCGCGAACACTCGGCCTTGTTTCGCGGTACTGAGCATCGAATACAATGGTAGCACCCACAGGGGTTGACGGCAAGCTTTAATTTCTGGACCTAGGGTGTCTTCTTCCGTATCTGTGGTGAACACAAGCAAGAGAATTTGATGGTGTTCAAATGCTAGGTAAGACTGGCGTAAAAAAGTATGAATAACTGTCCAAAGATACATGAGACCGCAGCGGTTTAGCTCACAGTTTACCTCTTTTCCGAGGGAATTGTTAATATTCTAAGTCAAATCACGCGTACACTTTTTTACACGTGATTATGGATGGGGTTTAGTCCAAAACCTCACCATGTATCATCACGGGGGAGGGGGGTTAAAAAGTAGTTAAAAAACATCACGTGATCAATGGAGGACCCCCATAAACAAGAGTCATCGCTTACCTGAATCACTAAGATGCCCATCGCTGTCGTCATCGTTTCCAACCAGATCCGCCTGCCCATCATCCTCGGGCATGTCATAATCATCGAGATTTATTTTCGGTAAAGCCTTACACTTCAGCTTAGCTTTCCTGCGCGCTTTGCGGGCGCGTTTCATTTCTTTTTCTACCTATAAATATTATAATGCGATTTACAAAATAGAACAATTTCTCGGATGGGCGATAATTGAATATTTTTTTTACTGAAACGCCTCACAGTTTGCCTGCAATTTCCACATAATCATCACCCTGGAATGTTTACTTTTAAAGATAAAAACTATCCATGATGGTCTGAGTAGTGCACAGACAGAATTAGTGTGCAATTAAATCAGTTCCAATTCCGAGGTGGTCACGAGAGGAAAATGAGCTCGCTGGAAAAAAAACCGTAACGCAATGGGAACAAAACCTTCCCAATTATGAAAATAGCTTTTGCAAAGCAAAATATCCTTGTTTCCAAACGACCACAGTTTATGGTTACGATAGCAAACGTCAATTTTTTTTTTTAAGTGATGTTCCACAAATAAACATCCTACATGTAAGCTGTAGGATTTTTTTTTCATCTTTGTAAATAAATAGTAATACCGCTCTATTTTAGAGCATGTATTTGAGAGTATAAATTATTACTGACCTATGTTCTGACTTTTCATGAACCCACCCGGTGACGATGTTAAGGTCGGTAGAGACCAACAGCATTAGCCCATTAAAAAAAAGACTGCATGAACTTTTCAAATCTTACCTCATCATCATCAGATTCAATGTCATCAGGTTCGGAGTCCAAAGCAGCGTCAGCGTCCGTCACGTGCTTCTTCTTTGTGATCTGCTTCGAGTAGTCGATGTCCTTTCGGTAAGGGAAGGCCGCCTTCAACTTGCGGACTAGATAGTTAATCTGGGAAATAAAACTATTTTATTTCTCTCTCTCTCTCTCTCTCTGGGCTATCGAATATGTAGAGGGAATGAGACAGTAATTAAACGCCCGCTCTGTTCTGAACTCTTTCATAAATGGACTTAAATACATATATGCCGTGCGTAGAAAAAGATAGCCATACGAGTGTTGAGCGACATCATCATCATCATCACCAACAGCCTGAAGACGGCCACTGTTTAACATAGGCCTTCCCCAGAGAGCGCCACCTTGAGCAGCTGCTCGCCTCCCGCATACATCGGCTCCCCGCTGCTACCACCAGATCGTCGGTCCACCTAGTGGAGGGCCGGCCTACGCTGCGTCTTCCGGTTCGTGGTCGCCACTCGAGAACCTTTCTTCCCCATCGGTTGTCAGTTCTACGAGCGATGTGGCCTGCCCATTGCCACTTCAACTTATTAACTCTAAGAGCTATATCGGTCACTTTAGTTCTCCTGCGGATCTCCTCGTTCCGGAGCTTATCTCGCAGGGAAACACTGAGTTCAGATCATAAAGTCTCAGTTGCCCAGTAATTTCACTAGCTACAACGCCCTTCAAAGCGGAACACAGTATTGATTGCACACTACTGCTTGGAGGCAGAATAACTGGCAATGCGTTGGTACCTACCTAGACGAACTTTGCAGAAAAGTCCTGCCACCTAGTAAAGTACCTTATCTTTCTCTTATTAGAATAATTCAAGAGAATAATCTTACCTCTTGTTGTCCCGTAACGAATATAAGTATACCGCCCTCCGGTAGTCTGGTGTGAATTTTGACGGTTTTCTTGTATGCTTCTTTCAGATAATCACTGTTTGTGTGTTTATTGAAATGAATTGTTACTGGGAACTGCCTAGAATCTATCTGTGGAAGATTCAAATTGTATAATAACAGATACAATATAAATCGAAATAACAAGGACAGCGATATTTTCAGAACTTTTATACTGACCCGCCCCGGCTTCGCACGGGTTTATTAGTTTTACGCCTATCTCAGTCTAAAAGAAGAGAGAAGGAAGAGGGAAAAAAAACTGGCACACCTGCCTCCTTTCACCTTCATCCATTTATCCTTTTCCCTTATCTTTTGCCCCCTCCCTTCTCTTTCCTGCTTCCATTCGCCTTCACCCATTCATCCTTTACCCTTATCTTTTCCCCCTTCCTTCTCTCTTTCCTATAGTAAAGGATAGGAGTGGCTTTGGACCTAACACCAAAGGTTGGATGTCTGTAACTTCTGAACCACAAAACCGACGACCTTGAAATATTTACGGGACAATATTTAAAGTACACCCTTTCTAACAAAAAAAAAGAATGAAATCGGTGAATTTCGGGATTATAAGAATGCTATAGCCTACCTCGTAATATGAACTCAAATCATGCCAAGTTTCATTTGAATCCATTTATTAGTTTCGGCGTGATGCTTAGCCAAGATACAGACAGACTGACAAACACACAGACAAAAATGAAAAAAATATAGTTTTGGTTTCCGCATCGATAATAAGATGCCCTCCAAAAAAATTATCAATATATCTTCACTGTACAGAACTGGACCTATTACAGGAACCAGCCCCTGATACTTAACTGCGTAACGCGTCAGAAGAGCAGAGCTATAGTTATAGAAAGAGAGGCAACTGTAGAATTTTAGCACTGTGCAAGCTAAACTGCACTTTATTGCGTTGTAGAAATGGTCGCTATTTGTTATAGTGACTTCGCGGAGCTTTATTACCTCAACTTTTAAACCTATTAATACAATATACAAAAGTATAACATTGTTTGTTTGAGTAGATTTACCTTAATAACTGGCGGAGGCTCTTTGAAAAGCCGCGGATTCTCCGTAAAGTCCTCAACTCTCAGTGTAGCAGACATTATGATCAGCCTTAGAGGATTGCCTCTCTTTCTTCTCAAGGGAACAATACGAGACAGCAAGCCCAGAAGTATATCAGTGTAGACAGACCGCTCGTGAGCTTCGTCTATTATGATCACTGAATACTTGCTTAGAAGGAAGTCTGTTTGGACCTCTTTTAAAAGAACACCTAAAATAAAAGAGGTATAGTTGTAGGACTCTATGGCAAGTCACGACAGCTCTAGACAGCTAATTGAATGGGACTGTCGTCGTTGATATCTAATTTGAGCTGGTACTCGATCCAGACAAGCTGCTAGACGGGTCTGGCGATCATAACCATCATAACGCATCTTCCAAGACAAAGGTGTGTGCGTGTGTTTAGCTTAAAAATAGGACCTCCCGCGGACTTCCCGCGGGTACCGCAAGAGTCGGCTAAGGGAATATCCAGGGAATGGGGAGCAGCATTCTCCTCGGTGCATTTTATGGGGCAGGCTTTTGTTCAGCAGTGGACGGCTTTGTCTGTTGATCTGTGATGGATGACAAAATATGAGACTTTGTAATCAGATCTCACAGTCTAGAAATAATATACTGCGGATGACGTGCGCAGTGCAGTGTCAGCGTGTCACGCCAAACTTTATAATTTGGAGTACCGTGTGACACTGCTTATTGTAATGGGTAGCAATGCTGTGATGCTTAATATTAGGTGAACGACTTTATCAACTCAACCAACATGTCATGACATTTATTTACAACTTCCACTTCAACTCTTGGTTAGTGAATGACCTTTGTGGAGAGGTAACCACAATTTTGCCAACGTCACGATCTATAGTCAAAGTCAAAGTAGATAATTATTATTGCAAATAGGCTATTTTTTGCACTTGCAAGTCATGATAATATTAGGTACTTAAACTATTAAAATTAAATTATTGCAGATACCAAGCATAATAATAGGTAACATTGTGAAGTGTATGTTAAGCCTGTGGCGTTCGCTTTCTGAACGCACGACTTTGACTTTGACTTTGACACATGACAGTTTGGTTCGCGCGCCAATTCAGACAAGAGAAGAGATTTTCCCGCGAGAACGAGCGAAGCATTTTACTCCTGCATCAAAGTTTCCACTACTGTAATTATTGTAGCCTTTTACTACCACATCATTTTGTGAACATTGTTACTAACCTGCAGTGAAACGTGTGTGGATATTATACATACTTATATACTCGAACAGTGCTTTCCTTGAGAGATCCTACACCCTGCCCATCAGTTAAGTTCAACAGACTACCAGGACCGCAATGGTCCTGCAAGCCTATTACAATACGTGAGTTTAAAAAAAGAAGTTCTCATTCCCACCACACTGGTGCAAGCAACCCAGCACAAAGCAGAATAGAAAACAAATGATTGTAAACCATACAAACCATCAGTCATAAACTTGATCCTGGTTTCTTTCCCCACATTTCCTTCAAACCTCATCAGGTAAGATACTTCCTTGCTAGTCATCCCTAGTTCATGGCCCACTCTAGCGGCCATGGCTACAGTTGCCACCCGTCGCGGCTCAGTCACTCCTATCAACTTGGTTTCAGCATAACCAGCCTCATATAGAAATTGGGGGATTTGAGTTGTCTTCCCGCTGCCTGAAAAATTATAGGTTTTTTTTTTCAATAATTATAAACCTTATGCAAGCGTATTATGTTTTTTTTGACATCACACAGGGTTGTGTCGATCTGCATAATGTCATTAGCAGCTAGGCTATACAACAGTACTCAAATATTGTTTATTAACGGGATATTTACCATGTAATTTATATGTTTCGAGTTGCCGATATTTCGGTACTGTTGCAAGCACCACGATCACGGACGAACTGAAGATCTTGCGGGTTACACAACCCTCAGATACTTTCGACAGAACGCCACTACATACCAAGAATGGTTAGGGAAGCGATTGAAATTACGAAGTTCAACAATTTCAATCGCGAGGATGGGTTTAAACTGTCGAGTATCTGGAATCCAGTGGTACGTTTATGTAAACACCGAAATGTTTCTGCTCCAAGTACAAACTGTGATATTGTGAGTGTTGTGTGTCGAGATCGAGTGTATGGTGAGAATAGGGACAATAGGACTGGTGCGACGCGTAGTAAACGTGTGCGAAGAAGGGTTGACCGCTACGTTTGCCCAAACTTATTATCATCTACCCGCAAGATCTTCAGTTCGTCCGTGATCATGGTGCTTGCAATAGTATCGAAATATCGGCAACTCGAAATTAATAAATTCCATGGTAAATATCCCGTTAATAAACAATATTTAAATAATGTTAGTGACCATGGAAGTTTAAAATCTTATATTAAGATATAATTTGATTTTTGATTTGACGACTCAATCAGTTAGCTGGTTCCCAGCTTTGCTTAGTTTGGGGCTAGAAGGTACTGTGTGAAATGCTTTTTAAAAATACATTATACACTGTAACGAAAAATCCTAGTTATCTGGGATATGAAAATTTAATTTACTTAGGGTGGATTCGACCAAACGAGAGTAAGGGTTATACTTAGAATAAATCGCCAGTTATCCGAGAGTAAACCAATTTCACATTTTACCATCTACACTCAAGCCTATTCGAGAATAACAACTTATACTACCGTTTTTGGTGGAATAATAAACTATTCCGAGAATATTTTAATGGCGGCAGCGCGCCATATAATTCCAACATTTACTTTCCTGCACTACAATACGACAAAATTGAGTTGCTATGACATAAACTTGAACACCTTGGCGTTGTAGAACAATAATTGTTACCTGGGTAATAGTTTCGTTCATCGTTCACTCCGCTATTCGCGTATAAGTATTCTATACTTCGTATTGCATGGTAAAACGACTAATGAGTTATTCTAGTTTAAGATCGTGGAATAGATTTATTCTGGTATAGTTACTCGCGCATAACTCTAAGTTTGGTCAAATCCACCCTTAAATGTATAACTTGTCCATTTTATTATATGAATGGTTTTTTGACAGCTCACACCTATGAAGTTTCGTATTGTTTACGTTAAAACTTCATACAAATAATATTGTACTTCATGGAATTCATCAAAACTAAATCAAAATGTGCATTTATCATATCGATTATTACGTTTACGTACCTAATTCGATTGATAATAGTACAATCGGAATGGTATTATATTCGAGAATCTTTGGAACATCCCTAACTTGTCAGTCTTGGAGCTGTCAAAAAACCATTAATAAAATGGACAAGGTATAGAATACACCATCACTATAAAAGTGAAGTACCTGTTTCACCACAAACAATAAGAAACTCATTCTCATTAACCAGCTCCATGATTCTTTGCTCTTCGCCCAAAATAGGCAATTTCAATCTGGCAACTTGTATTTTTGGGTCTCGCTTTACTTCTATGTGTTTAGTTGCATGTTCTAACAGTGGCTTTTTCGGTTCCACTTTAATTTGCTTTTGAGCTTTCGGTTGATCATCTATCTTTTTAACATCGGTTGCTTTTTGTGTGGATTCTTTTTCTGTCTCACCATCAGTTTTTGCTAATGAATTCTCTACCTTATCTGCCTGTGCAGAAGTATCATTGTCGGTAACTTCAATAACATTATTGTTACCACTTCCAACAACTTCTGGTGTATCATCATCTGATTCTGATGAAGTTTCATCTGATGATCCTTCCAGGCCGACTATGTTAGGGTCATGTTTTGACTTTTTGATTTTATCTGCTTTGTCCATTTTGAGAAGTCTTAAACGCTTTTTGGCACCTGAAACCAATGAATTCTCATTAGTAATCTTCTGAGTGGCCAGTTTATAGATTTCCAAGACTTTAATTATGTTACACTTATAAGAAACAGTGATGATGACCATGATGATGATGATAATGATGATAATAATGATGATGATGACCATATAAAAGAATCCTCCCTCATGTTCAGACATCAGAATCCATTACCAATCACAAAAGTGTATTCAATACAACCTTACTTTAGGTACAGTGCAATCAAGGCATAAAGTTGCATCAGCATCGCCTTATACTTATCAAGTTACCACTAATTTTACAACACTAATATACAGGGTGTTTGGTAGAAGGTTAGCCAAACGTAGTGGGTGTGCTGGGGGCCCTATTTGGTAAATACAAAATTGCATAAAAGCCACCAGACAATAAAATGAAAAACAAAATTGTTTTAATTTTTTTTCCATGCATGTTTGATAGTTTATGGTGTCAGATGTATGTTTGATCTACTCAATAATAGTTTTTAAGCTCTTTATGCTACGAAAATAAAAACTAAAAATGATAGGATTCAATAAAAATTACATCTGGCAGCTTTTATGTGAAATTCTATTTTCCAAATAGATCTCCCTACACACCCACCATGTTTGGCTAACCTTCTGCCAAACACCAAAAAACATTTACCTGCAATACTACTAAACTTTTTGCCCTCACTAGCATCAACTGTTCCTTGTGCCGGAGCTTCCAAATTGTACTCATTCAGTTTCCGCAGGCCGATAGTTTGGACTGATGATATTGTAGTCATCTGTTTCACCTCATCTGGTGTTGCTTGTACTAGAGAGAGAGATTCAAGGAGGGCTGCTCTCTGCAAAATTGAAAAATATTGGTAGTATAAAGGTGCCATGAAGGCCTACAGTTACCTTTTGGCATAAACCACCACCACCCATCAGATGCTATTAACTTGCATTACAATAAATGGACAGTAGAGTATTTATGACTCATACAAATAACATTCCTGGAAATAAACTCTGCCCACCTGTTTACTCTGACCTGATCAATCTAACTAGTACAAAATCTTATGCTTTTTATTAAATTAAATTATCATATTTCACTGTAAAAAAGTTTATCCCGAAACAGTAACCACAAGCTCACGAACTTAGAAGCAGAGCCAAAATCACAAAACAGAGTTCAAACAGGAGGTCCACAAATAAATTTATATAAAACAAAATTCTAACTAAAAGTACAAAGTTCATGGATTAAATTACTGGCAAAATATCAATATTCATCATACAAAAGATTTCAAATTGATATCACGTAAATATATTAAAAAATTCTTTATTTATTATTTATTTATTCTTTATTTATGCTCTTAAATTATATGAGCCTTAACATGCCAAAATAGGGGACATTTACTTAAGTTGGAATATTATTATGATTGGTCACTGACTCACTGCATCATCTCAATTGAAGTATGTGGTATGGTTAACACAAATCACCACACCACATTATGTCACATTGTACTGTACATACACTTATACAGTTAAGAGCTTAACATGCGCCAATGACCTTGAGCGTTGGACACAAAGTTATTAATAACAGCCACCTGGGGCGCCACACTCGTAGGTTTGACAATGAGCTAGAGTTTGTCAAAGATAAAGAATTCCAGATGAAACTCCGTGAAAAATATATCTACCTATTATAATAATATTATGGTGCCCGGTTTATTACTTATATAATATATCTATCTATATTACTTATAATAAAACTGTAACAGGTCCAAATCTGTACATTGAAGATAATGTATAGAATTTTTTTTTGAGGGCTCCATTTTGATGGCCTTGATAGCTCAGTTGGTAATGGCTCTGCCTTCTGAACTATAGGTTGTGGGTTCAATTCCCACCTGGGACAAACATTTGTGTGATGAACATAGATGTTTGTTCTGATGCTGGGTGTTGTATTGTATTCTGTGTATGTATTTACAATCAAAAAATGTATCTAAGTATACATAAAAAAATATTATTTTGGAGGCTTGCATTAAATAAAATTAAGCAAGATGTTTTTAAAATATATTTTACAAAATACAATCAATCGTAACACTTTTTAAACTTTTGTGACTTTAACTTATATTATTAGGTTGGGGAAAAAGTCTTTTCGCATTATAGTAAGTATGAACTTGTAATAAAATTTCTTTGGCTGTACTATTTGTATCTGGCTGGTTTTATCATTAAAAGTTTAAATTTTAAAGAAGATATTTCCATATTCAAATTAGGAAAATGTGTGATTTTTATTTGTTTTTCGTACTGTGAAGATGAGTGAATCTAATGAAGAAACTCCATACATTTTAAAATTTTACTACAAAAAACATGGACCTAATAAAAAAAGAAGGACGGAGTCCCAATTGATCCCGAACCGAGGTACCCTTAGGAAGTCGGAACGCTAATAAGTACAAGCGGACACGCACACACTCACATCATAGGAAGTCTATCGCCTGCCATTACTGCTACGGACGTCGCCCAAGACGCTTAGAAAAAAAATTATAAAATGCTGTCTTGCGTTGCGAAAAGTTGTCGGAATCATAGTAGTTTGATAAAAAAAACTCAAGGGATCACTTTTCACAAGTAAGCTTGTTATTATTCCACTAATTTTTTGCTTTTTCGATAAAATTATTGAGATGCAATCAATACACAAAACCAGCTTAGTGTTGCCAACAATCAAACTTGCAAATTACCCGGAAGTATGGGAGAATGACGAAATTGTGTTCGAATACAAGTTATTCACCTATATTGATCATAATTAGAGAACTGACTATATGCAAATGCATATTTCTATTATGCATATTATGCATGTGTTGGTCTTTTTCAGGTTAATAAATATTTTACCTGTAATGGACCTACTAATCGTGCATATTTGGGCAGGTTTTCTATAACGTAGAAAAAGTAAAGTGTCATGAAATGTATTAATAGATACTTACTTTTACAAATTAAGACGTGTTTTTGACTTTTTTGGTTGGCAAACTGTCAGAAGGGCCATGATTGGTTGATACTTGATAGGTTGGTAGTGTTGGTACCATCAGCCAATCATGGATGGTTCCGCTCGAAGAAAATTGAGTTTGCTGGGGAGTCCAGCCATTACGATAATGTCGAAAAAGCAGTTAATTCCCGTTGAGCAGCAGTGGCGTCATGACATATGACACTTACTAGTATTGGAAGTTTGTATAATAAATAACAAATATACATAATGGAAGATGCAAGTTTCATTTCAAAAGTAAAGTAGAAAAATACGAGTGATGTGTTCATAAAACATTTTCAGCAAAAGCCTGGCTATAATTCTTTGTGCGAAATAAACAGTTTTATTGACTGACTAACAGACCCGACCCGGTTAGTTAGTTTTACGCCCTAGCCCTATCCAAAGGAAGAAAGAAATGGGAGAGGAAAAGCCTGAATGGAGGCAGGTGCGCCTCTGTTTACCATCATACATTCATCCTTTTCCCCTATCTTTTTCGCTCTCCCTTCCTCTCCCCTATAGCATAAAGGATAATATGGAGTGGCGTCAACTTCGTTGCTGACCATGTTTTATTGTAGTGTATGGATTACATCGCGCAGGTATAACTGCAAGGACTGCACTGCCGAAGCTCGCCGTACTATCGTACACCATGAAATTACCGCTAGGATTAAAAATTTAGTAATCTTTTGGCAACATCTGACTCTAAGCCTGTACGATAAATAATGCACACCAGCTCTAGGTCATCGTAAAGTAGGTAGGTATCCTATAAGTTGAATCTAATATGGACAGACAGATACACAACAAAATAATCCTATACGGGTTCCATTTTCATACTGAAACGGAGCAAATATAGCATTAATAGCGTGTAAAAGTATATATATATTTATGTCGTAATAGTTTTTTACAAATTCAAATAGGACTAACCCTGAGGGATGAAAAATAAAATGACATAAGTTATTAAATTTTGACTACTCTGTTACAAGATCGCGTAGCTTTTTGGTCATACAAAAAGTCACACCAACGTCAGATCTTTTTTTTTGGCCGGTTTCGGGTAATTTTCTTCACATGGCAATTTTTTAATCCGTCACACATGTTTAGGTGTCCGCCAGGGCCCAGAAGTATATGACGTCATTCATGGACAACAAAGATAGTGCTATACGTTCGGTACTAAGCAAAAAAAAGATGAACGCAATATCTTTGGTCCTTGTCACCGTTACCGGGTTTTTTATTTGGCTTCGTTTGATCTAAGCCAAACAGGTTAACAATTTTTTTTTAATATTGTGTTTTCTTGTGAAATAATCCAATTGAAATAGTGATTAACGCAATAAATATTTGAGAAATAATGTGTGTGCAGTAGGTGAATGCAGCATTTTATGCAGCAGAAGTCGTACTGAGGCGTAAACATGAAGGAATAATATTTCACAAGTAAGTAGACATTATTTTGTCTATTTTCCCTTTTAGAAGAGTTCATTGTGAAAAATATAAATACAGCGTTACATTTCATGTAATAACAGGTCCTCAGCTTAACAGAAAAACAGCTAAATGATTAATTCATGAATAAAATAACCAAACATAACCAAAAAATTTCATTGTCAAGGTACTGCCAGTTTATGCTTTTTAATTTCCCATAAAACCAGCTAGGTACCATGTTGATTTGCAAATAGTTTATAAGTCGGAATAAATCTTATTGTAGGTATAGTAGCTAATTATTTGCTTGATTTCACTTATTTTTTCGATTGTAATTTGTTTTGTGCTTAAATAAATAAATAAAGTAAAATATATCATTTTATATTTAGGGTCAGAGGGGGTAAGTGAAACATACTTGCACATCTGTCCACTTTGTGAATTCTGCTAGGACGCTAATTTTTTACACATAGAAAGCCTTAATCTGAAATGGCAAATGACGGCAATAAATACTTTTCAAGAAAATAATTTCTGAAAATTCAATTTGCATGAATGAAACATCACTTTAAAAATGGTTCACGATTTTGACAGAAACGTTCCGATTCAATATTCTGACGGTAGGTTGACATTGGGGTTTGATTATTTTGTAGGTGACTATATTGACAGTTTTGTTTTTATTATCTGTTATCCGCAATAATTATCCTACTTATATAATAATAACTGCATAGTATCTTTATAGCACTTTATAAGCACCGAATCTCCATCTCTTTCTGTGGGTGCCGTTAAGAGCAGACTAAGGGGCTATCCAGAGAATGGGCAGTAGCACTCTCTTTGGAACATTATAATCTTCTGCGATGACAAGCCACTTGCCAAGCGAGGTGATTATGGCAAACCTCTAACCTCTCTATAATCAGCGTTTAAAATGGCGTTTTATGGGCACGCCTGTGTTCAGCACTAGACGTCTTCCAGCTGTTGATGTGAAATACGCGATTTTCGCCCATCGGACATTTACAATGACATTTGTAATGTAGTAGGTATTTGATTGATTTTATTACCTGTGTCGTCTGTGACTGCAAATACTAACCCCACATTACGCGCCCTTTCATGCATTTTTTTGTGTAAAAATGTACATAAACACTATTAAATTGCTTCATGGCATCAACCGAGTTGTGTTTTGTAAACTTAGAGATTTCTTTTTATTATATGACCTAGCAGAAAGATTGTGTGACGCGTGTGTTAGAGCATTGAAACCATTTCGCCACATAGCATAGAGCTAAACTGCGTGATTTATTGATTACGATAGGGTTTCACTTAGGTACTCCTTCGTTTCACTTACCCCACCTGACCTTGCATTTTAGTTTTTACAATAAATTTGAAACAATGAACACTGGTAAAACATAATTTTTAGGTATCAAAGTAAATTACTCTATAGATAGAGCTAACGCAATCACCCATTATTTACCCAAAATTTTGGGAGACGTTCTTATTCAGGCAGCACCTCGTGTGGGAGCAAGAAACAACTAGGCGGGCACGCGCTGTAAAATTATACTAGTGGGAATTCTGTGGTGTCCGCCATTGCTGTACGTCAGTTCGATGTCAATCAAAACTCACTCCTGTTTTTTTTAATTCTATGACAAAAAAGGTAAAAATGAAACGCAAGCCGCGAAAAAAAATTGCGATGTTTATGGACCTAGTGCAGTGTCTGTGAGAGTAGCACAAATTTGGTTTTTAAGCGTTTTCAATCCGGACATTTTGATGTCAAAGATGCACCTCGCTCTGGTCGCCCTATTACGGATAAAATGGATGCCATTTTTAAAAAAAAGTGGAGCAAGAGCGGCATATCAGTAGTTACGACGTAGCTGAAGAACAGCATTGCGTAGCATTGGAAAAAAACTGGGTACACAAAAAAGCTCGATATTTGGGTCTCTCACGAGCTCACTGAAAGAAACCTAATGAACCGTGTACTCATCTGTGATTATTTATTACGACGTAATGAAACCGAACCATTTTTGAAGAAGCTGATAACTGGTGATGGTAACACGTTCAATTTTATTGATCAATAAAATTGATGAGACCAATTAAGTCAATGTTTTCTCCATACTGTAAACCGAAAAACATTGACCAATACTAACCCTAAACGATCAATAAAATTGATCAATCCCAAAGATTGATCAATAAAATGTAACGTGTATGGGAGGCCTAACGCTAATTTAGTTCGACTGGAACCCTACCCTGCCAAAAGAGTTTAAAATACCTATACTGACCTTCTGTGTATACGATCTATTATTGTTCCAAATACTTTTACTGACATTAAAGTCACTAAGAACTAATTAAATGGTTCTAAAACTGACTTTTTTGTATAGTCGATACCTATTTATTGGCTGTTTAATTGATAATTTTCTTACAAATAAGAAAAACATTTAAAATATTTTATATAAAACAGCAGCGCGTCCACCCGTTGGCACATGCCGGGGCAGACTAACTCACGCGCCGCCAAGGGCCTCGCCCTTGGCTCGCCGCAAAATAACGCAAAATATTACTAAACAGACTTAATTTTGGCTCTAAAAATAAAATGATCAATTGAGCTTGTATATTTTTAAATTTCCTATCCGAGGGTGTAAAAATATTTAATGACGCAATCTTCCTTTACGCGGCATTGTACACTGTGTGACTGGAAAGGTGTTCTTAAAGTATTTTTTTTATTCATAATGTACCTAGTAATCGAATATTTTGTTCAATTGATAAGTACAGGTGCAGAATGATCTTATTGGTGATATTTTTTTCATGTCTGTAGAATTCATAGGTTCTTCAGTATGATTAGTTAAAAAGACGCGTTTGGCCTATGTTAAAGGCTTAAATGCAATTACATAAATGGAGATAGCTTGTAAGTACAACAGTTTCTAAATTATGCTCATCAACAGTATAAATTGTTCCGCATTTTTATATAGATGATACAAGCATACTCTGTGTTTTTAGGACTCTGATACCTATTAAATAAGAAAAAGACCACTTACATTTTCTTTCTTCTTTTTTTTATCTACAATTTTCTCCAACCTTTTCCTCTGAGCTTTTGATAGGAACCTAGTTTTTTCTTTCTTCTCTTTGACAACTTTAGACTCCCTCTTCTTTGATGGGAGAACCAGCAGGTTACTGGCATCGGAGTTTCCATACTCACTTTTGTTGAAGTCTACTTGGATCTGATTATAAGTCAATGAGAAAACATATGTGAGAGCAAAGAAATTATAAGTACTCACTGTATTTAGGTAAGAGATTGTTTAGGTAGGTAGGTACTTTAATTAATAACCTAATATATGTAACCTAACCATATGTGCCTCGTTTGATACTATCTTTACATGATGACTGTTAGCTGTATTGCTGGGAGACCAGTACCAAATTCCTAATGTTGTTTGATTTAACAATATATACAAAAAATGCACAGCAGAAAATATTTAGTACTTTTAATGATATAAGTACTGAACCGATTACAAAAAAAATGTTCAAACAAGTTGCTGAAAGTAAGAAGTTGAAGAATAAGTTTTTGTTTAAATACTAAGAAATTGTCTTAATGAAATTAAAGCTTCCTTACCTCATCAGTGCGTGAATTGTCGATATTTGTTTTTACAACTTGCCGTGCTTTAGCATTATAACGATTCTTCCCCATTATTCATGTCGCACAAGCTAGTGCTATTCAGGGGCCAAAATTAAACCGTTTAAGTAATAAAAAACAAACTATTCCATATTATACTAAATACAAGAAAGCAAAGTCAAATAATAAATACTACTACATAGAACAAAACGTATGAAAACGAAACGAAAAAATGTAAAATAGTGAATTTTGGAAAACCAAACCAACCACAAAGTCCACAAACCCACACAACACAATCCAGCGTGTTTTTGTTATGAAGTTTTAAAATGACATTTTGACAGACCATGGCAGCATGGCAGTGATAATAACAATAAACTGACATAACATTGACGAAGGTTTTTACTAATATATCTATACTTGTCTGTGATTTAAGTCAAGTCTACAATAAAATTAGGAAACTGCATCGCAAGATCGACGATATGGAACAGACGGAAGATTTCTCAAGATTCAATAAAAAGCGAAATGAATCAAACTTGACACTGGCGGATACACAAAACGTGTGAAGCCAAACCCTCCTAGAGGAAAAAAAGATAAAAAAAATAGGCTATATGTCACTGTCAGTCATGTATGTTATGTCAGTGTCAATTGTCATGTCAATCGTGTCAACGTCATAAACTGGCAGTGTTGCCAACTCAGAGTTTACATAGCTAGATTTAGCTATAATCAACATCATCAGCAAAATCGATCTACCTATTAAGTGAGTTTTAGCTCCAATAGGGGCGTTCGGATTGGGATCAGTATCGTTTTAGGTATTTGCAAAATTAGCGTTATTGTAAGCCGTTCGGTCTGAGAATTTAGCCAATAATGCCACTTTTGCCACTTTTACTCACTACCCAAAACGAACGCAAAATAACCAACTGCGGTTTGTTATCTCAGATGTCAAAAACAAATTGGAGGAATTTTACATTACACACGTAAACTTACGCTTCCTTCTCACTTCTCCATGCTAGATCATTACGATAACTACAATTTTCACAATAAAAAGCAATAATTTTTACATAACCGCGCCAAAAATTATACGTCAATCTCTAATGTCAGAAAATGATCACTTTTAACCCACCTCCGCAGGTGGGTCAAAATTGGCAGTTCACGATGGCATTTTTAACTGTTTTTGAGCTATCCGAACGGTAAACGAAAACAGTTAAAAATGCAACTTTTGCTCACACATTCCCAAAACGAACTGTGCATGTGACCATTTTTGTCGTTTTTAACTGTTAATTTTGCCACCAGTAGGCTATCCGAACGCAGGTAATTTTAGCTTTTTTATGGTTACGTATCAACTTCAAAAAAGGTCGTAATAATAAGATTTAAATCGTACGGCTTGCAACACTAGTAAAAATTGTATGACGATTTCAAGACGATTCAATCACAATGGGAGGTTTACTGACAGCCAAATTAAAAAAAAAATAGATCTTACGAATCCATTAGGGGGCGTGGTGTGATGGTGTGGACAAGACATGGTGTGGATAATAATATCCCTAACTTGTCTGTGGTTCTGAAGATTTTGGATGAATGACTACGCGTAGATCATAGACAGCGACTCTCTGCATCTACGTATACACTGTGAAGTAAACGCAGAGAACTTCAGAGGCTGTGAAGGTGAGTGACAGTGCAAGTGTGACCATCTGTAAATTGCAGATTCTGCCCTTAATAGGCTAAAAATCTGACCACACTGAAATATCCCAGAAATATGCCTCTTTTATTATAATAATAATAATACACGGTGGAATTTAATTGGTTCTTTTCCTTAAATGTACGTACTCAGTCCATGCTATAGGACGTGCTTAAATAACTAAAACTATGGATTTAAAACTTAAATCCAAGTATTATCAAATTACTGCGAATTCAAATTCTAAAGAAAAGTCCTGTGACATTGAACAAAAGCACGGAATAGATAATAGTACAACGTAATAAAATGCCCGACCGAATACTGGCTCAAACAGCGACCGACGCGCCGGCGCCGCCCGCGGTGACCAATAGCACAAAAATAATACCCCGCCCCATTTGTGCAGCGGATATGCGTGCGGGCCGCTTCCGAAAACAAGTACCAGTCTACCAGAAAATAGGTCAGTCGGTCAAAAACTTCCAAGGGCAAAACTTGTGTCCCGTTTACGCGCGCGCATCGCGATTTTGGACAGTGGATTGACATTACAGTTATTCAAATGTTGGGTGGTTGGACATGGTGCGTTTTTATACGCTGTCAAGATACAACTTAGCAGAGGCTAGGTGGATGTACGCACAGCTACAGCACTTGGACACTTTACGAGCACATGGCATCAGGGATCCACAAGTTCCTAACGTACCCTTTTGCTCGTAGCTGATTTTTTTAGTAGGTAAGTAATTCTGACGGTCCTAAGCCCGATAAAGTATGAACGGAAAATTGGGAGTCTTTATTAGCAAAGATAAGAGATAAGCCGCACTCGTTGTTTTTGTCTGCGTGAGAGCGGGACGGGTAGCGCAGGTGTTTTTGTTTTATTACCTACCTACGAAACATTTACAAAGCGCTCAGCAGCCGGTGCCCGTGCTGTGTATAGCGTTAAATAGACATTTCGGCTGATATCCAGTTATGTAAAGAGGCATTAATTTTTTTTTATTTTTTTTATTGCACCTTGTACGATTATTCTATAGCATGGGCTGAGTAGGTACATACATTTAAGGAAAGGAACCAATTAAATTTCACCGTGTATAAGAGAAATATTTATTTTACATATTATATATTTTAAAATTCATGGAATTGTGGGGTTATGGTGCTGGATGTTGCAGCGATAGCTGGAGCGATGAAGGTGCGTGCAGGTCGGAGGTTGGGTTACAACTAAGACTCTGGTTTCCTATTATATTGTGTTTATTCAGAAACGGTTGGCCTTATATACAAAATGTAGAATCTGCCTAAGCTACCTCGGATCTTTGCTTTCTGGAGACCCATATGACGTCAGAGGTCACGTGACACGCTTAAAATAAAAACATTTCCCTATCCTACGTCGCAGCCTTACCTTCAGGAGGGAGCCTCCCAGTATATTAATATAATTAATCCTAACTTATTATAAAGCCTACCTAATACCTATCTAATAATGGGGTTAATAACTGTACAACAAAAATATAATATTTATTCCTACCTAAAATGCTTAACTATACCTATATACAACATAAAAATATTTACATAAAATACAGTGCGTGGGTGTGTCACAGTGTCACTACAGAATTAATAAATAGGAACTCAAAATTCATCTAGGCATGATGAAAAAAATAAACGAAGAAAGTATATCAACGATAGATTCACATTCCTCTGTTTTTCAATATACATGGATTTTACGTTCATATCTTTTCTAATCATGTCTTTACTCGGCGTGAAGGTGATACCGGCGGGCCTATCACCTAACTCGCAACAGGTTTGCAACAGGTGTAAATTGCGCGATGATTGCTGTCATACATCATTAGTGGTGTCGAGCATGTATGCTTCGCTACTGCTGTTGCTTTGCTACTGCTGTCGCATTGCTGTTGCAAATTTTACGTAATTACCCCGTGGCTTGTAATTTGCTAGTAAATAAAATGAATAATAATAATAATAAGTTCTGTTGATTTCAATTTTAATGTGCTGTTTTTTTGTGTTCTGTTATTTTGGTTGTTCTGTTGATTTTTAGTTATTTTATATATTTATGTCTATTTTGTGTTTGTAACTGATTAAAAACAAGCAAAACCTTTTGGCTTTACCTCTTTCATACAATTTTTTAGCTATTTTTTGTTACTGATCTAGCTAACTTTTAAAAACTGAGTTGGCAACACTGTAAACTGCTGAAAAACTTGTTTTGCTTTCTTTTTCTTTCACTACTACCTCGTCTGTGTTTCAGTCTTTCTTTTCTTTCGGTTTTTGCTTTGTTTGTTTTCGATGTAGGTCACTAAACCAATTATAAAATTCCATAAAACTGTAAGTAAAAGTGTAGTTTTCAATGAGTTTAGAGGAAAACTACCACAATGAGTGACCAAGTACTGCAAGAACTATATAGGCTAAGCATAAACGCAGCCAAGTTTGAGGAAGCAACAATGTGTTGGCATGAATCCTACCTATCCGTATTGACTGAAAAAGGCTTGCATTTGTTCGAGTTCTCGCACAATTTACAATGTTTGGACAAGACTATTGATTGTATTCAGTCATTTATTAGCCATCCTAAGTCTAGTCCTGCCACCAGCTTGTTTACAGAAAAAGTTCTCAACAAGGATTTGAAGAATATACATTTGACCGAAATGATCGTCGATCACACTCTGTGGCCGCACAATTCGCAGCTTTTACAAGAAATGTCCAGCATCATTGAATACAAATGGTCGCCAGTTGGTGCTGTTAACAATCATGACTCCTCTGTAGCTGTTTTAACGAATGTTGGTGTTGTGGAAATTTATATTCAGCATCATTTCACTTGGGAATGCGCTCTTCAAATATCAACCCTGTTAAGCAAAGAGTGCATGATCGGTTTAGACACACCCAAAGATGTTAAAGCATTGAAGGAATCAGTGTACACACTAGCAACAACTGCAATATGTTGGTCACCAATATTGAATCAGGATAACTCTAGTTACTTTGTCACAGCTCAGAAGAATGGCAGCATCATTCTTTGGTTAATTGAATGTAGAGAAATGGTTGCCTCTGCTAAAATATTAGGGTCTATTAAGAGTAATACTTGTGAAATAGCATCCATGTTATGGATACCACTAGGCCATGAAAATGAAAGGTTCTTCCTCATCTGCTCTAACATTCTAGGGCATATAATTGCTTTGGAGTGTCAAATCCAAAATAACCAACTAGAAATTTTACATCCACATACATTATGGTCACACAAAGATAGAATGATAGCCAAGCTCTTACAGTATGTTGAGATAGGTAACAATATAGTTCTTGTGTGTAACAAACACAGGCACCTATTGGTGCTTATGATTGACAAGGAGTGTAATATGTTGGGTCACTATCTCAATAACATTAACGATAACCGAATAACAAGCATAACCAAAGCTAGCGGTGAGATTTATGCTACCACAGTCAATTGTCACATTTACAAACTCAATATAACCACCACAGGTAAAGATTTAGATATGAATCTGACATTGTTACAATACCCGAGCCTAAGCTCAACTTGTGAACTATATAATATGAGCTATTCACCAAATAATATATTCAGCGCTATATGCATAATTGACAGAAAAATTAATTGCAGAAAAGATCCAATGAAAATCGATATCATATTAATGAGTTCTAAAGAAAAGATTGACTCGTTACTTGATGTGCTGCTACTTAACCCAACAAAGCAATTGACTGGCTACTGGGATGTGATAGAATTATTAAGGTACAAGACTATGAAATCAAAAGAAGCACCATCAATAGACTACCCACAGCTTTATGAAATGGCTTGCTCAAATACCTACATGCTCAAGTTTTACCTTATATTAATCACTTTGTGTGAAAATTTAAGGAGAACTTTTAAAATTGGCCCTGATTTCATTTTACCCGAAGCTTCAGTTGAAGTTGTCAAAGAAGAAATTTTGGTTGCACAAGCTGACAAACTCGTACACAAATACCATAAAAAGTTTCAACAAATTGGCAAATTGGAGAAGCGGGAAATTGAGTATTTTCTTGGAGCTAAAAAGTTTTTAGAATATTTCTTTGCAAAAAATAACAAAGTTCTATCTGATGTAATAGATTCTAATATACTACATTTGATTAGTGACAATATTTCATATGTTTGCCAATGGTGTGATGAGTCTGTGATTGGTTTTACATGTAAAAATGAGCATAGAAATATGTTCTGTGCATTGACTTTCACACCAATAGAGAGCTCCAGCTACTTAGTATGCAAATGGTGTAATTTAACTGCTCATAGAGAGTTGTTATCGGAACATCCAAAATGTGTATTCTGCGATGGTCACTTAAAGTTAGTTCGGTGCTAGAATAAATAATATTCATAAAAAGTATTTTTTTTTCGTCTATAAATACCCTAATTTAAGTATGAGCACAGAATACATAATAGTACATCATGGGGAAAAACATCTGCGGAGAAGTAAATTCAAAAGAGTAGATACCATGAAGGTTATGCCATGTAGACCTACACTACTTATTAGGCCATTCCACTGGCTGAACTAATCTAAAATGGAAAATCCTAATTCTTTAGTTTTTGTAGTTAGCCCAGGCGGGCTGAGTAGGTTCCTACATTATTCTGTAGGTACCAAAAATGCGCCTTGTTTGTACTGAAGAAGTTTCATGTACTTCAATGAGAATTAAGTAAATTACAGATCTCTGGGAACAATCCCTATTTTCTCTTATCATAGTAGGTAAGTACCTAAATAATGCACCTACTTATATAATATACCTACTAAGACTAACCTACTTACGTGATAGTAAAAGGTTACCCAACCAAGATGGCGCTAGCAGCTAGCAATGTCCTAATCTAATTGTAGTGATATATAGATATTACAAAATAAACAGTAGGTAGGAGTTTTGGCGGGAACGCGGAAAAGTTCACGTCGGTGCATTGTATTATTTTACAAAACTTATGCTTTTTCCAGTGTTAATGTTTAAAATTGGTGGTGTTTTACGCATTAAGTGCTGAATTACGAGCATGAGTGTGGGCAAGTGATATAATGTGGTGAAACGTGGTTTTTCGTGTTGCTTCCAAAATTCCATAGAAGCCTCTAGTAAAGTTGCCACCACTTTACTAGGGCATGCCTTAGACTGGATTATGACTTAGACTAGACTATGACTACTCTGACTGTGACTATGACTTGACTTTAAGTGAAAATTTCTATAATACGATGAAAAATTACAAAACTTGACACTGGCTAAATACACTATGTGTGGAGCCAAAATATAAAGAAAAAAAAAACAGTAGGTATTTACCAAATGACGAGTGCTATGTCAATAGGTGTGACTGGAGATTAGGTAGGTAGTAGGTAGATACCTGTACCTTTACCTACTTAGGTACTAGCTTTGCAATAAGTACTATTTCGTATCCAAGGAACTTACACAGTGCTGTCTACATGAATATAGATGTAGTAGGTACCTACCTATACTAGTTATAGGAATAGAACGAGCCTGATACGTGATTAGGATTAGGATTAGTTATCGATCTATGATTTTTTTATTAGGCTTACGCACCCAAGTAAGTACCTAATTTATTTATTTGGTATATATGTATATTGTATATGTAATGAAACTGCATGATGGAACTAGTAAGTTTAGTCTTCTTTCATTATATTTACTTAGTAATAAAATAAAAACATTTTAAGAAACATTAAATTGTAATTTAAAAATAAATAAAATAATCTATAAACTTAATTCAGGGCTTTGTACCATCTCTTAGCGACGCCGTCGAACTTTGCACCAGTGAGAGTCTGTAAAAACAAAACGTAGCTTTGATTTCCACAATAGTTAATAGTAATTCCATTTGGTACCTCTGTCTGATCATCATCATCAACAGCCTGAAGACGTCCACTACTGAGCATAGGCCTGCCCCAGAGAGCGCCACTTTAAGCGGCTGCTCACCTCCTGCATCCATCGGGTCCCCGCGGTTTTCACCAGATCGCCGGTCCATCTAGTGGGGGCCTACGCTGCGTCTTCTCGCCACTCGAGAACCTTTCTTCCCTACCGCGGTTGTCAGTTCTACGAGCGATGTGGCCATTGCCATTTCAATTTGCCAATTCTGATTATTCACTTGTTTTTTGGTATAGGTAGAGTAGAGGAGATTATACCAAAACACAAAATAATGAACAGAATTTTATAGATCCAGCTTCCAGGCGAAGTGTAAAAGAACAGATGCTTTCCACTCATTTCACAAAACCAGCCAGAATTTGATTGGTAATCGTTGAAATCATTTGATTCCAGTTCCACTAAGGCTAAGGAATCCAAGTAAATCAAACGCCTACATTTTTATCATAGCAAGGCAATGTTTACTACAGGTACCTATAGCACATTGGTTAAGTGCAAAATACAAATCACACTGTACTTGTCTTGGAATTCATACAAAAATATTTTACGGTAGGTAACCTACCGTGAAATATTTTTGTATGAATTTTTGTAGGTAGGTAGGTACCTACCTACTGAGTAAGGCTACTCGACTTATCGAGTACACTGTGTAGAACAGGACCTAATATAGGTACCTTCATTCGAATAAACTTGTAGCGGGGTACTGAAATAAAAAAAGGATTGGTTCTTACCACTAAAAGTTCGTCGCCGTTATATTCCCTCTTGAAAGTAGCTTCCCCCAAATCAGATTTTATCACCTGAGTAACTGTATTACCGTCTACGACGTAGGTAGTCTTCATCTAAAAATAAAAAAGTAATTTTAATAATACCTTCCACTGTGTTAACGAACCTTATATACTAGCCCAGCCGCCCCGGCTTCGTATTTCTTTTTACGCTTTAATCTCCCTATCCCTATCTACCATCCTACTCTATTTGCCCTTTCTCTATACACTCTTCCCCATATCTTCTTTCTCTCCTGCCTTGTGCTTCCCTTTCCCTCTTTCACACAACCTTTTGTTTGCTACAATTCGAACTTACCTTGATCTTATCCTGGAAAGAGTCATCGAACTCTACTCCAGACTTAAATTTGGTTTCTCTGGTACCTTCTGAGGTACCTGTGATTTGGGTATAGGTGTCCCCATCCTTGATTAGCTTGGAGGTAGGTTTGTACTCCAAGAACTTAGCGATTTGTTCTTCGGGTATACCTGAAATTATTGATTAGCGATTATAGGAACTGAAAGGCTGATGACGCTTCATTGAAAAGAACCCTAAAAATGTTCCTAGGACTATTCTGCCTAACAATTAACAAGAAACTACGTATTTCCTGTTACCAAGTTAACTGTCCAATCTACCTACCTACTTATTTAGTGTACCTACTTCACTCTAGCGACTGATTAAAATCAATTTTCTTTTACACAAAATCAAAATCTAATCATCGTGTAAAAACTACAAATAAGTCAGATAACTATGATAAGAATCGACGCTTAAGTGCCTGCCTACACCTGCATGAGTTGCAAGTGGAAACTTCTAGAGACATAATAAAATAAAATAATAAATACGTGGCAACATTTCACATAGCGCCATCTAACCCTAAACTAAGCATAGCTTGTACTATGGGAACTAGATAACTGATAGAATACTTAGATACTTTTTTTGTAAATACATACATAGAAAACAATATAACATCCAGACATAGAACAAACACCTATGTTCATCACGCAAATGTTTGTCCTAAGTGGGAATCGAACCCACAACCGAAGGCAGAAGGCAGAGCTACTACCAACTGAGCTAAGTCAAACATTGTGATAGTGTCGTGAATTTATTAAATTGCTTTTATTTTTTGAAATGAGGGTTGGGTTGGAAACACTGCTACCTACCTCTACATAAATCACGTGATTTTTTTACGAACTTTACCCCCTGCCCCCAATCCAAAATCACGTGTATTTTTTCACAAAGTATATTTTAACATTATCTTACTAAATTTAGGTAGGGATACCGTTTTCTCTCACTGATACCCCCCCCCTGGTGATGTTTTGTGATTTTTTTTCAGTACCCCCTCTCCCCGTTTGAACCACACGTGATTTATGAACGACCCCCTAGGTATAGGTAGGTACTCAGGCTGATTAAAAAATTAACTTAAACATCATGACAGCCTACATGTACTTACTTACCTTACTTAGCTAGGTACCTACCTATTACCGATTATTAAGTAATTTACTTACCAGCTGCTCTCAAGAATCCATCGAAGTTCTCCTGCTTCTCAAACTTGTATTCCCTTCCCAAGAAAGACATTTTAATATCACCTTGTCACAAGCAATTTATGTCGATGCAATAAATCACAACCTGTAGGCCCTTTCGTTATATATTTGCCTTCTTATCTGTTAGAATAGAAAGATAATAGTCCTGATATAGGTGAGATAGGTCACTAAATTTCGGTAGATAAGGTGGTAGTTTAAAATTATTTGAAATCGGTGAATCACTCTAGGTACCTACGAATTTAGTGTGCCTACCTATTTACAATGGGCATAGTTTAGATTACCTCATAGAAATATAACTCTATTAAGATTTTGCGTAAGTAAATTCAGTTATTTAATATCTTCAAAAATGTCGCAATGCGCGAGCAAGATAGTGAATCTTCTTAAACAGCAGCCTTAAGTTACCTATACGCTACGGTCTACGCTAGTTTATTTTCCAGCGAAATGCTCAGCTTTGACTGAGTTTCCATTCGTACTGAGTAGGTATTACTCTTTATTTAGTTCCAGTAAAAATTTACTGAAGGGGAAGAAAAGTTCTCGAGTGGCAACCACGAACCGGAAGACGCATCGTAGGCCGGCCCCCATCACTTCGTGGACCGAAGACGGGCCTTAGTGGCGATCGTGATCATGTGTTCCCTTGCTCGCACTCATGGACTTGTAAATAGGCGCGTGTAGGATGACAGGCGATGTTCGTTACGAGAATAGTTACGCGGTAGGTAGGTATTGCTGATCAGAACCGCGGGGAGCGGATGGATGCAGAAGGCAAGCAGTCGTCAAGGTGGCGCTCTGTTTTGTGGTGGTGCTCTATGGGGGAGGCCTATGTTCAGCAGTTGACGTCTTCAGGCTGATGCTGATGACGATGCATGAAACCATTGTCAAAACGCCGAATCGTTTTACAAACCCTTTTTGATCAAATCACAAAATATCATTAATTCTCGTCTGTCCCCTCGAGGGGACAGCACGACGGGATAAACAGGAACAACCCAGAGATATGACAATATCAATAAAATTGTAAGTAGCTACCTATCTGTACATTTAAATTTCCAGTAAATCAATCAGCCCCTTCCGGGATTTAGATTCCAATCTCTGTTTTTGCCATATCCCTGAACATTACATTAGGTAAATGAAATGAAAGTTACTTTATTGCCTTTTTTTATCACGCGCACAAATATAAATAAAACTAAAAAACATCAAGTTTGAAGCAAAAGGGGTGGCTTCAGCATTGTGCCGCATGCACGTTTTCACGTGCACGTAGCGCTGTTTTTCAAGCCATCCCTCGCTCGGACTGATGATCGCCGAGAGAAAAAAAACCAGTACAAGCGGGTATCATTACAAAATCTCTAACAATAACAAAATCTATAAAATATAAAACAGCTTTTACATTACGCGTACCATAATAACATTAATGTGTGCATAAATCTTTGTGTGGGTATAAGGTGGGATGTTTGGGTGTGTAAGTGTGAGTATTATTTTTGTTGGAACAGTTGCGTGTGCGTGCAGGCGATCGACCGAGTGAGAATATGAGTATAACATAATTATATTGCGTACCTATGTGTATATGTAAATGTGAAGGTAGAGTATAATATGTAGAGTGTGTGTGAATGCATGATGTATGTATAAATGTACGAAAGTTGTATTATTTCTGCGTTTTAAAGGTTGTTTCAAAGCTATTTCGTTGTCGAAGAAACAGATTTCTTTTTAGCTGAATTTTAAACGTGTGATTACTAATTTTTTAGACGTAAGTAGGTACCTACCTACTTACGTCTAATATTTAGGTAGGTAGGTACTTTGTACTACTTTTGTACCTACTATAATTTATTCTATGGGTTAGTTAGACTTTATAGTAAAGCACATTAGGTCGTTACTGGCAAACAATTTTATTACTTACATAAAAATAAATAAACTTCACAGACACTAATTAAACTTAAGCTTTGTAATATCTCTTGGCGACGCCGTCGTACTTGTCGCTGGTTATCGTCTGAAACATAAAATTAAGGTGTTTTAGGGATTTTTTATTAATGTTTAGATTAATTAACTTACGTATTAAAGTCAAATTAGAATAAATAGGTGCCGACCTACTGCGAAGTAGATAATGGTGTGATTGTTATTAGGTAATATGTACCTGATTATTCATACATTACACGAATTGATAAAATTCATTAAACTTAAATGCTTTTCATTTTCCCCCATTTCATTTTATCAGTCTGCCTAGAAAGCCTTTATTCTCGTATTACGTGGATCCACTATCTCACGATTGCTATATTTTTGATGATAGCTTAACTTTAAATAACTGAATTTACTTACGAAAAATCTGGCCGAATGGTCAAAAAATGCTAACAAATTCTAACCAATGGTCACCATTTTGTAAGAAGTTTTAACCATTGGTTACCTTATCTACGGATCAAAAAACCTACCTCAAGTTCTCACTTCTCATGAATAACAACAAAACTATCATTTTTATCCAAACAAGATTTCATAAATACAACGGTAAGTAGGTATCAAAGTTTTTTTTCTTTGTATAAGTACCGTTTTTATGTATGAAAACTTGTATGGATTAATTAATATGATGTTTTCGTTGAACATTTGTATTGTTATTCCTGAGAACATAATTTTGCCAGATTTTTAGTAAGTAAATCCAATTACTTATTTAATATCTTCAAAAATGTCGTAGTGCACGAGCGAGATGTTGGATCCGCGTGCCTTAAAACGTTCAAATAGAGGTTTCAATTTAGTCTTCGGTAGCGGTTACATATTTGAGCCGTTTGGTGTTGAGACCCTGGGTGTGTGGGGACCGGGAGCTCATCGCGTTTTCCAAAGTCTATCAGAGCGCCTGGTCGATGCGACGCGTGACCAAAATGCTGGCACTTATTTAGCCCAACGCATCAGCATTGCAATTCAACGTGGCAATGCGGCCAGCATGTTGGGTACGCTACCTACCGGTAGTGGGCTGGAGCACTTGGACTGTCTATAGGCCATCGCGGCTATTATACAGTCCATAAGTGTTCTTTGTAGTAGGTAGTGTAGCTAGTTTAGATTAGTTTAGCTTAGTTTAGTTTAGTTTAGTTTTTATTATTGTAGTAGTTAGCTTGAGTAATAAAGGCAACTTGCCCGTTAAAAAAATAATTTAGTCTTAGTGTCATGAAAGTCACATAAAAATAACTTTCGTGCTGGGACTAGCCCCACTGTCAATCACTAATCCCGGATTAGTCCTTTAGTTTATTTTGCACGTTAACAAATTAGCCACTTACCTACATATCCCGTTAAATTTTCAACCCAAGCTTATAATAAATTAAGGCTGGAATATGAAAAAATACGGGCATACATGGTTTAGATAATAGATAAGCTAAAGGACTAATCCAGAATAGTTAATCCTGACAACGCGCACGTACCTATATTAAGAAAGACTAGATTGAAAAAAATTGCTTATAGAATGTTATTTGTACTTACTTGTATTGTTTTAAAAAGACAATGAGAGTAAGATGACAGACGTGAGGTGGAAATAAAAAATAGATAGATAGTATATAGGATTAGGATGATATCAAAACTAAACTATCTATGTTATATTGCCCTTCTGTTTGCTTTCAATAAGTAGGTACTTCAGAGGCGGATTAATTGTCGAGAGCGCCATAGGCAAGCACCTCATTGACATTCCCTAGTGGGAGTCCAACTTAGTGAGCCGAGAGACGTTGTGTTTGCCCCAATCAAGAAGGCGGATTACACTTCGGAAGCTCTACATGTCTATAGAATTAAAAAAATATTTATATTGTGTAGTGTAAGTAAGACAATTTATTTTAAATTGTGTAATTGTTTTATTTTCTGCGCAGGCGCCCCTTTGTAACCTGGCGCGTGCCTACTTTGCCTTAGGGATAATCCGCCACTGAAGTACTTATTATTATTTCATATTTAATACCAATTATAAAAAAACTCTTCGTCTTACCATAACAAGATCATCTCCGTTGAACTCCCTCTTGAAGGTGGCACTACTACCGTCACCACTTTTGATCACTTGGGTGATGACGTTACCATCGACGGTGTAGGTGGTTTTGATCTGAAAAAGTGCATAAGTTGCAAGTTACTAAAAATATTTTTTTTTGTTTTTTTTTTATGCGATTGAATGACGTGACGAGCTAGTCGTTCACCTGATGTTAAGCAACACGGCCGCCCATAACGGTTGCAGTATCACTCGGATCTTTAAAACAATAAAGTTTCGCGTGACACTGCACTGCGCACGTCATCCTGAGACATCACACAGTCTAGTAATCAGATTACTAGACTGAGTGATCAGATCATAAAGTCTCATTTGCCCAGTAATTTCACTAGCTACAGTGCCCTTCAAAACGGAACACAGTAGTGCTTGCACACTACTGCTTGGCGGCAGAATAACTGGAAAGCGGTGGTACCTACCTAGACGAACTTTGCAGAAAAGTCCTACCACCTAGTAAAAGTCCTACCACCTAGTAAAATGCATCGCTCGTAGAACTGACAACCGATGTGCAAGAAAGGTTTTCGAATGGCGATCACGAACCGGAAGACGCAGCGTAGGCCGGCGCCCTACTAGGTGGACTGACGGTCTGTGAAAGCTGCTCATAAGATCGACTGCTAGGACTATTTTCGAGACTTCGTCTAGGTAGGTGCCACCACTTTGCCAGTTATTCTGCCGACAAGCAGTAGTGTGCAAGCCCTACTGTGTTCCGGTTTGAAAGCCAATATAGCTAGTGAAATTACTGAGCAAATGATACTTTATGACCAGATGACCTGATCGTATTAGACCGTGCTGATTAAGTTCCCGGAACCGGTACTGATTTTTGAGAACCAGACAGTTTTTTGCAATTAAAATTATGTATAAAATGTTCATGTTTTTTAATTTTGGTTTCTGTTTCGTTTAGATTGTTCAAATTAACTATTAATCTGTATTACATTAAGTGTTCTACTATTTAAAAAGAAACAAAAACGAAAGTATTAAAGAACCGGGACTCGATTTTGAATTCCCGGTTCTTTCATGTAATGTCAAAAGAACCGGGAAATCCCGGTACTTTCGGTACCGGGTTTTCCTGGTTCTGGGGGTCTAGCAAAGATGCCAGTCCTAAATGTATGGGAAATGACATTGCCTGCGGAAAAATTTCCGCAGCTAATGTGGCGTAACTAATGGCTTTCCCATACATTTTGGAGTTAGCGTGAGGCGTTAACGCCTCACGCTGGCATCTTTGCTAGAGCCGCAGAACCCTATAGTGCTGATTTCTCGGGATAACCGATGATGCGCAGTAATGTCACGTGCAACTTTACAATTTCGAGGTTTGAGTGGCACCTGATAAGGGTGGCCGGTGGCGCTTAGCATCAGACGCACAAACAGCTCACGTCATGTTAGTCATTAACATAAATTAACTGATTTCATTATTTGTATTGTAATAGCTCTCTCTGCCTTGTGGTGATGTTTATTCCACTTAAGAGGGTTTATTAAAATTATGGTTAGTATATAGGCTGTACTTACAGGATGATTTTCTTCTCCAATGGTGTCGTCGAACTCTACACCAGACTTGAAGGTGGTACTTTTGTCGCCTTTAGAAAATGACTGAGTGATGGTGTAGCTGTCTCCATTCTGAACAAACTTCTGCGTAGGCTTCTGAGCGAGGAAGCCATTGACTTTGTCCTCAGGAAGATTTGCTATAAACCAAATAGGTACTTAAGTTAATTTATTTGTAGGTATATAGATATATATAGATGATTTGGATGGTGGCGGTGGCGCCCACAGATGAGAGTACTAGTGTTTTTGGGTCACATTGGTTTACAATTTACATGTCGTACGAGTAAAAAGCGTACGAATGTCGTGCGTTTATCATTCCTTGAATGGAGGAATGTAACCATAATTTTAATTATTTAGTATATAACAAAAATTGGAAGGAAATAAAATGACACGTGTAAAACTAAACAATTAAAAAATATAGCTTTGTTAGTTTATACAGTCAATAGTTGATGATGTATTTTTAATAATTTATTTATATTTATAACGATGTTACGTTGCCACTCCTATGATTACTGATTTGGTACTCAAGGTTTATCTTTGATTTATCGTTGCATTAACTTTTTTATATTTGATAATATAATATAGAAAACTGATGATGTGATTTTAGGGTTCAGTAACATGGCACCTATGCTTCAAAGTTATCGTATCACAAGCATTAAGTTCGCCTATGTACCTACCTACATTTGTTGTTTGTGCAACAAAGCATTTTCTATCTATCATTTTTGTATGTGTTGCATATTATAGGTACTATATTACTAATATGATGACACTTCATATAATATTTATCAGCATGACATCACACAATCATAATATAATGTGAACTAATATAACCCATAGCTATTTTAAAGCTTTTTTTCATTGCTGTCTTTCATTAGCTTAAAAAATACTGTACCTTTAGTGATCTCTTCTATACATCCTTCACCTTTAACAACCAACAGATTGGGATGAAATTTGGAATACAAATAGCTTGTACCCTGGATTAACACATAGGATACTTTTTATTCACGGGAGAAAACGCGGGGCGCAACTAGTGTTTTATATTTAGCTGTTAGTTTTCCGAAGAAAATAAAATAAAATATAGACATTTTCAAAATGAGAGTGAGCTTATATAGACAAGCGTGTTTCATTGAACTAGTGTGAATAAAAAATCTCAGTAGTTCAATCAATTGTACTGTTAATTGAACTACTGAGAATAGACGGTTACATCGTCGACCACATCAATGTCGACCTACCTAACATCAGGAGAAATGTGATCAAAGGCAGGCCTATGCCCTATACTGGGTGTAATTGAATTCATTAGCATCCTTTGAAACTAGGTACCTACTCCTGACACCGGTCACGTGTGTACCAAAATTTATGAAATCTAACGCATCGATTTGGCATTGATAATAACTACAAAAAATTGGATAACTTACTAAATCAACTGCTACAGTACAAAATTACAAGTTAAAAAAAATCTTTTAAAAGTATCTAAATCATTCGTGCCAATTACGTTCACGTGTGAACCAAAATTTATGAAATTTAATGCATCGATTTAGTATTAATGATAACTATAAAAAAATTGGATATCTTACTTAGGCCCGATTTCACTAACGTTTATTCCAAGTATACGGCTATTCCTTACTCTTGGATACAGCTAATTGACAAATGAAATTACACAAAAAAGACGCCATTTTAATTGTATCCAAGGAATAAGTCTTATTCCTTCACAAAATTGGTGATATAAGGGCTATATTCGCGTAACTCGGTTGTTCTCGGAAAGTTATACCTGGAATATAATTTATTCTAGTTTGGTGAAATCGGGCCTTAGTAAACTGCTACAGTACATAATTAAATTAAAATAATTAAGTACTGTTTTCAATTATTACACACAAGTTAAAAAACATTTAAACGTATCAAAATCATTCGCGCCAACTACGTTAGGCACCGCGGCAATCTTTATAATTTTCGATGAATAATATTTTCATTTGCACTCTTTACTCATCAATAAATGATGATCATGTACTCAATTTATGATAATGAGTTAAATTGCATACTGTATATTTAGTACCTATAAAAAAACACTTTGTAATTAAAATATTCACGTACCAACAGCTTTTAACCACTCATCGAACTTCTCGTGCTTCACATAGGTGTAGGTTTTGCCAAGGAACGCCATTTTGATAACTCAAACGATTGACTGAACAAACGAGTGATTAGGCAACCTAAGTCACCACCTTTATATAGTTTGTAATTGTATCGTTTTGTTACAGATTTGCTTTATCGTAATTTTGTGCCTGCTTATCTTGAAATAAAACACATTTGATAGGAAGCTGGTGTAATAAGTAATAACTATTATTATCAATTTGGTTTTGTCATTTTTATAATTATGTGCCACTGATTCACTATTCTAATCTGCTTATGCCAGATTAAGGTCTACTTTCCGTAGGGTTCACTCTTCCAGGTGACGTAATCTTATCGATCCTCTTCTCCTGGCAATAAGAGTCTAAGCCTAAGCCGAGCCTTGCCTGTAGAAATCTACATACTTATCAGATCTCTACTCTCTAGAAAGCGTGTATGAAAACGCAACAAAAGCGTGCATGCACGTATTTTGTGGCCTATACCTATGATACGTCTAGTCTTAGATGGATGAAGATTAATTAGGAATCTATAGGTACATAAATACCTACTATATATACCGATAGACTGCAGACAACGTTATAATAAGGTATTGGACTGATAGAAGACATCTTTGAAATACATAAATTAGGCTAGTGTCCTGCTATTAAAAAATAACAAGTTAATATTATTTTCATAAAGTAGGTTACAAATTAGTAAAATTGGTAAATAAATCACGGAGTAATAAGCTTTTAATGTTAGTGACGTCACATGCCAGGGATTGTATACAATAACATAACATACATGTAAAGCTACCACAGCTTAGTAATGAGGTACTATGAAGGAGCAAGAACTGACGTCACTGCACGTTTGTACTGTCTCTTTCTGTATTTTAAAATGCTTGCAACTTTGTCATTTTTGAGATATTTAATTTTTGTGTTCACGGCTGTTTATTTTTTGAGGAATATCATTAATTTGTGCAATAAAAAATAATATATTTGCTATGTTAAATTTGAAATCA
Organism: Ennomos quercinarius; assembly: GCA_910589525.2. NCBI lineage: Eukaryota > Metazoa > Arthropoda > Insecta > Lepidoptera > Geometridae > Ennomos > Ennomos quercinarius. Next base: position 9,676,166 of record OU342509.1, read on the forward strand.
CGCGGCTTAGGAATAACTGGCAAAGTGGTGGTACAACTTTGCAGAAAACTTTTTTTTTTTTTTTTTTTTTTTTATGTAATTAAATGACGTGACGAGCTAGTCGTTCACCTGATGTTAAGTGACACGGCCGCCCATAACAGTTGCAGTGTCACCCGGAACTTTAAAACAATAAAGTTTCGCGTGACACTGCACTGCGCACATCATCCTGAGACATCACCCAGTCCAGTAATCAGATTACAAGACTGAGTGATCAGATCATAAAGTCTCATTTGCCCAGTAATTTCACTAGCTACAATGCCCTTCAAACCGGAACACAGTAGTGCTTGCACACTACTGCTTGGCGGCAGAATAACTGGCAAAGCGGTGGTACCTACCTAGACGAACTTACTTACTACTTATTATTTAAACTCATTAAATGTATGAATTATCGGAAGTAGTACAAATGTATATATTCAGTCTCGTAATGTTACACTTGGTGTCGTTGGTACCTGGTAGGTAGCGTAACCAGGGCCGTAGCCAGGAATTCACTTCAGGGGGGTTCAGCTTATATACACCTACACACACAGTTAAAAAAAATTTGCTTCTTATCATCATCATCATCATCATCAGCCTGAAGACGTCCACTGCTCAACATAGACCTCCCCCAAAGAGCACCACTTTGAGCGGATGCTCACCTCCTGCATCCATCGGCATTCGACTCCCCGCCATTCTGACTAGGTCGTCGGTCCACCTAGTGGGCTGGTTGATGGAGAGCTGATAAAGTTAGTATGAAATCTTTCGCAGCACTCGAGCAATAAAATAGATTTTATAATAATTTTATCAGCTCTCCATACATCTAAGTACCTACCTACGTGTATAAGAAGCAAACTCATAAATATGTTTTTTAGACGGTGTCGAAAATCGATTAGTAATTTTGGTACCTAAATCACTAATAGTAAACACTTATAGTAGACATATTAAAAGCGCGACCGAAGCGAGCGTGAAAATTTTCATATTTGCCGTATTGTATTTCAGAAAACACGTATCTGTCAGTACAAACGCGCTTGCTATGTAACAAAGTACAGTAGAAATATGAAAAGCGCGAGCGAAGCGAGCGCAAATTTTTTTATATTCACTGTATTGTATTTCAGAAAACACGTATGGCAATTCAAACATGAATTACATGTCAGTCAGTACAACAACTACAAACGCGCTTGCTACAATTATAACAAAACATAGTAGGAACATAAAAAGCGCGAGCGCAGCGAGCGCGCAAATTTTTATATTTGCCTTATTGTTTTTCAGAAAATATGTATGGCAATGAACCCCAAACCCCCCTCCCCCCTGCCTACGGCCATGAGCGTAACGCTCTGCCTTTTGCGCTGTGGGTTCAATTTCCACCCAGAAGTTACTGAACTGGGTTACTAAAAACAATCTACTAGAATGCTAATAGTACATTATGACATAACACAAGTGTACAAAGTTGATCATTGCACACGCATGTCATACGACGTTTTTCATCACAGTTGCGAGGAAAAAACAGAGTTGCATTATTAATCAACTTTGTGAAAAATGTCGTGCAGGCTTCTTATTTTCGACTTCGACATCAACCAAAGCGAAACGAAACGAAACGAAAACTGGAACTGGAACTGGAACTGGGACTGGAACTGGAACTGGAACTGGAACTAGAACTAGAACGAAACGAAACGAAACGATGAAAATGTGCGTAATAACTTGCAGTGAGATACAAACTTAACTGAATCGGGTTATCATATTATAACGTGTGTGGTAATTTAGAGTAAAAAGCACACCTCTGATATTTGTTGGATTTTGGTTCTAAAAGCGGTGGCAGAAGAGCCACTTTACGGCAACTGTGATGAAATAGTACATTATGAAACAAGTGTGCTAAGTTGATCATTGCACTCGAGGCGATATTATGCGATAAGGGAGCCGACAAGTTTGATCATTGCACACGCATTTCATACGACGTTTTTCAGCACACTTAGTACATTATAGTATAGTAAAGTACAGTACAGTATGGTAAATTACGGTACAGTACAGTAGGCATGGATCATTTCACAAGGAGCATGTGAAAAATCATATGATTTTCTTTTCATAATTCACACCTGCTACTTTTTGTCACATACTCTGCTACAAATCACAGTGTAATCACGCTTAATGGGTCATGGCATCGGATTTCATAATACGAGAGTAGCATAAGCGGTGAATATCAAAACATATTATATCCAGTTTATGCTTCAGTAAACAAACTGAGACCTGTAGAGTATGATAATAAATAATTTTTGCCTGTGATATAGCGGTGAACTTGGACCTTGTTCAACTAAAGAGAGCAGTGTTATATTTCTTTGTAATCATTTGTAGCAGATCGCAACATCGCTAGGTTGATCCTAAATTGGATCTCTGTTCTATTTCATAAAGCACCACCAGTAATTCATAAAAATCACAGGTGAAATCACAGTGACAAAAATAAATCATATTATGATCAAATGACAATGATTTAAAAGTAGCAATCATTTCCATGCCTACAGTACAGTACGGTCCGGTACGCTATACTATCGTACGGTACAGTACGGTACAGTAGAGTACGGTACAGTACGGTACAGTAGAGTACGGTACAGTACGGCACAGTACAGTACAGAGAACTGTGATGTGACCGTGTACCATCCCACCATTTTTTCTTAGTTGCGTCACATTTTTTACCGCCGTTTAATTTATACCTACTTTTATCCCGGAACATTCAGTTCCCGTCGGAAAACAGGTGAACTACGGTCACCCGTAGTTCAACTTTAGCGAGTACAACAATCAAACAAACACATAATGACATGGGCTACTAATACCCTTCTGCATTAAAATTAAAGTTGAACAGTTCTTAAGTTAATTGGTACTTTGCTTTGCTTCGGTCGTTTAATATTATGACGTACCTACTGCAACATAATTATTTTATTATTGCACTAGCAGGCTGCCGGTTTGCTCTAAAGTTTGACAACTGTAACTTGACAGTGACAGTGTCACTTTTACAGGAGGTCTCTGGAGTTAGTGTTAAATGGGGAAGAACATCCCCTTAGCACCCTCGTATATAATGTTCCGAGATTTTTTAAAGTTTAGGAGCTACGTAACAGGCATGTAATGTCTCCATTTATGATTGTTTATTTTGAAATGTGTTTATTTTTATAAGTATTGTAAAAGTTTAGTGGATTTAATTTTTTCCCGGTCATGTAATGTTGCTTCAAAATGACCATGATACTATTTAAATAGCTTATTATCATCATCATCAACAACCTAAAGAAGTACACTGGTGAATATGTCTCCCGCATAGAGCGCCACTTTGAGCGGCTACTAGCCTCCTACATTCATCGGCTCCCCGCGGCTTTAACCAGACTGTCGGTCCACCTAGTGAGGGGCCGGCTACGTTGCGTCTTTTGGTTCGTGGTCTCAAGACCGTTTCTTTATAGAAGTAACCAATATAGCTCTTAGAAGTTGAAATGGCAATGGGCAGGCCACATCGCTCGTAGAACTGACAACCGATGGGAAGCTCATTAAGGGACCAAAAAAAAAAAACAGCAGCTACCATTGTTTTGAGCCAGTGTCTAAGTTTAGGTTTAGGGGTAGGGGAGGTAGGCAACGCATCAGCAGCGCCCCTGGTGTTGCAGGTGTCTATAGGCGACGGTAACTGCTTACCATCAGGCGGGCCGTCAGCTTGTTTGTCTGTCCATGTTATAAAAAAAAAAAAAAAAAAAAAATAGGGTACAGTCGGGGACTAAAATGATTGCCCGTTAATTCTAAACTACTAAAATTGCGGAGCAGTTAGTTTACGGCCCTAACTCTGGATCTCCGCTTGACACGAAATTCCTGGGACATTCTGTATAATTAATCTCCTTATCTTTATCAACAGGGTACAATAAACGTTTTATCAAATTGTTGTTAACGAAATATATTTTATAAAAATAATAAATAATAGTCTTAACAGCTAATAAACTTAAGCTTTGTAGTATCTCTTAGCGACGCCGTCGTACTTGTCACTGGTTATCGTCTGGAACAAAAAGAATAACGTTAGAAGTGGAACCAGTGTTTAAAAGACACACATTTGAAGAAGGACAGAGTATAAATGTAAAGGAACATTTACTTACAAAAAAAAAACAAGTTTCTAGGATTCTTATCTTTGATTGCCAATTTCCAGCCTATACAAATAAGCTTAGCCTAGCTTTTCTTTTGCTAATACATAGATAAATAGTATAGGTTCCGAACTGCACCCGAAGCATAAGGTTGTAGAAGTAGAGTCAAAACCTCCAGTGATGGGAAAAAAATAAGAAATAGTAATATTAAGTAAAGTAGTAAGTAAGCGGAGAGAAAAAGCAGCGTATTAAAAAAATATATAAGTATGCAGAAAAAATTTAAATATGATAGAAAAGGGTGCAGAATGCAGTGACTAAACATGGAGGGAGCTGGTTTAGTCCGTAGGTCGCCATAGCGGGATCGGCAGAGTCGGACATACCCGCGGGGCCCGAGCCCTGCGGGATTGCGGGATCCATGTTTCCACCCTCGGTAGAAAGAAAAGCATCCAGTGATGTAACTATAATCTCTACTATGCTTAGCTTAATGATGATAATGATGTCATCCTAGATGAGTCCACCTACGGCGAACCAACCCTAGCAACTTCGGGGGCTGAGTCACCGTGAAACCATTTTGTCACACCAGTGCAGTCGAACAGAAGTGGATGTAAACACACTACTACATACGTATATATTTACGTATGTTACACTATCTGGTATGACTGGTAATTACTAACTACATCGTGACTAACCATCATACCATGATGTAACAAATGCCACGCCTTCACTGATGTGCGCGATGTGTTTAGTTATTCTTTACAATCTTTACTACCCTATCTGACTCCCTTACGGGTTGAACATTAACCGAAACCTCTTACTTGGTACACTTCTACGCCATAAAACGGTAGATCGAGCAAGCCTGCGACTTGAACAAACAGACGACCTTTAATAACCGTTTTACCTTCTCCTTCTTCCTTCTTTTAACCTTCAATATGAATGATAAACAAATTGAAACGTATTCTTACCACAACTAGGTCGTCTCCGTTGAATTCTCTCTTGAAGGTGGCAGTTCCAAGGGGGCTCTTGATGACCTGGGTTACGACGTTACCATCGACAGAATAGGTGGTCTTGATCTGAAAATAAATGCAGGGAAATGAGATTAGTTTTGGTTGGTATAGATAGTAAGTTAAGTAAGTAGGGTATATATGTATTATAAAGAGTGTTTGGTAGAGGGTTATCCAAACGTGGTGGGCAATTGGGCATGTAGGGAGATCTATTTGGTAAATAAAAGTTCACGAAAAAGCCGCTATAATTTTTTTAAACTACTAATTTTTAGTTTTTTCAGCGAACACCAGCGATGAAATATAGGGCAAAAGGGTATAAGTAGGCATTGGCGCAGGGACACTTTTGAGGTTTGATTTTCATAGAGGCTGTGTATAGTAAATGAAAGTTTTCAATCAGTGTGTGTTGCCAGTGATGACTTATGGAACTGAGACATGGTCTCTTACTGTTGGCCTCATTAGTAAGCTCAAAGTCGCGCAGCGAGCTATGGAGCGAGCTATGCTCGGTGTTTCCCTGCGAGATAAGCTCCGGAACGAGGAGATCCGCAGGAGAACTAAAGTGACCGATATAGCTCTTAGAGTTAGTAAGCCGGGGAGCCGATGGATGCAGGAGGCGAGCAGCCGCTCAAGGTGGCGTGCTCTGGGGGAGGCCTATGTTCAGCAGTGGACGTCTTCAGGCTGTTAATGATGGTGTATAGTATATTTGATTTAAGCCGAACACCCAGTAAATTCATCCCACCTGCAAGATATGGAATGAGCTACCCTCTGTGGTGTTTCCACTGAGCTACAGCATGGGCTTCAAACAAAGATTATGGCCGTTGATAGCTCGTGAACATAATTTCTCGTACAAACACGACTCACCTGCGCGGGCAGGGGGCGAGGTTACAAAACGAGACAAAGTCATACGAAATTACAAAGTACAGAGCAGGATAAAAACAAAAGACATCAACGGGTTCCCATGATGTATTAGAAATTCATAGCATTTATTGGAAATTAGTAGTGGAAATCAACTACTAATTATCGTATGAGGGGAAGTTGTATAATTGGTCAACTGGATTTATAGTCAACGGCTTCAAACGACAGGTAAATAGAGTCGTAGAAGGTTTAGGCAGCGCAATAGAAGCGCCCCTGGTGTTGCAGGTTGCAGGTGTTGCAGGCTTTATTTAAATGGTGTGAGTTATGCCCTAAAATATTTTTAGCTTGATGTCAGCGTCAGTTTGAAAAATTTGTTTGAAATATCATTAATAGGTAGGTACTGATAATATGTATTTTCTTAGTTGTTCTATGTCTTTCCTGACTGTTAAAGTGTGTATAATTTGAGCAGGTTTTAGGTTGAATCAAGCAACATCAGTATACAAACTTACGGGAGTTCCATCATCTCCGATGGTGTCATCGAACTCTACACCGGACTTGAAGGAGGTGTCCTTATCGCCCTGACCAGAGGACTGGGTGATGACGTAGCCATCTCCACTCTTAATGATCTTCTGGTGCGGCTTCTCTGCCAAGATTTTGGCGATTTTGTCATCTGGGAGACCTGGAAAGTGAAATTGTAGTAGTTAAACAGGTGCTCGTGTAACAAACAAAAAATTCACTCTCGCTGCATTTTCGGTCCCGATTGTTAGTAGCTTAGGGTGAGTTTTTTGATCCTTAAGGTAACCAATGGTTAAAACTTCATACAAATTTTGACCATTGGTTAGAATTTGTTAGCATTTTTAACCATTGGAAAACCCACCCTTAGACATTACAATTAGGTACCTGTTATTATCCATTTGCTTAAACAACCAGTGAAAATGAAGTTTCTTAAAAACCATGGAGGATGAGAAACATGTCACGTAACTTGTGACACTTTGCGAAACCAAATATGGCGCCTATTGCATACAAACCTCAACTTGATTAGACTAAAACAGCGAGGCCATGGGGCAACGGGGGGTTTTAATTTTTTTTTTTTCATACAAACAAACATAATAACAAATATTCATTTATTTATTATTAGGTATTTGTTTATGTGGGTAATTTAGTATAATTTAAATTTCGAACATACCGACAGATTTAAGCCACTTGTCGAAGTTCTCGTGTTTCACATAACTAAAGTCTTTGTTTAGGAAAGCCATTTTTACAGAGGTACTGTTAATTTTATACTACGTACAACGCTAAACAATTGCAATAACTAAATTTTATACAGCGAGTCTCTCTTTATATAATTACATTACATATAGGTAAGTACCTACGTATACTCTCCCTCACTTATCTTTTATCAATGCACTACTTAAATACTTATCTTGAATCTTGATATTTTTTTAATATTTAGACCAATCAGTGTCGTTTTCGTAATACTATGAGCTTTATTTGCTTAGGTAGGTACTTCGAAATCGATTCCTAATTTTACGGGAAAATTAGGAATCGATTTAACCCCCTTTCCTTTAGCTCGATTCATCACAATCCATCCTGTGGCTGAGGGAAAGTAGATGTCTATTTTGCCGCAGAATTCTATCGAGAAAACTAAATTCTCGAATAGAAGAATCATCTCATTTGAGATTGAACTAAAATTCGAAGATAGCGTGCGTTGCATGCATGCATGAGCACCGTTGGTCGTGATCACGACTCGTGAAACAATTGACGACGATTTTTTTGTAAACGCAATAATTATGTGGAATATAATGTGCCTCATGTGTGTGTGTGAGCCACAAAAACCATACCTATAATTATGAACCTACATCAAGAAGACGAATCAAAAATTTAACCGAAAAATAGGTATAAGCAAAGACTATTACGTAGACATAATATGTACATATTGTGGCCTGCCCCCATTGCCATTTCAACTAGCTAATTCTAAGCTATATCGGTCACCAGTCACAGTTCTCTGGCGCTGCGGATCTTCTCATTTCGGATCTTTTCTCGTAGGACACCGAGCATAAATCCAACCAACCAACCAAGCAAGGTTTGCAAACGAAATCCTATAGCTGGCGAATAGCATATAGCCACAATCCACAAAAACATATCATAGAAAAAATTCTAACATAAAGTGTGCAACGGCACAATGATTTCAATTCTAATACAATCCCGGGCCAACGACATCAAACAAATTGAAGGTCACAATAATTGTAGATAGTTATATACTCGCTGAAGCTCGAAGAAACGTAAAAAGTACTTAATTTTTTGAGACACACAAGCACATCTCATTATCAGCCGGAAAACATCCACTGCTGAACATAGGCCTCTCCCATAAAATGCCACGTTAGGCGCTTATCGTAGGGGGGGAATTTAATATAATCAGTAATCACCATGCTTGGCAGGCGGCTTGGTGATCGCAGATGATTTTAATGTACCGAGGAAAATGCTGCTCATTCCCTAGATATTCCCTTAGCCGGCACTTACAGCACCCACGGGAAGAGATGTGGTGGTCCTATTCCCAAATCGGGGCCACACGGCCAACACGGCGGTTTTTGAGACACTATAGAACATTTCTAAACTAAGATCTATTCTGAAGTACAAGTAAGTAGAAAGTTTTTGTTTTTCCGAGACGCATTTACATCATTGGATTAGCAGCATGATTAGGTAAGAGACAACGACCACACAGGGGGAAAAAAGAATTGTCAAATTAAAGCAAATTGCGCGCAAATCCTGTCCTCCATACGGGGATTATTACATTATAGCGTAGGTCTACCTAAATAATATACGCCATGCCACAACATGAAAATGCGGTTGTTAACTCGTAGGGGTGCGAGCCTCGTGGGTCTGCCATTGCCAGAAGAAGAGGCTCGTGCGGACTATATAGTCCACCACTCTTCTTAGTATACGAGTGGAACTGTGCCAGTGGACCACGTAATGGAAAGGTGGAAAACTAAGCGGTAATATGTAAGTCTAGGTAACTTCCCCTATCAGACTGCAACCATCTGATTTAGCGTTTCGTGTAGTTATTAGGTACGTGTTGTTATCAAAAAGGTTTAAGAGAAAACAGCTTAAATTATCTCTCATCAAAGCTTTATCTAAATCTGAAAAGCAGTTGTTGCCGGGCCGTTTTGTGCCCTGCCACGCCTCTTTTTTAAGTGAAGAGACAGAAATGCCCCTATCTATACTAAGTACCTATATTTAAATAAATTAGTTTTTATTATTTAAGTAACACTAACATCCATAATTGCCATAGAACTATATATAGTTCCTCGATATATCGAGGGCGTAGAGGGGAAATTAGATAACTAACACTTTTTGCGATATCGACTTTTTGGCATGACGATAAAGCCCAAATCGCGACGCATCTTTTGGTCTTACCCTAGCACGGATATATTATTCCGTGGCAAAATTATTCCAAAAAAGGTATTTTTGCCTTCAATAATAACTGTAAAACTTGAGAGGAAGAAGTGAAATTCCCTTCTACGCCCTCGATACTTAGTGATTACTTAGTGATACTTAGTGATATGGATCGTACGATCATAATATAAAAAATCAATAAGTAAAATACAAAACCTAATATATTTTTGTTATCAGCTATGTTTTATTGTGTTCACTGTAAAAGGATTTACTTGATAATGTACTTGGTAACCAGTAACGGACCACAGCCTAATCACTAATCTTTGTTGCAATATTGCTTTGAAACACCCCGAAACTAGAGATAGAAACGTCTGCCTATCTATTGCATAATTATGTAATTTTCTTATTTACTTGCAGTAAAAAAAACTTTTAGTTTTTAGGGTTAACAGGTGAAGTCACTTTATTCCATAAAAAATATGAGATTCATTTAGTTAGAGTTTGACCCGATCATCGATAAAATATTACCTATTTGCACTTACGCTCTGTAATGAGTGATTACTAGGGATGCGCTGAACATGGGTTTTTGAGCTGAACTGAATATCGAACATTATTCAGTTCGGCGGTTACCGAACCGAACATTCGGCCGAACTATTCGGTTCGGTTCGAACTTTGCTACAGCAAAGTATGCAAAATCGTTGAATGTACGCATTCAAAACTTCAGCAACAGCTCCACTGCATTGTAAATATTATTTTATTTTATGTTTTCTGCAAAGATATTGTAAAGATATCGAATTGCTAAATATGTATGTGAATTGATATCACTCAAAATTAAAATAACAGATTCCTTAGAAACAAGTGAAGCACTGTAAGTGTTTTGCGCATTTTTATATTGTGAAGCTCAACAGCGCCCGTTCAGCAGAATTACCATACCTTATACCTACGTTGTTCTGGTGATCAAGCACCTATCTAAGTAAGTATCATAGAGTAAACAACTAACACTTAAACGTAAAACACGTAAACGTTAAAACGACGCCATCGACGACGACGTCGGCAACGTTAAACGCTTAAACGTTAATAACTTATTATTTATAAAAAAGACTAAAAAGTGCCGAGTCTTCTGATTATCTTAGAATGAGTTCCCATAAAAGTAAAACTATTCCATAATTTGGAAGTAGGTAATATAAAAGGAATTTTGTTCAATATAATATTCGGTTATTATTCGGCACTTCAGCCGAATACTCGGTTGAATACCGAACTTGGAAAACAAGCCGAATATGCCAATACTAATAATTACCGAATATTTGGCGCATCCTTAGTAATTACATAATATACAGTATACCTGCGAGAAAACGTAAATCGTAATTGAGAAGATTTTAAAGCTGCCGGAAGACGTCCACAGCTGCACATAGGCCTCCCCCAAAACACTACCACTTTGGACGCTTATCACAATAATATCGCCGCACAATTATGTCCAAAGCCGCAAGTTGGTACTGGGCGGAGCCATCCCACAGGTGGCTGGCTACAGTACTCCATGCAGGCCCTGACCTGTGCTTGGTAGAGCTACTGATTCGACGAGAAAAACTGCGTAACCTTAGATAACACACCAAGCTTTTTTGCAGCTGTCTTGGCTCTGGACTCAATAAAGCGACCGAAATTTAAGGTAGATGAAATTTGCACAGCATGGAGCTCAAGTTGATCAATAAAAGGTACCGTTACACCCTCAAAAAGCGGAGTGGTAGAAAGTGGCGTTTTTTCAGAAGAGAACACACAGGCCTGGGTTTTAGAAGCATTTAACTTAACCAAATTAGCAGCACCCCAATGGGTTACTGCCTCAAAGATTAAGTTCGACACCCTTGGCAATAGATGGGGTACCTACTATTCTCAAACCGGTACCACACGGCACAAAAAACAGAGATTGATTTTAAAGATTAAAAAATAATAAGCGTATCTATTATTAGCAAGCATAGATAAGTGCAGCTAGTTAATAAGATAAAATATTCACTGCAACGCAAAATATATATTTCGTAATACCTTAAACCTAAGTATATCTACTTGTTTACTGCTCAGTCATACTTCTTTGCAATTTCACAAAAATTAATCGTGGTTTTAAAGAATATGATAATAAGTAAACTTTATATTTTGATAAATCAACTGATAATGCCAATCACTATTTCCTCGTTCTTTTTTAAGCACAATAAATAAACATTTCCATATTAAACAAAAGTAGAGTTGAAAAGCTAACAATTCACTGTTACTTACCAGAGGCCTTCAACCAAGCGTCAAAGTTCTCCTGCTTGACCAGGGTGTAAACTTTTCCTAAAAATGCCATTTCGAAGTTTGTACGTCGCGCGTCGCTTCTTCACTTGCAACAGACAACAAATGAGACGACGAGAGGCCCACAGCGGCTTTTATTGCTCCAGTCATAAAACATTATCGATATTTACTATAGTGCTAATATCAACCTATATTCCACATTACTTTTCTTATTATCAGGGCGTAATCTAAGTACCTAACACCTATAAGTTTAGGATTAAGAGACGTCAAAATTGCAGTGTAATCTTTGCACTTTGCTTGCAAGTTATCTTAATCCCGCTGATTAGATGGTTCAATCAATATTGACTCTATGATAACTACAAATGAAGTGGTATCTTTGAAGATATTTTGTCGCTGTCACCTTTTACAAAAAGTGAAGTCAGGGAAAAGATTATGTGCCTCAAAATCTAATACAAAAGCCTCAAATAAGATGGTATGATAATTTTTCATAGTTTCTACAATGTAAGCGGCAGCGGCATCTGAAATCACAGACTAATTTTATTACGCAGGGTGTTAGCACGAAAGGCAGACTTTATTTATTTTGTGATACCAGTTAGGTACATATAAATATGCCAATATAGTTAAATACATAGGTAATCTTCACGAGGTGTGGTAGGTACAATAAAATAAAACCTACAATAAGTTATATCGTTTGGCTTGGCATCTACGTAATTGTACTTATTCAAGTGTAAGTAAATAGTATACCTCCCTAATTTACAATAGGTACCTAATCATATTTATATCGGTTATTATACCGTGTCTACTTATTCTGAAACATCGATTGCATTTTATAAGCGGAATTGCTCTTATATCTTAAAATTATTTTCCATCGATGTATTTTTTTTTTTTCATATATTTTGGCTCCACACATAGTGTATTTAGCCAGTGTCAAGTACTGTAGTTTTTCATCTTATTATGAAATATTTCATGTAAAGTCAAGTCTTAGTCACAGTCAGTCAGGGTAGTCATAATCCAGTCTAAGTCAGGTAGTCATAATCCAGTCTAAGTCATGTCCTAGTAAAGTAGTGGCAACTTTACTAGAGGCTTCTATGGAATTTTGGAAGCAACACGAAAAACCACGTTTCACTACATTATATCACTTGCCAACACTTATACTCGTAATTCAGCACTTAATGCGTAAAATGCCACTAATTTTAAACATTAACACTAGAAAAAGCATAAGTTTTGTGAAATAATACAATGCAACGACGTGAACTTTTTCACGTTCCCGCCAAAACTCCATCGATGTATTTATTGCACATTGAGACAAATCCACACAACTTACAATAAAGTTACGTATTCCTGGGGCAGGTCAAGACGTCCAGTGTTTTCAGGAAGTTGGCACTAGGGCCAAGCCGTTAGTCATATTTTCTGTGCCAATGGCTATTCATATTCATAACCTTCATACGAATGTATCTGCTTCGGGCTTGCCACCTGTGTTTTCTGGTGCCACTGCCAATATACGGATATAATTGCTATCTACTACGGTGACTAGTTTAACCTTATCACCTGTATGTATAGGAATTTAACTGCAGTGTGCTATAGTTTTTAACTGCTACGTGCTATCGTGTACTTCGTGCTATTGAAGTACAGCGTTGAAGCTGAAGGCTTTATTTTTGGTATCACACTAACATAAAACAACATAATAATGAGGAGTTTCATTTAAAAACAAAACACTAGTACCGCTTCTTTTCTAGATGGCGCTGTAAGTACATAGTTTAAACCTTTCAAACCACAGAGTAGTTTAAACATAAGAAAATGCTTAGACTATCTACAAAGAAATGTCAAATTCAGTTGGGTGGACCACGAGTACATTGCCTGTAGTATCTCCTAAGTAGTCTGTGGTGCATTCTTATTAAGTAAATTGAAGTACAGTAGATCTGCGAGATAGATAAACGTTAATATTATGATCCAAAATAAAGCCAAGGCATCTCGCAACGAAACTAAAAAAAAAACGAAAGAGTTTAAAGTTGTCAGTCAGTATCGTGACACATTTCCTCTAACCTGTGGTCTATGCTTGAAGCAGTGACAGTGACAGATTGTAGTAAAACCACAACTGGCGCCATCTATTGGGTCATGCATAAAAGACGATTTCTTTTTTTTAATAAAACGGCTCATTAGTAGCTCAAGTTACGGAATATCTTGCCTGAGCCTAGGTATTATATTATCTGTGGTAAGCGTTATGTTATGTCCAAGGTTCCAACCGCACAATGTACGTATACCCCGCATTGAACCAAAGAGGTATAACGCACTAGGTACTGAGCACGCACGATGGTATTTTACGATCATAATTATTTTTTTATTGCAGTCGCTTGAGTGGCCAGCTTCGTATGAGCGAAAGTATGCTGGCTAGCATACTCGCTGTGGTCGACACCGACAGTTCCAGTTAGAAATGTGCTGTCTAGTATACCTACATAATAGGTCTTTGCACTGAACATTATTTTTTGTAAGTTAATGACCGCGGTTACTTTACTACCTATATTTCTTGTAATAACATGATATGGTATGACTCAGATTATAATGATCTGAGGGTCTAGCAAAGATCCCTTTCCATTCCATTAGCGTTAACGCCAAACAGTAACTCAAAATATATGGGAATGACATTACCTACGGAAAACTTTTCCGCAGCTAATGTCATAGCTAATGTACCTACATACATTTTGACATATGTCTCTGAATTTACATCGTTTGAGCAGGGAACGATCCATCTTTATATTTTCATACAATATCAAGGGTATAAGGTCAATTGAGCGGCGACTCGCCTGATCGTAACTGTTCGTATCCGCCTATTAAGAGCTACAATGGGTGTACAATACGACATTGTATTTTAAATCCATTATAACTATACAATTTACATAGTCTAGTAGCGTCGTTCCGGGCTAAAATAGAGCTAGCCAGCCAATACAGAGCCAAAAGACCAAAAAACCAAAAAAAAAAAAAAAAAACCACCACGCCACGGCATGGTTTTTGGTGTCGTTCGTAGATTGTATAGGAAAGGAAAGAAACGAGTTTTGAGATCCAGTCATCCTTGTCTAGGCAATAACCTGCATCTAAGTACGTGAAACACACACAGAACAGTTCAGCTGTTGTGTCCTGAAATTGAAATCCATTTTAACAAACAACGTTTCAGTCTCAGTTTCATATGATAATCAGGAATAATGGATCACACTCTGCCTCATAAGATAATTTATGTTGTTCAAGTAAGTGGCACATTTCAGCCTGTAACCAAATCCGCTAAAAGAATCTGCCACATCCGTCGAATCTGTCATAAGCATCATGCTGAATCAAGAATCTGCCAATAACCAAACAATCGGCAAATAATTTTTAGGATTAGGTTTACCTATAATTACTTAATGTACCTATATTTAATAGGTACCTATGTAAAACAACCATTGCATGTAATTATTGCTATTATTCTAAGCACGTGAAAATGATATACTTTTGAAAACAGAGGGGTTAATCCCGTTGTCCCCCACGTCTTCGGCCCAACGGGAACTTTTTCCTCTTGGGCCCCACGGCCCCACGCGGTGGCAACGGGAATATTTATTCTCGTTGGATATTCCCGTTGGCCCCCACAAATATATTGTGGTCATATTTCAAATAAAATCACTATACACGGTGACATTTAATTGGTTCTTTTCCTTAAATGTATGTACTCAGCCCATGCTATAGAATAATCGTACAAGGTGCAATTAAAAAATAAAATAAAAAATTAATGCCTTTTTACATAACTGGATATCAGCCGAAATGTCTATTTAACGCTACACACAGCACGGGCACCGGCTGCTGAGCGCTTTGTAAATGTTTCGTAGGTAGGTAATAAAACAAAAACACCTGCGCTACCCGTCCCGCTCTCACACAGACAAAATACAACGCGAGTGCGGCTTATCTCTTATCTTTGCTAAAAAAGACTCCCAATTTTCCCTTCATACTTTATCGGGCTTAGGACCGTCAGAATTACTTACCTACTAAGAAAATCAGCTACGAACAAAAGGGTACGTTAGGAACTTGTGGATCCCTGATGCCATGTGCTCGTAAAGTGTCCAAGTGCTGTGGCTGGGCGTACATCCACCTAGCCTCTGCTAAGTTGTAGCTTGACAGCGTATAAAAACGCACCATGTCCAACCACCCAACATTTGAATAACTGTAATGTCAATCCATTGTCCAAAATCGCGATGCGCGCGCGTAAACGGGACACAAGTTTTGCCCCTGGAAGTTTTTGACCGACTGACCTATTTTCTGGTAGACTGGTACTTGTTTTCGGAAGCGGCCCGCGCGCATATCCGCTGCACAAAAGAAAGGGGCGGGGTATCTTTTTGTGCTATTGGTCACCGCGGGCGGCGCCGGCGCGGCGGTCGCTGTTTGAACCAGTATTCGGTCGGGCGTTTTATTACGTTGTACTATTATCTATTCCGTGCCTTTGTTCAATGTCGCAGGGCTTTTCTTTAGAATTTGAATTCGCAGTAATTTGGTAATACCTAGATTTAAGTTTTAAATCCATAGTTTTAGTTATTTAAGAGCGTTCTATAGCATGGACTGAGTACGTACATTTAAGGAAAAGAACCAATTAAATGTCACCGTGTATAATATTTTTAAATACTTGTACACGTTTTGTTGTTTTTGTGCGAAAGACTTCGATCGACTTAATTTCATGCTGAAAACAGTTGGATTGGATAACTAATTTTTTCTAGTTTTTTGATTTAAAAACCAAACTGAACCGATATTGATGTTTCCATAGTCCTAATGTGAAAAATATGTCATCACAAATAAAGTAAAAAATTCCAATCCGGTTTACAATTTTATGGAGTCTTGATGAGATGACATCTGAGTTCGGTAATAAACAAAAAAAAGCAACCGAATTGCGCACCTCCTCATTTTTTGAAATCCATTGTACCTAAATAAACCCCTACTTACGACTGTACGCAACAGTAAATTTCGACTTGATACAGTTTTGAGGTCAAAACAACGTTCTTGGCTTATTTGCGCTGCACCTTTTCTTGTTAAATAAGTACCTACTTACTTCGATTACCCCCTTGCTGTTAAGCGACCTACCTACCTTACAGATACGACTTATCTGTTAGATTTTATAGAGCGTAATGCTTCGTATTTGTATAAAAAATTGTATTTTGCTGCCTATATAATATCTAAGTATGATAAACATTACCTACTAACGTGTTTCGTGTTATGGCTTCAGCTATAGTATATTTTATATAGTTAGGTAATTATTAAGTCCTAATTATTATTAAATAATAGCAATCGGCCGCGACGCGTGCTAGCTCTAAGCCTGCAGCTGTACGCGTGCTAGCTCTAAGCCTGCAGCTGTACGCGTGCTAGCTCTAAGCCTGCAGCTATACGCGTGCTAGCTTTAAGCCTGCAGCTGTAAGTAAATTAATGTTATGAGTTTGTTTCGCAAAAAATCATCACACTTGGCAGGCGGCTTGGTGATCGCAGAAGATTTTAACGGATAGGTATTTTCCTTAGCCGGCTCTTACGGCGCCCACGGGAAGAGATGGGGGTGGTCCTATTCTCGCACTGCCGATGCCGCCGGGACCACACAGCCAATGCACATCTATAAAGGTAAGATACAAAAGGTTGTAATAAATGTTTTGTCTGTTTGTGCATTTGTTTGTTTTTGTGTGTCGCTTGTTTCAGTAACTTTTAAGTACTTATATACCTATATACCTTACATGAATAAAGTGCCTGAATTATTTTATTGCAAACAGATTTCTTGTAACTACCCACTACCCTATATTATATAGGTACCTATATCATCGGAGTTACCTATACACACGGGCCCATCCCGGATATATATAAGGTAGTAATATGAATTAGGAATTGCGCAACTTAAT
The DNA here is from genome assembly GCA_910589525.2 of Ennomos quercinarius. Taxonomy (NCBI): domain Eukaryota; kingdom Metazoa; phylum Arthropoda; class Insecta; order Lepidoptera; family Geometridae; genus Ennomos; species Ennomos quercinarius. The sequence goes on from OU342509.1 coordinate 9,693,686, forward strand.
TCCTCCATCCCTTTTTTACCATCGTACAACTAGACGCACGGAAACACGGCATCCGTATATGGCAGAAATTCCTCGAATACGTACAAAGAGTTTTGATTTCTCGTTTATAATTCGGACAGCAAAGGAATGGAACACCTTACCAGCGTCATTGTTTCCTGACAAGTAAATTCTGGAAGGTTTAAAGGCTAGAGTGAACCGGTATCTTCTAGGCAAGCATGCTCCATCGTCGACCGCGTCGACGCTTACCATCAGGTGGGACCGTGGTCAAATGTTGAGCCTATCGTTGATTAAAAAAACTATTATTTAAATTGTGGTAGGAGTTCCTGCTGGAAAAAGGGGTAACCTATAATCATAAGTAAAACCACAAGGCTACGCTGGCTTCATTTATATTACAGGAAAAGCCACGTCAGAACTTATTTTACAGGTTTTTAGGTGATAAATTCACAATTTATAGCATAACTACAACACGTTATCAGTACCTATTACACTTGCAAGATAACGGTATTTTATTTATTACTGTTTACCAAAGAACGTTCGAGATAATCAATGTCTACAATCGTATACTAACATTGCACTACTATCAATAATGGTACCTACAGGGTGTAACTGTAACTGTAAATTGATATGGATCAACGGAAGTGTGGTACCTAAGTATATAAATGAAATGAAATGAAATGATTATTTGTGTCAAACACCAATGCAACTAAAACAATTTTTATAAAAGCTAATAGTGTTTGCCACAACCCGGCTCCAACTCAGCAAAATGCTAGTTGCAAGCAACCAGCGCTGGTCTTCCGTTGGGTCCGGCAAGTGACATCACGCACGCCTTCAACAAAAACCTATACCTATGTATACTAAGTACCTACTTATCGATTTATTTGTTGCTTATTGTTTACACAAAAACGGATGTACCTACAAATTAGTATGAAATTCACAAAGATTGTTTTTAATTACTACTGAAATCAACACCAAGAACTTTTCATCCCGAAAAGTTGTTTCCCTGCGGGAATACGGGTACCGGGGTACCTACCTCTTTAAGGCGATGAATAGGGCAAACAAGATGTTTTTTGGCAAGTTTCCTGCCGAAATTAGAGCATGTGGAGCTTAGAATTTAATATATTAAGTAATTCATATCGTTAAGTATGCCCTGATGTCCACTAATATGAGATAAATAAATTTGGCTCTATAGAAAAAAATCGCAAACATCCCTAGAAAAAATTGAATGTACCAATTTTATATTTTAACAAAAAAAAGATTGTATTCCCGAAAATCATTCAGATGTTGTGATGACTTCATAAACCTGAAAAATACTACATTATTATATACATAAATATTATTAAAAACCGCCATAACCAGTCGTTGCGTGCATGGTCTTTGTCGTAACCCGCCGCACTGAATTTCAGACTGAATTAATATTTAAGTCTACTAATCTTTTTGTCTACTAATATTTTAGTTTACGTTAAGGTCGATGTTTCTTTGAACGGATTTTGACCTGCTTATCTGGCGCTACCCCGCGGCAGAAACCGCGGTCGCCTCTAGTCTAGCTTATAGATTAGTAGTACGTACCAGCTCCTTTTTTATCTAATGTACTGTAAACCTTACGGATATTATTTTATTATATCTTATTGGACTCTGCTCATTGCTGTTTCTGTATCATTGCATAAAGTAAATACCTACCTACCTATACCTACATACCTATATATGGAGTATATATATTTTAACAACAGCACTGACATGTTAACAACATAACCTAACCATACCTAACTGCAATACTGTCCAACACAAGGCAAGTCATTATTATAGTCATCAGAAGACGTCCACTGCTGAACATAGGCCTCCCCCAGAGAGCGCCAGCTTGGGCGGCTGCTTGCTTCCTGCGTCCATCGGCTCCCCCCGGTTTTCACCAGATCGTCGGTGCACCTAGTGGAGGGCGGGTACGCTGCGTCTTCCGGTTCGTGGTCGCCACTCGAGAACCTTTCTTCCCCTTCGGTTGTCAGATCTACGAGCGATCTGGATATAATTATATATAAGTACACTGGATAAATACACAGGATATTTTATATCCACGAGTGAAACCGCGGGGTTCAACTAGTTTATAATAAAGTTAAGCGGAGAAACCAAAAATCTAAGTAGGATTTCTGTTTTCCCGCCTTATCTCAAAAGGTTACTGACCTTTCGTGAAGAAAAAAAAGTATAAAGGTCAAAATGTTTAGATAAGTAATAAGTAGGTATATTATATAATTATGTAGGTACCAACGTTTTTCGTTTGTGCGTCTACCAATGATAATAATAAGTAGGTACTACCTACATGGCTAACGGACAGACATGCCTTTGACAAGTTATTTAAAATACTCTATTGTGCCTGTATCTTTTATTGTAGTTGAGATATTTAATAAAGAAAAATATTTTAAATATTGCTCACAGTCATGAAAAATTCATGGTTTTGAATGCTTTGATCATCATGAAATTGCAATAAGTATAGATAGATAGATAGATATATAGAAAATGCTTTATTGCACAAACAACAAATGTAGGTACATAGGCGAACTTAATGCTAGAGAGCATTATCTTCCAGTTAACCTGGGTGTAACATGGAAATTTATGTGGCAGTACAACGCAGCTTAAATATACAAAGTATTATATATATTTTTACACGTTAATAAACTAAGACTCATAAATATATATTACCATGAATATTAATAATACATTTATATTTAAATATATAATTACACTATATTATATACCTACATATACATATTCATATGACAATGGAGTTACTATATTTTTTCTCAGTTATTGTCTTTATTTTGGAGTGCGAGATAATGGTTATATACCTTAGTTTTAAATACACCAATTGACGATGCCTGACGAATTTCAGGAGGTAAGCTATTCCATAGACGTACGGCTGTAACAGTAAATGAATCAGAGTAACAAGCAGATTTGTGTTGTGGGATTATGAGCTCGAGATGTTGAAAGGAACGCTGCGGCCGACCACGTGAAGAAGAGAAAGTAAAACGTTCTTTAAGATAATTTGGTATTAAAATAATTTGGTTATTAAGTATGGTGTACTTAAGTACATGATCCAGGTAGGTAAGATGAAAATGATTCATCATATCTTTTACTAGAAAGAGACAACCTATCAGCTATGAATACAAAATTTCGAACACCACTATTTTGAGAACGCAGCGAGTTAGAGACTTAGGTGTACTCCTAGATCACAAATTATCTTTTAGCGAACATGTATCTGACATTGTTAGTAGATCTTATAAGAACCTTGGTTTTATTTTGCGTATTAGTAAACCATTTTCAGATATAGCATGTCTAAAAATACTTTATTTTGCATACGTCAGAAGTATTCTTGAATATTGCTGCAATATTTGGAGCCCACAGTATCTAACATACATAGAGGATATTGAAAAAATTCAATCAAAATTTTTAAAGCACTTAAGCTACCGGTCATACCACAAATATGGAACCTATGAGGAGGCGTGTAAATTTCACAATATTATCTCACTTAAAGAAAGGCGAACGCTTTTAGATTTGCTATTCTTGCATAGCGTCTGTCATGGTGTAATCGACAGCACCCAGCTCACTGAGCAGTTCATGCGACTGCGAGCCCCATCAGTCCGCACGAGGCATACAACTTTGTTTTATGTCCCCCACGCACGTACTAACTATTACGAAAATTCGGTTATCTGTCGAACACAGGAAACATTTAACAAACGATTTGGCTCAGTAGATGTTTTCAACTGTAAAAAACAACAATTCAAGAACTTTGTGTTAAACATTATTAAGTATGAATGTTATTAAACTTTAGGTATGTTAACGTGGTGTTGTACATTGTAATAATATATCTAGTGCACTTCTGCACATCACTCAAACCCATTCACGCACACTGCTACAAATAAATTGAATGTCTTCAATTGTTATGCAATAAAATTCATAATAGCTGTTGTTAGTTATAAATTTTAATCACCTTTTTGTGTTTACCTACTTGCTTGCTTATTTATGTGTACGTACTACTACTCTCTTTTCTTTTTATGTTTATAAATAAAAAAAGTGAATCTGTAATTGGATGTATGACCTAGCAGTAAGTAAAATGTACCTTATCTTAAGATCTGTAGATTCTGTGAAATAAATAAATAAATAAATAAATAAATAACAGGTATCTACAATTTATATAATATTATCTACATCTTATTAAATGTATAGGTAGGTGACAAAAAAGGTCTGCCGGCCATATTAGTCATTCTATTGGGCCACGTAGCTGTTACGATAGGACTTGAACAGACGTAGACCAAGTTATACCTACGTAGCGTACTTTAGTGACGTATTAGTTGCCGTTTGATTTGCCACATGTCAGTGATTTTTGGCAAGATTGGCTATTTATTTTCAGTTTTGTAGACCGTTCCCTCTTTCGCACTATTACTGACAGCGTAACGTGTGCGATAGAGAAAAACGGTCTACAAAAATAAAATAGCTCGGCCGCGAAAGTCAACTCCTGTAATTTACTCTATTTAAATATAGACGTAGGTACATGATACAGAAGTGGCAGTTAAACCTTTTTTTTTAGTTTTCTATTTGCCTCTGAATGAGGAGTTTTATTTAAAAAAAAGAAACGGTGTTTTATGTATAACCCAATAGATGGCGCCAGTTGTGGTTTTACCAAAATCTGTCACTGTCACTGTTTCAAGCATAGACCACAGGTTATAGGAAATGTGTCACGATACTGACTGACAACTCTAAACTGTTTCGTTGTTTTGTTTTCGTTGCGCGATAGCTCGGCTTAATTTTGGATCATAATATTAAGCCTTTAACATAGGCCAAACGCGTCTTTTTAACTAATCATACTGAAGAACCTATGAATTCTACAGATATGAAAAAAATATCACCAATAAGATCATTCTGCACCTGTACTTATCAATTGAACAAAATATTCGATTACTAGGTACATTATGAATAAAAAAAATACTTTTAGAACGCCTTTCCAGTCACACAGTGTACAATGCCGCGTAAAGGAAGATTGCGTCATTAAATATTTTTACACCCTCGGATAGGAAATTTAAAAATATACAAGCTCAATTGATCATTTTATTTTTTGAGCCAAAATTAAGTCTGTTTAGTAATATTTTGCGTTATTTTGCGGCGAGCCAAGGGCGAGGCCCTTGGCGGGGCGTGAATTAGTCTGCCCCGGCATGTGCCAACGGGTGGACGCGCTGCTGTTTTTTATAAAATATTTTACATGTTTTTCTTATTTGTATGAAAATTATCAATTAAACAGCCAATAAATAGGTATTGACTATACGAAAAAGTCGGTTTTAGAGCCATTTGATTAGTTCTTAGTGACTTTAATGTCAGTAAAAGTATTTGGAACAATAATAGATCGTTAGCACAGAAGGTCAGTATAGGTATTTTAAACTCTTTTGGCAGGGTAGGGTTCCAGTCGAACTAAATTAGCGTTAGGCCCCATACACGTTACATTTTATTGATCAATCTTTGTGATTGATCAATTTTATTGATCGTTTAGGGTTAGTATTGGTCAATGTTCTTCGGTTTACAGTATGGAGAAAACATTGACTTAAGTGGTCTCGTCAATTTTATTGATCTATAAAATTGAACGTGTTACCATCACCAGTTATCAGCTTCTTCAAAAATGGTTCGGTTTCATTACGTCGTAATAAATAATCACAGATGAGTACACGGCTCATTAGGTTTCTTTCAGTGAGCCCGTGAGGGACCCAAATATCGAGCTTTTTTGTGTACCCAGTTTTTTTCAAATGCGCCAAAACTGTTTTGTGGTCAATTCCCAGTTCTTCAGCTACGTCGTAACTACTGATATGCCGATGTTGCTCCACTTTTTTTAAAAAATGGCATCCATTTTATCCGTAATAGGGCGACCAGAGCGAGATGCATCTTTGACATCAAAACCGGATTGAAAACGCTTAAACAAAATTTGTGCTACTCTCACAGACACTGCACTAGGTCCATAAACATCGCAATTTTCTTTCGCGGCTTGCGTTGCATTTTTACTTTTTTTGTCATAGAATTAAAAAAAACAGGAATGAGTTTTGATTGACATCGAACTGACGTACAGCAATGGCGGACACCTAAACATGTGTGATGGATTAAAGAATTGCCATGTGAAGAAAATTACCCGAAACCGACAAAAAAAAGATCTGACGTTGGTGTGACTTTTTGTATGACCAAAAAGCTACGCGATCTTGTAACAGGGTAGTCAAAATTTAATAACTTATGTCATTTTATTTTTCATCCCTCAGGGTTAGTTCTATTTGAATTTGTAAAAAACTATTACGACATAAATATATATATTACAATTACACGCTATTAATGCTATATTTGCTCCGTTTCAGTATGAAAATGGAACCCGTATAGGATTATTTTGTTGTGTATCTGTCTGTCCATATTAGATGCAACTTATAAGGTACCTACCTACTTTACGTTGACCTAGAGCTGGTGTGCATTATTTATCGTATAGGCTTAGAGTCAGATGTTGCCAAAAGATTACTAAATTTTTCATCCTAGCGGTAATTTCATGGTGTACGATAGTACGGCGAGCTTCGGCAGTGCAGCCCTTGTAGTTACAGTTATACCTGCGCGATGTAATCCATACACTACGATAAAACATCGTCAGCAACAAAGTTGACGGCACTCTATATTATCCTTTATGCTATAGGGGAGAGGAAGGGAGAGCGAAAAAGATAGGGGAAAAGGATGAATGTATAATGGTAAACAGAGGCGCACCTGCCTCCATTCAGGCTTTTCCTCTCCCATTTCTTTCTTCCTTTGGACAGGGCTAGGGCGTAAAACTAACTAACCGGGTCGGGTCTGCTAGTCAGTCAATAAAACTGTTTATTTCGCACAAAGATTTATAGCCAGGCTTTTGCTGAAAATGTTTTATGAACACATCACTCGTATTTTTCTACTTTACTTTTGAAATGAAACTTGCATCTTCCATTATGTATATTTGTTATTTCTTATACAAACTTCCAATACTAGGAAGTGTCATATGTCTTGACGCCACTGCTGCTCAACGGGAATTAACTGCTTTTTCGACATTTTCGTAATGGCTGGACTCCCCAGCAAACTCAATTTTCTTCGAGCGGAACCATCCATGATTGGCTGATGCTACAAACACTACCAACCTATCAAGTATCAACCAATCATGGCTCTTCTGACAGTTTGCCAACCAAAAAAGTCAAAAACACGTCTTAATTTTTAAAAGTAAGTATCTATTAATAAACACGACACTTTAATTTTTTTACTTTATAGAAAACCTGCCCAAATATGCACGATTAGTAGGTCCATTACAGGTAAAATATTTATTAACCTGAAAAAGGCCAACACATGCATAATATGCATAATGAAAATATGCATTTGCATATAGTCAGTTCTCTAATTATGATCAATATAGGTGAATAACTTGTATTCGAACACAATTTCGTCATTCTCCCACACTTCCGGGTAATTTGCAAGTTTGATTGTTGGCAACACTAAGCTGGTTTTGTGTATTGATTGCATCTCAATAATTTTATCGAAAAAGCAAAAAATTTGTGGAATAATAACAAGCTTACTTGTGAAAAGTGATCCCCTGAGTTTTTTTTATCAAACTACTATGATTCCGACAACTTTTCACAACGCAAGACGGCATTTTTTTTTTTTCTAAGCGTCTTGGGCGACGTCCGGAGCAGTAATGGCAGGCGATAGACTTCCTATGATGTGAGTGTGTGCGTGTCCGCTTGTACTTATTAGCGTTCCGACTTCCTAAGGGTACCTCGGTTCGGGATCAATTGGGACTCCGTCCTTCTTTTTTTATTAGGTCCATGTTTTTTGTAGTAAAATTTTAAAATGTATCGAGTTTCTTCATTAGATTCACTCATCTTCACAGTGCGAAAAACAAATAAAAATCACACATTTTCCTAATTTGAATATGGAATTATCTTCTTTAAAATTTAAACTTTTAATGATAAAACCAGCCAGATACAAATAGTAGATACAGACAGACAGACGGACAGACAGACTGACAAAAATTAAAAAAATGTATACTTAGACACTTTTTTTGATTGTAAATACATACACAGAATACAATACAACACCCAGCACCAGAACAAACATCGATGTTCATCACACAAATGTTTGTCCCAGGTGGGAATTGAACCCACAATCTATAGTTCAGAAGGCAGAGCCATTACCAAATGAGCTATCAAGGCCATCAAAATGGAGCCCTCAAAAAAAAATTCTATATATTATCTTCAATGTACAGATTTGGACCTGTTACAGTTTTATTATAAGTAATATAGATAGATATATTATATAAGTAATAAACCGGGCACCATAATATTATTATAATAGGGATATATTTTTCACGGAGTTTCATCTGGACTTGTTTATCTTTGACAAACTCTAGCTCATTGTCAAACCTACGAGTGTGGCGCCCCAGGTGGCTCTTATTAATAACTTTGTGTCCAACGCTCAAGGCCATTGGCGCATGTTAAACTCTTAACGTTTATCGGTCTCGCAGTTCTACTGTACTTCAATTTACTTAATAAGAATGCACCATAGACTACTTAGGAGATACTACAGGCAATGTACTCGTGGTCCACTCAACTGAATTTGACATTTCTTTGTAGGTAGTCTAAGCATTTTCTTATGTTTAAACTACTCTGTGGTTTGAAAGGTTTAAACTATGTACTTACAGCCCAACTAGAAAAGAAGCGGAACTAGCGTTTTTTTTAAATAAAAAGCCTCATTGAAAGGACAAGTCAAAGTTAATCGAGCTGTTGCGTAAAGGCACGTATTGTCCTTTGCGTAAAAAATACGCACCGTGTGTTCGCGTCCTAACATACTAAAAATACGTAGGTGTTTTTTATACAGAATCAAACGAAAAACCAGCAAGTAGCTACGTACCTACTTGTAATTTAAGCTTCTCGGTTTACTTGAACTTTGAAGGATAAGTATATAACATTACAAAAGATTGTGCTACTGAGTGTTGTCCGTTTGTATTTTTGTTTGGTTTGTTAGTGGCTTTCACGACAAAACGGCGGACCCGATTTGTATGTAATTTAGCAATTTAATGCTAACATGGCATGTATTTTTTAGAAAATTCAATGTTTCTTTGGTTAACGGATGAAAGGCGTATCTGTGTGCAAAATAGATACCTACGAACAACAATAATCTTTGGAAAGTCAAAGAGAAAAAATAAACTCTTTTCGGTGTCCTAGCACTTACCTACCTAACTCTTAAAGCTGACTTACTAACGTGTTTACTCTTTGTAAGGTTTATTATTATTATTCACTCATTTATTCATTTCATTCATTCATTCATTTAGGTTCTTTTACAATATTGTTATAAAGATACATTACAAAAATACTATCAAAAAATCCTAAACCTAGAGTGCCGCCGGCAGCGGGGCAGGACCCAAGCTACCGGTGGTTAGGGCTGCAGAGTGAGGAACCTCCTGACAATACGTGCCGTGTCAAGGAGTACTGCCTTCTGAATCTGACCCTTGACCCAACCGTCTAGCGAGAGCCTCTCGAGGTGTTGGTCGAGGCTTATTATTATTATTATTATTTATTGTGTCTGGGTGTTATATTGTATTCTATGTATGTATTTACAAACAAAAAAGTATCTAAGTATCAGTTATCTGGTTCCCATAGTGCAAGCTATGCTTAGTTAGGGACTAGATGGCGCTGTGTGAAATGTCCACACATAATTATATTTACTATTAATTAATTATTTTATTTATTTTTTATTATGAATTGTTGTTGACGATATTCGTAGACAAATTAAAATCCGTATTCAAAATTACACAAATTTTATTCAAAATAATCATATTATTCATACACATTGAGGTAAAAATAGAAAAATTATTAATCAAATTGATTGATTAAAGTAAAATATTACACATTCAAGTATCATTTGAATAAAACAAAACGATAACATCCGTAAAGCTACGTAGCTCATAAAAAATAAGATAAACCCCTTTAGACCCGAACGATGCAGATTATAAAATACTTTACAATTAAATAAAAACACCTTTTTCTTTTTTTCATTTAGCTGTCAGAAATAAAATATCTTTCGATTGAGACATGACTACAATAGTTGGTAAACTAATAAGCGAATAAATAAAACGTGGTTATTTCGGCGTTCAATTTTTTTCGTCCCTTCTTTCTATTCTATAAAAGGTGATTTGGGCAGCGAGTACTGGCGCACCTGCCTCCTTTCACCTTCATCCATTCATCCTTATCCCTTATCTTTTTCCCTCTTCCTTTAGACTGAGATAAGAGGCGTAAAACTAATTAACCCTTGCGAAGCCGGGGCGGGGCAGCTAGTCGATGTATAAATGTAGATAAGTATTTTAAATTATAAAGTAAAAAAGACACTTTAATTACCTACGTAAAGTATGATTATGTGTCTTATCGTTCCATTTTATTTATCCATTATCTATTTAGATGATTATTAATTATGAATAGGTGTCCCTACTGATCGTAAAATCACGAAAAGATTACTATTATCCTGAAAAGAATAAGTTAGAAATATCACAACGACTATAGGAGCGAGCCTTGCTCGCGAGTGTAGATGGTAGAAAAAACCATATCAATGATTCATATTTGTAGTATGAAATCACTTAAAATGTACTTGGCAAATCGGTGGGAATGGGAAATACTATAGAGTAAGTAAACATAATAGTAATATAAATTGTAGTAAGAAGAATTTTCTAAATCTGCGTCGCGGAGCCCAAATAAACAATAATAACAACATAAACAAATGAATAAGAAATATATTGGATTAAAACGTAATTGATAAACTTATCCTTACTTAATAGATTATAATGTATTTTGTGGTACCATTAAAATAGAAGCTAACGGCGAATCTTATCATTTTCCAAGTCCATCAAATTGTGATGATCGCACAGTCATAAACGCAGCTTATTCAAGAAAAAAGTTGTGCATGCTTCGCAAATGATGGCATGCCCAAGGAAGTTGGACGTATGAGATTTTTTTTATATATATAGTTTGGCTCCACACATAGCGTATTTAGCCAGAGTCAAGTATTGTAATTTTTCATCGTGTAAAATCTTAGTCACAGTCTGGGTAGTCATAGTCTAGTCTAAGTAATGCCCCAGTAAAGTGGTGGCGACATTACTAGAAGCTTCTATGGAGTTTTGGAAGCAACACGAAAAACCACGTTTCACCCACCACATTATATCATTTGTATTAAGTGCTGAATTACGAGCATGAGTGTGGAGTTGTGGACTCATGCTCGTAATTCAGCACTTAATGCGTAAAACGCCACCAATTTTAAACATTAACACTGGAAAACGTACAAGTTTTGAAAAATAATACAATGCAACGCCGTGAACTTTTCCGCGTTCCCGACAAAACTCTGAAAGTGAGGTTGCGTTCCGTTTTCGTAATCTTTGATAGGTACATAGATGGCGCCACCCTTGGCTTGAAACACCGCGAAAACGTGCCTTTCAACTTGCGTTATTTTTGCGTCACTTCACTGCCAAGGATATGTGCGAAAGCACATGATTTCGGCCACATATCTTTCTAGTAAAACAATACGATTTATTCATTGAATACCGGCCTTGTGAATCATAACAGAATAAAAATAACCGAATGAGACGATATCGCGAAAATGGAAATACAGAGGCACAGATACCTAATATAACCAGAAGGTAAGTGTTATGTCAAAAATATAAAAAAAATTGTGTATTTCCTTCTCGGCTGTCAAACTAGCTCTAGAATAGAGCCAACTAAAGTACTCATTGAGACTTTTTAAATGACATGATATTACGCCACAAGATTTTGGAATTTTAGGACACGTTTAGTATCTTCAATATCAAAAAAAAACACTATAGCTGTTAATAAAATAAGCATCGCCACGCTACCTCTCGTCGGTCATCATGTCAATTGGTCATATAAAAACAAAACTCTGTCACATCATCTCTCAGGCACGCCAAATTTTGCGTTAAACATTTTGATACGGGTAGTTAATTTTAGTACATCGCTAACTCCAAAAAGGCAGTGTCAAATTTGTTAGTACGATTTCGCATTTTGCGCACATTGTAAAGATTTTTTTATTCTACTTGTATAAAATCTAAGATACTTCCTATGCCTACCTGTAAGACAATTCTACTGAAAAAATATACTTTTCATTCTACAGTAAGATTCTATGAAATATCATTGTTTTTAATTATATAAGATCTATTATTATTCTACCTTTGTTCTACGTATGGCATACAAGTATTTCAAATAGTTACATTACACAATACTGCTTCCAACTAAAAACAAATGAATACACTATTTTTTATTCAATTTCCGTAGATACAGTAAACGAGTTCCATTATTTTTCACGAAGAAAAATAAGGATCATTATCAGAATAAATGTCGTAGATAAAATATTATGATTACAATTATAGCACTTTTTTATTGACTGTACTTTTTTCACTTTTCAATGTCGTTTTTTAGAATCCCATTTCACCAACGACTTATTAAGCCGATTAAGAAACAACAAACAAAATGTATGAATGAACTCTTAAAATGAGTGAGTTTGTACTTGTTTGTACCTTCTATAAACTATTTTTCTTCAAATTTTTTTCTTTTTATTATGGCTTTTGAGGGGTTGCCAAGATTTTAGCAATATCACGTGGATACGGTATAAAACCAACGATGGCGATTGTTTGGTGAAAGCAGAATTTTACACGGCGGAATTTTTTACTCGGGCATGACACGTGTCTACTGTCATTTTTGACGTTCAATTGAACATCTAAAACGTCAAAAATGACAGAACATTAGACACTCAATTCCTGTCAATTGCGGGTGACCTTTGATAAGGGAATAGTAGAGGACATGACACATGTCATGTAACTCCGCATTTTGCGAGCACAGTATGGCGCCGATGCCACCCACTATACATCCAAACCTCAACTTGATTACACTAAAACAACGAGAAAGAAATCTTAAATACTCTTTGGTGCTCGCCATACATGCACAACATGGCGGTTGTGCCGCAAGGCGGTCTTTGTACAGATACCTTTGTGGCGCATCCTTACTATTCCCATATCTAAAAGGAGAATGCACTCAAACAACACACTATACTTGTGATTGCTAAGATGCAACTGGCTGAAAAACCATCTAGCTGTTTTCTAGCTAAAACCAGTTCAAACCAGTTTCTAGTTCGGCTTGTAATAAGTCGTTGGTACCGGGGTTGGTAGGCGGGCTACGTTCAACACAGCTAGCTCGAGAGTCCTACACTTGAGCCGCTGCAGAACGCTTTCCTCTCGGATCGCGTCCTAGAAAGCTGCCACTTCCTTTTTCTTGCTCGTCGCCGCGGCCAATGCGGGCTCTTCTGGAACAAAGGGAAGGGGTTAATCGAAGTGGAACATTTGGGATTTTGATGGAATATTGAAAATCGACCGAATATTTCACTGTGAAGTGCTCGTTAACGTGTTAGAGTATAAGAAAATAGTAGCGTCTACTTTATATGCCTACACTTGCAAACAACTTCAAAAGGAATATAGATCTTACCAGCAGGGCCACTAGAATGCATTCTCTTCAGCACAGCCGACAGGTCAAGGCCAGTCAGCGTCTTCAGTGCGGGTGGTATGCCGCTGGCAAAAACAAGTAATATGTCCAACAAAGTTTGCAAAGGAATATAGCCTCTTACCAGCAGGGCCACTAGGATGCATTCTCTTCAGCACAGCCGACAGGTGCAAACCAGTGAACGTCTTCAAAACGGGCGGTATGCCGCTGGCAATAACAACTAGTAATATGTCCAACAAAGCTTGCAAAGGAATATAGCTCTTACCGGCAGGGCCACTAGGATGCATTCTCTTCAGCACAGCCGACCGGTCAAGACCAGTCAGCGTCTTCAGAGCGGGTGGTACGTATGCCGCTGACAAGAACAACTCGTAATATGTCCAACAAAGCTTGCAAAGGAATATAGCTCTTACCGGCAGGGCCACTAGGATGCATTCTCTTCATCGCAGCCGACAGGTCCAAACCAGTCAACGTCTTCAAAACGGGCGGTATGCCGCTGGCAATAACCACTAGTAATGCGTCCAGCAAAGCTTGCAAAGGAATATAGCTCTTACCGGCAGGGCCACAAGGATGCATTCTCTTCAGCACAGCCGACAAGTCAAGGCCAGTCAGCGTCTTCAATGCGGGCGGTATGCCGCTGGCAATAACAACTCGTAATATGTCCAACAAAGCTTGCAAAGGAATATAGCTCTTACCGGCAGGGCCACTAGGATGCATTCTCTTCAGCACAGCCGACAGGTCAAGGCCAGTCAGCGTCTTCAGAGCGGGCGGTATGCCGCTGGCAATAACAACTCGTAATATGTCCAACAAAGCTTGCAAAGGAATATAGCTCTTACCGGCAGGGCCACTAGGATGCATTCTCTTCAGCACAGCCGACAGGTCAAGGCCAGTCAGCGTCTTCAGAGCGGGCGGTATGCCGCTGGCGAGGCGAGCCATGTCGCCGGTAGCGCCCGAGTCTCCAACTAGCACGATCTCATCTGTCTTTGCCAGTGGAGCTGACACTTCTGCTGCGATCTGCAAGGAAATGTCATTCGATGTTAATTTTTTTATCCCTAAAGACACGGTTCATGGTCGCCACTCGAGAACCTTTCTTCCCCACCTCTACCTCCTTTTTCTTCATCTCAGATTAAAATTAGTTAAATTAAATACTTAGATATCAAATTAATAGATATATACATCACACACAGCGTCATCTAGTCCCAAATACTTAGATACGTTTTGTTTTGTAAATACATATAGAATACAATATAACATCCAGACACAGAACAAACATCAAAGTTCATCACAAAAATGTTTGTCCTGGGTGGGATTCGAACCCACAACCTATATACAGTTCAGAAGGCAGCGCTACTACCAACTGAGCTATCAGGCCAGTCAAAAAAAAAACAATCTAGATCACTCCAAGTCATCATCAATCATCAAAATTACGCCGTCATAAAGGAGAACAGGAGTTGCGAAATAATTTTAGAGGTCACCTTTTTCTTATCGATTTGTGATAATGCGTAATCCTTCAGATATTGAAGATAATGGAAGTGCAACGTTACTAGAAGTACTAAAACATTTTTATATTTTCATCATACAATTTCCTATAGGAAAATTTAGGTGTGATGCAACAGCTTCTTTTATCTAAATCTCTTGGAATAAACTGCAGTAGTCCAAAGTCCTACATGGTCCTGGTATCATTATTATGTTATCGTACGATTTGCAACAGTATCTATATACATATATTTATGATTCACCTACATCTAATATCAAGAAAAAAATGAAGTAATCAGCTGTGGGGTACCTTGATTGCAATGCAACTGAGGAAATTTCATACCTAATCTGAAAATTTTCATAGTAACTATGCACATACACTACGTATTGAAAGAGACTGTTACATCCATTACCTATATTTCTATCAGTTGCAATTAAGTTCCGTGAATGTATAAGCTCCGGAACGAGGAGATCCGCAGGAGAACTAAAGTGACCGATATAGCTCTTAGAATTTGCAAGTTGAAATGGCAATGGGCAGGCCACATCGCTCTTAGAACTGACAACCGATGGGGAAGAAAGGTTCTTGAGTGGCGACCACGAATCGAAAGACGCAGCGTAGGCCGGCTCCCTACTCGGTGGACCGACGATTTGGTGAAAGCCGCGGGGAGCCGATGGATGCAGGAAGCAAGCAGACGCTCAAAGTGGCACTTTTTGGGGGAGGCCTATGTTCAGCAGTGGACGTCTTCAGGCTGTTGATGATGATGATGATGATGATAACAAAATAAGAAAATGAATATAAGTACGGCTGAATTGACTTGAATGAATGGCACGATGAATATTTACACCACTGACCGGGTACTTATACTGGGTGTAATTGAATTCACTAGCATCCTTTGAAACTAGTACCTACTCCTGACACCGGTCACGTGTGGACCAAAATTTATGAAATCTAACGCATCGATTTGGTACTGATAATAACTACAAAAAATTAGATAATTCACTTAATTAACTGCTGGAGTACAAAATTAAATTAAAACAGTTAGTAACGCTTATAATTATGGCATACAAGGTAAAAAAAAAACTTTTAAAAGTATCAAAATCAATCGTGCCAACTACGTTAGGCGCTGCGGCAGTCATCAAATTTTCAATAAAAATATTTTCATTTGCCCTCTTTACTCATTAATATTGATCAATGTACCATCATGCAATGTAGGCTAATGAATTCAATTGCATCCTGTATATATCACAGACTAACAATAGGTCTGTGTTCTGTATGTACCTATTCCTTATAATATTATCAGAAAAGTAAATGATCACCCCCAAAAATTGGGTAAGGAACGGATTCACGTGGCGCTTCTAGTTAGTCTTTGACGACCATAAATTGTTAATTAAGCAATATACATAAAAATAATATGTACGAAAAATATGCATTGGGTTTTTTTTATATTTGACTAGGCTAGCGTTTGACCACAATCTCAATTTTTTGGGAAGCAGGCACTACTTACTTACCTGCGTAGTTATCAGAGACTTCAACATGTCCATACTTAGACATATTTGTGGATGAATGGAAGGCAGTTGAAACAATATTACTTAAGAGCCAATACAACGCCAAAATGCTTAAAATGGCTTAGCTTGAAGCAGTGTCCTGTCAACAATATTGCAACAATGACTTTGAAATGAATATATGGTAAAGTTCAGGACTAATGCTACTGCAAATGTATAGTGAAAACACGAATTAACAAAATTTTCTCGATAGAAAAAAATTACAAAGTTACCTCCAAACCATACAAATAAACAGTGATTATTCAATGAATACTTGAAATAAGATCATGAAACTTTGTGTAGTAGTTGAACTAAATATAATGGAGGGCTTATGTATAGTGGATTTTTAAAATACCCATTATATTCAGTGTAATAATAAATTACCTAAACTATTGCGCATTGGAACCATTTTAACTTAGACCGCCCCTGCCGCTCGGCCCCTGCCTCATCCCCGCTTTGGCCTAGTACTATATATATCTATTCTGTGGCTTTGGCTTGAATTCACGCTGGCCTTGCACAAGTCCTTAAATATTGTGAACAAGACTGATTTTTTTTTTTTTTTTTTTATGCGGTTGAATGACGCGACGAGCTAGTCGTTCACCTGATGTTAAGCAACACGGCCGCCCATAACAGTTGCAGTGCCACTCGGAACTTTAAAACGATAAAATTTCGCGTGACACTGCACTGCGCACGTCATCCTGAGACATCACACAGTCTAGTAATCAGATTACTAGGCAGGGTGATCAGATCATAAAGTCTCATTTGCCCAGTAATTTCACTAGCTACAATGCCCTTCAAACCAGAACACAGTAGTGCTTGCACACTACTGCTTGGCGGCAGAATAACTGGCAAAGCGGTGGTACCTACCTAGACGAACTTTGCAGAAAAGTCCTACCACCTATTGATACTAGGTTAGTGTTAAACTTATTATAGTGTTATATATTGTTACTTTTGTTTATAATATCACATACTAAAGTAGGTAACTACTATATACTTAGTATAGGTAGATATTTTATTTATTAGTTGTAAAGCTTTTTTGGTTACCTGATGTTTTGTTTTGATTTTATTTGTTTATTTGCAAGTAATGTGTAGGCTAACATTTTAGCATTAATTCTTTAAACTAGTTTAAGTGTAAATAATAATTTTAGAATGATTAATTTTGTTATTTAATAAGTGATAAAATGTAACGCATTAGACCTGTTCTGTAATGTTATGTTTTATGTTAAATGGTAATAAATAAATAAATAAATAAAATAAATTAGTGCTTTCGTAAGTTTTCGCGTTTATTACGTGGATAAGGAATACGCAATAAAAACAACTAGTCATACTGACTGGAGTATAGGTATTATCTTTTTTGTGATATGAGTATGAGTAATTTAATGATAATTATCTGATAATTATCAATTACGGTCTGGCTAAGAGATGAATAGAGTGTGATTCAAACTTACGCTCTATAGCGGAGACCTAATATGTTCAGCAGTGGCTGAGTCACCTTCAGGCTGTCAATCATGATGATGATCAATTCGTGGTAGTTAAATTTTCTAAGTAGTCTGGGACCTACACTGACAACCAGGCGCGGATACAGGCGGGGGCGCACGGGGCGCCCCCCGACCGGCGTAGGCAGTCTAACGCCAAGCACGGTTATTACCAGGAAGATATAGGTGCATGGAATTCATCATTTAAAGAAAAGAGCATAAACTATTGGTCTTGTATCGTATACTTATGTGTTTTACCACCACATCCTCTTTCCTTCTTGGACTTCCCTACTATAATGATTTGTGCGCCCTCCCTTAAGTAACTTCTGTATCCGCCTGCTGATTGCTGACAACTTTCAGTGGGAGACTGCGCCTGTAGCAGCGCTAGTAGCAAGGTATACCCGAATTCTTTATCTAGTCTGCGCATTGCGACATTTTTGAAGATACTAAATAACTGAATATACTCACTAAAAAATTGGCTACACTGTCATGAATAATATTACAGATGTTTAACAAAAAATATCATATTAGATCTAAACTAGATTTCACAAATAGAACAGTATCAAAGTTTTTTTTATTTCGCTATTTGAGCTATTTGTCGTTGCGGAGTTACGCAGAGTATCTTCATAGTCCATGGTATATTAAAATACTTAGGGAATATCTATTAAAGGGTTTATAAAGGGTGGGTTTTTTGATCCATAGTACGAACAGTATTTGATTTGTTGACTTGTGACGAGCTTGAAAACCGTACGAGAAACCGGGAGCTAGACAGGAAGTGCTACGCGAATGGGTACTTTTTAGGGACCTATCAGTGCTCCACTGGTATAAGGTCACTAAAGCACTTAGGGTGGGTTTTTTCATCCGTAGTTAGGGTAACTAATGGTTTAGCAATTTTGACCATTGGTCAAAATTGCTAAACCATTAGTTAAAAAACCCACCCTAAGTGCTTTAGTGACCTTATACCAGTGGAGCACTGATAGGTCCCTAAAAAGTACCCATTCGCGTAGCACTTCCTGTCTAGCTCCCGGTTTCTCGTACGGTTTTCAAGCTCGTCACAAGTCAACAAATCAAATACTGTTCGCTCATTGGTTGAAAACAGCCGATGATGAACAGGAAACCAATGAGCGTTCAGTATAAATTGGTGAGCCAAGTTGACACGAATTCAACAAACGTACACGAACCCAGAGGAAAGTGTTGCTTTGGTAAGTTCCATTTTAATAGGCTTTCGTATAGATAGGGGTAATATTACCTTAGGAAGAGCCTCAAGAACCAGCGCCATGATGGCAGCGTCTCCATACTGCTTGTAGACCTTGGCCTTCGCCAGCATTCTCTCCGCGTCTGCTTTACCGACGTCTCCAATAGCGGTGGCCTCTGCCAGACCGAGCACCTTGATGCGCTCGCCGTCGGCTTTAGCCGCTTCTACTGTTTGGGTACTGAAAAAGAATCATTTCAATCATTATTGTATTATTGTTTTTAGTTTATGTGGGGATAAGCACGATGGTAGGCATAACTCTACTTCCCATGGTGATGATAAAGGCATGACCGTAGGCAGGGGGGGGGGGGGGGGTTTGGGGATTCCAACCCTCCCGAAATCAGCGCTGGTCCAAGGGTAGAGCAAGAATGTTTGAATTGCCATATATATTTTTTGAAATACAATACGGCAAACATAAAAATTTTGGCGCTCGCTGCGCTAGCGCTTTTGATATTGCTACTATATTTTGTTTTATAACAAGCGCGTTTGTAATGACTGATATGTAATTCAGGTTTGAATTGCCATACGTGCTTTATGAAATACAATACGGCAAGTATAAAAATTTTTGCGCTCGCTCCGCTCGCGCTTTTGATGTCTCTGCTGTATTTTGTTTTGTAACAAGCGCGTTTGTACTCAGTGAAATGTAATTCATGTTTGAATTACCATACGTGTTTTCTGAAATACAATCTGGCATTTATATGACAATTTTCGCGCTCGCTTCGCTCGCGCTTTTATTATTTCTACTGTATTTTCTATTATAACAAGCGCGTTTGTGCTGACTGAAATGTAATTCATGTTTGAATTACCATACGTGTTTTTGACACCGTTTAAAAACAAATATTTATGAGTTTGCTTCTTATAGGTAACTACTTAGATTAGATGTATGGAGAGCTGATAAAATTAGTAGGCGTAAAATCTATCTTACCTCTCGAGTGCTGCGAAAGATTTCATACTGATTTCATAAGCTCTCCATACATTTACGTGTATAACAAGCAGTTTTTCAGTTTTTCGCCTTGTATATGCTCATCATAACTTTGTACCTAACCAATATGTCAATAAATAATTGTATTTATACCTGTACCTACTTACTTACTCTTTTTTACACTTTCATTTTATGTTATTTTATTTCATTTTATTGCATGCTTTTCACTGGAAGTCTATTCTATAGTGTTTCTTTTTGTGTGAATTGTCTTGTATAACCTAGGTACTTCAAAAATGTAATTGTGTGAGTCTTGAATTAAATATGTATTTTCTTTTTCTTTGCATTACAGCTGTTTTAAATGTCTATAAAGAACCTAAAATATCTCATAGATATTAGTTTCCAGTACATGTTTACAAAGTTTTCGTGAGTGATCATGATTGTAAGATCCCACAAACACAAACATAAAAACCAAACTGGTAATTTGCTTTCGAGTTATTACACACAGAATTTATTAGAATACACAAAAAAAACACGTGTGGTGTTTTTATTGTTGAATAAGTTACCGTTTCCCTTCAGCTATGGTCTGTAGACGGTACGCCTCAGCTTCGGCCGGCAGTCGCACGGTCGATATCAACTCCTCTTCACGGCGCATGATCTCTTGTTGCTCCACCTGTCATAACACATAAGTAATAATTTATTTATCTATTTTTTATGTAATGTGTTTAATAATGAGTAGTTATTAGAGCAATTTTGTAAATCGCTCGATCGTGATTGTAAGCGAAGCGCCTGGCATTATAACAAAAGCAATGAGCAAGTCTCTACGTCAAATATTAGTAAAATTTGTGTTCGATAAATATTGGAGAAGGTGAAATGGCAAACTAGTTTAAAAACTAGACTAATAGGACTATGTGGTAGGACTTTTCTGCAAAGTTCGTCTAGGTAGGTACCACCGCTTTGCCAGTTATTCTGCCGCCAAGCAGTAGTGTGCAAGCAATACTGTGTTCCGGCTTGAAGGGCATTGTAGCTAGTGAAATTACTGCGCAAATGAGACTGATAAACTGATTTCAAAGTCTAGAAATCTTTTTTAGACTGTGATGTCTCAGGATGAAGTGTGCAGTGCGCAGTGTCACGCAAGACTTTAATTTAGAGTTCCGAGTGACACTGCAATCAGGTATGGGAGGCCGTGACGCTTACGGCTTAACACCAGGCAAACGACTAGCTCGTCACGTCATTCGATTACATAAAAAAAATGTATGCCTTAGTATTATTTTTCTTTATTATTATTTAGCCCTTTCTGCACTTTGGACGCTTATCATAGGGGTAACCACCAACGCTTGGCAGGCGGCTTGGTGAACGCAGAAGATTTAAATGTACCGAAAAGAATGCTGCTGCCCATTCCCTGGGTATTCCCTTAGCCGGCTCTTAGGGCACCCACGGGAAGAGATGGCCCTATTTGCATACCACCGGGGCCACACGGCCACAGTCTCTCAGTCAGGTAATCTTCTTCTTCTTGTGTAGACAAGTGGTCACAGGCCTGCTGTCAGAATTTTTTAGACCGCCCAAAGGCTTCTGACTTGGTTTAACGACTATTGTCGTACAACAATAGCCGGGACCGACGGCTTAACGTGCCCTCCGAAGCACGGTAGCGCTCAGTTGAAAATACCACTTTTTGCTGTAGCGGTCACCCATCAGAGTAGTGACCGCAGCGAACGTTGCTTAACTTTACCGATCGGCTAGAAACGGCTAGTCGTGCTTCGCTATGAGTGCTACTAGTCAGGTAATAAAAAATTGAGTTACCTCAATCTGTTTGCGACGCTCGACGACCTCGATCTGTATCTCTTCGTTTCGGATTCTCTGCTTTATCTTCGCAGCTTGCAATTCGTACGCCAACGCGGCTTCAGCTTTCTGAAATATTATTAACACCGCATGAATTGGTATTTTGCCTTTTTCCAATAGGCTAGTTGCCTGCTATTAAAAATTAACAAGTAAATATTCATTTCATAAAGTTGGTTAAAATTAATGGAATAATTATTGAAAAAATATAAGTAAAATCGGTAAATAAATTACGGAGTAATAAGCTTTTAAACTTTCTGGAGCTCATATGCACGAGCTAGTAGGGAACAAATTGAATTTCTAAGAGAGGCCATGGTTGAGCGCATTGATCTGGCCTTGCAGGTAGTCTCCAATTGGGGCAATGCCAATCTGGTCAAATTTAATGCGTCCAAGACCCAGGCGTGTCTATTTACCGCTAAAAAGAGTACATTCCAGCTGACTCCCACTTTCCGGAATGTATCAGTAAAAGTATCTGACCACCTTGAGCTATTAGATGTTACGTTAACATCTAATTTAAACTTTGGCTCTTACATTGAGTCCATGGCTAAGCTGGCTGCAAGAAAGTTAGGGGTTCTCGGGAAGGTCCGCCGATATTTCACTCCTGCTGCCCTAGAACGGATGGTAGACAAAATTGTCTTTCCCCTGTTTACTCCCAAGTAAGTATGAAGAAAGTGACATAAAACGGGGTAAGACAATCTTGTCTACCGTCCGTGCTAGGGCAGCTGGACCGATGATATTCCTTCGATTCGCACAAAGCGGTTTGATTCAACATTTATAATCCGAGCAGCAAAGGAATGGAACACTTTACCAGCGTCTTTGTTTCCCGATAAGTACAATCTGGAGCTCTTCAAGTCGCGAGTGAATAGGTATCTTCTAGGCAAGCATGTACCATCGTAGACCGCGTCGTCACTTTCCATCAGGTGAGACTGCGACTACTTAGTTATAAAAAAAAGAACATGTCCTGGGTGAGATTACTTCATTTATTATTACGTCGCGAAGTACTTACGGCAGTGTTGATTTCCTGGTCGAACTGTGCCTTCTGTAGCTTATACATCCTGGAGTTGTCCTCTATCCTCGTATCCATTGAGTACTTGACGTCCATAGCACTCTTCTCGCATTCCGCTTCCTGAAAAACAAGAGTTCACGGTTATTACGACATCACAAAGCAATTAACTATTACTTAGCGTAGGACATTAATAGTATAATTCATCATCATCATCATCAAGCGGAAGATGTCCACTGCTGAACATGGACCTTCTCAATGGAACCCAAATTTGAACGGCTACTTAATTGAAAGTATTCCTCCCTAGCTCCTATCAGTTTTGACCAAATCGTAGGCTCAATTATACGTAGACGGGTACAGTACGTCTGAATCATCTGAATTATTATTATCTGAATGATAGGTAGGTAATGCATATTATAATCCCCTTGGTAAATATTAAATATGCGGTGGTAGCCAAAACTACCCAATAGGTCTTGGTATTGCTATCCAGATTCTGCATTATATCAAGCATCAACTTCTTGACTCCTTACTAACTTAGATCATAGCATACACCTATTCGCAGTCTGCAAGAAGAAGAAGACTAGCATAACTGCTAATTCCACTTATTCTGTCTGTGGTTAACACGATGGTGTAACACGATGCGGTACAAACATGGTACAAATGATTTTGTGCCAAGCTGCACTGTGGAAGGTAATCCTTCGTTAAGAAGATTACGTTGAATACTCGTAGCAGCTCAATACGCCACCAGCTCAAATCCTATTAACAACCAACAGCATACATCCTATTTGAAGCTTGTTAGTTGGATCCTTCATATATTGTGCGTTACACTTAATGACTATGGTAGCACTTTGTTAAATATGCAACCAAACCATAAGGAAGTCTAATAGCAGGGTGTTGATAAATCTGAGAATCGGATATAGAGGCATTGTGTAGTGACCACCACAATTTTTTTAAATGTAAATGTTTGATGTTACAGGCTAGTCATTCGGCGGATGTTAAGCGTCACGACCACCCATAAGGCTGCGTTTCCACCAGAGATGCAGGTTTTGTACATGCAAAACAAGATAAAAACGTGTGCTACGGATGTGTTGCGAGGGATGTGCTGCGAGGGGTGCGTGAAAACGCAGCCTAATATTGCACTCAGAACTCTATGTTATAACATTTTACGTGACACAGCACTACGCATGTCATCCAGACACACATCAGCACGTTATGCACATAGGTACCTAAGTATACGGTGACTATTAACGCATTTTTGGTGTGATCCCAGCACTGGCATTAGTTTTAGCTAGTTATTGGCATTGACCACGTCCTAACTTAAATAAATCGCGTGAGATAATGGTAGGGCAAGGAAGATAAGACAAAGAAACGTGGGCTATTTTCTCAAGGTAGAGCACTCTAGGAAGTCGTTGTCAGGAGGGGTTTTAGTTACTTACCCTAATCCCCGCGTCTCGATTCGCCTGAGCGACTCCCACGTCAGCGTCGCGCTTCACGTTCGCCGTCTGCGCTTTCCCCAAGCTGGCCAGGTACTGGACGTCATCGTAAACGTCCTTGATCGTAAACGACAGGATCTCGATGCCCATCCGGCCGACGTCTGGCGCTGCCACCTCGCGAACAAGGCCCGCAAACTGGTCTCTGTCTTTGTATACCTCTTCTACTGTAAGCGTTCCTGGAAGGAAGAAAATTTTGTGTTACATTGGTTTATCCAATGGATGTCGAACGAACGAACCCAGTACTGGTTCGAATTGTTACGCAAAACGTCAGCATTGACTGACGACTGATGATTAATCCGCAACTTATTTGGGAAAACATCAGCCCTTTTTATAAACGTAAGTTAGATTTAGTCAACACTTGTTTATTTTATGTGCCAAAGTGTCAATATGGTAAAGTGTCCAGTAAGGAAACTGTCAAATCGAGGAAACCGTCGAATTAGCGAAAGTAGCAAGTTAATTAATGTAGCCAATTAGAGAAAGTGTCGACCTGATACCAGACCCCTTAAAGTATCCTGTCAAATTTTCCCTATCGCGAAATCTCACGAACCAAAAAAGGACAGGGAATTTAATGCTTCGATTAATTTAACTAACATTAATTACAAGTAAGGCCCTTATAAGCCTAGAAAAGCCGATGCTAACTAAAAAAACAACATAAAAGAAAGAACGATCGATTGATTACGTATTGGCCTCAAGGGATTAGCTTAGCTAGATTAGTTAGCTATAGATTAAAGCCGATCGACCACCGCCTGCTAAACGAAGTTAGTTTAGATAGTTGATCCAGTTTTTCATACATGTGCGTCCACCGCAAACTATGCCACATGTATGAAAACTAGGTGGTAGGACTTTTCTGCAAAGTTCGTCTAGGTAGGTACCACCGCTTTGCCAGTTATTCTGCCGCCAAGCAGTAGTGTGCAAGCACTACTGTGTTCCGGTTTGAAGGGCACTGTAGCTAGTGAAATTACTGGGCAAATGAGACTTTATGATCTGATCACTCAGTCTAGTAATCTGATTACTAGACTGTGTGATGTCTCAGGATGACGTGCGCAGTGCCGTGTCACGCGAATCTATACTGTTTTAAAGATCCGAGTGATACTGCAACTGTTATGGGCGGCCGTGTTGCTTAACATCAGGTGAACGACTAGCTCGTCACGTCACTCAATCGCATAAAAAAAATAAAAAAAATGAAAACCTGGCTCAACTATCTAAACTAACTTCGTTTAGCTGGCGGTGGACGATCGGCTTAAGGGTGGGTTTTTTGATCCGTAGTTAAGGTAACCAACGGTAAAAAGTTCTAATAAATTTTGACCGTTGGTTAAAATTAGTTAGCATTTTTAACCATTGGTTAGGTTTTGGCGGGAACTCGAAAAAGTTCACGTCGTTTCATTGTATTATTTTTCTAAACTTGTGCTTTTTCCAGTGTTAATGGTTAAAATTGGTGGTGTTTTACGCATTAAGTGCTGAATTACGAGCATGAGTGTGGGCAAGTGATATAATGTAGTGAAACGTGGTTTTTCGTGTTGCTTCCAAAATTCCATAGAAGCTTCTAGTAAAGTCGCCACCACTTTACTAGGGTATGTCTTAGACTGAACTATGATTACCTGACTTAGACTGGACTGTGACTAAGACTTGAAGACTTGACTTAACACGTGAAATATTCCATAACTCGATGAATAATTACAATACTTGACACTGGCTAAATACACTATGTGCGGAGCCAAAATATAAGAAAAAAAAACCATTGGTTACCTTAACTACAGATCGAAAAACCCACCCTAAAAAAGTACTTTTAGTTGGTTTTTATCTGAAGCTTTTAATTACAGAACACAAGCTATTTTTGAGAAGCTATCCACTGGATACAAATCGCATAATCATTATAATGGATTGCGTACTGTACGATTCAATCGTACAGACTCTCTGACATCGACCCATCAATATAAAAAGCGGTGTAATGAAACCACAAAGCATTAAAATATATGACGCTTTGAAACGATTTTTTTTTCTTGCTCTGTGAATGAAACAAAGGGAAGAATTCATGTCGAAGGGATTTCGGTACGCACAATAAATTATGCAAACAGCCAGGACTCGGAACTTTACCGTCCAAACATAAATATTCATTTTCCTTCAAAATGCATTAATTGGCTTAGCAGGCAAATGGGATAATGCGAAAATTATCTGCATTAGACATTTGAACGCTAGGATAGCGCTCAATTTAGGCGTTGAGTTGGCGGATAGTCGGGGGACTCTCTGCCACACCCACACGGCCCCACACGTCTGGTGGGTAACCGAGGTGTAAGGTTGCCCACCCAATGGCGCAGAGGCCCGAAAGGGCCTACCGTCGGGGCGGGATAGTGAATGCTATCGCGACCCTATCTCGCCCCATCCCGGCGGCGGACGGATCACGGGGGGGTTTTAGTGGGTTC
This sequence comes from Ennomos quercinarius, assembly GCA_910589525.2. NCBI lineage: Eukaryota > Metazoa > Arthropoda > Insecta > Lepidoptera > Geometridae > Ennomos > Ennomos quercinarius. The sequence continues at coordinate 9,720,664 of OU342509.1, forward strand.
GAGTCCCACATACCCCCTGTCACCACCCCCGTGGTGGCAGGGAAGTGCGAGGGCATTTCCCCCCTCAAAAAAAAAAAAAAAAAAAAAAAGGAGTTGAGCAGACTTGCAAAGCAGACATTTACCCCTTGGGTGAACTATTTTTAAATTCCATTTCGCTTGTAAGTATAATCATATCTCACTCAATTTTAATATACCATTACCATTATGTCTGTGTCCATCTTATCATTTAATGTATCCAACAGTGGATTCATTCACAATTCACTATAATTTATTTTAGGAATCCACTGAACCACTTGAATCGGTTTGCCAAATGAAGTTACGTGATGTTACAGAAATTTCACTCTTATCACGTGAATATAAAGCTGGTTTTTCTTGAATACGTGGGTACAAAAAGGTAAGTATACCTTCAGGATCCCAACTGTTTGTCTTTCTTAGGATAAAAACCAGAAGGTCTGGGAGCAAAACGTAATGATTGCGGTCATGATGACTTAACCCGTTCAAACGTAATATAGATAGAGCAGGGAAATTTTATAGAGTAATGGTTCACTTTTATATTAAAACTCGAGTTGAGCGCTAAACTCTTAAACGGATCTGAGAGAATACTTACTTATGTTATTTTTATAGAACCTAGAAAGATAGATAGAAAAATAAAAAAATGCTTTATTATTTATTGCACATACTCATCATCATCAGTGTGTATCAGTCCACTGCTGGACAGAGGCCTCTCCTAACGCACGCTCCTGAGCCCGATCCTCGGCTAAACTCATCCAGCTGCCGCCAGCCACAGCGTATATCGTCGCTCCACCTTGACTTGAGGGAGCGACTTACTAACAACGGCTTAACTAAGACATTATTCATCCGATTGAGTTCCGGTTTTTTTTATTGGATAGCTAATGAATTGCTCGTTATGTCTGAAAAACATAATTTTTGCCTAAAGTGTATACTTCCGACGCTGTAATTAAAAATAGGTAATTTTTATCTATTCTATTTACATATAATTTAAAATATTTTCATAACTGTACTATTGAGCAAATGTTGTGTATTATAGCGTTATATGGCACTTAATTCTCTTTCATTTGACACCCCACACATGTATATAGGGTTCATAGAATAAGAAATATTCGCAATTTTCAAAATACGGCAGCCACCATTTTGATGACGTCATATCTCCGGATCCGAGTACTTTACAGGTGGGGTCCCGACGGTTTTTATCATAAAATAACATGTTTAACAACATACTAAAATTTGGTGCTGGTATCACAAAGTGAACTATTTTTCCCCTAAGCAAAGGCACTACTAGTCGGAGGGCGTCCTACACTACGTTTGCAAAGTCGCGACCTCCATTCAAGAACACGTCTACCCCAGCGGTCGTCAGTTTTGCGGCAAATGTGACCAGCCCACTGCCACTTCAGTTTGCTAATACTATAGGCTATGTCGGTTACCTTAGTTCTCTGTCGGATCACTTCATTTCTGATTCGGTCCCTCAGAGAAACTCCAAGCACAGCCCTTGATAAAGAGCATTATAATCAAGCAGCAATGTAACTAACTACTCGTAAGTTTAAGTATCGAAGGATAGAATAAACTGCATTGCATGCCATGATTTCGGGTTTTCGACGACTAAGTACCAATACCTCCTATATTGATTTTATTTTCTTATTAGATAGCAGATATTGCTAGTTCGTCACCGTTATGCCTTTTGCAAAATGCAGCACATTCTGCGTCCAGCGCATATTTTCCATCTAGTTCCAGTGCGCATATAGAATATTATATTCTGTTTTTCCTACTTAAACTACAATTATAAAATAGTACATATTCTGAATATGTATATACCAACGTACCAATAGGTAATAGAATAGAATACAATAATTATTTTAAACTCACTTTGTAACGTTCATACACGTCAGCCCAATGGTAAGCGACAGGGGTACCAGCGCAACCCGTAGTATTTCCATCATTACACTCGTTTAAACACTTATTTACACACAAATCACTAAATACTTTGGTAAACAGTACATTATGTTTGGAAGACTATGAATCACTACACTACTTGCAATTAATGTTTTAACACTTTTTATTTGCTTTGTAAATAATACGTATCTTGTTTATAACACTAAAGCCTGTTAAATAATATACAAAACGATTAATTAATTAAATATTGGAGGCACTCTCTCTCAAACAAGACACAGATCTCTTTCTCTATCTAACAAGATATAAGTAAATTAAATTTTCGAATAAAAACAAATTGGTGGGAAAACTCATGAACGAAATAAACCCACAGTTTCTTTAAAAACGCGGAGAACATAAACGGATTTACTAACATAATCATGTTATGTAAAATATAAGTCTGCCCTCATAGTGAAGAACGCGGTAACAACGTTTTTGGCAAAATTGAGTTAGATACATATTCGGAATCGCCAAAAAAATATCTATTTTCTGTTCTTTCTCACGTATCAAAATTCCACCTGGAACCCAAAAAACTCAAGAAGTAATAATAATGCAGCAACTCGACTACTCGCAACTTTTTTTTTGCGATTTTCTCGAAAACATGTTCTACCTACTTACTGCATTTTTCATAAGGATGGCAAAAGTACCTACTCTTCATTTTAATAAAAAAATTGGCAGGGAACCCCATATACGAAAATTACTGTTTCTTTGAAGCGAGGCAAGGAAAAAAGTTTAACAATAATACCCAAGTATATTGATATAGATTAATAATGGACTGAGACAGAAAAAACAAGATCTTCAACAAAATAAAAATTAAACGCCTATGACGTTTGTGGAACACGGGTATCGTCTACAGTGAGACATAACAATAATTGCATCTATAAATACCAACAAACAAGTTTTTTTTTTTTTTTTTTTTTTTTTTTTTTTTTTTTTTTATTTTTTTATTTTATTTATTTGTTTTACAAAACAACAGAATCTTAAGCTAAATAACATCATTCTGCCAAACTGCTGAGCAGTTTGTCGGCAGACACAAACTCTCATTTTTCTTCCTGACCGAGCTTTATAATTGACACTTTTACTTATCAAATATAGATTTTAGTTTTATAAAGCACTACAAGGAAGCTGTTTATGTTAAAAACAGGGTCATTTTTTTTTTTTTTTTTTTTTTTTTTTTTTTTTTTGTGTCAATCACAAACCTCACTCGGTAGGATTATGTGATGGAATGACGTGACGAGCTAGTCGTTCACCTGATGTTAAGTGACACGACCGCCCATAACAGTTGCAGTGTCACCCGGAACTTTAAAACAATAGTTTCGCGCGACACTGCACTGCCCACGTCATCCTGAGACATCACCCAGTCTAATAATCAGATTACTAGACTGAGTGATCAGATCATAAAGTCTCATTTGCCCAGTAATTTCACTAGCTACAATGCCCTTCAAACCGGAACACAGTAGTGCTTGCACACTACTGCTTGGCGGCAGAATAACTGGCAAAGCGGTGGTACCTACCTAGACGAACTTTGCAGAAAAGTCCTACCACCTAGTGAAAGTACCTTCGTATAAATTTATGCAAGCAAGTCCCCTATTTCTTTAGATCGACACTACCTATATAGTTTTAACCTTGACTTGTACTTTTGCAAACACTACCGCGTATATTTATTATTAATAGAACACGTTTAGAATTTAAATTATATTTAATAGATCATGTACAACAAATATACTAAACTCTGTTAAAATGAGACGTTACTATGCGAACACGATAAATATTGGAAATAAAAATTTATCAGCAAAAAAAACCCCAATCTCTTATCAAAATCGTGACTGAGAAAATAAGTATAAAGATAAAGTGAGTCAGAGATCTATAAAACAATCGATTGGTTCAAATCTCAAAAAGTATTGTAACAAAGAACACTCAAACAACACAAAGAAACAACACGCTAAGAATGTTATCACTTAACATCCAAACAGTAATGAATACTGATTACGAAATCACTTCAAAATAAATAAAACTAAATCGCATAATCACTTAACAATGAGCGAGAAAGCAGTCTCACGTAACTGTATTTAAAAAATATAATCGTTAATTTACTTCACAATATCCAGAGCTAAAAATAAAATAAGGTGAATTTAACAAATTGCACAGTAAATTGTTAGAAGCGTACTAAACCCATTCTGAATTTAATATATCAAACTGTGTGTCACCAACACAACACCCCTAGACGTTTTAATCTTAGCAGATGAGACCACGCTACATGCTATATTTTAGTGATGTGCCTACACGTTTTCGTCTTTTTTGATATTTCCGGATACAAAATGGAAGTCATCATATTACAGAAAGAAAGTCACTCACACACATCATTAGTTGGAAGACGTCCACTGCTGAACACAGCCCCCCCCCCCCCATAAATATCATGGGGGAGGGGGATTTATCATAATCATCGCGCTTGCCAGGCGGCTTGGTGATCGCAGAAGTTTTTAATGAACCAAGGAAAACGCTGCTGCCAATTCCCTGGGTGCCCTAGCCGGCTCTTACGGCACCTACTAATGCATATATAGCTAAATGGAAGTACCCACATTATCACTGAGTTATTATTTATTTTCAGTTTTCCATTAGAGAGTGGAAAAACTATTTGAGTATTTGTAGATAATTATGTATTAAGTAGATTTTCACAAGATAGATTAGCCCGTGGCAGAAATGAATATGAGAAGAAAATATTATAGCTGTATGACTAAAATAACTAAAAAAATTCAATACAGATAATTTTGCGAAAAACTGTAATCATCCCGGCCAATTATTTGAATTTCCCATCACTACATCAATAACCTTTAAAACTGTTTCTTATTGCAATTGGAATAAGAGCTATACCTATCTGATATAAAATATTGAATTACGAGTTTATCAGTATTTACTTAGCGAATGATATAAATATGGTAAAATGATAACGATGCGGTGTGATTTGATACAGTTAGGTAGGTCTATTTTATCGTAACGCTGTATCTTGTGCGTAAGCAAACCATCGTTTCCGTGTTTCTATCTTTGATTCATATTGCGGTAATATTTTGCAACACTTTTTTAGTAATACCTAGAGACTTGATATGGTTGCAGTGTATAAGCAAAAGCTTTAGAAATTTTTAGAATGGGTATCATGGATTGATTTTTAAGGTGTAAACCACACTTCAGGTTTATCTATAAAGATATCATAGTTCTTCATAGCAACCAGCGGGATTTGAACCCGCGCCTTCCATCTCACCGGATTAGACGTTCTACCAATTGAGCTATGGTCGCATGACCGCTGAAATCCCGCTGGTTGCTAAAATTTTAAGAACTTATAATACCTTTATAGAATGGGGTATTTTAAATAAACGCAGGTGAAACCGCGGGATGCCTCTAGCTATATTATAATCATTCGCAGTTCTGACCAATAAACGAAAAATACGTTTGCGGCTATACAAACAAACCGAATTGCGCACGGTAGTTACCAATGCAAATGTTCCTACCTAGTGGTAGAATCAAAGGATATTTCACACACCAGCTGGTATCATTCACAACTTATGGTAATAACGCTTATTCCCAATAAGTACTACCAATGAGTGTTTTAAACTACCTGACCCGACAGACATTTTCCTACCCAAATTTTCCATAAGTACAATAAGAAATGTTCACTCTTCCCGAATAAAAAAATTTGCCTTCCCAAAAAATCAAATTCAAAAATTTGAAAATAAAACATAGCCATTTCGGCGTTCTTAAGTGATAGTAATAACAAACAGTCTTTCATTTTGTTTTACTCAAAGTTATATAAATTACTGCTGTAAATTGCAAGACAAATAACACCTACATAACGAAGCTAAATACATGTGACTTACTCATTATAAGGCCAAGTTCACATACCGCTTCAATTGCTAAATAGGACACCAAATGTGCCACCCATCAGGTCAGCTGGTTCAAAAGAACAAGCACTGATGGAGGGTTTTGGATTATTCCACCGCCTTGACACACTTTCTTAAGGGGGCCCTCTTTTAAGCACCGCCATTTTAAGTGTAACATTCGTTTGAAGAGTATCTATAAAAGGGTATGATGAGATTGGTGAGATTGGTGAGCCTTATCAAAGTGTTTTCCATTCAAAGAAAGCTTTGGAATAAAGCGGGGGTTTTAGTGCGGTTATACAGAATTGGTTATTTGCTGAAGATTAGTTATCGAAAGCTCCACTTAAATTGCTTTTAAAAATAATCCAGATACAGGACAGCCTCATATGTAGAGGGTGCCTGAGTGAGAGTGAGACTGTGGAACAAGTGTTAAAATATTGCACAGCCACAGAGAAAGCCAGACAAACATAAGGAATGTTAACACGAGAAGACGCTCGACATCCTGCCCATGAAATCTCGAATGCCTCATCATCGTCACTCCAACATCCAACATCAGTGCCACTGGAGCAGCTGTGCCAGCAATCTAGAGCCACACTCCGCTACTTTAAGGAGTTGGGATGGCTTGGGTAGATGCTGGCAGGGGGAAATGCACAATACACCCCGAGCGGGACGTCAGTGCAGGACTTATCACCCCCACGTAAAATTAGAATTAGAATTAGAATCCAGATAATAACGATGTGTTAGGCTACGTCATCATCATCCGCTTTACATTTTCCCATTTGTTATTGGGGTCGGCTCCCAATCTAACATGTAGCGGCAAGCGAGCGACTGCCATCTGACCTCGCAACCCATAAGGAACCAGTAACAGGCATGGTTAGACCAGGCGTCGGATTCTATCAGGCTTCTGAGTTCTGCCTATACCCGTAACGATTGCCATAGATGTTCTTATGCCAACCGGGACTGAGACTGACAGTTTAAGGTGCTATCCGAGGCACCAAGCGATGGCATTGAAAACTGCACATAACTTACTAGATAAGTCATTAGTGCAAGGCCGAGGATCGAACCCGGTGCCCATGCCGTAACACTGCGAAGCGCACATGCTACCGCTCACCCAACATTGCTCTCACGCTACGTAAATGGACATATTTAATGTTTTTCGTAGACTTTTACACTCGCCTTCCCTAGTCTCAAACATAGACTTAGTATCGTCAATAGGGCGAATTCTGTGGTCTCAAAAGCACACTTTAACATTTCAGTCAAACTTTAGGTTTTGATTGTGCCCACACTCGTCTAGATATAGCTTCGGCATAATTATGTAAATCCGGCAAAGTTACACCATTGAGCTTTCAACTTTGGCGGAAAGTAAATAAACTCGAAAGGTTGCGGAGTTGTTTGACGTTTTCTTAAATTGATATTGACAGAGTAAGACGAAAAGCCCTCTCCACAAGCTAAAGTTTTATACAATCAAAGTTTTTAAGCGCAAATTACTATTTACTCACGGTTTTCTTGGCTTATTAACACCGCTGATTCATTTAACCTTATTATTTTAATGTAATAGGATAGGATAGCACTCTAAAAGAGGGTTATAATTATATTTTCTTAAAATTGCAACCTTTCTTTTAATTTACTAATGAACTTAACAATACTTCACAGAATTGGATCCTTATAAACGACACTGTGGGGATAGCCCAATAATATGATTTGGTTTAGTATTTTTTTTATCTAAACCAATTTTGTGTTGAATAAATGTTCTTTCTTTCTTTATTTGTTTTTCAGGGGGAAAAAATTGATTCAAAAAAATGTAATTTTAGTTGAATTGAAATGAAATGAAATGAAATTAATTTATTCCAGACACACACACAATATCACACAGTTATACAAGAATTTATAGGTGCAGCAGAAATAAAATGCAAAGGTCATAAAAATAGTATGTGACATTGTGCAATGTCAGGAATGGGTCCCGGCTCAGCATACAACTAAGGTGCACACAGTTACTGATTTTCAGCCGGAACCCAACCCATGACATCACGGACGCAATACAAAAAGAACAGGAACATAAAATAACACAATATAAAATAAACAAACACAAATAAAAAGAACAAAAACAAAACAGTAGCAAACATAACAACCGAACTACCTGGCAACTCAGAACGGCTGACAAGGCTGACAATTACAGAATCTAGCTATCGCTCTTTTGCCAGTATTGTACGATATTATATTATATCTACCAAAGAGTATCAATAATTATATAAACAACAGCGTTATAATATTTTACGTACGTTATTTTTTTGTTTTAGTTATACTTACAGTTTTAGTTTTTATCAAAATTAGCCCCGTACTCCTTTCAGATTTTTCGGATTCAGTCTGTATATTCCTCATCATCATCATCAACAGCCAGAAAACGTCCACTGCCGAACATAGGCCTCCTCCAGGGAGCGTCACTTTGAGCGGCTGTTCGCCTCCTGCATCCATCGTCTCCCCGCGGCTTTCACCAGATCATCGGTCCACCGAATGGGGGCCGGCCTACGCTGCTTCTTCCGGTTCTTGGTCGCCATTCGAGAACCTTTTTTCCCCATCGATTGTCAGTTCTATGAGCTTGTATAGTACCTATATACCTACCCTTAGTGCATACACCCTTGTTTTCTTTGTTCCATGGTAAGCTAGCAGCCTAGCACCAATTTAAAAAGAGGTCTTGACTTTACTTTAGCGGTATTCAGTGACTTAAGAGTTACCAAGTCTTGCCAGCTAAAGCTTGGTACACACCAACGGTACATTAGCTTTCTTTAGTGTTAGGTAAACCTAGAATAGAACAAAAGCACTCTAGATCATTTTCGCCATTCAAATCTCATAAGGGCTCTCAAACACCCACGAGTAATATTCATTCATTCAAGAATAGGCCACAAACTACTAAAGTCTACCAAAACTAAGTAGTACTATTACGTATTCTGTATCAAAACACCGCAGTTAATAGACGTAGTACATATTAAACCTCTTTGTAAAGAACAAAGATTCTTGTATCGGCAATTCGGCACGAACCTAAATTGGTCCTCTCAAGGTCCCTATTTAGACATCTTGTGCTGGCAAAACAATCGTCACATAAAAATTTGCACGTGGACATGGTCCCAGAATATACAAATGACGCGATTTTAATCATCTACTATCGAAGAACTAGTACTTACCTACTTTATGAGCAAAACCCGTATACGCTCGATAAATTGGCTTTAGCCCACATCTGTATGTCAATGTCAAGGTTGAGACGTTGTTGTGTTGGTACTTCTATAGCATTTTTGTGATAGGTTTTGGCAGTACTCGATTTCCTTGAATTTTGTCGAATGATTAACATATTAAAAAGAAAATCGATAAAGATGCGGGCACTCGGGCAGGCATCCAACGGACATACGAAATATTTTTTGTCCAAGCTGAAACGAAGACGCTGAGTGACGAAATGGTTATTTTGTGAATGAAACCGCGACTTGAGCATCGATAGAGAGTAACTAACTGATTATACAAACGAACGGACTAATGATATTGGTTTCTACCGAACTTTACAGCGTCACCTTACCGGAGGGCGGACGTATAAGGTCCAGCCATCGATAGCAGGAATCTTCTGGGTAAGCGTGTCGCATCTTCGGCGTCATCTGCACTTACCATCAGGACGGTGGATGACGCTAATCCATTTTAGAATATAACAAAGTGGGTGGGAGACAATTGGCATTCTTTAGAAGAGACATAAAATGAGGTGCTCTTCATATACGCTGGCATTATCTAACAAAAGCGTCAAATCAACTCGGCCTTGCGAAGAACGAAGTACTTCATCTTGACTCGGACATACCGGTAATGCTCCATTACCCACCCACAGACTCTAATGTGTCTCTACGATTCAGGTTATTCTCCTTTAACGAGATGGCGTTATTACATCCTTTTGTAAGTGAGAGCGTCGGATTTTTTGAAAGCTTCAGAGCAAACGACTTTCGTATTACGAAACCGATGCGGGGTGGCGGGCGCAGCATAGTATCGATCAGTTATAAATATTTACCACTTAGCGATCACCCATCCAATAGTATAACAGTCAAAGCGTTAAATAACAATAGTTATGAGACTGAAAGAGTTTTCAGGAAATATCCAAGGCAACTTGAGATCTAATCAGCGACATCACAAATGGCCCAAACATTTAGTTTACTCTATTTAAGAATGTTGCAAGATGTAATTAAAAATGTCCAAGGCAGGGCAGATCGTTTTAGAAAAAAATGATAAATGATAAAAATTAATAAGTATTGCTGTAGAAAATGCCTTACGACTATTATAATTTTGGAAATCACTTAATTTGTCTTCATTTATTATTTAAATTAGGAAATTGGCTCTACGTCTACGACTCGAAACGAACGTATCTACCTACATCCACCCGTTTTTTTAATTTCCAAATAATATACTTATTCAAGTTATTATAATTAAGTTCGAAGCAATTAAACGACAAATTAATATTGTCCTATTTTGTTAAAAGTACCTACAATATTATACTTCTCTTGATTAGCTATTTCAGTCATCAAATTCTAATTTATAATACAGAGGGGCATGTATATAGAGGGCCTTACACTACTTGAAACCATAATTATCAAACTATGCTTAAATTAACTAAATGTCAAAGTTCTACGCAATAAAACAATATAGCGCGCAATTTAGACTGATGTCATATTTTAACATTGCCTAAGACGCATTTTGTACATAAGTATAAGAGCATACGCAATTGATAAAACCGCTTATAATTTTATCACATCCAATACAAATGTAGTGCAATTTTACACTAATTTATTTCACAATAAATAATTAATTAGTCGTGAGCTCGATATTTTCCCGCGCAAACAATGCCAGGAGCAGCGAGACCCACCGCTCGCGGCGGCCGCGGCGGGACTGTCGCGAATCCAGTGCGGAATTGAGACTATACTATGAAATGTCACTTCGATCACTATTGTAGAATAAGGTGTTATAAAAATGAGTAATAGTGAGTATTTAGTACCTAATTATTATGAATAGCTGACTTGCCGAGTGGAACTTGGAACTATTTTAAACCAGAGGCACTCTCCATGCACAGTTTCATCGGAAACTTATCCGTTTTCTCACGGCCACTATTTATATTCTTTTACAATTATTAATTACAGAAATTAATTAGCTTTTTAACTACCCGTATTTACTAGTGTAAATAAAGGTAGTATTTACACTAATAAATACTACCCTACCACCCCATAATGTAACTCAATCAGTACCGAAACATACAGATCTTAATCTCTAAACAAGGTATTAAAATGGCCGTATTCTAGAAAGACTCTAATTCATGTCGTTTTGTAATTGCAAAAAAAACTCGATTCAAGCACCGACTCACAATAATTGAGCGCCTCTCATACGAGCCTAAAACTGCACGGCAACGATTATAACTCTGGTAGCAAATGTCCCTGAATCGCAAATGTCAGTGTTTGATAATTTCAGTGAGTTATTCAGTACTTCATATTATGTTGATAAGTAGATACTGAATAATCTATATCACAAGTAGATATACAATACAATGAAAGTATCACTACCAGTACCAGTAGGTGTTGCCAGTGATGAGTTATGGAACTGAGACGTGATCTCTTACTGTTGGCCTCATTAGTAAGCTCAAAGTCGCGCAACGAGCTATGGAGAGCTATGCTCGGTGTTTCCCTGCGAGATAAGCTCCGAAACGATGAGATCCGCAGGAGAAGTAAAGTGACCGATATAGCTCTTAGATTTAGCAAGTTGAAATGGCAATGGGCAGACCACATCGCTCGCAAAACTGACAACCGATGGGGAGGAAAGCTTCTCGAGTGGCGACTACGAACCAGAAGACGCAGCGTAGGCCGGCCCCCAACTCGGTGGACCGGCGATCTGGTGAAAGCCGCGGGGAGCCGATGGATGCAGGAAGCGAGCAGCCCCTCAAGGTGGTGCGCTCTGGGGGAGGCCTATGTTCAGCAGTGGACGTCTTCAGGCTGTTGATGATGATGAGCACTACAAACTAGTAAGTAAAGAACAATAAATATCCTACATAAAGCCAGGGCGTTGGAATACCATCCCTAAATCTTTCAGAAGTAATACTCTATCAACCGCTATAACACAGTTCGTCTGCACATTCTATACGTCTGTAATGTAGTTGGAATCACTGTTATTAGCGCCGTGATTGTGTTGTGTTTCTTAGCATTAGAACTGTGTTTTTAAAACCTATTTTCGTCCAGACAGTATTATGAAATTTTAATAGTTTTCAATTAACGGGATTGGCATGGGAAACCGGTTATTGTGGTGAACAGAATTTATGAAAAGCGGGTACTATTGGACATGGACTTATGGAATTCAATATAACGGTTGCTAGGGGAAACGCACGGCAATGGAAAAGAGGTATTTCAAACATGCTCTACGAAGAGATTATTATGTATGATTTATTATAATTGAATAGCGGCATCCGGCGGTTTCACTCGCGTCTATCTCTCTGTGTGTGAATTTTCAAACCCCTTTTTTAGTAGGTACGTCCCTGCGCTAAGGAAGACACCCTCAATAATGTAAAATCTCTATATCCATCCAGTGATTTGTCTACGTTGTCTGACAGTCAGTCACCAGAACAAAGTTTTTATTAAAATAGTTAGATTACTCTATCATTGGAATGTTTAAAAAGCTCGAGCCTTGCGTGCTCTTCTTCAGTCGCTTTAATATAAATTGTTCGGTCAAGTTTTTCCGAAGTTTTATCACTATGAAACTAGAAGCTCAGTTTTTCCACTCAGTGCGTTCCAACTTTGTATTGATTGGCAAATGAGGTGAACCCCCAGCTGAGGTGATCCCCCAGCTGATTAGCTGGGGGATTAGTTCACCTCATTTGCTAATCAATACAAAATAATGTTTAGCAGTGGACGTCTTCCGGCTGATTAAGAGAACGGTAAATATTGAGCTATTTGACACCCAATGACTAGCTTCCTTAGCCCCCGACCCCTCACAACAAAAGAGAAATGTCACTGCAATTTAGAACATGTTCTCAGTATGAAATTAAGGCGATTTAAGTTTGTTAAACCCTTTTATTAGAGCTCAATCCAGATAAAAGCAATACAGGGTGTTGATTTGCATCCCCGCAATATTTATAGAGGTTGATCTACTGGACTTATAGAACAAGAATCAATCTAAAAATAAATAGGTACCTAAAAACTATATAAAGAAATAATTCTCTAAAAATAAAACCATACGTGTGTGCGAACTCATTCAAAACACAAGATAAGTTTTATGAAAATTGTGAAATCACCCCGTCTAAGGCGTTCCTCTCCGCGCCACACAGACCCACATAAAAACCTTCTACGGAGCTACTTGTATTCCATGATAAAAATGATTTACTAAATATTCGGCTACTAATTACGTGTGGAATTTGAATTACATTATTAGGTAATTCAGTGTTTGCATTACAATGGATGCAAATCAACACCCTGTATACATCTTCAACACTTTAAAAACAAAAACGTCTCTTATACAGAACTTCCGATGTATAAAACCGTGTATAATACGTATATATTAAGTTGAGAGCTAGCTCCGTCGTTTATTGCCTCTACCACTACCTATAGCTTGGATATTGCCACCTATCCTCACTTTGAGAGGACACTTAATGCCGACCTATTTCTGCCGCCTTTTTGTTGTGCTCGACAATTTTTGTGAAGGGAGGACGTTTAGGGTCTGTGATTAATGATACTTGTGATGCCAGCCTGGCTTGTAAGCGTTTTGTGACAGTTTTAATCATGTATCTTTGCCATTTGCAATTTAAAGTAGTATAGTAGAATTACAGCTGTCCAAAATCAGTCAAAACCAGTTTTGACTAAAAGCGTTGTCAGGCAAAATTAGTTTATGCGCATTGTGCAGTATCATTGCTCGTCGTCGTACTATGTCAGTCTCAGTCAATGACTAATTTTGACTAATGACGTCGTTCAAAATTAGTGTTGACTGATAAATATTTTAATAATATCTTTGACTAGTCTAGAGCACTAGTACGAAAACCAGTCAAAGTTGGTTTTGACTGACGCTCTTAGTCAATACTGGTTTTGACTGATTTTCGTAGTCAATATCAGTTTTGACTGTGTGTGACATAATACAAAACTATAACCAGCCTGGTAGCAACTGTGAATGCTAAATTGCGTGTCACCAGCATAGGAATGCGAAATAAATCGTTAATGTATAAGCATAATATATCTATCTACCATTATTTTATATACTTATTCATAATTAAGTATACCTACGCATACACTGGACAGAATGTGGTTGAAAATGCATCACCTGTCACCTATAATGAAACATTATATGAAAGTCGTGACTAATGAATGATTTCATTGCAAAATGTTTGTAAATCCATAAAAATATAAGTAATCAAGGTCCATTTTACTAAATCAGTATTTTCCAACCCCATCACCTGTTCGTTATGACAAATTAAAACAGAAGGGAGAGTTTCGTTTGAACAAATGGCCTAAATCCAACCCCTGATGGTTATTAACTTTGACGGCAGCTAATTGATCAGATAAGAGCAGGGCGGTGACAAGCCAGAATAAAATTACGTAATTACGTATATTTATGTGAGGGGTGTTTGGATAAAGTTTCAGGCCCGCATTATAGAGCAATACTCAGTCGTCAATTTCATACTAAATTTGTGCATAAATGAAATTTCGACTTTAGAACCGCTGATGACTGAAAGTAATAGTTAGCAAATATCTGAAATCAATTACGTGACGTTAATTTCGTCGTTCGCCTTATGATACGCGTCACGGCCGTTCTTAACATGCATAAGAAAGTTTCGCGTGACACTGCACTGAGCACTTCATCCTGAGACAGACATCAGTAGGTCATAAAATCTCATTTGCCTAGCTATAGTGCTCTTCAAACCGCTATATGTTCTAGTTTGAAGAAAGCTAGCAGAAGTCACAGCAATGCAGTAACGTGGAAGCACTGGCTTGCACACTGCTGCTTGGCGGCAGAATATCTGGCAAAGCGGTGGCACCTACCTAGACGAGCTCTCTCTTGTAGAAAAGTCTAGAATGATTGAAACGGGACATCGTGTAACGGATATTGGAAATCCATCGGAGCGTATTTTTATAGACTTCCAATGATATATCCACATGACTGGAGTAGATAAAACACGCTCATATAGGTCACGATAAATGAGTCTTTGATAAGGATTATGGCGAAACGTTTTATGGTTCTCGTAAAAACCTGCAGAAGCTCCAGCTGATATGGGTACTGTCTCGTATTTTTATGTGGTGAGGTGACACGATGGGGATATTGCGAGGATTTGGGAACTCTGAAAGGATTTTAACCACATTGATCTAAAAGTCTACGTAATATTTAGGTATATGAAAAAATATTCTTCCCTTTTCCAAAAGCTGTCCATGACTCTATGTAACTTCAATCAACTACTGAAGTAGGCGATTGATGTTTCGTAGGGCATCTCAAAGTCCATGGTTTGATCGACAACTCGGTATAACCTTAGGTATCAGCAGTTATTGTCTGTGATCTCCAATCTGCTGAACTATTCGTTGAGGAATCTCCAACACAAAATCTAAATTTGGAATAGCTACAGAACTATGTTGTCGTCGAAGATTTCAGTAGGTAGAGTATCTCAAAAGTGCATGGCTTGGGTTACTGACTAGTATCTTCACCTATGTCTTATATTATCCTTACCGTGTGTGACAGGCTTACATCGGGATCGAGTAAAATGCGAGTAAAACCACGGGTCACTTCTATATCTTTACTATTTTGTTAGAGCCCAGCGGAAATTCACGTCAATGTTTTCTAAATTTATAACAAAGCGCGAACGGAAACATATATGTGCATGTATTGTACCTAAAATTGTAAAAGTAGCTACATGGTACATGTTTCCATTCGCGTGACCGACTGTGTGCCCAGTTGCCTACCGTTACTACTGTGGAAATGTCCACTCATTCATGACTTTGAATGAGGCCACATATTGTTTTGTGATGCATTTGTGCAGGTTTTCCCTACGCTTTAAAAACAATGTTTGTGGATGAGACATTTGCGTGGCATCACCTATACTGTCGTATCAATATTTCACCTTATGTGTAATAAATAAATCTTTGTAAATAACTAATCTGTTCTATCCTTTTTTCTGATCAGTTTTCCATTCGATCTCTCTCGTCCAATCATGCACCAGCTGCCCTAGCACGGACGGTAGCCAAAATTATCTTTCCTCTGTTTTTCTCACAGATTAGAGAAAAGAACAATCGTGGTTTTATTCCACTTGACAAGTAAACAAGTATGAAGAAAGTAACATAAACGAGGCAAGACAATTTTCTCTTTTTTTTAACGCTAAAATGGGCATACGTTTGACAACAACTCACCTGATGGTACGTAACGAAGTTGTCTAAGGTGGAGCACGTTTGCCCATGAGATGCCCATTCACTCTTGGCTTGAAAAGACCCAGGTTATACCCAGGTGGAAACACTGTTGCTGGAAGAGCACTCTACCGCCCGACAATCAGTGTTACCAACCAAAAAAACAAATCACCTTTTATTTCAAAAAAAATATGTATAAAAGATTTAGGGCACTTTAACCTGCTACTGAGGAGATTATAATAAAATAACGTCAGCATCCTTCTAGATATTACCATAATCTATCATTATTTTTAATGCTATATGGTAATCTATCATGAAATTCGAAAGAAAACCGTGCCTTATCTCTTTATGTATTAGTGACAACAGCAGCACCTTTTTCGTTTATAAAAGATCTAGAGAAAAGGGATGGGTTACAAAAGAGTTTGAATTTATCATCAGTGACCCCACGTACAAAAGATATAGCGATTTCAAAGGAATACGGGGTTTTATTCGAATCAGCCAAACTTGTATTATAACAGTAGGAGAATGGGCTCGAGAAAAATTTATGAACGAGTATTTCAGTCTTTTCATTTTGAATAATTGAAGCAGACAAAACTTAATCACCCGTTAAGTTAATTCTAATATTTTTTTTTTTTTTTTTTTTCTATATTTAAAGAGCTTTTTCGCTTATGCGAATATGCCGCTCTTTGAAGTCATAAATTAAAATGATTAACCCTAGGTTCGGGGGTTGTTCCTGATATCCCCCACATTTTCGGCCCCATGGGGGATAACAGGAATAAAAACGTCCCCATTTTTTTTCAAATATGGAGTCAGGGGCCTCAAAAACTACCCGATGCAAAAAATCAGGCAGATCAGACCAACTTTCAAAACGGCCGCCATCTTGAATCTGCCATCTTGGATTTTCCATGACCACCATCGGAAAGCCCCCATCGTCCTTTATGACATTTGGTCGAACCCCTCCAACCTACATCTTACCGTTTCCGATTTATAAGCGTTTCAATTTTGTATGGAAACTTTTTTTGTATGGCAACCCTATTTTTTTTTATTTCTCTGGAAGCGTCCCAGGGTTTTCTACAACTTTAGTTCAAACAGGATACCTATCCGACTTGTAGTTTCAGAGAGCCATTGAGCAGGTCCATCTCGGAGACGACTTCCTGATGATGTTAGATTTTTCTGGTGGTCACGTCAACATACTTGGTTTTTACCCACCACGCCTGACGGCCGATATCGATAATTGTGTCAACCATACATCTCTATCTATCTATCTATCTAGGTGTTTAAATAAACTTTGTGTAAGAGTGTAAAGTGTGATTTTACTATAACATAATAGTAATGTAACTATATATATCTATTGTTTTTTTACCATATTATAATTTTGAATATGACTTATATTAGTGGGGGACAACAGGAATTCCTGTTATCCCCCACGTGGAGGATAACAGGAATTTTTATTCCTGTTATCCCCCATGGGGCCGAAAATGTGGGGGATATCAGGAACAACCCAGGTTCGGTAGGTACCTACTCATCATCATTATTAACAGCCTGAAGACGTCCATTGATGAACATAGGCCTAACCCCACAGAGCGCCACTTTGAGGGAAGCTGCTTGCCTCCTGCATGGGGGCCCGGCCTATGCTGCATCTTCCGGTTCGTGATTGCCACTCGAGAACCTTTCTTCCCCATCGGTTGTCAGTTCCTACTTCCTACCTACCTATATACCTACCTACTCACTTTTGACGAAATGTTCGAACGTCACCAGGTAGGTACTCAAAATCTTTTGACACTGAATATTGTGTCAGCTCTATTAAGTCTAACTTTGGGTATTTTTTATACGTAGTTAAAGCAACCAATAGTTAAAATTGCTAACAAATTCTAACCGTCGCGTCGTGTCAGTCAAAAGATGTTAGAATGTTTAACTGTTGGTTACCTTTACTACGAATCAAAAAACTCACCCTAAGGGTCTAAATTTGTCAACAGAATCTATTATACTTAACAAACTAGTTTCAAGCTCGATGGGCTCATCTGCATTACTCTATTATCTGGTCGTGTAACGAACAATGAAACGTAAGGAATTCTATTTGACGCTTTTTCCAGTCTTCCAATACGGTATTTTTTTTAGTCTGGCTTCAATATTGATATGGAACATTTTCACGTTTCCACCAAAACACAAAATACGGACTTAAATTTTACGATGTTGACATTGTCATTGATGTGTTTCTGACTCATTAGACATTCTATTAAGTTAACCTCAAAGCCTCAAACTAACAATGAAAAACCTGCGGCGATGTTTTCGAAAATTAAACACGTTTTAAAAATTACCATTTCAATTCGTCACAATGTCCACAAGTTCAATTAAAAGTACATACTTTTCATTTATAAAAACTCGGATAATTATTATCTTTATACGATCACGCAAGCAATATCCATTATTGGTTTTCCATCACGTGGAGGAAATTTCCGGAGATCCCTCGGGCGCTCACGGTTGGTATGAGATTAAATAACTGAATAAGTCTTGGTACTCCTATATTCGCAGATCCTCTATCACGTTCGCGCATTGCGACTCTTTTGAAGATATTAAATAACTGAATTTACTTACGGAAACTGGCCAAATTGATCTGATGCTAACTTAGAAAATTACTAGCCGGTGAAACGCGGCGCGGGGATCATAGGCTAATATTAAAGTAAATATAATAAAAGTGAATACTTAATAGTAAATACATATATTATATATGCATCGCAATAACGTCGTTCGTGCCTCGGAGAGCACGTTAAGCCGTCGGTCCCGGTTGTCATAAGAACATCTATGGCAATCGTTACGGGTAGTCAGAAGTCTGATAGAACCTGACGCCTGATCTAACCATCCCTGTTACTGTCCTTATGTCTGTTAAGTCCCTTATGGGTTGCGAGGTCAGATGGCAATCGCTCGTGTAATTCTGGTAGCTCGCCGCTACAGGTTAGATTAAGAGCTGACCCTAATAACAAATGGGAAAAGGCAAAGAACATCATGATGATGATCACAATTACGTCGGATATTCTAATACTTAAACGAGATAAGAGCCTTTGAGTCTTAAATCTGTATACAGGATACAGAGAACAAAAAGAAAGAAATTTAGTACAAATATACCGCGGAAAACGAATTAATCTTAGCAAGTTATACCAGAGTATAAACCCACAGACCTAGAATATTTTCGATCTATGGTACCTATAAATAACCACATTTAAAATCCAAGTACCTAATCGATGTTTATTAAATTAATGTACTAAATACATCAATTAAAAACATCCATATAAGCCTATCCTATAAATTAAGTAGAAGATTATATGCAAAGTTCGTCTAGGTAGGTACCACCGCTTTGCCAGTTATTCTGCCGCCAAGCAGTAGTGTGCAAGCACTACTTTGTTCCGGTTTGAAGGGCATTGTAGCTAGTGAAATTATTGAGCAAATGAGACTTTATGATCTGATCACACGTCTAGTAATGTTATTACTAGACTGTGTAAAGTCTCAGGATGATATGCGCAGTGCAGTGTCACGCAAAACTATATTAGTTTAGAGTTCCGAGTGATACTGCAATCTGTTATGGGCAACCGTGACGCTTAACATCAGGCAAACGACTAGCTCGTCGCGTCATTGATGACACATAAAAAAAATAACGAAGAAATCACAACAGAGTATAGAATTAAGAGTATAGTATTAGGTATCAATAAGTATCAGTTATCATTTAACATGCGATAGAATAACCGACGGGAAAAGTCATGGTTATTGGTGTATTAATGACTATAAATGATTATTATCTCGATAAAAGAGAAAAAGCCCACTGTTCGCAAAACAGCAATCATAATAAATTATCACGGGGAAAGCCTCACAATCATAACACACTACGAAATAACACGATAACTAGAAACGAAACCCCATACAGTCCTTAATAGGAAATACCCATCAGGATTCCCCCGACGTCGGACATCCACCCTTAAGGTGGAGCGTTTCACTAGCGCGGCAAATTCAAATTTTTTTGCGTTCTTTTGCCAATAATAGCTTAATCACTCAACGCGATTACATGAAAACTGATTTTGCGCAAATAAATTAAATGTATCAATAAATTACAATTAAAAGTATCACCTACATATCATTGGTTTAGCGACAAATGGCAATAGACTGAAAAACTAAGACGACATTTGTTTATTGGCATTTGTCGCTAAACTAATGATATCTAGGAGATAGGTACTTTTAATCGTAATTTGTTGATATATTCTATTTCTTTACGTTAAATCAGTTTTAATGGAATCACGTTTAGTAATTAAGCTATTTTTTGCAAAAGAACGCAAGAAAATTCGAATTTGCCGCGCTAGCGAAACGTTCCTCTTTAATTTTCGAATGAGCAAAGGCGTATTGAATACTTAATCAGAACAGAGTCATAAGCATATCGTACAAAATTAGAAACTGGAAGTTATCTAAAATTTCCTTGTTTCGACAAATATAATTTGACTCTGGCCTTAAAAGTACCCTTATAGGTCAATGCTACCACCTTCGACTGCATCGCCGCTAAACATCAGGTCAGCTGTTGCAGTCAAAGGTTGGCCAATTCGTATTTAAAAAAAAGCAATAAATACTGCCAGAGCCATATTCAACATGCAATATTTTGATACTAATATTGCACTGACAGTTGAATCAGCTGATTTTTAGAGATTTCGCCACGAAATGGTTGAGCAATATCAAATTACGATGATTTGACCTATAAATTCTATCAGATTTGTCACAATTTTTAATAGTTAGGTCAATGCTATGAAAAATCTAACTACTTGAATTTAGAAATCTTCAATAGGTGATCAGAAACGAAGATTAAAATCACCAGAGATTTATTAGTGCCAACCATAATGAATCTCAGTTTTGACGTCCTGGGTAGGAAACAATTGGTTACTTTTTGACTATGACCCATCGCCCCTAGCAACCAAGAGGTTCCATATGAAGCTGGTATGAAAACTTTTTCATGGCCGAGTACGACACAACCAAAAATGTTTATAATTGACTCTACTGTTAGTTGAATGTTAGTAAATATTGCATGTTCAATCTGGGTGATATGATGATATTATGATGTCAGCGTATCTTTCCGAATTATTAATTTTCCACATTCTAGTATTATCCACATTATTATTTTTCCAAAATCTGCTTTTTTCATATTCTGAATTTTCCACATTACTAAATTTACACATTCTTAATTTTACAAATTCGTAAAATTCCATATTCTGAATTTTCCATATGGAAGTACAATCGTGATAAAAATGTTATCAATATTTTTTTCTCGAACATGCTTGGAAATGTGAGTATTATTTTGACAACCCTCTTTGGGATAAATCGAAATTGCTGTACTGGCGAGCAGCGGCCGGCAAAAGTTGTATGAAAATCCATATCTGTCGTGGTTTAGTGGCCAAATAAATTACATACAAAACTCATATCAGTCATGTAATTTAAAAATTGAAAAAAAATCTTTCGAGCTGCCTTGCAAATAGAATAGATGAGAATTGAGGATAATAGATGAGAATTGATGATAATAGATGAGAATTGATGATAATAGATGAAAACTGATGAGAATTGACGAGAGTTAATGAGAAATGGTGATAAATAACGATAAATGATGAGAAACGAAGAAAATTGATGGGAATTGATGTGAACTGATGAGAATCAATGATAATTGATAAGTATTGATGGCAATTGATGAGAATAGATAAGAATTGGTGAGAATAGATGATAATAGATGAGAATAGATGGAAATAGGTGATAGTTTTAATTTCCACGCATTATTTAAGAAAAGTATTATACAAGCCTTGGCCACAACTAGCCATGGATGGACTTACGTATGTGTGCGCCCACATTTACACGTTCGTCCATCAATGCCTCTGTTGCCGGCCGCTGCACTAATGTACTATTGACTGCGGCTGGTATGGCCTACCTTAAAAGTGCTCGTGGTTTAACCAGGTGACCTGAGCAGGTGGAGCACGGGCAATGCTCATAGTAGGTAGGTATGCCTACTGTAGGTGTAATATACATGCCCTCATGCTCATACTGGGGCATTATATTTTACGAAAGAGGTTTTCCATCTGTAGATATACATACTTTTCTGCATGTTGACTTATGTACTACTGGTTCATTATAATTATGTAAATAGTAGGTGAAAATAGGTAAGTTAAGTACATATAATCATAGACTTCCTGTGCAAATAGGGCGAATTCTGTGCCTATAATAGATTATTACAGGAATATATGTTTATGTTCCATTAATTTTGCTTTGTGTATGAAACTGTACTTGTTAGGAAAATTAAGAATTTGTCCAATTTCTAATTAGAAAAACAAAGAATGCGGAAAATTCAGAATTTGTAAATTTAAGAATTTGGACTAATAAGATTGCGTATTATTAAGAAATCGGAAAATATAGAATGTGAAAAAACCCGAATATGGAATTTATCGCTGACACCGATATTATATAGGTCTAATGTATGGTTCTATTATACCTGCTTTCATTCATAGCGATCTTGTCGATGTGATATTTTATGATTGTGTTTCTATTCTTAGCTTCTGTACGATGACATAATGATGGGCAAAGTAGCAAGAAAGCGGCGTGTTGGAGGAAGGAAAAAGTCTTGGCTGCGAAACATCCGGGAGTGGACAAATATTGCTAGCGTAGAAGACTTGTTTCGCTTGGCTTGGCTTGGGTTTTAGAATCGAGATACATTCGCAGAGCTGACGGCCAACCTCCAGTAGTGGAGAGGCACCAGAAGAAGTACGACGACGAGATTAATGTATAATTTTCTTGGCCTTGCTCTTGGGTACTTTTCTAGTCTTTGATTTTCCTTCTAAGATTGTATAATAGGCCCGTCGTGTCATCAAGTAACATCAATTTGAAAAATATCAGACACGTATTTTTGTTTTGTTTTTCTTCATGCAATCATTCGTTTACGCGCTGGTCGTGCCTAAAACGCAGTACATTTTGTAGTTTTTTTTTTAAATTTTGACCATTGTGAGGCTAAATGAAGAAGATTTAAATCATTTAGCCTCACTTTGTTTTTTAACTATAAACTTGGGAAATACTGATTATAAAATCTGATATTATTATAATATGAGCTCTACACTCGAAATGGTTTTCGTACGTGGTACGTGGTGTGTACGTGGTTACGGACCTCTTCACCAGAAGTTTAGAGTAGGCACTTGCAGCGTCTAAGTCTATTTCAGCAGCAATATGGAGACGACATCAATCAACTTTTGGGTCATGAAGCAAAACGAAGAACACCTCATTTCCCGTTAGGCGTGTCAGAGTTATAAATAACTGTTAGGTACTTATACCAAATAAGGGCATAAAATACAGACGTCATTCGCGCTTTACATAACTTGTGTAAATAAAAGAACCTCGCAGTAGGTCAATACGCGCAGAAGCCGCTGGAAGCATAAAGCCCTATTCAAACCGGCGTGGTATTCGTACCGCGGTGGGTAGCGGCAAATACCGCACGGTATCCCACGCGGTATTTTGTACTGAAGTTCCGCGGCTAGCGCGAAACTTGAGCAAAACTTCATACAAAATACCCCGGGGGAATCCCGCGCGGGATGCCGCTACCCACAGCGTCGGCGGTACGAAGACCGCGCCGGTTTGAATAGGGCTTTATTCATGCATATTTGCATAATCAAAGTCGGAGTCATGCAATTTGATTTTTTTAATCGGCTAATGCTGTTTGGTCTCTACAGACTTTTACAGCGTCACTGGGCGTCAAGCTGCTTAATTTAACTGGTTATGATAACTAGGGATAATTATTATCAATTTTAATCTACTATAAAGTGTGCACTTGACATTGATATTTGAGTCTCATATTATCTGTAACATTGAATAATAAATGCCCGTGATGTTGACCACTTGACCTAGATTATAGCAGAAGATGACGAAGAGATGAATCAGAAACTAATTTCAAAAAAATTCCAGAAATATCTAGGCACAGAAGCAATATGCAGTTTAATTAATATCCAAGAGACAAGAAAGCGCTGAATCGTCCATCCTTTTTGCCTTTTCCCATTTGTTATTGGGGTCGGCTTCCAATCTAACCTGTAGCGGCGAGCTACCAGAATTACATGAGTGACTGCCATCTGACCTCGCAACCCATAAGGAACCAGTCAATTCTATTCAATTTTCAAAGGTCTTTATTGTACTATTAAATATACATCTTATACGCACTAGTGTACATTTTATCCTAGTGATATAAATAATGCAATAACAAATTATTACGCAAGCACACAGGCTTATTGCAACTAATAACAGAAAATTAAGATTATATAGAAGTGTACATTAAAAAGGCTTTGTATTTTAAATAATAGGTGTACTGGTTATTTATGTAAGCTTTAGAATAGCATTACATTTTTACAAGTATTAGTAAGTAGAAAAAATAAGCCTTCTGGCGGTAGTTAAGAAATATTAAGCAGCGAGCGTATAACTCGAGGCAGTCACAGTAAGCAGCAAGCAACAACAGCGTAGCAAAACCTGTATCACCCATACAAGCAATGCGCGGTCCGCCCGCGTGACGCGCACGCACCATGTCCGCTCTTCATATCCCTTGATAAGGAACCAGTAACAGGGATGGTTAGATAAGGTGTCAGATTCTATCAGGCGTCTGACTACTCGTAACGATTGCCTTAGATGTTCTTATGACACCCGGGATCGACGGTTTAACGTGCTCTCCGAGGCACGGAGCGATGGCATCGAAAACTGCACCTAACTTACTAGATAAGTCATTAGTGCAGGGCCGAGGATCGAACCCGGTGCCGTAAGTTGCGAAGCGCACATGCTACCGCTCGGCCAGCCACTATTGCTCCAAGAATGCGCTGAATATATTATTTAAATTATGTTCTGTAATTTTAGTTTGTTGACTTGTAGAACAAAGCCAAATACTAAAGTCCAGTTAAAGCATAGTTATAATTTTCTATCAAATATGCCCCCAAAATAGCTTCTTTCTTAGCTCAAATAAATTCTTTTCTTCGCAAAATTGGAAAAGGTTTTGGTTTTTCAAATGCGAACAGAGGTTCTGTCTCAGCGTAGTTTAAATGTCTCACTCACTCTCTCTGTCGCTACCATTTGACTTAGTAAAAAATTTGCTTTAGATAAATACAGTAATTCTTTCAAACATTTTTCTTAAACCTAATGCTTAGATTACATTAAAACATCTTTTAAAGCAATTAATTTGACTGCAACCGATTCAAAGAAATAGTATTAATACGCAGCTATGTACATAGTTACTACGGAAAAATAACAATAAGAATGGAACCTTTCTATCACACACTGTTTTGCTCCCAAAATAAATAATCCACGCTGTATGTCATGATAAGATGCCAGGTGATGATATCAGATCATTCCGTTTGGCTCGACCATTCGACTTGTCCACTGCCAGTAGTTATCGACTGTACAATTTATGCCAATTGTGGTTTATGGTCCCAGTGGACGGATACGAAAACGCTTTTGAATGAGTGGGACCGCAGTTTCATGAATCTCACCCTCAGCACCTGTCCTCTTATCAGAGAAATAAACTGGCCCAGAACAAGACCAGCTAGGCGATTACGTAACTTTACTGCAACCGATATTAATTTTACAGGTATGCAATCTAAGCGCACAGTTAGGTAAGGAAATTTTTTAAGGCACACCGGTCTCTTAGTTCTCTAATGTATAATGCCATTAAAAAAAGAGAAATCACTAATGGAACACTTATTACTAGTGTACCATCACGCCAAGTCCTTATTATCACACATTCCATCATCAGCCTGAAGACGTCCACCGCTGAACCTAGGCCTCCCCCATCAGAATGGTGGGGAGTTGCCATAATCACTATGCTTGGCAGGCGGGCGTCTTGGTGACCCCAGTAGATTATAATGCAGGCTGAGAGAATGCTGCTGCCCATCATCATCATCAGCCTGAAGACGTCCACTGCTGAACATAGGCCTCTCCCAAAGAGCGCCACTTTGAGCGGCGCTTGTCTCCTGCATCTACCGGCTCCCCGCGGTTCTGACCAGGTCATCGGTCCACCTAGTGGGGGGCCGGCCTACGCTGCGTCTTCCAGTTCGTGGTCGCCACTCGAGAACCTTTTGTCCCCATCGGTAGTCAGTTGCTGCCCATTCCCAAGATATTCCCTAGCTTAACCGGGACCCACAGGAAGAGATGGGGTCGTCCTAGTGTTACGTCGCGACCATCATCAACAGCCTGAAGACGTCCACTGCTGAACATAGGCCTCCCCCAAAGAGCGCCATTTTGAGCGGCTGCTCGACTCCTGCATCCATCGGCTCCCCACGGCTTTCACCAGATCGTCGGTCCACCGAGTGGGGGGCCGGCCTACGCTGCGCCTTCCGGTTCGTGGTCGCCACTCGAGAACCTTACGTCCCCATCGGTTGTCAGTTGCTGCCCATTCCCAAGATATTCCCTTAACCGGCACCCACAGGAAGAGATGGGGTCGTCCTAGTGTTACGTCGCGACCATCATCAACAGCCTGAAGACGTCCACTGCTGAACATAGGCCTCTCCTAAAGAGCGCCATTTTGAGCGGCTGCTCGACTCCTGCATCCATCGGCTCCCCACGGCTTTCACCAGATCGTCGGTCCACCGAGTGGGGGGCCGGCCTACGCTGCGCCTTCCAGTTCGTGGTCGCCACTCGAGAACCTTTCTTCCCCACCGGTTGTCAGTTCTACGAGCGATGTGGCCTGCCCAATGCCATTTCAACTTGCTGACGTCGCGACCACACGCCATAAATAAGCTAGAAAAGTGTAGAAACCATCACCGGTCATTCAAGTAACGTAACAAAATGTAGGTAGTGCCTTGTGTAAAGGTCGCAGCAAGCGAGTCAAGTTCACGGCCTCGACGTCAGATCAGGCGTTCACGTCAAGAAACGAGGTCGATGGTTATCGTCACAAATCGAATAAACATTTTAGGTAAGTTCAAAAGAAATAAGGAGGTTCGAAGACTACTTACATCGTACTTAAAATAATTCTAAATTGAACAAAATGGAATGAATTAAATAGAGGAAAGCATTTTGACGCAGTTTGTCTTGGTTCTAATACACCCGTATGTATTTTTTTTAAATGTAAATGAAAAAATGTATCAAAGACTCATTTATCGTGACCTATATTATTATGAGCGTGTTTTATCTACTCCAGTCATGTGGATATATCATTGGAAGCCTATAAAAATACGCTCCAATGGATTTCCAATATTCGTCAGACGACGTCCCGTTTCAATCATTCTAGACTTTTCCACAAGAGAGAGCTCGTCTAGATAGGTTTTTTTATGTGAACTAATGACGTCACGAGCTAGTTGTTCGCCTGATGTTAAGCGTCACGGCTGTCCATAAATAACAGATTGCAGTATCACTCGAAACTCTAAATTAATATAGTTTTGCGTGACACTGCACTGCGCACGTCATCCTGAGACTTCACACAGTATAGTAATAAGATTACTAGACTGTGTGATCAGATCATAAAGTCTCATTTGCCAAGTAATTTTACTAACTACAATGCCCTTCAAACCGGAACACAGTAGTGCTTGCACACTACTGCTTGGCGGCAGAATAACTGGCAAAGCGGTGGTACCTACCTAGACGAACTTTGCAGAAAAGTAAACCGCCTAGTACACGGGCCATAAGCTGGTAAAACAATGGAAACGAATTAGCGAAGATTCCGACGTGATGACATCTGAGAGGTGTATTTACTATGGATTAAAATGGCCAACTTGACGGGGACGCTACCCCGAGACTGGTACCTATTTACTGTGATATCTCATTTGTTTGAATTATACAGTCGGATTCAAACATCTTACAGTTCAACGACCATGAAATGTTTCCAATTAGAGCGGAAATTGAAGTCTGAACCTTGGTGGTCCGCAAAAACTTAACTGCAGTTTTTACGACACTATCGCTGTCCGGGATGATTTAAACTCTAGTAAGTTTTATTAAGTAAGTAATAAGGTTTTCTTTGGTTTAGGTTTGGCTCAAGTGTAGCCAGCGTTATGCAATGCTTAATTATAAGTCTGTAATTAAAATTAATAAATCATCGTATATTATCATGTCAAAGATACGCACTTAAACTCTGAATATTTAAATTAAATTTTTAATGTAGACTTTGAAGGAATGTTGTGTATAAAACTAGCTGCGCCCCGCGGTTTCACCCGCAGCTAAAAAGTAGCCTATGTGTTAATTCAGTACATAAGCTATCTCTATTCCAAATTACATCCAAATCTGTCCAGCCGTTTGAGTGTGAAGGAGTAACAAACATACACACATACAAACTTTCACTTTTATAATATTATATACCTAGTGTGATAAAATGAACGATGGCATGAGAATGTTTAAAATGGGTCTACAATCAAATCAATACAGCTGGCTGAAAGGAAAAACCGGGCGAAAGCAACAGGCTTATAGCACAGAATTCGTCCTATTTACATAGGTCTGGCTTATAGTTGTAGTTTATTTATTTTCATCATTTACATCATTAACAGCCTGAAGACGTCCACTGCTGAACATAGGCCTCCCCCAGCTCACGCCACCTTGAGCGGCTGCTCGCCTCCTGCATCCATCGGCTCCCCGCGGCTTTCACCAGGTCGTCGGTCCACCGAGTGGGGGGCCGGCCTACGCTGCGTCTTCCGGTTCGTGGTCGCCACTCGAGAACCTTTCTTCCCCATCGGTTGTCAGTTCTATGAGCGATGTGGCCTGCCCATTGCCACTTTATAACTCTAAGAGCTATATCGGTCACTTTAGTTCTCCTGCGGATCTCCTCGTTCCGGAGCTTATCTCGCAGGGAAACACCGAGCATAACTCGCTCCATAGCTCGCTGCGCGACTTTGAGCTTACTAATGAGGCCAACAGTAAGAGGCCATGTCTCAGTTCCATAAGTCATCACTGGCAACACACACTGATTGAAAACTTTCGTTTTCAGGCTCTGCGGTATTTATTTTACTCTATTCAAATTCATTGTTTCATAGCAACGCTTACTCTATGAAAAGTATGAAACTGTTAAATAACAACAAAAGTGCAGTTCAGAATACATATAGCGTCGGTAATGGAATGGAGAAGGATAATGTTTCCGAGAAAATGAGACCTGTCGATTATGTTTATTGTATATTATGTTAACAATGTTATGAGTTTGTTTTGTAATCGTAGCTTAGTTATTTCAGTTCACTTATTGGAGTGAGTTTATTAAAGAGGTATTGAATAGTGCTGACACGGCAGTGTATAATTTTAGTAATAGTAAAAAACCACTCGGTGGAGCAACGAGCTGGTGAAAGCCGCAAGGAGCCGATGGATGCACGGGGCGAGCAACCGCTCAAAGTGACGCTCTCTAGAGGAGTCCTATGTTCAGTAGTAGACGTCTTCAGGCTTTTAACGATGATGATGATGATGATGATGATGAAAAAACCAATACGCCATAGGCACCATAACCACGAGCCTACACTGTCTTATAATAAGACTTTGACTTCACCTTGATCACAAGGCGTGTGATTATTAAGAAATTTTTTGACTTCGTTTATAGGCCCTCGGTGTTTAGCCTGCACTAAAGTTTGACCTAAGTTCGCACTTATCTCTTTAAGACGTACCCAAATACGTTTCAGTAGATACGTCATAGAATGATAAACGCGAACTTATGAGCTGTCAAACTTTAGTGCAAACGGTCATTAGCATCATTGATTCCAAAAATTGGGGAAAGACATACAATTTCATTTCCTAACCAAAAATATTACACAGCCTTTACTCGAAAGGCTCTGCTAAGTCGGATAATGCATCTGCTTGCTTATATAAAAAACACAATGAAGCATAAACTGAGAGGGAAAAACACGTATTTGAAGATTTTCCGTTTCTAAAGAACGGAATTCTAAAATGAACTCTTCTCTCTTCTAACACGTGTTGTATCTCGTATAGTAGTAATTTATTACACATATTATGGTAGTACTTATCCCTCCGGTCGGTTTGGTAAACTTCTCATTTATCTCTCCGTAACACAACTATAAAATTAGTACTTTGACTCTACTTTCTTTTACCCTGCGTCCCTTGAGAATTCTAAGTATAAAAAATTAAAAAAAACATCCTCCGCTCCGACCCGGAGTAGAACAAACAAAGCAAGCGTTGTTTGCATTAACCTAAGAAAAGAAAGGAAGGCAGTGCAGCGTAAAATACAACGTCTTACCTTTTAACAACAGCTAGAGTTAAACCAGCAGTTAATCCGAGATTAAACGCGCTCATCCACAGTAAAGACATGTCTGCTGAGATAAAGCAACACTTGACAACACTGCACTATACAAAATAGCACATAACGGGCACTGCACTGGATTTTACCACAACACTATTCATTAAGAAAAAATCGCAGCACGTTTGTTAACGCAGACGGAACAAGCCTCTGCTTTGAAAATCAAGCTTGAACTCGGAACGTTGACTTTTTAATTTGCTGTAACGGGGCTGAATACAGTTTTACTTAGCCTCACTTTTTCACATTTAACATTGACTTTCTTTAACTTTGATTAGATTATAGAATCGATTTCAAACGGTCGGTGTCGACGGTCGTGCAAGAGTGGCGCGGTAAGGCGGCCGTCATTAATATAAACATATTGTTTCCCCCCACTCCGAAACTACATTTTACTATACAAATGGTGCACATGACGAAATTTCGGTACAATAACTGTAACAGGCATGTTTATGTTCAACATTGCACAATTAAATGGTTTGGGTATTCAGAACATTGTTACAAGGTCTGATCAGTAATCATGTGATAATCTAATCAGTTAAATGAACAGATGCGTAGATAGAACGGTTTTAGGAAAAACCAAAGAGTTTTATCCCTTCTTCCTAGGTTCCATTTACAAATTGAATAAACCCCTATTTTAAATAGCTTCGTGTATCCTCGTTAATTTTACTTTTAAATGTTAGAGTAATTTTGCTTCTTTTGTAAACACCAGAAGCCAAATTTATATTGCGACAATGCCACAGACTAATACATACATGTTGAACTTATGACAGCCCCCTGTTTGCGTTGGGGGTTAAAAGTATAAAAAAACGGCCACGTATGTAGTAGAGTTAGAGTAGATATTGTACCTATAAAAATAATCATATAGCGCTTTTTTACAAATAGTAGTGATTAAATTTAACAACGTACCTACTACCTACCTACAGTGTTATGGTAATTATTTTATTTAATGAACAACGATTCATTAGCATAATTTTTACGATAATGGTTATACAATCATTGCGAGGTCATCATTCTCAGATTTTGCACGTGTGTGTAGAATCATCATCATCATCATCAGCCTGACGACGTCCACTGCTCAACATAGGCCTCCCCCCCAGAGCGCCGCTTTGAGCGGCTGCTCGCCTCCTGCATCCATTGGCTCCCCGCGGTTTTTTCACCAGATCGTCGGTCCACCTAGTGTGGGGCCGGCCTACGCTGCGTCTTCCGGTTCGTGGTCGGCACTCGAGAACCTTACTTCCCCATCGGCTGTCAGTTCTACGAGTGACGTGGCCTGCTAATTGCCATTTGAAATTGCTAATTCTAAGAGTTATATCGGTCACTTTGGTTCTTCTACTGTATTACCTACATAATATTACAACTCTGTACCTCTAAGGCCCGATTTCACCAACGTTTATTCCAAGTATACGGCTATTCCATACTCTTGGATACAGCTAATTGACAAATTACACAAAAAAGACGCCATTTTGATTGTATCCAAGGAATAAGTCTTATTCCTTCACAAAATTGGTGATATAAGGGCTATATTCGCGTAACTCGGTTGTTCTCGGAAAGTTATACCTGGAATAAAATTTATTCTAGTTTGGTGAAATCGGGCCTTAGTAACTTATCCTTCTGTTCAAACTATTCTCAAAAGTTGCGAAAAATATTGTCATTACAAAATAAGTGCCTATCATGTTACATTCATACGTGACTTTAATTGCAAAATTAATAATTCCTTCATGCGTCAATACATAGAGCGTTATTCTATGCGTCAATACCTATGCGGTTACAAATGCATGATTAATGATTATGGCTTGCGTAGGAATTCCTTTATATATTCCTACAGCCCGCACTAAGCGTTTCGCATCAAACTTTATAGTGCGTACAGCAAATGAGTGGGAATACCTTGCCGTCTTCCTTGTTTCCAGCTAACTATAACCTGGGTGTCTTCAAGTCAAGAGTGAACAGGTATCTTCTAGGCAGGCATGCACCACCGTAGGCGGCGTCATCATTTACCATCAGCTGAGACAGTGGTCAAATGCTGTGCCTACAAATTATGAAAAATAATTGAAACTGTGGGTAGTAGGACGCGTTATAACTTTTTATTACCCACTTATCTTGTTTTCTAAGGCTCAATTCAGACAGAGCAGCAAAATGCTCGAGCAGTTTTTAAGTGCTATACGAGTATCAACCTTAATCTATTTAGACAAAGCTGAAAATAGTATGCAACATTAAAATAGGTAAGATTTTAATGTTGCATACTGTTTTCAGCTTTGTCAAAATGGAATAAGGTTTATATTCCAATAGCACTTAAAAACTGCTCGAGCATTTTGCCGCTCTATGTGAATTGACCCTTAGGCTTAGTGTACGAAAATAAATGTAGTATAATTTAGATGTATGTTTATAAATAAATAGGTAAATACTACACTGAATCATTGCTTATTCCCAAACCAGTCCACAACAGCTCCAAATTTTCCCATGTAAATATTGACTTGGTCTCATCGGCCACGGGTAACGTATTCAGTAATCTGTGGCCACGGTGCCTCTGCACCACCACAAAAAATGCAATCGGACTTGGTGAAATCAATTATGGCGCTCACCGAGGTCGATGGAACAAAATACCTCTTCAATCTCAGACAGCTTCTGTGGTGTGGTGGTTGAGCAGGTCGGCTCATAACCCGGAGGCGGCGGGTTCGATTTCCGCGACAGGACAAGTATTAGTGCACGGGAAAAAAGTGCAAATACTTGTTCTGTGTCTGGGTGTTTATAGGACCATGGTCCTCGTAGTTCCTGGGTCCCTAGGGTACAGGGTATCCTAGTTAGGGTCTAGGATCTATGTTTGTGATAGTTGGGCGTTATTTATTTATTTATAATCACCTCGATTGGCACCGGGGCCAATAGAATTTAAGGGTCCTCCTGTATAGCTAAATTCTTAATCTCACTCGCGCATTGCGACATTTTTGAAGATATGAAATAACTGAATTTACTTACAAAAGTCTGGCTACACTCTGTTTTAGCCTCGATAGAGCGCCACTTTGAGCGGCTACTTGTCTCTTGTACATTTTTAGGAGAGGGAAATTCAGTACAATATAGTCGCCCCCCCGTAGACATGTATGAACGACCGTTTTCGTAAAACGCGCTTACGTGAAATGCGCGTTGATTCCCTTCGAAGGCTTCCCCCGCCCCGCGCGCAATAATGCCCCGCAAAAAAGACGATGCAATATGCACGTTCTATTTCGTTCCACCACCCTGTAAAATAAATGGTGTGCACACTATTTGTAGGATATCGGATTTAGCCCCGTGTAAAACCCTGTTGCAGAAGCCACGGACTACGTGCTCACCCGCACGTAGCACTGGAGATAGGTACTATCAACAAAAAAGTACTAAGTACTTATGCTACGACATTTATTTATTTATACTTTATATTATTTATGTTATAAGTACCGACCAAAAATAAATGCACCGAAAAACGCCTAGTAAATATGTACAAAATATAAATGGTAATGGAAATTCTTTATCCTATTATATGCCAGTAATATTTATGTAATCTCTGCGGTACGAAACATTTTATACCCCCAAAATGAAACTAGATGGCGTTGCACGCTCTTAAAACACGCAAGCGCTTGTCGTTCTTCACACACTCCAATTTTTGTATTGGGTGTTATCTAACTAGAGTATTAGTACTTGAAAACATGGCGCTTCTAATGTCTTACGTGGTTTAAAGTGTTCACATTGGTGTCCTAATGCCCTTGAGCAATGAGCACCTCCAAAAATCTCTACATCTTTCCACAAAACACAACATAAATAATTGCTTGTACTTTTCATAGGCACGTTGAGATAATGTGAAATTTATTTGCTGCCCGTAGAAAGCGGTCACTGACTGCGTTTCACATTTCGCTCCACCCTACCCTACGTAACTAAACACAAGGCGCGCAGGATCCCCGTCCTTGAAGGACTCATGGATAAAACCCAATGATCACTCGCCTCGCCTGCATATTTGCAACGAGCGGGACACAGTATTTAAGTAAGTATCTACATTACTTACAGATAAGTTTTAGGTGTAATTTCACCCCTATTAGAGTGTGATTCAAACGTAATGGCGGCTTTGAAGTCGGCGCGAAACGCTGCGCAGTAGCAAATGGGCAGAAGTAAGCGGTGAGCGCAGCGTGCGGAAGTCTTGCAGCACGCTTCACAGCCGCCATTGACTTTGAATCGCACTCTACCACAGGGAACGGAATAGTCCATAGCAGACAATACTCCGATTTATAGCGTTGAGTTCACGGAATACGTTCTAGAAACTACAAACAAACGTAACAGCCTGCTCAGACCAGCAAACCACACCAAAATTCATTCCGTACTTTACTTTTTAGCTTTTGCGGAATGAATTTTCATACAGACACACAAGAAAACAGACAGACAAACAGTCTAAAAACTAATTATATTTAGTGACTGTTATGGGCAGCTGTGGCGCTTAATATCAGACGACTAGCTCGTCACGTCATCCATTAACTTTAAAAACGGTTTGGATTCTATACTATACCAGGACCCTAATTCTGTATGACCAATTTACGATTCCTTGCTTCGAAACCACGCGAATTCCTTGTCTTAATAAAGAAATCTGCAAAAATCTATTCTCTATGAAATGAGAACGAAACCGCGCGAAATGAATGTGGAATTAACTGGGATTGGCGCGATTTGAACTGTCAAATATCATATGTTACAATCAGGCGCGTTCCGAAACATCGACCCGTTAAATGTTACCACCACTTATGTCAATATTAATTATTCAAAATAAAACTAATTTTAATGCAAAGTGAAGGTATTTCTAAGGTTTTTCTGTCAATTTTTAATAATTACCCATGGCTTTGTTATATCACATAAATATAAGCCATTCCTTTATTTTATTTTTTTAGTGGTTTTGGGATGAGAAATCCTTTAGTTCTAATTCGGAACGCACTCAAGGTATCTAAAACCTGTCATAGATAATTTGTCTTAGATTATACAGAATACAAAATTGACGATTCCTTGCTGTGACACGACTTGAACAAGACACGATAACGACGTGGTTTCTGTATCGTGTGGAATCTGTGTTTTCATACAGAATTATGGCCCTGCTACAAACCAAAAATCTTTTCTAAATTATCTTAGTACAGATTTTAAATTGGCCACAGCTTTTAGTAGGATTCTAGGCCTAATTTTGATGGCCTTAGTTGACAGTCTTTAAAATGCTAAAAATATATCCGTCTTTTACATTGCCGTCTATTTGACAAGAACAGCAACAGTTTTAGGAGTTTTACATCTGTCCAACACAATAGATAGTTATTATTATAATAAAAAATATGTAAATGAATTCACGAAACAAGAAAAACGTCTGGCATCTGTCTACACAGAGCATTGAATTATACTGGCAAAGTGGTTTCGAATCGCTTTGTATGGTAATGGAGCAAAGAGCATTTTCTGTACTGATGTGTAACTGGAAAAGTGCTGATTTTCAATCAACGTGTAAATAGATTTTCTTAAATCATATCTAAGAACACCCTCAATCAAATCACCATTAAAACAAAGAGAGAAAAATCAGAATCGATTCATTCGTTTGGAAGCTAACTAAGGGACATAAATGGCATTGTAGCTCCCAGATACTTAGGTTACTCGTATAGTGTTATATAATCTGTGTAGTATTATAACATCCCAAGAACACGTTCTCGAGTGGCGACCACGAACCGGAAGACGCAGCGTAGGCCGGCCCCCCACTAAGTGGACCGACGATCTGGTCAAAACCGCGGAGAGCCGATGGATGCAGGAGGTGAGCAGTCGCCCAAAATGGCGCTCTCTGGGGAAGGCATACAGCAGTGAACGTTGGACGTCTTCAGGCTGCTGATGATGATTATATAATCTGTGCTTAGGTACATAGTTACATGATATATTTGGTGGCGTACCTTACATTCTTACATGCATTTATTACGAATTAACTGCTGCTAGAGAATACCTTCAAACCAAAAACCTTTAAAAGGAAGACTGCAAATCTTTAGTCAAAACGAAATAAGAAAATGTGTGCACGCAAGAACTACGAAACCGTTATCTAAGTACATACATGCACATTTCATTGCCTCAAGGCCTCGAGTACCTCAAAGGGCACGTCAAAGAAAGCCTTGTCTGTCGCAACGCAAAGTACTGATCATTGTCAGAGAGAGAGCACGACTAATTACACGTTTCAAGTACCAACTTACATGCTTTGCTAACGAGTTTCGTTTTGAATTGTTTGCTGTTTTGTGAACTTTTGTGATGTGAAACTCTTACAAATTGCGGGCTCAGAGATCGACGTGCACTAAGCAGCCGCGAGCGAGGGTCAGTCAGACCAAAGTTTGGTCATATCATATGTATAACGTATCGGTATCGAAAGGAAACGGACCTTTTTTTACCGCGTTGCCGCGTTGATTTGACTACCTCCCTAATTGCACACAATTTTAGGTTCCAGTTTGCTTAAGTAGGTACATCGGGCATAGTAAAAAACCGTATAAGTAGTTTGAGCTGCAGCTTGGTTGTACCTATGTTTTAACTTTTGAAATCAAAAATCGAAACGAGACTGACATAATATAAAATAAAGTAATACTAAAGGTTTGTAACTGAAATTTAAATTAATAGACTTCTAAGTGTTTGTGCATTTACAACTAAAAAACAATTAAACAAATAAACATAAACAAATAAATATTTCTGTACACTTCACACAGCGACAGCGCCATCTAGTCTCGAACCAAACACAGTTTGACCAATGGGAACCAGCCAACTGACTGATAGAATAGTTCAATGCTGAAGCAACTATTGCGAAGGCCATGCAAAGCTCTTCAAAATACACAAGGTAAATAAGATTTGTCTACGTGTACTTTATTCGGATGCAGGGCATGTGTGGGTCTTTTAATTGCAAATCAATTGTTATGCAAGGCGTTGGTATCCGACTAGTCGATAGGTTTTCAAGGTGACACAGTTCTTTCCATTTCTTCCATTTCGTATCAAGTGGTCACATAGCACTAAAAAAGTGACGCTTCACATCAAAGCGTCATTTTTTCGTGCTCTATGACATGGTGTCAGAATTCCACAGTCATATAACCAAGGGAGTAGGGACCAGGGGGCGTACCGTGAGCTCTTAGCGCGATTCAAAACAGAGCCTATATTGGATCGCTTTGATTTTTTTGTGTGGGGATTTTGACAAGCGATCCAGTGTAGGCTCTGTTTTGAATCGCGCTAAGAGCTCACGGTACGCCCGCGCCCCCAGTTCTTCTGAAGCTCCCGCGCGACCTGTTTCCAACAATGGTCTCGGAGCGGCTCGATCATGGTTGGTTGCTTGAGATTGTTAATATAGTGCACAAGAACCCTTAAACTGTTATTTTGTCATGTCATTTAGAAAGGGCATGCTAAAGTTTTTGTAACCATTGTCACGATTTCAACAATCTTATATGAAAATGATCGTTTACTTTTTATTTCCTGATTTTTTATGACTACCTACTGCTACTGGGTGTAATACACATTAGTGGACAGCAAATAGCATTTGTTTTATAAAGATAAGTCAGCCATTATAATAAGCATAGATACATTTAAGTTGTCAGACGTTACGGTTTTAGCCATTATTACACGACAAAGTTTTGAGAGCTGGTATTTTGGATAAGCTCTGGAACGAGGAGACCCGCAGGAGAACTAAAGTGGCCGATATAGCTCTTAGAAATAGTAAGCAATGTGGTGGTCAACCTAAGCCACGCGAAGGTTGAACCAGTTGGACCGATATTAATTTTTCTTTTTTATTAGAAAAATGACATGATCAAGAGTTTTTTTTACTATGATTAAAAAAGTGTGTTCCGCCGTTTCAAACCTAAACAGCTATTTTTTTTAGTTGACGAAGAGAAGGACGCGGGCTATTTCAATATTGAACAAAATTACTTGTGAACTTGAATTCTAACCTCAAGTTTACTAAGTTATCTAAACCTGCAGTAACACACTTATTGTATTCGTTTATCTGAATGAAAGATCAGCAAGGTTAGAAATTATGTAAATTAGCTCTACTTCTATTGGCAAGGCATACAAGACGGAACAATGTATTAAATGTATCTATGTTATTGTCAAACCTCGAAGCTCCGGCGCTCTGACTAGTCAATCCTCAGGTCTGACTTGAAGTCCTAGTCAAAGCCTAAACAAATCTAAACCTAACTTTTTTTTTTTGGGGAGAGGAAAATGCCCACGCATTCCCCTGCCAAAACGGGGGTGGCGGCAGGGGATATGTGGGACTCGAACCCACTAAAAACCTCCCCATGAGCAGTCTACCGCCATGGTGGGGCGAGGTGGGGTCACGTTCGCAGTCGAGCCATCCATCTAAACCTAACCTAACCTAACCTTAGTCAAAAAAAACCTAACCTAACTTATAATAATTATGTACACTTAACTTTAGTCAAATAAATACTTTCGTTAAAGGCCGAAATTGGAACTTGTTTCGGGGTTTGCCCGAAGGCTTTAATCAAACCTAGGGTAAACCAGTCATTCCAGGAAGAGACTCCATATCGACCTTTTACTACGACATCTACACCATAAATAAAGGAAGTAAGTATCATGGGCAAACGTGCTCCACCTTAGACAACGCCGTACACAACAGTAGGACTTTTCTGCAAAGTTCATCTAGGTAGGTACCACCACTTTGCCAGTTATTCTGCCAGTGTGCAGTTTAGAGTTCCGAGTGACACTGCAATCTGTTATGGGCAGCTGTCACACTTAACACCAGGTGAATGACTAGCTCGTCAGGTCATTCATTTACATTGGCCAAATACTTTCTCGAGAGAAGAGACACTATGGCGATTTCTACAGCCCACGCTACCCGTGCTGGTGAGATGTTGTCAATCGTATGACATCGCCCATAAGCGCGTGTGCGTATTAATAAAAAAAAATTATGCCACAACACTATTATCATTCCGATTTCCATAGCTACAGCTAACCGGAACAGTATACAACCTCGGATGCACAAAGCCTTGCTGGGACCTTTTCCAAGGTGACAGTTGTTCATGTTGGTAGGTATACCCTACTCTCATTAAAATGCATTGAGTCGGTCGGTGTTTCCGAGTCACGACTACAAAGCTACAAGCTTTGCAGGTCTCTACTGTACCCCTACTACTGTTTATTATAATCAACCTACATTACTAGCACTCGCTATCTAGTGTCGTAAATGTTTGTCATCTTGAAGACGTCCACTGCTGAACATAGGCTTCCCCCAGAGATCGTCAGTCCACCTTGTGGGAAATATATTTGTATGTAATCCTTATTATGCCCGTCTTAAAGTTTGACAGCTCTTAAGGCCCCCATACTCGCAGATCCTCTATCTCGCTCGCGCATTGCGACATTTTTGAAAAAATTATAAAGCCGAGTGCCCACATTATACGGGCTACGGCGAACATTCGCCGGCGCGCACATATGCGGGCTACGGCGAATGTTCGCCGTAGCCCGCATAATGTGGGCACTCCATAACTGAATTTACTTACGAACAATCTGGCTAAACTATGTTCTCATGAATAACAATACAAACGTTCAACAAAAATATCAGCATCCCAGAGCCACCCCAATACGTTCCCAC
Source organism: Ennomos quercinarius (assembly GCA_910589525.2). NCBI lineage: Eukaryota > Metazoa > Arthropoda > Insecta > Lepidoptera > Geometridae > Ennomos > Ennomos quercinarius. The sequence goes on from OU342509.1 coordinate 9,760,672, forward strand.
AGCTGGGACACGGACCTCTCTCACATGAAGAGTGTAGGCCATAACCCAGCCCGATGGTCAAGTGCGTGTTGATGGATAACACATCAACATGTCGGTCTTCTCACGACGTTTCCTTCATTGTTGTATGAGTGAGTGAACTTCATTAGTGTGGGGTTTTGGCGGAAAGCGGTAGTTAGATAGATAGAAATTTGTTTATTGCACAAACAACAATAGTAGGTATGTACATAGGCGAACTTAATGCTATAGAAAATTATCTTCCAGTTAACCCCGGTGTATTGTGGAATTGTTTATTGCGGTAGTGCAATACTGAAGAAATATAAAAAGGAAGTATATTTAAAAATCTGTGTCAAAAGGCAAGAAAAAACAACAACTTAACTATTTCTCTAAACTAATGAAAGTATAAATAACACAATAAATACATAAAATTAAATACACACAATAATACTATACAAACATAATACATATTATTATATGTATATACTATAGTACTTGTAATTAGATGGATCGCTTTCTTCGCGATTTAATTTTGATAGTAGTTCACGTCGTTGCATTGTATTTTTTTCATTGCATTTTTTTGCATGTATAAAATTGGTGGCGTTTCACGGATTTAAGTGCTGAATTACGAGCATGAGTGTGGGCAAGTGATATATAATGTGGTGAAACGTGGTTTTTCGTGTTACTTCCAAAATTCCATAGACGCTTCTAGTAAAGTTGCCACCACTTTACTACTTAGACTGGGCATGACTTAGACTGGACTATGACTAGCCATAGAATGGGCTATGGCTACCCAGACTGTGACTAAGACTTGACTTTACGTGAAATATTCTATAACACGATGAACAATTACAATACTTGTCACTGGCTAAATACACTATGTGAAGAACCAAAATATAAGGAAAAAAAACTTCGTTTCTGCAGGGCCGAGCAGGATTTGAACGTGGGTGCGTCGGTTGGAAAGTCGCAAGCACCGCTGCGCCACACTCGGTCTAATTATCAATAACGCATGTAACCTTCAGTAATTTTATTGAGGCCTTGAAAATGCATTAAAGCATAACGTTTTTCTAAATTACTGCAGTAATAATATAGAAACAATGTCACAACAACCTTGCAGGAACAAATGCGAATATGATAGCATAATGGCATAGATTAAATCCGTTATGGTAATGCAGCATGGTATCTGTCTGAATGGAGGTATTGTAAATACTCTATGATAATATCAAGATCGCGTGGGAGGCGCCAATTTGTATTGTACATTTATTTCATTAGGTTCGCGTTGGCTCTATTCCCACTTGTGATGCTATGGAGATCAAATTCCACTTGCAAATCATATTTTTCCTAACAATTGTGTTACGTGTTTAATTGCTTGATTTCTCGTAACCATTTATTGTTGTGACGGTCAGTGACTTTCATGACGGCCTGTGACATCGCAGCTCCCAAACAGATAAAGCAACTTAATTGAACGGTAGTGTTTTTAGATATTAGATATTTTATTGTTATAGTAGTTTGATAAAACTAAGCAAGTAAATAATGTAATGTTCATTATTTTTTACAGCGAGCGCCACCTGTACCACACTGTTAGAAACCGATCATATCGTAGTTTCGTGTAGCATTCAACAGATTGATTCTGTAGCCTTTAGATGGCGCTTAAACCAATATTGCACTTAGTTGGACAAAGCACAAAACTCCGAAATAATCCTTCACTGTTTCCTTATGATATAATTATGTATTATCATGGAACAAGGAGGAGAGGCATACCAATACACCAACAAAACAGCGTAGATCAGAAATATGCCAAAAACGGTGCATTGTATTATTTTACAAAACTTATGCTTTTTCCAGTGTTAATGTTTAAAAATGGTGGGGTTTTACGCATTAAGTGATGAATTACGAGCATGAGTGTGGGCAAGTGATATAATGTAGTGAAACGTGATTTTTCGTATTGCTTCCAAAATTCCATAGAAGCCTCTAGTAAAGTTGCCACCACTTTACTAGGGCATGCCTTAGACTGGATTATGACTTAGACTAGACTATGACTACTCTGACTGTGACTATGAATTGACTTTAAGTGAACCATAATACGATGAAAAATTACAAAACTTGACACTGGCTAAATACACGTATGTGGAGCCAAAATATAAAAAAAAAAAAAAAAGTTGAGCGCAGATCAGAAATATGCCTAAAAACCGTTGCACTTTTTTCCAAGGCACAAATCCTTGTGCTATCGTGGGAATCAAACCCACCGCTTCCGGGTTATGAGCCGATCTGCTCAACCACTGCATTAAAGACGCTTTCAGTTATAGACTCATAGTATATGCATGGCTAACAATAAACTTAAAACAGAACTCACCAAGTATAGCTCTCAGATGGCCTTCCAAGGTCTGCAGTATCGTCATCTTGATCTCCTTGACGGTCTTCCCCAGGAACTGTTCGCAGGCGGTGGTGAGGAGCTCGTCTTCGTTCATGATCTTGCATTGGGCGACGCCAGTCACGGTCAGGGGGACGCCTTGGGCGGTTTCCACGTACTCACACATCGGGTTAAGAGTCATAACCTGGAATAAATACGTGATCAGTAAGAAGAGCCTTTTACGTTCAAGTATTCATAGCGAAGCACGACTAGCCGTTACTAACCGATCGTTAAAGTTAAGCTACGTTCGCTGCGGTCACTACTCTGATGGGGTGACCGCTACAGCAAAAAGTGGTATTTACAACTGAGCGCTACCGTGCTTCGGAGGGCACGTTAAGCCGTCGGCCCTGGCTGTTGTCGTAAGACAATAGTCGTTAAGGCAAGCCAGAAGCCTTTGGGCGGCCTAAAAATTCTGACACCAGGGCTGATCACTTGCCTACACGAGAAGAAGAAGTAGTTTATGAAAAAAAAATGTTTCAGGCTGAAAATAATAAACGTTGAACCTTTGACTTCTCTTGAATAGGTAAAGGTTGAAGCGCATAATAGACTGTTAGCAAAATGTTCAACTTATATAATATTCCTATCAAAAAAATCTGCGCCTGAATATTTCTCACAAAACGTCTCTTCCCTAAAAACTCACTTTCCCAAAATGTCCCCAATGATAGTTTTGGCTTTACTTGGTTTACAAGTAAATAAAGTACAGATTTTTAATATGTTTTTATAGGTGCACCTTGACCACTGTGCGAGCTGTGCCACACCTAATAAGAGGATATCTAAAAAAATAAAGGAATCCCGAATTTAAGACCATAAAAGTAATATATACACTACGGCGCTAACTTATCTCGAAGACTACAAACAAAATGTTGAATTACCTCAAGGGAGATACGCTGTACATCGGTGACAAGCCACCACGCCCACGCCCACCCGCCGACAATGGTTCGCTTCGTGGTGGAGCCACAGCATCCGCCTGCAACAAGACAATAATACAATGAAATAGTTAAAAATACAGATATCTCAAACACAGCACCGTTTATCACACTAATAAAACATAGCAGTAAGAGTAGGTAAGTCCTGCCCACCCGGCACGGACGGTAGACAGTCTTAGCAAAGATGCCAGCAGCGTGAGGCGTAAACGGCTCACGCTAACTCCAAAATGTATGGGAACTGACATTGCCTGCGGAAAACTTTTCTAATGTCATTCCCATACATTTTGGAGTTAGCGTTAGGTGTTAACGCCTCACGCTGCTATATTTCTGTTAATTACTAACAATGATTAGGACTCAAAGTAAATAGTTTCACAGCACACCTAGACAGCTTTTCCATCAACATGAAAATATAAACAGAATAAACAGTTTTTCACAGGTTGAAATGTACAAAATAATACTAAACGAAGAACTATAAAATAGTCTTGAATTTCGTACCACTGCCAGCAATGACATGAGACCCTAAACTTAACTTCATAAGTTATCGGTTACTTCATCATCAACAAGCAGAATATCTGCTATAGGTCTGCTTTTTCCATCAGGTGATCGAAATGTTCGTATTTACTTAGGACATACCCGCTTCCTAAACTAGTTTCCTAGTATAGAAAGAGGTCAGTAACCCCAAAGGGAGAGTGAAATAGTAACTATAACAGGTTTCGAAAGAACCAGTTCTACTTATTGTGGGTTCTATGTCCTTGTCACTTTCTTTTACACATTTAAGGTGTTTCCTGACGCAGCTAGATAAGATTTTTTTACTAGGAAAGTTACCAGCAAAAGTAGTTTGTTCTTTTTTGTGTTTGTACTTTTTTATTTAACAGCAAAACGTGTTTTGCTACTTGTTCCAATAGCCATAAGAAACAAAATTATGGAGCGAGATGGAGTGATGAATTGAAACTGGGCGACGCACGTAGACTATTAATGATAAGTAATATAATACTCCTTGCAACATTGAATGAGCAACACAGTATGTAAGAAAGAATATACCCAAAAAGAGAAGCGAATGACAACAATGAAATTCAAAGTTAAGTTACATAGTAAGTATAGGGATGGCCTAGCATGCGCACTGCGAGATAACTTGTCGTCGCTGTTAGAATGAAACACTTAGGCGCTACCTTCTTGTCATGGTCTCTCACAAGGTAGTGACGAGAAAATTTTGTCGCGGTGCGCATGCTGGCCGGGCTGGCCAAAGGGACATCGTACTCCACTTTTGTAATGGAAACTCTCATTGAGCACCTCATCACCATCAGAAATATATTTCTGCTCGTATTTTTCCAATTCATTATGATCTCTTTTTTTATGTAAACGGATGACGTGACGAGCTAGTCACTCGCCTGGTGTTAAGCGACACGGCCACCCATAACAGATTGCAGTGTCACTCGGAACCCAAACTAAAGTTTCGCGTGACACTGCGCACTGCGCACGCCATCCTGAGACATCACACAGTCTAAAAAAGTTTTCTATACTGTGAGATCAGTTCGTAAAGTCTCATTTGCCCAGTAATTTCACTAGCTACAATGCCCTTCAAACCAGAACACAGTAGTGCTTGCACACTACTGCTTGGCGGCAGAATAACTGGCAAAGCGGTGGTACCTACCTAGACGAACTTTGTAGAAAAGTCCTACCACCTAGTAGATCTAATATCTATAGAAAAGTTCGTCTAAGGCTAATATGATAAACTCAATAGTGAAGCTGTAAAAAGATTGTAATCTTAAAGTAACTTTCTATCTCAATTACAACAAGTGCAAAACAAACTTAACACCTCTTATAGTAAACCAATTTTGCAATTACGACGCTATAACAATCACTTCACTGGACCGCAACTAATCATTGTAAACTTGTGAAAACTCTAATCTTTATTTTCCATTTACCATTCGAGCGTTATGGTTAGACACTTAGACAGTGTAAATTCACTTTCATTAACTATATAGCTATGATGTTTATTACTTAAGAGTTAAGAACTAAAGCCACCGACAAAGACCACGAAATTAGCAAAATGAAGGGCAGTGCCGTGCCATTTTTGCTGCAGAGCAGAACAGACAAGCGTTGAGGTAGACGTGTTCTTCTATGGAGACTGTGGCAAATTCACGTACATTAAAGGTAGATAAAGCCACCGACAAAAACCGCGGAATTAGCAAACTGAAGTGACAGTGCCGTGTCATTTTTGCTGCAGAGTAGAACAGACAAGCGTTGAGGTAGACGTGTTCTTCTATGGAGACTGTGGCAAATTCACGTACATTAAAGGTAGATAAAGCCACCGACAAAAACCGCGGAATTAGCAAACTGAAGTGACAGTGCCGTGTCTTTTTTGCTGCAGAGTAGAACAGACAAGCGTTGAGGTAGACGTGTTCTTCTATGGAGACTGTGGCAAATTCACGTACATTAAAGGTAGATAAAGCCACCGACAAAAACCGCGGAATTAGCAAACTGAAGTGACAGTGCCGTGTCATTTTTGCTGCAGAGTAGAACAGACAAGCGTTGAGGTAGACGTGTTCTTCTATGGAGACTGTGGCAAATTCACGTACATTAAAGGTAGATAAAGCCACCGACAAAAACCGCGGAATTAGCAAACTGAAGTGACAGTGCCGTGTCATTTTTGCTGCAGAGTAGAACAGACAAGCGTTGAGGTAGACGTGTTCTTCTATGGAGACTGTGGCAAATTCACGTACATTAAAGGTAGATAAAGCCACCGACAAAAACCGCGGAATTAGCAAACTGAAGTGACAGTGCCGTGTCATTTTTGCTGCAGAGTAGAACAGACAAGCGTTGAGGTAGACGTGTTCTTCTATGGAGACTGTGGCAAATTCACGTACATTAAAGGTAGATAAAGCCACCGACAAAAACCGCGGAATTAGCAAACTGAAGTGACAGTGCCGTGTCATTTTTGCTGCAGAGTAGAACAGACAAGCGTTGAGGTAGACGTGTTCTTCTATGGAGACTGTGGCAAATTCACGTACATTAAAGGTAGATAAAGCCACCGACAAAAACCGCGGAATTAGCAAACTGAAGTGACAGTGCCGTGTCATTTTTGCTGCAGAGTAGAACAGACAAGCGTTGAGGTAGACGTGTTCTTCTATGGAGACTACGGTAAAAGTAGTATAGCCAACTAACTGAAGCGATGATATATCTAACATACGAAAATCGCAAACAGTAGCTGGATGAGACCAGCCGACGTTCAGGATCATTGGCATGCCTCTGTCCAGTAAAGCACTAACACAGGCTGATTATGATGATGAAAGTGCTTTTTGAATATATGACAATTGAAAATATGACATCTTAGGGAATTTAGCTACAGTCATGACAATGCTACGGTACTTAGAACTTGTAATAAGAAGATAGCAAGATTTTGTCATGATGCAGTACTTCCTAGATAACATTATAATAATTAAGCGAAAGTTTTGTAATGTTTGTTTATTACTTAATTACGTTATAACAGTATAAAGAAACATAATGTGTTTTTGGAAAATTAAGCAGCAGTCTCTATTATTTATTCTGTGCAAAAGTGCAATACATTTTAAATTATAATGTAAGAAAAACGTGCACAGCTGATCCAAATCGGAATAGAGAACAGCAACTGGACAATATTGTGAAATCACGTTAGAAATTTAACCCCCCCTACTAGGGGACCGACGATCTGGTAAAAAACCGTGGAGCCAATGAATGCAGGAGGCGAGCAGCCGCTCAATGTGGCGCTCTCTGGAAGAGGCCTATGTTCAGCAGTGAACGTTTTCAGGCTGTTGAGGATAATGATGACGTCAGAAATAAAATGAAAGTAAAACAATTTCTACGTGAAAAGGATAACCCAATGCCAGAGGAAATAAATGTTACCTAGTTTGTGCCAGTGGATTCCACGAACGTCATGGTGCTAAGAAGATCCCGTTCAAGAACAAAAACAAACGAAAATGAATTGCGTTATGATTGCTCATATGAAGACTATGATATAGACTGACTTATGTAGGCCGTCGGCCCCTACTAGACTAGGCTTGGTCCTGGTCAAAACTACGGGGAGCCGATGGATGCAGGAGGCAAGCAGCCGTTCAGAGTGGCGCTCTATCAGGGAGGCATATATTCAGCACTGGACTCTTCAGACTGATGATGATGATGATCTCTTATCATCAGATAGGTACCTACTAGAAAAGTCACAAGATACTTAAGGGGTAGTAGCAGCTACCGTGATCCAAATTAATCTGAATAAGTAATAGAAACTAAAGAAACTTTCTAGACCCAAATAATAATTACTTAGAAGTGATGATCTCACGCTGATATTGCAGCAAGTATATGATTTCATAACTTCTGCATCTCGTAAATATATTGGTGAATCATCGTCAGTCGAAAGTGAACCAGGCTTAGATGTGGATGTTCCAAGAAAGCATTGATATAATATGTATGTAGAGTTAGCTGTAAACCAGACTAAGAGGTGTCTGCTCCAAGAAGTCATTGATATGTAATTGTATGTATGCAACTGAGTAAAAATTAATAAGGTAATTGTTGTTTTACCATAGTTATGATCTAGGCTATTATCATCAATGGCATCAGTGCATATTGAGGATTTCACAGAAATATTGTTAGGTAATTTCTCTACCATACTCAATCTGAACGTATCTAGTTTTTGTTTATAAGTCATATTTTAATTTCACGTCCTTTATGTAGGGTTCTTACTTATTAAAATTGGCACCTTTCGGTAAAGTAACGTTACGTATATTATAGTGGTATAATAAATTAATAGGTAACAGATCCATTGATATAAATAGCATTAGCAAGTAAAGTACAGTTTAATAAGGGGTATGTTGAATCAAAGTTCACGCGAAATAGTATATCAGACACAAAAAACTCTTGCCGCATGATTTAATGAAATCATTAGCACCATCACTATTTTTTAATGTTACCTTTATTAAAGTTGCATTGATTAAACACGCTACCTTTGTAACCTGTGACGCCACTAATGACACTATTTTAGCACCTTCCAAAACATCGTGACATAGAGCACGCGCCGAAGCAAACATTCCTTATTCAAATTCCAAAAAAAGGAACAGCAGTAAAACGTCCCCTCCATTTCACCAACGGTTTACCGGCCTACGTGCGCAGGAGTCAGCAGACGCACGTCGAAGAAAGTCACCGTTACTGGCCACTTCGAAAACACTCTAGAGAACGCGACACTTTGAATTCGGAATCAATTTAAAATTGTTTTCTTTTCAAAACTACTTTTTAGAATTGATCGAAGTGTAATGTAAAAGTGCCGAGTAAAAGTGTTACAAATCTATCAGATCGGATCGATAGTGAAAACAAGTGTTTCAAATGTTTCGTTGGACAATGATTTTATCTGTATTATGTGTTTACTATGAAAGTTGATATTTAAGGTGAGTTATGGTGAAAACTTTCGCAATATTTACAAGAAAAACAAACAAACGATTAACTCTATGTTAATTTGAGACGTGTCTGGTGTACAGTTTTCATTCATATATCGATTGTTATGCAGCGCGCCGACGCGACGTCCCACAAGAACATTTTGCAAGGGGGTACTTAATTTAAAACAAAAAAGGGTAACGAAAGTATGTTAAAGGTGAAATAGAAGTAATCTAAGAAGTATCCGATATCCGGTAAAAATGCAATACTTTGAAACGTCGTTTTAAAGATATAGACGTTTTTGGAAATCGAAAATACATTCTCGAAGACGCATCATGAAACGAACTCGGTGTGACTCACAGAGTTCATGTCATGAATGCAAAGCCGTCCTTTGACAATGCGCTAAGCAAGATGCTCTTTTTACTTAGATTAGGTACCTTACATTAACAAGCACCACAGCTATTGCATAGAAGATAATATACCACAATGTCCGTCCATATATTAATAACGCCCAATGATCACATACATCCTGGACTCTAACTAGGATTCCCTGTCTCTAGAGATCCAAGAACTACGAGGACCATATAGCCCACAGCACCTAGACATAGAACATGCCAATTTTTTTTACAAATGTTCACTGTTTTTATAGGAACTGTAAAACAGTAGTCGGATGATACTATTTGCGAAGAGATCTATGACCCCATTCAAATCAAATTTAAGAAGAAAATTGTGTCACAAGTATACCAAAAGAGATTCTAGAGTAGAATCCTTCGCTTCGCCTAGGGTATATACCTAGGGTTCAGAACCGGGAAATCCCGGTACCGAAAGAACCGGGTTTTCACAATTAAAATTATGTACAACATTTTAAATGTTTACTTAATTGGATCTTAATTCGTTTAGATTGTTCAGAATCAACTATTAATCCGTATTCAATTAAGTTTTACACCATTAAAAAACAAAGAATAGCCAGTACCGAAAAGTACCGAAGAACCGGGAAATCCCGGTTCTGTTGGAAGCCGGTACCGAAAATCGCGGTTCTCAAAATCAGTACCGGTTCCGTAAACCCTACACCCTACCCTTCATCCCTTGTGAAACAATCTACTATTTTGATGCACTGTACGTCAGTGCAAAGAGATGCTTACAAAGAAAACTGCGCGAATTATTTTCAAGTTAGTGACAATAATGCATTTTAAATTGACTTACAAATAGGGATTGCAATCCGGTGTCATTTTTAATCCGGCCGGATCCGGTCGAATTTCTCTCGATCCGGCCGGGTCCGGCCGGATTGATTAAATCAGGTTAGTTTTCCCTTTTCGTTCCAGAAAGGACTGTTTATGGAATAACCAAGTGAGTGTAACATAGCGAAAAATGTATGTATGTCCAACTACTATGTGTATCAACTTTATTTCCGATGTTATAATTAAACAAACCATTAATAATCTACCACAGTGTAACTATAGTCAAATTTAACGTAATGTTCAGGATTCCAGTTTTCACAGTTATTTCAATTTTAGTACACATTATTAAATCTAGCAGTTTTCTATTACTTTTACGGTCATAATTACGACTTTAATTTTATGCTGAGTCAAGACCTATATCATGGCGACACGCAACATTATATTTTGTATTTATCTATTTGTGGTTTTTTTTAATAAGTATCAAATTTTCATGTTGTAAAAATGTAATGTGTGATGTCTTGAATAAATGTGTTTTCTTTCTTTCTTCTTAGCATAATAACAATAATTAGGTATTTGAACATGTGCCTGAGCATGCTAACAAGTGTCGTTCTTATGACAGACATCATGATGAATCTATCTAATGAATGGCACAATCATCACAAAAATGCTTTTATAACTTCATCAACTCAAGCTAAGATCAAGTTTAATCATCTTACGCACCGATATGCATTTAAAGTAACCTATACTCATATAGCAGTGCAATTATTTGACCAAAAATTGGCATCCCGGATCTGGTGACCGGATCCGGTGCATTGGTGCCGGATCCGGTAGATGTAAAATGATGCCGCATCCGCCGGATTACCGGATCCGGTTTTCCGGATTGCAATCCCTACTTACAAATCACACATAGCGTCCACAGAGAAAAAGTGGGTTTTATTCGAGTGATTCCCAGTGGTCAGATAGGTGGTTAGAGTAGCCTCTATCGATAATTTTGTTCCCGTTATGCATGTTAGTACTATGAATGTGATATACTCCTAAGCAGTATACGCCGTACTACGAAATGCTTATAATGGCTTAGCATGAGGCCGTGTCCTGTCAACAATATTGCAAAAATGACTTTGAATTTTATATATGGCAAAGTTCAGGACTAATACTAATGCTTATGTATAGTGAAAACACAAATTAATAAACTTTCTCTATAGAAAAAAATTACAAAGTTACCTACTAACCGTACAAATAAACCACGATTATTTAATGAATACTTTATTTAAATAAGGTCATGAAACTTTGTGTAGTAGTTGAACTAAATATAATGGAGGGCTTATGTATAGTGGATTTTTAAAATAACCATTATATTCAGTGTAATAATAAATTACCTAAATTATTGCGCGTTGGAACCATTCTAACTTAGACCGCCCCTGCCGCTCGGCCCCCCGACTCATCCCCGCTTTGACCTAGTACTATATATCTTTCTGTAGCTTTGGCTTAGCCTAGCATAAGCCCTTAACCGAATTTAAATTTAGAGGAAAATTTCAATTGCGAAGGTGATTAGAACCTTTCCTTTTACATTAAAATTGATACGTTGATTACGCTAAGCAGACGATATTTCTATAAACCTGTAATTTGTCCAAATACTGCTTATAATGTTTTCTAAAATAAATTTTTCCTTAAATATTTGGAAAGATTTTAAAATAATTCAGTAAAAGTAGGACCGTCACTGACTCAACAACAATACATTTGAAAGAACAATAAGAAAGAGTTGTCTGGCACATTACCAGTTCAAATTGTCGAAACGCGTTTACATTGACATTTTCCACCCACAAATAAAAAAGCAACGCTAGTCCTGTTTCCCTCCACTTAGTGTTAAGGATTCGTATTCGTAAGTGTTTAACCTGTATTGAGGGAAAACCTTAGACCGATTTCAGACAACCCTAGTTACGTCGATGGAAAAATGTAACACTTGGCACTTAATTAGGAGACAAATATTAAGTAACACAATCACTATTCACAGTAACACATGTCGGTACGAAACAAGCCTTACCTTGCGAGTTACACAACTGTTACTTTTCACCGGAACTTGTTATTATTCTGGATGGTGAACGTACGGTCAGCAACACAAACGGAAGCATTAAAAAAAATATTGTATTTAATCCATTTTTCAGCTGAATGATGTCAAAGGCAAAGATGAAATATGATACAGTATTGATCCGAAAAGAACAATAGGAGGGCTAGCATCACACTAATATTATAAAGGCGAAAGTTAGTATGTGTGTTTGTTACTCCTTCATGCTCAAACGGCTGGACAGATTTGGGTGAAATTTGGAATAGAGATAACTTATACACTGAATTAACACATAGGTTACTTTTTATCCACGGGTGAAACCGCGGGGCGCAGCTAGTGAACTATAAAATCTACATTTATCTCGTTTCTTGAGAAAGCGTTTGACCAATGAACGGTCACGCGGATGACGTCATAAACCTTTTGTTGCATTTTTATTGGTCAAGTTTTCTCGATAAAGTTCTTAGTAGGTTGCTGTTTGGTTCTTTTGAGACACCTAATAGAAGCTGGCTTGTTAGTGTTATCAAGTTAGTGAACACTTCGTATGAGTTTGAAGAGCACTATAGCTAGTGAAATTACTAAGCAAATGAGACTACGAACTGATCTCACAGTCCAAAATGCTTTTGAACTTACTTACTTACTTTTTTTGATGTCTCAGGATGACGTGCGCAGTGCGCAGCGTCATGCGAAACTTTAATTTAGCGTTCCGAGTAACTGCTGCAATCTGCTATGGGTGGCCACCAGGCGAACAACTAGCTCGTCACATCATTCTTTTATATCAAAAACCATCTTTTACATCACCTACATATATCATGGTGAATTTTTGACATTCCCTGTACTATTTACCATATAGATTTTTTGCATGTACAGTACACGCAAAAAGTCAAAATATTTACGCAAACCGATTTGGCCCAGTTACGTTTGTGACTGATGATGATGACGCTGACTGTACAACGACACTGTACAAATACTTGGTCACGGCTCAACTCATTCAATTCACTTTCTAGTAAAAAATACCATCAAACTACTAAATACTAAATACATAGTATTTACAAATTTAAATTCCAAAAGTGTCGTAACTTCTCACGTTCCGAATTAGACTTTATTTTATTGAAATAATGAAATAATATTAAATAAAAAAAATAATAATAAAAAATATAAGTGGACATTTCACATAGCGCCATTTAGCCCCAAACTAAGCATAGCCTTGTACTATGGGAACCAGATAACTGATGGAATACATAGATATTTTTTTGTTTGTAAATTTTTAGTCGAATAACTTGACCGGTGTTCAGGCAATAAAGATGCCCATCTTTATGGAGTTCATGCCGTTTACTAGTTGGTAGTTATGAATACTACTCACGTTAGTTTCTATAATATTACACAAATGTTTGTCCCGGGTCGGAATCGAACCCACAACCTCAGTAGTTCAGAAGGCAGAGCTACTACCAACTGAGCTATCAAGCCAGTTAAATTAATTCATATTTGCACCAAACTTTGACAGCTTCTAAGTTCACACTTAACTCTAAGAAAAAAAGGGTGAAACTGATCTCCCATAAAATTCACGTAAAAAGTACCCCGAGAGAATATCGGTGCCAAAGCTATGTACCTATGTAGGTACCTGGTTTAACTATAATAGGTATAACTGAGCTGAATTCTCTCATTCATTCTTTTGTTCAGGACGATCGGAATTTCTTTCTTGATTCACAATTCATTAGATCGTAATGCGCTTTTTGTGTTTTAATTGGTACGCGAGAAAGACGGAAACCGATTCGTGAGATTTTGCTATATAAAGCACTTACAATTCATTGGAATTGTAAGTGCTTTTACAAATTTTTTACAATTCATTGGAATTGTAAGTGCTTTTATACGTTGATTGCACGATATATATATTAGTAGGTGGGAATTTAGACTTGACTGACTTGACGACTTTACAAATGTTTTTATTTAGCGACAAACAAGATTACGGTGCACCTGATTGTAAGCGATAGCCTCTGGGCATCTGCAATGCAACCCTATATAGGAGAATGGTCAGAGCGTCGCTCGCCGTCTGACCCCGTCGTCGCCGCCCTAGACACGTCTTGAGCGACCCGGATGATCCTATAGCAGCCGTTGTTTCGGCTGCGCTAGGATCACCCGAACAGTCTATCCCTTCTGGCTCAGGTACCGCCTTCGGCACCGGTATAGGATACCAGCGTGACACAATCAGACACCGACCCCGCCGGCGAGGCCGACGTACCCCCGTAGGTTACTTAGAACGGTCGCGACATTCCATAGGGTCCACTCTTCCAGTGGACGTAGCCTTCTCGATCCTCTTATCCCGGCAACGGCCCAAGCCGAGGCTTGCGCCCCAGGGGTGCCCTTGAGCTTGTTGCCTCCCACTTTTGATTTACGCACTTTAAATTAAACACAAATATAAACCTAATCCGGATTCTACAATAAAACTATGACGCCACGGGCGGCGCGGCGCTCCGAACCGTTCCGACTTCCGTTATAAAACGTATGCCATAATATTATCATATGCGCCTGCGCACATTCTCAGCGGCCATGTCAGTAGCGGCACACTTTTAAAATCGTATGATTTATATCCGAGGCTTCTAGCTAGAATAAGTAAAAAATTGTGGTGGATTTAACGCCTTTTTTCTACCTTTACGTGTTAGCTAGCGTACTCCTACTGATTATACAAAAACAAAAAAATGTTTCATTATTGATTTCTCATTTATTTTTACCGACAGCACAGATAATATAATACCTAGTACCGACAGCAAAGATTTAAATGAAACACTATGATATGAACACTATCGCTTGCGCCATCACATTTCGCTTTTAGTCATCGCTCTACACGTAATTACATCGAATTCAAATGCAGGCGTTGCTGCGTTGGTTAATAAACATTGAGTTGCGTGTGCGCACCGTGTACGTAAACAATTTAATAGAAAAACTGATGTAAAAATAACTTACTTAAGTTATTAAAAAGAGCCTAATTAAATTTAATCAACGCTTAACTACTTAATTCAAAGTTACAAGCAACGAGTTTAATTAAAACCACAACACTACAGACAACACGACGGAAAGTGGATTGCTAAACGTTTAGTTCAGGCTTTTAAAATGAGGCAATACTTAGACTAAAGAGACAGTACAAGTGGATAGCCAAAAGAAAATAACCGGTCAAGTGCAAGTCAGACTCCCGCACGAAGAGCACTGTGCCATTATATCTATAAAAACGAGTAAAAAAATCACGTTTGTTGTATGGGAGCCCCCTTAAATATTTTTATTTTATTCTGTTTTTTATTATTTGTTGTTATAGCGGCAACAGAAATACATCATCTGTGAAAATTTAAACTGTCTCTATCACGGTTCATGAGATACAGCCTGGTGACAGACAGACAGACAGACGGACAGCGGAGCCTTAGTAATAGGGTCTGTTTTACCTTTTGGGTACGGAACCCTAAAAATGGATAAAAATGAATTGAAAAAGTACCACGCGATCTCGGCGCGTGAACTCACCTGACACTTTTCGGTTTTAATTTCTTTAATATTATTATCGAATCGTAAAATGAAACAGTCGATTCATTAGGTTAAGGTGACGAGTATAGCCAGATGAGCAGGTCCAAATCCGTTCAAAGAAACATTAACCTTAACGTCGTAGTCTTTAATATCAATTCAGTCTACACTTCAGCGCGGCGCTTACGACAAAGACGACTTTTGACGGTTTTTAATTAATATCTATTTGTATATAGTATTTTTCAAAGTTATTATGTCATCACGACATCTGATTGTTTGTTGCGAAGACACTAATTTCGTTTTTGTAAAAATATATTCAGTAGAAGCTCGGCAAAATGGGAACTCTCAAATTTTTTGAGGGAGGTTTGCGATTTTTTTTCTATAGAGCTATATTCATTAATCTTGTATTTGCGGTCATCACAAACGAGTTAATGAAATGAATTACATTCAAAGCTCCACGTGTGGTAATTACGCCAGGAAACGTCCCTTAAATCACCTTGTTTGGTATACCCGCCACCTTAATGTAATTTCGTTGTTTATTTCAGGTGCCAAGATGAGCCTGATCGTGAACGCGGCCGCCGATGTGCTGTCTGGAACGGCCATCGCCGCCGCAGCAGGTACGCAGGTAATTACTAATTACCATATTGGTCAGGGACACAAATGAGAAAACCAGATCACGCATACTATTACGCCCGCACCGAAACAGCCTGCTTACAGCATACTTCTATTCCTGTTTGGGATTGGACAAGTTTTATGAATTAAATTAAAGATTTAATTGGGAAGCGCGTATTTTCTAATGAACTTCGGGCCGTCCAATCGCAAAACGCAGTTAATTTACCTTACCCCATGCGCGATGTGATGAGTTTTATGTACGCGCTGTTGACAGGCTGACTGGCCAGGGCTTAAATGCCACCGCCAGCCACCTCTACAAATTAATGAGCCACATAGATCCATTTGTTATTATGAATTGCTCAAATTGTCCAGGTGGCCTGGTTCATCCCGATGCTGGTGGCTGCAATAGCGTACTACCAGTTCGATCAGAACGACCCGGAGGGGCGACCTGGACAGCTAGACGAGGGCGTCATCCTTCCGGAGTACGACTTCATCGTAGTCGGAGCAGGGTCTGCTGGTCAGTGAGTACACCGGCTTTATTTTTAACTGTCGTCTACGAAAAGGTGGCACCACCTTATCTGGTTGTTGGCTATTCATCACGTTAGCCAAGTGCGGGGTGGCAGCTGACACATGATCTCGAATTTTGTGACTCTTGAACATGCTAGTTGTTTTCCTTCATCGTTGTTAGAGCGTGCGGACCTAACTTGAATAATCCTTGGTGCAAGACCGATTGGAATTTGAACCAGGGTGCGTCGATTAAAAGCCGCACAGGTTACCGCTGAGCTGCACTAGCTCTATTGTACCATAATCATGTGGTGAAAATGTGATGATGGACTTCGGAAATTAAAGGAGAATGAACTTGGGTATCTCTTGTATCGATTTTACCAGTGTTTTTATTAATTACCTAGATTTTGATGATAAAAGTGATGATCTGATGATGATGGACTTTGATAATATTGAAGATAATTCTTTCTTTAATAATTGATCCATATTTTTGCTTGCGTCATACTTAGGTAAATTATCTTTTTCAGAAATGTATTGACAGTGGTGAGAGGTATAGAAACTCTAAGCGTTCAATTAAAATTCCAGGTGCAGTGGTAGCAAACCGTTTGTCAGAGGTCGCCCATTGGAATGTGCTGCTCCTAGAAGCAGGTGGAGACGAGACTGAGATATCAGATGTGCCTCTTCTGGCTGGATATCTGCAGCTAAGCAAATTGGACTGGAAATACAAGACTGAACCTCAGGGGACCAGCTGTTTAGGTAAATACGATTCCACTTAGCTTTTAGAAACTGCTTTTGTGAAAGAAGGGTTTTCAAGTGCAAATGATTTGGCCATTGAAGGCGCTAGCGCTTGCAAACCATTCTTAAAAGGTGTACCCGTAGAAAGTGCCCGTAATAGGTAGAAGACACTATGGAAGGTACAAGGTCACTCATGGCCAGGTTCGAAATGGCATGTTAAAAGTCAAAGACTATCTGTAAGTATCATTATTGTTACAACTTGTATTGAACTAAATTCTACCAGCTCTACCAGCTTCATTCATACTTTCTTTGCTTTTGTCTCGCAAGATTAAACAATCGTGCATCAGAATGGTTTTAAGTCGATAAGAAGTGAGTTAAAGTCACGCTCCGATGGTTCTACACCTATTGTGTCTATATTCAAAGTAAAAGTCAAATAAATTATTGCAAATAGACTATTTCAGCATTTCTGTTAGTCAAAATCATAATATACGCTTAAAAGCTACACACAATGTATACTTAAATGCCATTATAAAATATTTCAGCTATGGACGGAGGTCGCTGCAACTGGCCACGAGGTAAGGTCCTCGGAGGCAGTTCAGTTCTCAACTACATGTTATACTTAAGAGGAAATAGGAAGGACTACGACACGTGGGAAGCGCTTGGAAATAAAGGATGGGGATATAAAGACGTGCTGCACTACTTCAAGAAGTCCGAAGACAATCAGAATCCGTATCTAACACAAACGCCTTATCATAGTAAAGGGGGGTACTTGACGATATCCGAAGCTCCATACCACACTCCGCTAGTGTCGACCTTCATAGAAGCTGGTCTAGAAATGGGATATATGAACCGAGACATAAACGGTGAAAATCAAACTGGATTCATGGTCGCCCAAGGAACTTTAAGAAGAGGCAGTCGATGCTCAACTTCAAAAGCCTTCCTTCGACCTGCGAAGGATCGTAACAACTTGCATATAGCAATGCATTCTCATGTAACAAAAGTACTCATAGACCCAAGAACAAAGATTGCTTTTGGCGTGGAATTTGTGAGGAACAAAATGGTGCATCGCGTTAGAGCTAGAAAAGAGGTTATACTTTCAGCCGGGACCGTTAACTCGGCGCAATTGCTTATGTTATCAGGCATTGGACCTGCCGAAGAGTTGACGAAACATCGCATACCTGTGATACAGAATCTCAATGTTGGAAGGAATCTCCAAGACCACATCGGACTCGGTGGATTGGCATTCATGGTTGAAAAACCTATATCTATAGTGGAACATCGACTTCACACTGTAACAACGTTGATGGAGTACGCAGTTTTAGGCGAAGGTCCCTTGACAATAATGGGAGGCGTGGAAGGTCTCGCATTTGTTAACACTAAGTACGCAAACGAAACCGATGACTTTCCAGATATAGAGTTTCATTTCATATCAGGGTCGACGAACTCTGATGGTGGCGAGCAGCTGCGGAAGGTCCACGGCTTAAAGGATACGTTCTACGATGCTGTCTTTCGACCGATTAACAACATGGATGTTTGGAGTGTCATCCCCATGCTGCTCCGTCCGAAAAGCAAAGGCTTCATACAACTCCGGAGCGCAAACCCTTACGATTATCCTTACATATATCCAAATTACTTAACCGACGAGATGGATGTGAAGATACTAATCGAAGGCGTCAAGATCGCCGTCGCTCTATCGAGAACTAAAGCTTTTCAAAGGCATGGGTCCGTGTTGAACAAGCATGTCTTCCCCGCTTGTGTCAGCCTGAAGAGATACTCCGATGCTTACTGGGAATGCATGATTAGGCAGTATACTTGCACCATTTATCATCCCGTAGGCACTGCTAAGATGGGACCGTATTGGGATCGAGAGGCAGTAGTCGATAGCGAATTGCGAGTGTATGGAGTGAAAGGACTGAGAGTTATAGACGGCAGCATAATGCCTAATTTAGTCAGCGGGAATACTAACGCACCTATCATAATGATTGGGGAAAAAGGTAGCGACATGATCAAAGAGTTCTGGTTAAAGAGGAGAATGTCGAGATATTATGTCTAACAGAATACAGTGTCGTATTGTATTCTTTCTACAGGTTACAGGTGCCTAGCTGACGTAGGTACAACCATCTTTTCCATCATTATTTGAATGAAATATATGTTTTATTTGTTTTCATTCTTTCAAAATGAAACTCATGTCATCGCTATCGAGTATCATAGGTAATATCATAACCATTGTCAAAATTAACTTGACCAAAATTAGATAAGTGATCCGCTTTATAGTTGGTAATTAAAGTTGTAATAAGTTATTAGTATTATATGCGTAAAGTTAAGAAGATTCGTAATAAATAGGCGCCTTAGTATGTAAAACGTACAAACTAAAGAAATAATTTACTTATCAGTATTATACGAAAATGTTGTAAATATTGTTCAATGGGAACTATTTATTTATTTATTGTAATATTTAAATTCAGTGCTAAATTGTAAGTGTAATTGATAACAATAAACTATTTTGTATGATTACATCATGTGACATGTCGTTTGCTTTACATTTGGGTAATTAAACAAAGGAGTATTGATTAAAAGTAGGTCAGATGTGCAATCGCAATATATTAACAATCGAGAGATGGTCTACCGTTGATTGTAGTGCTGAGTTGCTGAGAATGCTGAGTTAGACCTCTCTTCTGCAAATGTAGACTTATTTATGTAATAGAAGTAAAAAAACAAAACAGTTACTTTTAACCAATTAACTTAATCAATTTTTTGACTCTATTGTTTCAATGAATTAATTTTAATTATTAACTTATACAGTCACGCTCACGATCAATAGTTAGTTTATATTTAGTAAATTTAATTTTTGACGACGATAAAAAAGTTAAAATCTTGAGTCATATACAAGCATTGACTATAATTACTAGTCTGCAAATGCCAATACACAGTAAAATAAAACATTCAAATGTATTCATTCGATGTACTTGTTATATGTTTCTTACTTACAACTACAAGCAACTAAAACTCAAATGATTAAAATTTATTCTTCATTACGCTGCACGTCAATTTCAATACATTTATAACTCTATGTAGCATTTCACTAAATGATATGTCACAAACAATGGCCTTGCTGACTGCAGCAGTTTAACTTGTCTACCATTCAGAGACGTGCCGTACTCGCTAAGGCATAGGAGTCGTGAGATTAGAAATTAGAATTCGATAAGATGTTAACCGACACGAAACTAGCAGTCAAAGCCTTCGCATCCAACACAAGAATAACATTAGGGCTTATACCAGCACTAGGAGTGTTTATAATGCTTCGCATGGCCATACATCTTTACAGGCCAGATATAGAAGACGCCGAACACAGAGTGAGGGATCATCCATTCGAACAGCTATATGATTGCTATGATTTCATAGTTATTGGTGGTGGCTCGGCCGGGGCAGTAATTGCCAGTCGACTGTCAGAGAATCCCGAATGGAAAGTGCTACTCTTAGAAGCTGGACAGGATGAAAATGTTTTATCTGATATTCCAGCGCTTTTCGCGGCTTTACAGTTATCCTCAATAGACTGGCAGTTTGAGACTGAACCTAGTGATGAATATTGTTTAAACATGATCGATTGGAAGTGTAAGTGGCCAAGAGGCAAAGTGCTCGGTGGTTCCAGTGTGCTGAACGCAATGTTATACATAAGAGGCAACAAACGTGACTATGACAATTGGGACACAATGGGTAACGCTGGATGGGCTTATAAGGACGTGTTTAAGTACTTTCTCAAATCAGAGGATATGAAAATTCAAGAATATAAAAGTAGTCCATATCACGCAACGGGGGGTTATTTAACCATTGAACATTTCAGTTACGAACAACCAATTACAAGGAAGATCTTGGAGGCAGGACAAGAGTTGGGTTACAGTATACTGGATGTAAATGGAGAATACCAGACAGGTTTTACGCGTTCTCAAGCTACGGTACGTGACGGTCTCCGGTGTAGCAGCGCAAAAGCTTTTCTCCGGCCAGCATCAAAAAGACCAAACCTGCATGTGAGTGTACATTCATTTGTTGAGAAAATACTGATAGATGAATATAAGACAGCATATGGTGTTAAGTTTACAAAAAACAAGCAAGAACGTATAGTGAAAGCGAGTAAAGAAGTTATTTTATCAGCGGGAACCATTCAATCTCCTCAGCTATTGATGTTGTCCGGAATCGGAGATGCTAAGCATTTGAAGGATCTCGGAATATATCCAATTGTAAATCTACCAGGCGTTGGAAAGAATCTTCAGGACCATGTGGCTATGGGTGGACATTCATTTATATTTGACAATCCCTACACGAATGGTTCTGATTATTGCTTTAATCTAAACACAGCGATGAATCTCAAAAGTGTGATAGACTTCACCTTTAATAAAGAAGGAATACTGTACAGCATGATGGAAGCCGAGGCGATGGCTTTTGTGAACACTAAATACCAGGACCCTAATGAGGATTATCCAGATATTCAGTTGTTTATAGCACCGACAGCAGACAACATGGATGGTGGTGTATTCGGAAAACGCGCGAATGGTCTAACAGATGAAACCTACGCCGTTTTGTACGAAGACATCTTGTATAAGCCCTCGTTTTCAATAATACCGCTACTTCTAAGGCCGAAGAGTAGAGGATACATTAAGTTAAAGGACACAAATCCATATTCGCCACCAACGATTGTTCCCAATTATTATTCGGATCCAGAAGATATCAAAGTTGGGGTAAGTTTTAAATAATACTTTTTATAATTCTGTCCTATCGTATCCTATATCGTCGCTCGTGTGACTAAAGGTCCTATCTCACTTTTTGGCTGTTTTGAGTTAGGGCCGCTATGTTAGTCTACACAAAATTCTCTATCCATCTGACTAATCGTTGTACCTCTTAACATTTTGGATCACAAGATAATTAATTAATTTTTATTACAATTAAACTTCATAATATTCAATTACCTATTGCAACCTCAAAATGAGGCTGATTAAGTAGTTTTTTATTGTTAGGTACTTGGTAAAGTTATATCTGTTTTGATTAATCAAAACAGGTATTTAGAATGCAAACAGGTTAAAAGTTTCAACGTGTAATTAAAGTATTTGAAATTATCTACAAAAGCATATAAAAATAAATATGCTGGACTTGCGAGGAACGAAACTATCTGAAAGATAGAAATGTCAAAACCTTAAAACGCGTTTTCTAAACAATTGACAAAAATGAGATAGGACCTTTAGTCATACGAGCGACGATATAACATTATGAACACGAAAGTTTGTGTTTGAGTACGTGTGTATATATGTATGTGCGTTACCACTCAGATCTGAAACCACTCGATCGAGTTTTGATGAGAATAGAATGTGGGATGGTACCGTAGGTTCTAGAATAAAGCATAGAGTACTTACCTACTTTTTATTTAATTAACATTTAGAATAAAGCTATATTAATAATAATAATAATAAATATGTGTGGACGTTACACACAGCGCCATCTAGCCCCAAACTAAGCAAAGCTTGTACTATGGGAACCAGATAACTGACACAATACTTAAATACTTTTTGTTTGTAAATACATACATAGAATACAATATAACACCCAGACACAGAACAAACACCTGTGTTCATCACACATATGTTTGTCCTGGGTAGGAATCGAACCCACAACCTACAGTTCATATAAGAACAATGCTGAGATTTAGTGATTATGCCATGTTCAGTTGATCATGTAGTTTAATTTGTAAAATAAGTTCTTGAAAAGCAATCGCTGGTTCCAGATAGAAGGCGCTCGCATAGTCCAGGACCTAGTAGATCAACCAGCACTCAAAGCCCTGAACGCCCGCCCAAACCCACGAAGAAATCCTGGCTGCGCAGAGCATGAGCTGATGTCGGAAGAACATCTAGAATGCCAGGCAAGGCATCACACCATGACGATTTATCATCCAGTAGGGACCTGCAAAATGGGGCCTGTGGACGATGAAGCCGCGGTCGTTGACCCAAGGTTGAGAGTAAGTATTAAGAATCTTTATTTACTCTGGTCGTCTGTTCTAATAGTTTTAGATGATAATAATAATACTAGCAACATGACATTATACGTAAGTGTTTATCTAGCCAGGATGTATTATAGTAGTTGTTTAATAATAATGATAAGTGGATATCGTACCTACGCCTCTTCTGCAGCGGTTACCTTATCAATCTCATAAAAAATTGTTTTTCATGCAGTTTAATTGATAACATTGCTAGATGCCACGTTCGTGATTTATATCAATTAACGTAGGTCTTAATAAATAAATAAATATATAATAATCTCCACGCTGCGGCGGGTTATTATTATAACAGAAATTATGTTCTTGAAATTTTGTGATTTAACTTAATTTTAATATACTTAATTTAATGAAAACGGTTCAAAGGCCTATTACAATAATTAAACAATAAATTTATAAGAAAATAGTAAGTACAATAAAATTGGTAAGTAGGTATAAAATAAAATAACAATAAAATTAACAATTAAGTACACAATGTCATACATTCTTCTCAAAAGCACGCAAACATTCCAACAATATATCCTGCCATCCATCCGCAAACAAATCACAGTCTGGATTGGTGTCCAACAAAACTTTGAGCACGGGCAGGGTGCGCGGGATAGGTAGCTGGCTTGCGGTGCAGCAACAAGATGTTACGGCAAACAACCTATGCCTTCTGGCGCGACAGTAGTTATTGTAGTGGATACTTGAATATGCCTCTACATTTTCCCTCCCAGTTATTAGAGCAAGTACAAATGCTACATCAGGTAACTTGCAAATTCATTGATGAGGACCCAAGCAGGATTCGAACTATAGTGCGTAGGATTCACTCTCTCTCACTTTCTTGCTCTCTAGCTTTGAATTGTAATAAAAATTCCATTTTCAGGTGTACGGCATGAAACATCTAAGAGTAGTCGACGCCAGTATCATGCCTACAATCACCAGTGGTAACACCAATGCGCCCGTCATCATGATTGCAGAAAAAGCCTCCGATATGATAAAGGAAGATTGGTACGAGCTCCCTAACGACCAAGACACCATTTGCCCCGTTGAATACCATAAACACTACAAAATTTCAGAAAATAGTACTCCTCAAAGGCAGTTCAAACCGGATCTATTTAACGAGACCACCAGTCTTTTCGGTTACTTTACCGAAAATAAACTTAATGTTCTTAATAATGATCAAAAGAAAATTGAAGCTGCAATAAATGAAGACAAAATGTCTCTATTAGCTAAAGAATACGAAACAAAACACAAAGGTATTGTACCAGAAAATGAAGTGACGGCATACAGCGATCTAAATGCAAACCGGTTCAAAATTGATACTACTCCGAAATGGAATAGTTTTGATAATAATTATTTATTAGCAAAATATCCGACAGCCAGCTATCCAACATATCCAGTACAGCCGTATTTTTATTGGTATCCAGATGTAGTTGCCGGTAAAATTCTTCCAAAAGGAGATAACCCGATACCAATTCAATCATATCCTTCGAATCCTTACGATGGTCAAATATACCCCAAGTATCAGCCAAATCCATACGACGAAATGTTTTACGGTCAGTCACCAAAAAACCATATTGGTAAAAAGAAACCGTTTAAATACAACTCTGGGAACATCAACGACGAAGATAAATCCTCTGTCTACTATCAAACAGATGAACATATAAATTCTCAAGGTGAAAAAAAGTGCAGAGTTTGGTTATACTATGACAATGTTAAGTATGAAGTTATCTTGTAAAATATACAATGTTTTGGGCAATCAATAAACAGTTTTTCATATATGCTTTGTAAGATAGTAAATTTTTATTATACTTATTGGTCGCGACTTCGTTCGCGTAACAGCAAGCTCAGCTTTCGGCCCTGCCATAACCCTCTCGTCCAATTCTTTTCCCACATAAACCTAATTTGGACGTTTACAAATATTTCCAAATAAAAAAGTAGCTAAATTTGTTTAGCATTACTAATGTAAGCACATTAGTAATGCTAAACAAATTTAGCTACTTTCAGCACATCAGTACCTAAAGGTGAACTGATTGGGCTCTTGCTCTTCGTTGGTATAGCATTATATTTAATAAATTTAGTACCTCCTTGGCATAATCTTCTTTACTTATAATAAATCCGTAACTTTCCCAGTACGATACGCATTCATTATTCAGTTGTCCGCAGTGACACTCCTTATATACTAAAAGCGGAAAAATAGCGCTTGCAATATGCAGAATAAACATTAATAAATTAAAAACTACCTGAAATGTTGCACTTTTTGCAGTTTGCGTTTTATTTAGTTAGACACCATAATGAATCATTAGACGTACAATTTGTGCTTAAAATGGAACGTTACACTGGCGCGGGAAATTCAAATTTTCTTGCGTTCTTTTACCAATAATAGCTTAATTACTCAACGTGATTACGTGAAAACTAATTTTGCGGAAATAAACACAATGTATCAACGAATACGATTAAAAGTATCTCCTAGATATCATTGGTTTAGCGACAAATGTCAATAAACAATTTTCTTCTTAGTTTTTCAGTCTATTGCCGTTTGTCGCTAAACCAATGATATGTAGGTGATACTTTTATTGTCATTTATTGATACATTATATTTATTTGCGCAAAATTAGTTTTCATGTAAAAAAAAGAAAATTTGAATTTCCCGCGCTAGTGTAACGTTGGAACGTTACACTAGCTAGTTATCTTTATTTTTATGTATTACCTTAAGGTGGACCTTAAGGTAATACATAAAAATAAAGATCCTATCAAATTCCAAATTAAATTTTTCAAGTGTAACTTACCACCACCATCTAGCAGAAACGTTGGTCGTTGGCCGGCGAAGGATGGTAGGTAGGCTTCACCTGCTACCCTTCTATCACCGTCCCAACCATTCATCCTTTTCCCCTATCTTTTTCCCTTTCGCTTCCCTCTTCCCATGAACAGTGTTAGGACGTACGAGTAATTAACCTGTGCGAAGCCAGAGCGGGTCAGCTAGTACCTATTAAATATAAGTAAACAAACAAAGCTATAATAACGGTATGAATGATTAGAAAAATAAATAAAAGAAAACTCTCCCAAATGAAAACCTAGTTAATATTTAACTATTTTTAAGGCTGTTTGTTTATTACAGTTGCTATAGAAATAACAGAACTTGTTATGCACATAGTTCTCGCTCTCGTTAGTAAATCTGCCTTCATAGTGAAGAACGCAGTATCTAACGTTTAGGCAAAATTGAGTTAGATACATATTCGGAATCGCTAAAAAAATCTATATCAAACACCTTGAACCACTCAATATTCGCAGGGATATTGGGTCTTTATGTATATTTTACCGCCTCTATAATGGGGAATGTTCTGAAGAGCTATTCAACCTGATTCCGGCATCGCGTTTCTACCATCGCACCTCTCGCCACCAAAAAAAAGCTCATCCACATATTATTGAGTCGTGGAAATCTCATACGACTCGATTTTTGCGTTCTTTCTTGCCTTACACCTGCAAAATGTTGAATGAGCTGCCCCAAGCGGTCTTTCCGCAGAGTTATAACATGGAGTACTTTATGAGGAGGGTTAAAAGAGTCCTTCAGGGTAAGCAACGCATTGGTGACGCCTCCTCGGGTGTTACAGATGTCCATAGGCTACGGTGACCACTTCCCATCAGGTGGGCCGTATGCTTGTTTGCTCCCTTTAACATAAAAAAAATATTCTGTTCTTTCTCACGTATCAAAATTCCACCTGGAACCCAAAACTCAGCAAGTAAGAATGCAGCAACTCGACTACTCTCGACTACTCGCAACTTTTGTTTTCGCGTTTTTCTCGAAAACATGTTTTACCTACTTAATGCATTTTTTGTCGTCGGCAGAAATATAATTTGTTACTCATTGTCAAAAAGCATGTGTCATTCACATATTAGCTAACCTTACATCATCAGCTCATCATTATTAGGAACAAGTTTTTTATGCCATTATTATAAAGCAATCAAACTACGCTACTTTGGCATAGTTTCTCCTTTACAGGTGAGTAGGCAGCTTTATAGAATTTTACCACTGTTTAGTTTATTCGAGAAAATTTTTGAAATATTTAGGTAAATATCATAATGAGTTCGTGTCATAAAAGGCCAGCCCCTACACTAGGTGGACCGACGATCTGGTGAAAGCCGCGGGGAGCCGATGCAGGAGGTGAGCAGCCGCTCAAAGTGGCCCTCTCTAAGGGAAGCCTATGTTCAGTAGTGGACATCTTTAGGCTGTTGATGATGATCCTTTGACAAAACATGTCACCTAATTATATATTAATGAAAGTTTTAGGTTTACCAAATTTTATTTACTCAGTTAACACTTCACCTGTAATGAGCTTCTAAAGTAGGTTTAAATGATAACTAAATACAATCTAGTTATATTTAATTTAAATATAATAATAATGCTAAGACTATTCATTCTACGGGGATGGGGGGCCCGAGGATTTTTTAATGCCAAATACCTCCTTAACTGCGAAGTGTGCAGTCTCCGGGAGTATCTATTTCCTCAGCAACGAGTGCGGGATGCATCGCGATGTAGTGGCTGGTAGTTGACAAGAGCCTAGCGCCCGCCGCTCTCCTTGGCAAGTAAAAACTAGCGTAAAACGGTGGTACCTACTTAGCACCGAGGACTGCAGGGAGACGTGTGGAAAGGCAAAGAGCTGCACGGGCGGTTCTATGGGGCCTTATAGCATAGCCTGACGTGGACCTGCATGCGTCGGTGAACTGGCTGCAATTCGGCAACCAATTTGGGGAACAGAGGGTTTTGTCTGTGCAAGTGTGGACGAAGTTATCAAGACAAACAACTACCGGAAATATACCTATCATGAAGAGCGTCTGTCGGGCATGCCACCGTGCCGGAGAATCTCTCCGACATATCATTTCCGGTTGTTCTCATCTTGCTAACGAAAATTACTTGCACAAACACAACTTGACATGGCACGTATTGTCAGGAGGTTCCTCACCCTGCAGCCTTAAACATCGGTAGCTTGGGCTCTGCCCTGCTGCCGGCGGCGCTAGGTTTTTTATACATACTTTTGTAATATATTTTTACAAGAACGTTGTAGAAAACATAAGCTTAAAAAAATTAAATAAAGGAGTGCATAATAATAATATAATAAATAAGTCATTTAATTAAATAATATAATAATAGTCGTTTCGGCGAACGGCGTTATAGCGAAGAGCCTCGAGCAACACCTCGAGAGGCTCTCGCTAGACGGTTGGATCAAGGGTCAGATTCAGAAGGCAGTACTCCTTGACACGGCACGTATTGTCAGGAGGTTCCTCACTCTGCAGCCCTAACCACCGGTAGCTTGGGTCCTGCCCCGCTGCCGGCGGCACTCTAGGTTTAGGTTTTTTATAATATTTTTGTAAATTCCTTTTTATAGAGATATTGTAAAAAACTTAGGCTTAAGAATTGTAAATAAATGAGTGAATATAATAAATAAAATTATGTGATAATTTGGCCTAAAAAATATATTTTTAGTTTAGTTTTGAACACAGGCATTGTTTTACAATCTTAAAAATCATTAGGTAGGGTCTTGGTTTTAATTTACTTTTAATTTGTATTTCGCAAGATCTGTCAAAAGATTTTTTTTGTGAAAAATTTTTGTGTATTTTGTTGGTCAATATTTCTTTTTATTTGAATGCAAATTGTGTATGTTCACAAAAAAAATCTTTTGACAGATCTTGCGAATGTTGAGATTAAAATTAAAATATTTTTGTTTGTTTATATGTGCTTTGTCAGGTAGTAAGGTTTTTGATAGATAGAGAGAGAAAGAGAGCGATAGAAATGGTGTGAGTGAGCTGTATACTAAGTTTCGTAAGGATTAGTTTTCAATATGTAGTTAATACATTTTTACAAATAGTGTGTGTAAGCACAATAGTGGAAGATCTTAGCTCCCGATTTCTAAGGGGACCTTGCATTTTTGAGACCAAGCAAACCGCTTGGAACTGGTATTCCTGCCGGGATAAATCAGCTCAAATCACTCCCAGGAACACCTGTTCCAAGCGGTTTGCTTAGTCTCAAAAATGCAAGGTGATGTAGCTAAGATCTCCTATTACAAGTGAAATAAAGCGTGTAAGCATGTTTAAAAAGCAAATAAATAATTTTCATTTTTTTTAATACTTTAGTTTTTTACGCATTCTAAGAGATGATTAATAATAGCAGTGTCGCCTGCTTTATCTTTTCTATTTTATTTATATGTAGATTGTTTAACCTAGCTTTTACGAATATAATCAGCTAAATCAGAGTTATTTTATCGTGATTTATGGCAGTAGGTATCGGCAGCTTCGCGTTATTTAGGTTTATTTCCGTTGACTACAGGTTAAATAGCCAAGTCCCGTCAGTAATTCAATTTTCTCTTCAAATTTAATTTAATTTGAAAAACAAAAGTTACATTTTTTAATGCTATATAGGTAGCAAACAAGCATACGGCCCCCCTGATGGGAACAGGTCACCGTAGCCTATGTACATCTGTAACACAAGACGTGCCACTGATGCGTTGCTTACCCTGTGATAATACTCTTTTGACCCTCCTTTTTAATTGCTGCATGTTGTAGCTCCGGGGAAAGACCGCTGGTGGAAGCTCATTCCACATCTTTCAGGTGTACGGTAAGAAAGTACGCATAAACCAAGTCGTATGTGACTTCCATGATTCAATAATGATGATTTATTTTCGAATTGGTTAACAAAGGACAATTTGAAGATATTAATAGCACTACATTACATGTTAAAAATAAAACTAAACTGTTAACTGTGTTGGGGAGTTGAGTCCCCAACTCCCCATCATAGGGATCGGAATGGAATAGCGCGTGCTGTGTACAATTCCTTGGGGGACTGGCCTATGCGCCAGCGCTACTTCCACAACAGGCCAGTAACATCATATCGTAATCCCTTCCATCAACTTTCATCGCTCAGTGCACAGTTGGACTTGGAACTCAATGCAACTGGACGTGCATTTTCAGCAGCAAAGTATATACACGAGATTTTATTTGTCAGAGAGTATTATACTAATAACGAGTTGAGGTTTATAAAGAAATCTCTTTTGGAAAAGTGCATGTGCGTTCGTGTTGTGTTGTGGAAGTAAAATTGGGGTAAGTGTTATATTCGTAATAACCCGTAAACCTGTAAATAAATATCTACCCAAATATATAATTCTTTGGAGGAAAAATATCAAATACATTTTCCAAAATCAAAATATATTTATCTATATTATATTGGTTTATTTTGTAATGTGTATGGTTTTAGTAACTATTATAGGTACCTATAAGGTATAGTTTTGGTCTTTATATCAATTATTTAAATCTTAATTAATGACATGACGAGCTAGTCGTTCACCCGATGGTATGCGAAACTATCACCCATAACAGTTGCAGGTGCAGTGTCACTAGCAACACTAAATTATATACTTTTGCGTGACACTGCACTGCGCACATCATCCTGAGATATCAGCACAATATAGTAATCAGATTACTAGATTGTGAGATCAGTTCATAAAGTCTCATTTGCCTTGTAATTTCACCAATACAGTGCCCTTCAAACCAGAACACAGTAGTGCTTGCACACTACTGCCTGGCGGCAGAATAACAAAGCAGTGTTACTACCTAGGCGAACTTTGCAGAAAAGTCCTACCACCTAGTAGAGTACCTAATAAATAAGTACATCATATTGCGGCGAGTTGTGTACCAGTAGGTACGTCATAGAGGGGTAAGTGCAAACTTAGGAGCTGTCAAAGTTTAGTGCAGACGGGCATCAGTAATTTAAGTTTATCGGGCTGAAACTTTCTATTATACCGTAGTACCTTTAAACGCCTGTACTGAGTATGTTATACCCTCGAAGACGACGTCATTGCGAATCGAACCGTAAAATGACCTCAATTAACCGTGATAAAATAAATATAATTATACTTATGCAGTTATCTGAGGTGCTTTCAGATCATTAATTACAAATATTTCTTCTTATTCTTTTTAGTACCTAATCTAAAAAAATTGGCCCAGCATGTTGGTGTAATATACGTTAGTGTTCTTCAAAGATTATAAAGCCCGTTGATAGCTCGTGAACATAATTTCTCGTACAAACACGACTCACCTGCGCGGGCAGGGGGCGAGGTAACAAAACGAGACAAAGTCATACGAAATTACAAAGAACAGAGCAAGATGGAACAAAAGACATCAACGGGTTTCAACAATTTATTAGAAATTCATAGTATTTATTAGAAATTAGTGGTTGAAATACAACACTAATTTTCGTATGAGGGGAAGTTGTAACATCGGAACACAGTAGTGCTTGCACACTAATTGCACACACCCGTATCTTGGAGGCTAGCTCCTTCTCTCTTTGAGGCACTATTTATGTACAACTCATAGACCATACAAAAATATTTATATCTAGTACAGAAAAAAGTACATAATAAATAAATAGGTAATAACAAACTTCTTATAAACTATCTTTTTTTTTCTTTTTTTTTTGTCTTCTTCTTAACTTCTTTCTTCTTAATTAATGTTGGTTTTGAGTTTAACTGATACATATTATGTTCATTATTAAATCCACCACGAAAATAACCCGTTGGTGGAGACGAAAGTGCCTAGAACGCTGGCAGCATTAGCACGTTGCATGGCAACACCTATTTTGTGCAAAATAAAAGGTACCTAGCATTACCCACCCATCACCTAACCCAATCTCCAAAAAATGAACTTTAATCTATAAAACTTTCAGTTCACAATGTGGGCGTGTGACCTAGCCATAACATCTCCAATACTACAGAGTTACCATGTGGCGGGTCCAGTATTCCGCCAGGCGTTACAGAGCTTCTTCGCAGCGCAATGCGCCTTGGCCGGAGGCCACTTGTGGCCAGCCGACGCCACTGAAACCGTCCTTCAAGGTATTGCTTTGGCCTCAATCATATTTAACCGACTTGAAAAAACAGGGAGGTTCTATGTTCGACTGTAGTATGTATTTCTGTATGTTCACTAATTTCTCCGCGAATTTTTGTTCGGTAGAAGAACCTTGCGTGTTGGTCCCATGTACATTTGGCGAAGAACGGATGAAGATCTTCGGAGATAGACAAAGGAACTCCTTAATTACCTATTAAACCAAAATAACTGGAAAAAAAATGTCATCCATATACTTTTCAAAATGAAATGAAGGCGATTGAATTTGTTTTAACCCTTTTTTAAGGATATTATTGAGTAGTGATACTAACCTGACCTATACAGATAAGCTTAACCTTTTCTCAAACTAGACTTAATCTACCACGCTATGGAATTGTGGATCAAGGTGGTCTCTTTTCTTATTCTAATGTGTACGGTAAAAATATACTGCCGCTATCCTGTAGTTACATAATTTGAATTTAAAATATTAATGAATAGAATATAGAATGCATAACAGGTTTTCATACAACGGATATTATGCATTCTATACAGCATCTTGATTCAGCTGGAAGAGATACGGCCAAGACAGAATATGAAATTGAAAATCAGGCCTACCATATAAGTACTAGTGTATTACGTTTTTAAGCCCCGACATAACATCTGTGTGTCAGATAAATCGATTATTGCGTTTGGAACCGAAATGGTTGGATATTGATTTTTGTTTTCTTGTTGATGGGACTTGATCGATCCAACTTTACCTCCTCAGTATTTCTGGTCTCCTGCTAACTACTTCATACTTTAGAAATAAAATAATATTTTTCCCATGGGACTACTGGGTCAAAAAAGTGTAATACGAACAACTTGATGGGACTAGTGGGTTTGAAATATTGATGTTATTTGTCCCATCGGACTATTGGCTCAAATGGCAGTTGTCCCATCATGGGACATCACGTTAAGGCTAGTGCAGGGACAGATCTGAATGTTCTGCCTTTTGAAGATCATAGCTCTTTTCTAGTTGACGAAAAGAATGTCAGGGATACCAAAATCTTGAACTTTACATGTTCTAAGCACAGAATGCGCCCTATTTACATGTCGATGGTTCTAAGTATATGCATTACTGACATACATTTTCGTAGAACCTTTATATAATTATATCTTCCACCTTACTAGCTAGATTATCTAGTATGCCTTCTGCATGGCATTGAGCCTAGAGTTATACAGAATGACTCTATCTATCTATATCCGTCCAGGCAAGGAATGGTATGTAATGAATACCTATTATTTCCTTATGTTTTTATTTCGATTTACGAGTTATTATCGGCTCTATACGACTTATGACTAGAAGATGGTCTTTATTCATGTATACCTAGGTTATGTTATGTAAGTTCATTTTCAATGGTGCTTCTGTGACTGACACATCAGTTATTTCTAGATACGTAATCTACCTCTAGTATGCCTTCTGCGTGGCATTGAGCCTTAAGTTATTCAGAATGCCTATCTATCATATCCGTCCAGGCAAGGATTAATGGCATCCCTATTTTCTTGCTTATTTTTTTTTTTACCACATTTATGTTATTCTCGGCTCTACGCCATCTTCAAGATGACCTCTATTTATGCTACATTACAGTTATTTTCAATGGTGTCGCTGGCAGCTGTGATACAGCGGTTATCTCTAGAATGTCATTGTAATGTAATTGCTGATTGCTTGCTACATAATTGTACATCAATACCGACAACTGTTTAATCGTTTTATATGTATACTAGGTGGTAGGACTTTTCTGCAAAGTTCGTCTAGGTAGGTAGGTACCACCGCTTTGCCAGTTATTCTACCGCCAAGCAGTAGTGTGCAAGCACTACTGTGTTTCGGTTTGAAGCGCATTGTAGCTAGTGAAATTACTGGGCAAATGAGACTTAACGAATTGATCTCACAGTCTAGAAAACTTTTCTAGACTGTGTGATGTCTCAGGATGACGTGCACAGTGCGCCGTGTCATGCGAAACTAATTTAGAGTTCCGACTAGTTCCGAGTGACATCAATCTGTCATGGGCGGCCGTGTCGCTTAACACCAGGCGAACGACTAGCTCGTCACGTCATTCGATTACATAAAAAAAAGATATACCTATATTAAGTAAGCGTAGCAACACGAAGCTCCTGACTTGCCATATAATATTAGCATCCTTCTCATGGCTATGAAATAAAAAACTTTCTTTGTGAAAGTGAGAAAACATAGTGTTATTTGGTTGATAATGAAAACATACATAATCAATATCATTCTGCCCATTATCTGATGATCAAAATGGATAGATTATAAACTTTTGAAATACGGTCGATTAATAATCTATTAAGCCGAAGTTTGCGTAGGCCGGCCCTCCACTAGGTGGACCGACGACTGGTCAGAACCGCAGGGAGCCAATGGATGCAGGAGGCAAGCAGCCGCTTAAAGTGGCGCTTTATGGGGAGGCCTACGTTTAGCAGTGGATTGGTGCGGCATCTGTTTAACCAAATTTGTTGAGTGTGCTAAACAAACGCTGCAATAAAACAAAATCTTAACTAAAAATTTTCGAGTTTCAAAGGGGGTCAAATGGGTTGTTTAGAATCTATAAGAAAGCGCGGGTTAAGCCGCGGGCTGCTATTATATTGTTATATAATAGCACATAAGTAACATACCTAATATTAATTGATGTATCTGTAAGTTAGTTATTTATAATAAAACAGTTTTACTAATTCACGAATCCTTGTTATTTTTATTTCAGATCCAAACTATGATTTTGTAGTAGTGGGAGCCGGGTCAGCCGGCTCAGTGGTCGCTAATCGTCTAAGTGAAATACCTAGTTGGAAAGTACTTCTCGTTGAAGCTGGTGGAAATCCCACTTTAGGAACAGAGGTGAGGGTCTAATTTCACTTGACAAGCTAAATTGTAAATTTCTCTCTACATGCGCTTTGCTGCTAGCAGTGCGCTCTAGAGCTAGATATGAATTCTCGACAGCTACAATGACATTTATGTAATTTTCAGATACCACAACTGTTCTATAGCAACATGAATACTGAAGAAGATTGGGGATACAAAACACAACCTGAAGAAGGGGCTTGTAGAAGCTACAAATCCAAGGGTTGTGCGTGGCCCCGAGGAAAAGTCCTTGGAGGCAGTAGTAGCATCAATGCTATGTTTTACGTCCGGGGTAATAAGAATGATTACAACGAATGGGCAGCTCAAGGAAACGAGGGATGGAGCTACGAAGATGTATTACCGTTTTTCAAAAAAAGCGAAAAATATAATGCACCCGTAACAGAAGAGCTAACAAAATATCACGGATTAGATGGATACCTCAACGTTGTAAGTGATGACAACATGCACACGTTTGAAGATATGATAATAAAAGCAGCTATGGAACTAGGTTTAAAAAACTCCACCGATATCAATGGAGCAAGTCAAATGGGTGTTATTAAGGCATCGACAACAATTAAAGAGGGCATTAGACAAAGCACTGTAAGAGCCTTTCTAAACCCTGTCAAAGACAGAAAAAACCTTCATGTTATTAAAAACACCTATGCCACTAAGATTTTGTTTAAACCAGGTACTAATACTGTTAATGGTGTGTTAATAAACAAAAATGGATTAGAAATGACTATAAATATTAGAAAAGAGCTAATTTTATCAGCAGGTGCTATAAATTCACCTCAACTGTTAATGATTTCTGGAATAGGACCAAAAGAACACTTAAAAGATTTGGGTATTGAAGTGAAAGCAGATTTACCCGTGGGAGAAAATTTGGAGGACCATGTGTTTCATCCTATATTCTATACATTGCCGGGGGATGAAAAAATAAGCTCCTTGCCAAATATTATACAAGCGTTTGTTCAAAATATACTCAAACGCGAAGGACCTTTAGCAGACACAAGCCCCCATAGGATAATTGCGTTTGCTAACACCACGGATCCTAACTCGGAAAGCCCTGATATTCAGTACCACTATATAGTATTTCCTCCTAGCATTTATAATCTGTTAGATGTTCTAGATAAGCACGGCATCAACGAAGAAACTCAGACAAAATTTCGAGAGATGAATAAAGATAAATTTACCATGATAATTTACAATACTTTATTGAAGCCAAAGTCAAAAGGTAAAATTCTATTGAAAAGTGTAGATCCTTTTGAAAATCCGCTAATTTATGCTAATTATTTTGATCATCCTGAAGACATGAAGACTATTATTAGAGGCATCAAACAACACTCTATGAAGCTTAGTGAGACCAAAACGTTTAAAGAAGTTGGGTTTGAGATTGAATGGCTCGATAT
Organism: Ennomos quercinarius; assembly: GCA_910589525.2. Classification (NCBI taxonomy): domain Eukaryota; kingdom Metazoa; phylum Arthropoda; class Insecta; order Lepidoptera; family Geometridae; genus Ennomos; species Ennomos quercinarius. The sequence goes on from OU342509.1 coordinate 9,797,174, forward strand.
TGATGCTTGCAAAAAATATAACAAAATGAGTGATAATTTTTTGGAATGCATGGTTAGAGAAATAACATTTTCTCTATATCATCCTACCGGCACAGTAAAAATGGGGCCTGAAAATGATAAGACTGCTGTAGTAGACCCCGAGCTAAGGGTCCAGAAGGTCAAAGGTATACGAGTAATCGATGCTAGTATTATGCCCTCAATTGTAAGAGGTAATACCAATGCACCATGTATAATGATTGGTGAAAAAGGAGCAGATATGGTAAAAAAATATTGGTTACACCAGCACACAGAGTTTTAGATAAGTAAATTTAAATAATTAAGAACTATTAGTGAGCTCCATAACTGAAACTCAAAAACGTGATGCTTTATTTATTTTTATGCTAAAAAATAGTGAATAATATTTGACGTGAGAACTAAATATAAGTATTTATATAACTATAAATCGAAGATGTTGAAATATTACACATAAATGGTTTAATGGTTAGTAATATCATAAATTTATTTATTATTTTCAAATACACATAACATAATATAAACCAGAATGGAGTACTTGTGTACAAGCAAAACAAATTTTGGTACAACTTATTTGAAGATAAGAGAAGTTAGATCGAAAGCCTTATGTATTTTGTCGGTACTATTCCTTCTATAAACAGTTAAGTAATTACTAAGGCACATAATCTTTTTTTTTATGAGATGAGTGGCAAACAGCAGGCGGCCCACCTGCTGGTAAGTGGTCACCGCCGCCTATGGACATCTGCAACACCGAAGGCATTGCCGGTGCGTTGCCTACCCTTAGAGAGGACTCTTTTAACACTTTTCTTGAAGCTCCCCCGGCTCCTCTCCCCTAATCATGTCACTAATTAAATTAAAACATTAATTACCGGCGGCGGTACCCTGTTAGTTTAAAGAATAAGAACATATAAATTCTCTAGTATAATTGTTATCAATAATTGCTTTGAAACCAATAGTTCATGTTACCACGTTATGTTAATAACTAGCTGACCCGCCCCGTCATCACACAGGTTAATTAGTTTTGCGCCTTATCTCAGTCTAAAGGGAGAGAGAAAGAAGAGGGAAATGATAACGGAAAAGGATAAATGGATGAGTCGGCGAATAGAGACAGGCGCTAGCGCCTGCCTCCTTTCACCTTCATCCATTCATCCTTTTCCCATATCTTTCCCCCCTCCATTCTCCCTTTTCCAATCCAAAAAATTTATTCCAAATATCTTCGATGTACAGAATTGGACCTGTTACAGTTTTATTATAAGTATAGATTATCACGAACATAATCTAAATAAACAAATGTAATCTACTTTGTGCGAGCGGTCAAGAGATTTGCATTACAAAAATAGCAATTCATTAGCATTAGCGCAATGCAAGCTGGTAAGCGCACGTGTTGGTTGTTCTAACGCCTGATCGTAGTTATAGCACAAAACACATGATGTATGCTCATTTGTAATTTTCTCAATCTTATTATACAGGCGCGAGGTGCACCGAAATTCATTTCAAAAAATACTACTCGACCTATTCAAGGAACTTCCCATTCTTATCTTTATGTGCTCTGAGGACATGTCCAATGTCCATGTCAGAGGGGTATATAGGAAGGTTTCCCATAACCACCGCTTGTGGGTTGGAAGAGGTTTTGGTGGTTACTGAGTAACGGAACACACCCATCTTTCCTCAATTCCTTTTAGGTACCAACCGGTTTTAGTAGCACCCGCAGTATGGAGCTAAGAGTAATGACAATGAACAAAAGTTTATAACCTTTATTACAAAAATATATGTGCAGGGGTCTTAAAACATCAGGTTATTAAGGTTTATTATTAATCCGAAACGAGATATCTTGTAGCCACGTACATTTATTTCAGAAACAAGTAACTGGACTGCTTTCACATTGGGGCCGTGGTGTCAGGTGCTTGATACATTTAGGCCCGATCGTTCGATTTCAAGATGAAAGTTAACCTTTAGGATAGTACTAACTTTCCTACCAGGGGACAATGGAATAGGGCCTATATTATGTGCGTAATTTTTTGTATAGTACTAACTTTCCTACCAGGGGACAATGGAATAGGGCCTATATTATGTGCGTAATTTTTTGTATAGTACTAACTTTCCTACCAGGGGACAATGGAATAGGGCCTATATTATGTGCGTAATTTTTTGTATAGTACTAACTTTCCTACCAGGGGACAATGGAATAGGGCCTATATTATGTGCGTAATTTTTTGTATAGTACTAACTTTCCTACCGGGGACAATGGAATAGGGCCTATATTATGTGCGTAATTTTTTGTATAGTACTAACTTTCCTACCGGGGACAATGGAATAGGGCCTATATTATGTGCGTAATTTTTTGTATAGTACTAACTTTCCTACCGGGGACAATGGAATAGGGCCTATATTATGTGCGTAATTTTTTGTATAGTACTAACTTTCCTACCGGGGACAATGGAATAGGGCCTATATTATGTGCGTAATTTTTTGTATAGTACTAACTTTCCTACCGGGGACAATGGAATAGGGCCTATATTATGTGCGTAATTTTTTGTATAGTACTAACTTTCCTACCGGGGACAATGGAATAGGGCCTATATTATGTGCGTAATTTTTTGTATAGTACTAACTTTCCTACCGGGGACAATGGAATAGGGCCTATATTATGTGCGTAATTTTTTGTATAGTACTAACTTTCCTACCGGGGACAATGGAATAGGGCCTATATTATGTGCGTAATTTTTTGTATAGTACTAACTTTCCTACCGGGGACAATGGAATAGGGCCTATATTATGTGCGTAATTTTTTGTATAGTACTAACTTTCCTACCGGGGACAATGGAATAGGGCCTATATTATGTGCGTAATTTTTTGTATAGTACTAACTTTCCTACCGGGGACAATGGAATAGGGCCTATATTATGTGCGTAATTTTTTGTATAGTACTAACTTTCCTACCGGGGACAATGGAATAGGGCCTATATTATGTGCGTAATTTTTTGTATAGTACTAACTTTCCTACCGGGGACAATGGAATAGGGCCTATATTATGTGCGCCTTAAGTAAAAGCTAACCGCAGCCGCGGGGAGCCGATGGATGCAGGAGCCAAGCAGACGCACAAAACGGCACTCTATGGGGCAGGCCTATGCTCAGCAGTGCACGTCTTCAAGATTTCGTCTTCACGACTTCGTCTTCACGACTTGAAGATGATGATGAAGTTAACCTGAAGTTAAATATTCTGCAATTGAAAGATCAGCCAATTAACGCCTGCTCTTTTAATTGCAGAATATTGTTTATCTGTAGGAGTACCTAATCTCATCCCAAAAAAAAAATTGTTCTTTATGTAAGTTTGAAGCTAGCCGTTTCTTTTTGAAATCAAACCATCCTATCGGTAGTGGTTGGAGCTGTAAAAAAAATAGTTGACCTAGTAATTTAAAAATCTACACCCACCTAATAAACACTTAGGGTGGGTTTTTTTATCCGTAGTTAAAATGGTTAAGATTCTAACCAATGGTCAAAATTTGTTTTGTTTTTAACTACTGGTTAAAAACAAAACAAATTAGAGTTTTTAACTACTGGTTACCTTAACTACGGATCAAAAAACCCACCCTTAATTTTTTTTTATTTTTTTTTATTTTAAGATCGACAAGCAAGCTTACAGCCCGCCTGATGGAAAGCGGTAACCGTAGCCTATGGACACCTGCAACACTAGGGGTGTTGTCGACGCGTTGCCAGCTCAGTAAGGCTTTTTTGATACCCTTTTTAAGGCGAGGCTTTTCTGGATCTTTAGGTATTTTACGCTGCCTCAAGCCGCACTTATTGAACGCACGACGTATTCATTTACGCGACCCAAAAGTTGTGTGCGATGCGCCGCGCGCACTTGTTTCGCTCGTTAGCCACGTTATGTAACTCAGTAGCGTAGATCAAGTCGCTTTGAGAATAGAGTTAGCATATGTTCTGGATTGACATAATAATATAATAATTGTGAACCTACCGTTATTTTATTAGATAAAAAATACGTATGAGATACAACCGTGTTTTTAATGCTATTTTTGGTTATTATTATTATTATTGTAATACCTACCCAGTCCCATGGTAATAACGACTTCAATTACCTTATTTCCAGTAGGTAGGTATAATAATGATGAATGTTACGATTAAAATGTTATAATGTTAAAAAAGTACATGATGCAGGTATAATGTTGAACAATTTTTTTTCCGCCCAGCTGCCCATAGCTTTTTTACACTTGCCCCCACCTGTCCCCACCAGCCGCTCACCTGCCCATAGATTTTTCACACTTGCCCACACCTGCTTACGCTTGCTCACGCCTGTCCACATTTGCCCACACAAACTGCCTATTAGCCCATGCCTGCTAACACATTTTCAAACTTGCCCAAACCTGGATACTTTTGCCCACATCAGCCCAGCTGCCCATAGCTTTTTCACACTTGCCCGCACCTGTCCCCACCAGCCGCTCACCTGCCCATAGCTTTTTCACACTTGCCCCCACCTGTACCCACCAGCCGCTCACCTGCCCATAGATTTTTCACACTTGCCCACACCTGCTTACGCTTGCTCACGCCTGTCCACATTTGCCCACACAAACTGCCTATTAGCCCATGCCTGCTAACACATTTTCAAACTTGCCCAAACCTGGATACTTTTGCCCACATCAGCCCAGCTGCCCATAGCTTTTTCACACTTGCCCCCACCTGTCCCCACCAGCCGCTCACCTGCCCATGGCTTTTTCACACTTACCCACACCTGCTTACGCTTGCTCACGCCTGTCCACATTTGCCCACACAAACTGCCTATTAGCCCATGCTTGCTAACACATTTTCAAACTTGCCCAAACCTGGATACTTTTGCCCACATCAGCCCAGGTGCCCATAGCTTTTTCACACTTGCCCCCACCTGTCCCCACCAGCCGCTCACCTGCCCATGGCTTTTTCACACTTACCCACACCTGCTTACGCTTGCTCACGCCTGTCCACATTTGCCCACACAAACTGCCTATTAGCCCATGCTTGCTAACACATTTTCAAACTTGCCCAAACCTGGATACTTTTGCCCACATCAGCCCAGGTGCCCATAGCTTTTACACACTTGCCCCCACCTGTCCCCACCAGCCGCTCACCTGCTCATAGCTTTTTCACACTTGCACACACCTGCTTACGCTTGCCCACGCCTGTCCACATTTGCCCACACAAACTGCCTATTAGCCCATGCCTGCTAACACATTTTCAAACTTGCCCACACCTGCCTACTTTTGCCCACATCAGCCAAGCTGCCCATAGCTTTTTCACACTTGCCCCCACCTGTCCCCATCAGCCGCTCACCTGCCCATGGCTTTTTCACACTTGCCCCCACCTATCCCCACCAGCCGCTCACCTGCCCATAGCTGTTTCTTACTTGCCCACACCCGCTTACGCTTGCCCACATCTGTCCACATTTGCCCACACAAACTGCCTATTAGCCCATGCCTGCTAACACATTTTCAAACTTGCCCAAACCTGGATACTTTTGCCCACATCAGCCCAGCTACCCATAGCTTTTTCAAACTTGCCCAAACCTGGATACTTTTGCCCACATCAGCCCAGCTGCCCATAGCTTTTTCACACTTGCCCCCACCTGTCCCCACCAGCCGCTCACCTGCCCATGGCTTTTTCACACTTACCCACACCTGCTTACGCTTGCTCACGCCTGTCTACATTTGCCCACACAAACTGCCTATTAGCCCATGCCTGCTAACACATTTTCAAACTTGCCCAAACCTGGATACTTTTGCCCACATCAGCCCAGGTGCCCATAGCTTTTTCACACTTGCCCCCACCTGTCCCCACCAGCCGCTCACCTGCCCATAGCTTTTTCACACTTGCACACACCTGCTTACGCTTGCCCACGCCTGTCCACATTTGCCCACACAAACTGCCTATTAGCCCACGCCTGCTAACACATTTTCAAACTTGCCCACACCTGCCTACTTTTGCCCACATCAGCCCAGCTGCCCATAGCTTTTTCACACTTGCCCCCACCTGTCCCCACCAGCCGCTCACCTGCCCATGGCTTTTTCACACTTGCCCCCACCTGTCCCCACCAGCCGCTCACCTGCCCATAGCTTTTTCACACTTGCCCACACCTGCTTACGCTTGCCCACGCCTGTCCACATTTGCCCACACAAACTGCCTATTAGCCCATGCCTGCTAACACATTTTCAAACTTGCCCAAACCTGGATACTTTTGCCCACATCAGCCCAGCTGCCCATAGCTTTTTCACACTTGCCCCCACCTGTCCCCACCAGCCGCTCACCTGCCCGTGGCTTTTTCACACTTGCCCCCACCTGTCCCCACCAGCCGCTCACCTGCCCGTGGTTTTTTCACACTTGCCCACACCTGCTTACGCTTGCCCACGCCTGTCCACATTTGCCCACACAAACTGCCTATTAGCCCATGCTTGCTAACACATTTTCAAACTTGCCCACACCTGGGTACTTTTGCCCACATCAGCCCAGCTGCCCATAGCTTTCTCACACTTGCCCCCACCTGTCCCCACCAGCCGCTCACCTGCCCATATCTTTTTCACACTTGTACATAACTGCTTACGCTTGCCCACGCCTGTCCACATTTGCCCACACAAACACAAACCGTCGTTTGCTCCTGGACTCGTACGATTTTCTAAATGCATAACTTAATTTTTTTTCCTTTTATTACATTTGTTACCCATTTTATTAATCTTTTTTTATTCACTTCTTAGTTAAGTTACTCAAAATAAACAATTAAATTAAATTATTCTATTTATAAATTAAAATTTACGATTAGCGTACCTTCGCGTCGTAGAGCGCAAAAATTTGGCATACGTCCGGCGTCGACGGGCTCTGCGAGCGGACTGGCGGCCCCGAAAACGCGCTCGGATGCCATGACTCCAAGATATAAATTCATATAAAATTACCGTATTAACTTTTTAACATTTTTATTAATGATTTAAATTTTTTGATCAATACATAATGCATTAAAAATTATTTAAATAATACGATTCGTATAAAACAAGTCGAATAGTCATTTCAAAAAATGTAAGATAGAGGTAACTTTGGATTTTTTTTCGATCGAGTGAAGTTATTCCTTTTATGTATAAGTTTTATGGTTTAACTCAAAGACATCCTTAAGAATAACATATATTTTTTTCATATCTAAAAGTGTGGTTTATCTCAGAGAAAAGTCTGTTCTTACAAGGGCGTTTTTGGGCCAGTCTCGCCTTAAATTGGGTTTCCTATACAGCAGTGGCACTTGCCCCCGGTTTCTCGTACGTTTGCCAAACTCACGTTAACTTAACAGACCAAACTGTTAACTTACATACGCTCATTGGATAAAGGCAGCCGATGATCAACGGGCAACCAATGAGCGTTCAGTATGTTCAAGTTGACGTGAGTTTAACTTTAACAAACGTACGAGAAACCGGGCGTTAGAGACACAACACTCGTGACGTCAACGATAAGGCTCGAACCAAGACTTTAAAGAGCAGTAACAGTAACCACATAATTTTACACAACAAAAATACACCCAAGCGCGAACGCGTGTCGTTACATCACTGCACTACAGTGATGGCCTTGGAGACGGTACGGTGATCCGCCTGACGAAATCTGGACAATTTCGCATGCTGATGCTCACGATCGTGTGACTTATGAGTATGATGTACCATTACATTACAGGGGCCTTATTACCAACATCGCTAAGCGCGATTCAAATGAAGACCGTCCGATCTTGTATGGAATTCTGCGGCCATCTTTGGGACGGTTCAGCTAAATACCAGCTTCACGCCTTGGACTCAATTGAAAGGCGAGCAAAAAAGCTCATAGGTGACGATACAATGGTGAGCGCTAGGCTCCAGAGCTTAGAGCACCGTCGTAAAGTTGCCAGCCTATCAGTGTTCTACAGGTTACATTTTGGAGAGTGTGCTGCGGAGCTACACAATCTAATTCTACCACCTCCATTTCACCATCGGATGACAAGACGTACAGCTACACGCCATCCATTTATGGTTGATATTCCTTCGATTCGCACAAAGCGATTTTACACGACATTTATAATCCGAGCAGCGAAGGAATGGAATACTTTACCGGCGTCTTTGTTTCCCGATAAGTACAATCTGGAGCTCTTCAAGTCGCGAGTGAAGGGTATCTTTTAGCCAAGCATGTACCATCGTAGACCGCGTCGTCACTTTCCATCAGGTGAGACTGCGGTCAAATGCGGGCCTATTTAGTAATATAACAAAAGACCTAAAATGAATCGCTACGGCAGCGATTTGGACTAAAACCGACTGTTTGGCGCGTTTGGAGTGTCATGCCAACCGAATACTAACACTGCCGATAGTTTCAGCTGCCGAACGTTTGGCGCCGCACTTTCGGCAGGTATGACTTTATATTGAAGCCATCATTGTTAGATCATCATCATCACCATCATCAACAGCCTGAAGACGTCCACTACTGAACATAGGCCTGCCACAGAGCAGTACTTTGAGTGGCTGCTTGCCTCCTGCATCCATCGGCTCCCCGCGGTTTTCACCAAGTCGTCAGTCCACCGAGTGGGGGGCCGGGCTACGCTGCGTCTTCCGGTTCGTGGTCGCCACTCGAGAACCTTTCTCCCCCATCGGTTGTCAGTTCTATTGAGCTAAAGTCGATTAAAGTAGTAAGTCTAATTACTTATAATTATTAATTAGTTAGCTTACAAATGACTTAAGATATATTCGACACCCAATCAATGTTATTCACTCGTACAACTTAAATCAATGTTCAAAAATTGACAAAACCAAACGCTTCGTTGATCAAATCTTATTTCCCAAAGACTAGGAAAATTGTGAAACTGGTAGAGCCAACTTCATGGCGGTCATTCTAAGTGTCAGCCATCCATCCACCCATGTCACAGTCACAGAGTCACAGCCGTGGAGTCAAGGGTGCTCTTAGCCAATAAGGCAACACAGTAGGCAACTGAGTTACGTATCGTTTACGAAACTGTTGCCACTATACAGTTCCTACTGTCACTACTGTACTATGGTAATTCAGTATGGGTAGTGTTACCAACGATACTCTGACACCTTATGCACCAAAGAAATTTTCGTAAGTGTATGAACAAATAAATATAAAACAAATAAATATGCGTGGAAATTTCACACAGCGCCATCTAGCCCCAAACTAAGCAAAGTTTGTACTATGGGAACCAGATAACTGATACAATACTTAGATACTTTTTTGTTTATAAATACATACATAGAATACAATATATCACCCAGACAGAGAACAAACATCGATGTTCATCACACAAATGTTTGTCTTGAGTGGGAATCGAACCCACAACCTACAGTTCAGAAGGCAGAGTTACTACCAACTGAGCTATGAGGCCAGTCACACACACACACACACACACACACACACACACACACACACACACACACACACACACACACACACCCACACACATACATGAATATACATGAATACAATGATGCCAAGATGACATAAAATATAGCGTGTAATTATGTAGAGTTACTTTAAGGTCTTGCCATAACAGAGTAATTAAACAGCAAAGTGTAGATTCGATTTGGCTTAAGTGCAACATGAGTGCAACCTACTATACATATAACTGCATTGTAAATGGAACTAGTGATAGTGTGAATTTTAGATAAATAATAAAAATACAAAATAGTTAATACATCCTGAAAATGTAGGTACACTTTTAGGTCATCACTTACCATCAGGTGAGACAGTGGTCAAATGCTATGCCAATAAACAATATAAAAAAAGTTCCTATGTCTTACTTAGTATAATTAAAGATTTTGTAAAAGTTGTTTAGTTTAGCCACGATATAATGGGTTAACTTAATTAAATTTAATTAATTAAATGAAATAAGTCAATCTCAGCGACGAAGTAAAAGCATGGTATGGATATTTGGACACACGTTGTGGGGGCTGTTAGAAGCGCTCTTACTGTTTTAGCAATATACGTATGATGGGGACGTAGAGTAGTTATCAATATACGGACGAGACAATAGAGAAATTTTAAATTATATCTAAATGTTTGGAAAAATTTACTTAACTCTGTCTAAAGTCATGCTAATGAACAGTGAGTTAAGTGTATTTCACTTTAGTAGTGTTTCGTGCTTTGTACGACGCGAGGTGTACTTCTATTAGCTAGGATATATACGCAAGTAGGTATAGTTATTATTTTATTACTTCTTTTATCAAGACGTAAGTTATTAAAATGTCGAAACATATTAAGCTGCTATTCCACAACTTTTTCAACTTAAAAATACACTGCTAGCTATTTTTATAATGCGACTTGGTTGCATAATACTTGTAGTGTGAATTTTAGCTCATAACTTATCATAAGTATAATTGTTTATTTATATTTATGTGACTATTTGATTGCAAATTATTGTTCTTGTTTGCATAATTCAAAATAGATGATGAACTTCCGCGAGGTTACGCCGTCGAATTTTGTATTTATTGTATTTCACTACTAAATGTGACTTTTGCATTAGTCATCATACAATGAAGGTGTCATAAAACCAGTTATTTAATAATAACTAGACTACTAACGATAATGGAGATGTTTAAACGTTTAATTATTAATAACAAATTAATAGGAAAATAAATACTCATTAGCGAAAAGAACCTACACACTTTAGTTGAATACCTACGTATTATTATGAAATATTTTAACTATTCATTTCAAGGCGTTATGTATGCTGTATGCATTATGCATGTTTATACCAGGTGGGTACTTGTGGGTAGGTACTTACTAGGTGGTAGGACTTTTCTGCAAAGTTCGTCTAGGTAGGTACCACCGCTTTGCCAGTTATTCTGCCGCCAAGCAGTAGTGTGCAAGCACTACTGTGTTCCGGTTTGAAGGGCATTGTAGCTAGTAAAATTACTGGGCAAATGAGACTTTATGATCTGATTACTCAGTCTAGTAATCTGATTACTAGACTGTGTGATGTCTCAGGATGACGTGCGCAGTGCACTGTCACGCGAGACGTTATTGTTTTAAAGTTCCGAGTGACACTGCAACTGTTATGGGCGGCCATGTCGCTTAACATCAGGTGAACGACTAGCTCGTCACGTCATTCAATGACATAAAAAAAAATCTTTATCTTTAACGCGAACTATAAAAGCTTCATGGCTAGACAATTTAATATAAATATGTATATGGCTATGAATAGAATATGATGCAAAATTATATATTTGGGATTTGACAAAAAGATACCTACCCACCTCTTTCATGTAATCTAAAAGTTCAGACTGTTTTAGATCGAAGTAGTAATCTATACAATTGATTGATAGATTGTTTCTGATTGGGACAAGCTGTAGTTTTGACACTGAACTGTTGAGGGCTCATCTCGGCCCGAGCGACGCGACGGTAACACTCGACGGTGGAAAGACGCGGGTAATATCACGTACGCAAGTCTGTTGCAAAATAGTAACATTAAAAGCTGCCTATACTATTCGATAATCGGGCTTACTGGCTAGCATGACAGGTTTTCCCCTATATGGTAAACTATAGGTCCTACGAATACATCGTGCTCTCTCTTTGGCACAGTCTGTCATGCGTCCGTCTACACTAAAATGTGGGGCATCTAAGCCTAATCCTATCTAAAAGCCTATTTAAACCACCGCGTATTTTGTATGAAGTTCCGCGGCTAACGCGCTGCCCGGTTTCAGTAGGCTTTAATGCAGCAGGGTGCTCGAGTTAAGTCAGGCCGCTGAAAATATGCGTTTCGAGTTTTGACAGCTATTATGTAATAGCTAAAGCTATACATATTAATTTTGAAATCTGAACCGACAGAACGATGATATAACGTACTATTTAGAATTCAGATTTAGATTAAGTAATGACATTGTATGAAACCATGTGTAGTAGGTACTTAAATAAATAATTATAAGCCTCCGCGAAGTTGGAATATTCAACAAAGTTAGCTAATTACAACTATAGACGCAGAATATATGATAGTATCACGCTATAGCGAAGCTAAGCGGGGGGTAAACAAATACTTTTTATGTAGATAAAAATTGTTCAAACTCAAACATCCTGCGGCAACACATTTTCCTACCTTTAATTTCGGCGTTTGTTTACAAAACTAGCTAGATAGTTACTAATTACAAAAGGAAGGATATAATTATCTAAGTTATGATTGCAACAGGGTTATTTTTTTAATTTTAAAAACTATTAGTTACTTACTGTTAGTTCTACTTTTAATTTACCTAAAACTTTTTAGGTCATTACTCATATTACTCTTACTTAACTCATCTCATCATCAACAGCCTGAAGACGTCCACTGCTGAACATAGGCCTCCCCCAGAGAGCGTCACTTTGAGTGGCTGCTCGCCCCCTGCATCCATCGGGTCCCCGCTGTTTTCACCAGATCGTCAGTCCACCTGGTGGGGTGGGGGGCTCTACTCTACTCATATCATATCTATCATACTCATCACACAAATTACTTTGACTGGCCTGTTAGCTGATAGAAGCTCTGCCTTCTAAACTATAGGTTGTGGGTTCGACTCCCACTTAGGGCAAACATTTGTGTGATGAACAATTTGTGTGTTTGTTCTGTGTCTGGGTGTTATATTGTATTTTTTTCTATGTATATATTTACAAAAAAGTATCTAAGTATTCTATCAGTTATCTGGTTCCCATAGTACAACAAGCTATGCTTAGTTTGGGGCTAGATTGCGATTTGTTAAATGTGTGGACATTACATATTTATTTTACTTATTTACTTTTTACGCCACACGTATTTTAGGGTATATTCCCAGTTGCTCCCCCCACATGCTTCGCCCCCGGGTGGCAACTGGGAATAAAAATTCCCAGTTGCCACCCGGTGGAGACTGGGAAGCTATTGCCCCCACTTCATTCGCCGTACATTGGTGCGTAGATCGCCAACCCTTTCATTAGTGCCCAAACGTAATCTACACATTGTTCTTGGGGGGAGGGGGGCTAGTGCGGGGGGAGGCAGGGCAAGTAGGGGGGTGGACTAAGTGAAGGGGAGGTGGCGGCAAGTGCAGGGGGAGGCGGATTAAGTGAGGAGGACGTGGAGGCAAGTGCAGGGGGGGCGGACTAAGTGAGGGGGGAGGTGGGGGCAAATGTGGGGGGAGGGGGGCAAGTGCGGGGGGAGGTGCGGGGAGGCGGGTAAAGTGCGGAGGGATATGCAGGGGGTGGACTAAGTGAGGGGGGAGGTGGGGGCAAATGTGGGGGAGGGGGGCAAGTGTGGGGGAGGCGGATTAAGTGAGGGGGAGGTGGAGGCAAGTGCAGGGGGCGGACTAAGTGAGGGGGGATGTGGGGGCAAATGTGGGGGAGGGGGGCAAGTGTGGGGGAGGCGGATTAAGTGAGGGGGAGGTGGAGGCAAGTGCAGGGGGCGGACTAAGAGAGGGGCAGGTGGGTGCAAATGTGGGGGAGAGGGGCAAGTGCAGGGGGAGGTGCGGGGGAGGCGGGAAAGTGCGGAGGGATGTGCAGGGGGGCGGACTAAGTGAGGGGGGTGGGGGCAAATGTGAGGGAGGGGAGGAAAGTGCAGGGGGGGCGGACTAAGTGAGGGGGAGGTGGGGGCAAATGTGGGGGGAAGGGGCAAATGCGGGGGAGGCTGACAAAGTGAAGGGGGGGGGTGGGGGTAGGGGCATCCCTCGCACTTGCCCCCACCTCCCCCACACTTGCCCTCACCTCCCCCCTCACTTAGTCCGCCTCCCCCCGCACTTTCCCCGCTTGCCCGCACTTGCCCCGTTCCCCCGCACTTACCCTCCTCCCCTCACACTTGCCCCTACCTCCCCCCGCACTTAGTCCGCCCCTGTGCACTTGCCCCATCTCCCCTGCACTTGCCGCCATCTCCCCCCTCACTTAGTCCACCCCCCCTTACTTGCCCTGCCTCCCCCCGAATTTCCCCCCCCCCCCCTCCGCCCAAGAACAATGTATAGATTACATTTGGACACTAATGAAAGGGTTGGCTATCTACGCAGCAATGTACGGCGAATGAAGTGGGGGCAATAACTTCCCAGTCTCCACCGGGTGGCAACTGGGAATTGTTATTCCCAGTTGCCACCCGGGGGCGAACCATGTGGGGGCAACTGGGAATATACTTTTAGCACTCTCTCCGAGTTAGATATAAGTCTCGTGATCCAGCCGTGAGAATAAATTGAGCTGCGGATGACGGGTAAGTGGCCAACAAGTGGACCCTTAGGAAGGGTCTCGCCAGAAGTCACAAATTTTGCCACTAAGTACTAAAATATTCTATACATAAAATTGTAATAAATCAATACTATTAGTCAACCCTCAGTCATTATTATTAGTCAAACCTGTTAAAGTAGATACGCATATAGAAAGTTAATCAGCCACCAATGTCACCTAAAGTATGTTAATCACCTTATTTGACTTTATTATTAAGTCATCACGCGAAGGTTTGTCTTAACTTATTTATCACATACACGTTGACCTTTTACTAAAACAGCTCGTTAGTCAGATGAGGGATTGTGCAGATTACTTTAAAAAAAATCGGTTGTTTTGGTACACATCCGTCAAATTCCACTTTCATCCGGACATTTACCTACTATTTTGACATACGTCAGAACCATGGGCGTACCCGGAGGGGGGGGGGGGGGGCGGCAGATTTCGAATGCCTACCTATCGTTGTCGAAAAAGTTATAAAAGAAGGTGAAATACAATTGTAATCAAGATGACACATTAAATTTTGATGGCCTTTTTGAGTTGCACTGGGCGTGGGCACACTTACGTAGTTTATGTGGTCAGTGATGAGAGTAGGATTAGGACCTGCGATTGCAATTTTAAACTTCAAAATTACTTAAAAATAATTTGAATTAATTTAAGCAAATAAAATTAAAAGGCACTTGTTTTTTTATTTGATTGATTGGTTATAAAATTGCTGAATTGTATTTCACTTTAGCATTCCGTTTTTGATTTACTGGTATTTGATTTATGATAGACAAGGCCGAGTTAGAGCATAGGCTACATTACAACTTTAGCCACTTTTTGCTTAGTTCGTTCGAGGCTGCTCCTCAGACATGGGAGAAAAAAGCTTCAATGCAAGTTTTGGGCTTTAATTGCACACTGTGGAATGCATTGCTCAATGCTCAAGTGGCCATACAACACGTATTTTCTGAAATACAAGATGACAAAATAACGAATTTTTTCTTCGCTCCGATTCGCTCGCGCTATTACAATTTAGGCTTTGTTTTGATACATGACCAGCATGCTTGAACATACGATGCACGTATTTTCTGAAATAAGAAATGTGGCAAATACAGAAAATATTTCGCGCTCGCTTCGCTCGCGCTATTAATATTTGTACTTTGTTTTTATTACATGACCAGCACGCTTGAACGTACGTTGCACGTATTTTTTTAAATATTAAATAGACAAATACAGAAAATTTTCCACGCCCGCTTCGCTCGCGCTTTTCCTGTTTATGTAAGCTCTTTACAGGGGGTTTATTTGAAGTTATGACTTAGCTCTAGGTCTCTTCAGTGGTATTAAAAAAATCTTGGGAACGCAGCATAAGAAATTTCGGGTTTGCACCATCCCTGGACTAAAAGCTGGGTACGCCCATGGTCAGAACAGTTGGAACTGCCTTTTATTATGGCAAACTGGCATGATAATAATCGGCTTTTGTGTCTGCTCATCATCATTACCATCATCAAAACCCTGAAGACGTCCACTGCTGAACATAGGCCTCCCCCCCCGAGCACCACTTTGAGCGGCAGCTTGCCTCTATCGGCTCCCCACGGTTTTAACCAGATCGTCGCGCGTCGGCCTACCTAGTGCCCCCACTGCGTCTTCCGGTTCGTGGTCGCCACTCGAGAACCTTTCTTCCCCATCGGTTGTCAGTTCTACGAGCGATGTGGCCTGCCCATTGCCACGTCTATGGTTACGTCTGTTACAGACACAGATTAGAGGAAAAGCAATTATTTTAACTATATATATTATACACAGACGATACATGGCAATACTTATCGTGGTAAGTTAGAGAAAAGCTACGGTAGTTAAATGAAAAAAAATTAAATAAGATGTAAAAAAAAGTACCACAAACAAATCATAAACGAGCCATAAATATCCAGCAATCGGCTGCGAATCGTAGCGTGTCCGTCGCCTGTCCCAATTTACACCGTAACCTATTAACATTGACCGTTCGCCGAACCTGTCTATATTGTGCAACCCTCGCAAGCGCGCTGGCGAGCGCAGTATCTCTCGGACTACGTCTTCGCGCGCTCGGTTCCATGGTGTCTTGAGTGAAGTGAGTGACACATGTGTAGTGCGGTGTGATTGAGGTGCACTTTCATTCAGGTATCTACTATGCTGATACCGTTTTATCAGTTCATTAGAAACCGAAGTTTTTAAACCTTCTGAATTCTGTAACTCTTGGCCAATATTAATATATCATTACACAGAGTAGGCTTCGAAGTTGCGATAGGTTTTCCATATAAAATAGCTATTAAGAAACGCAATTTGCATCTTCACCTTGATGTTCAAAATGTTAAAATACCGGTCTATTCCGGTACCAGCCTGTCAAACAATGGAAGCTTGATGGGAAAATCTCATAACCCTTTTTACCCTTATGTGTCCATGGATCTATAATTATTTCTAGCAGATAAAATTACTACCTAATAGGCCTGGATCATTTCACAAAAAGCATGTGAGAAATCATATATTTTTCTCATAATGTCACACCTGCTACTTTTTGCCAAATACTCTGCTACAACAATGGGATAATCATAACTAATATGTACTCTCGTTGTAATTAGTTGGCTGTAGGTCCATAAGCAGGTACAATACGTATATTATTCCCAGACGTAGGGGTTCCTATATACTGGATAAACGAATTCTAGTGTCCAGTTATTTTGATTACATGATCCGCACGTGCGCTAACTTCTTATCATCTTTACTAGGCGGTAGGATTCTGCAAAGTTCGTCTAGGTAGGTACCACCGCTTTGCCAGTTATTCTGCGGCCAAGCAGTAGTGTGCAAGCACTACTGTGTTCCGGTTTGAATGGCACTGTAGCTAGTGAAATTACTAGACAAAGGAGACTTTATGATCTGATCTCACAGTCTAGTAAGCCCTGTAAGCCATCAAACGTACCTAAGCCTATAAAACAATAAATGTAAATCTATTTGAAACTGCAAGTTACATACCAATTATAGATTAGATGGGAAGAATACAAGATTTTACCCAAAACGAATTCACAAGCTAAGTCGCTTCATTCGTCTTTTCTCTTATTACTATCTAGCATTACTCGAGGTTTTGTAGCTTAATGACTGTAGAGGTCACCCACGAACTGAATACCAAGGCACCTATATAAGGCCAGAATCCTAAAGCTGCTGAATGAATTCATGAACGCCTCAAAGGCTGCATAAATAAAAGTTATTCATTTGGTGAACGGAATGTTCTGAAACTGCATTAAAATCCTTCGTAAAACATGACCTTTTTAACGGTAGTGCTTTTGAAGCAGTTCAATTAACCACCAGTCGGCTCAAAAACTTTGACCAGGTTTAGTCACTTCCTCAGACATTAACTGCGCCTGCAAAAACATGCCAAATAGTTGTTCAACGCACACCCCGAGCAATCGAGGTCGACTTATGGTTCTCGCAACAGAATAATAATTATGTCGCAACGTTTACCGGTCATAGTTACTATACTTGCTCAAAATACTTGGACCATAAACTCGTAAAATCTGATTGAGCTGCAATCGAGATCACTACATATTTCGATTTTTAAAGCCTAATGGTATATTAAATAGAGCATTAATTTAGAGCGATGGTGGCCGAGCCGTAGCATGAGCGCTTCGCAATCTTACAGCACCGGGTTCCATCCTCGGCCCTGCACCAATGGCTTATCTAGCAGGTTATGTGCAGTTTTCTATGCCATCGCTCCGTGCCTCGGAGAGCACGTTAAACTGTCGGTCCCGGTTGGCATAAGAACATCTATGGCAATCGTTACGGCTAGTCAGACGCCTGGTAGAATCTGACGCCTGATCTAACCATCCCTGTTACTCGTTCCTTATGGGTTGCGAGGTCAGATGGCAGTCGCTCGTGTTCTGGTAGCTCGCCGCTACATGTTAGATTGGGAGCCGACCCCAATAACAAATGGGAAAAGCCAAAGAGGATGATAATGATGAATGGTGTATTAAATAATATTAAACTTGATACATTCGGAGGTTATCCAGCTTTGACTGACAAACAATCTGATGGCCCGCCTGATGGTAAGCAGTTACCGTCGCCTGTAGACACCTATAGTTGCGATAATTAACGGCATCCGGAAAGATTTGTAATTATTATGTTTCTACCACTCACTTTTTGATGCTACATGATCATATTTTTTTAGAAACCACTTATTCATTCTTAACCTTAAAACTAACATGCATAATACAAATAATTGTGCATTACTAGCTGAGCTCCGTAGATTCACCCGCAAAATTATTATACTATGTTCTATTGCAGGACTTAAATAAAATGATCTACATGGTTCAGTGCTGATTGTGAAGTCAATTATATGAAACTGTACTGTAACATTGTAAAACACGGACCTTGTAAGTATGCGTAAGTATAAGTAAAAGTAAAAATCTTGAATTCAAGGTAGGTAAAGCACGTAACTCCTTATCGCAAAATATAAAAATAATCAAATTCAAGAACAAAAAGCAGGTTTAGGTTTAATTTAAACGTCAAGTGCACAAACATAGCGCAGTTCTTTACAATACAAAGCAAAGTGAAATTGTTAAAATCTGCAGCTCTGACTCGATAATCATCATCAAGAGCCTGAAGATGTCCACTGCTGAACATAGGACTCTCCCCACAGAGTACTACTTTGAGCAGCTGCTCGAGTGCGCGCCTCCTGCATCCATCGGCTCCCCGCGGTTTTCACCAGATCGTCGGTCCACCTATTAGTGGGTCTGACTCGAAATTGATACGATATCTGTTCGAATCGTTTCTGAGTTACGTCTTCCTAAATAAACAACAAAGGATATGATATAATTACAATTACAGCAATGCCAATAGCCGAATATTACCAAGTAACTTATAATTACATCGATTGCGTTTGTTTTCTTATCAAACTGAGTGGTAGGAAGGAGATTGGCACACCAACCTTGAGCCTACTGTTACATAGTAAATATTCGATTTATGATAAACCTCCGACGGAAAGGTTAATCAAATGCTAATTGAAGAATTATGGGAAGAAATACTACAAAAGCTACAAATGTCAGAGACGTGAAGCAACATGTGGTGTTTGTAAACTTGTGAAAAGATCTTTCGTTGCTTATGTCAATTTGCCGAATCCCAAAAAGGAAAGCATAAAATCCATTTCAAACGTCAGTGCAATTTTATCATTGCTCAATGATTGCGAAAGAAAACAACGTCATTAGGGACTTAAACGGCATATCCAAGAATCACGTCACAATTCCAAGTCTAGTGACATTCTCACTAAACTAAAATTATAGCGCATGAATTGGCTAGAATCAAGAGAATGTGACATACTATGATAGGTTCGGGCTAGTCGGTTTTAGGGGTTACTGTTGTGTCAGTCGATGCTAAGCCATGTCGGATAGTCCTACATACAGTACATACTAGGATTACCAGGAGAGCTGAGGGCTGAACTGTATATACAAAAAGAAACAAAGAAAATCAACCAAAGAAAAATGAAAGCCTCGCTTCTGCAAATTGCTAGTTAAACTTGTACACTCATTACGCCATTTCAAACCGGTCGCAAAGCTTGCAAGAATCCCTTCTTTTTAAAGATTATCTAATATGGCTTAAGATACGGAAACGAACCACACCTAGGCTATAGGTACATATTCTGATTCCTGTGAAAATGCGGAACTTCAAAATTTATAGAACTTTACATTCAGAGACAAACTTCAACAAGGGTTAAAGTTCTCTTTTATATTAATAAAAGGCTCTGTCCTGAGTGACTGACTGACTGTCAGACAACGACCAGCCCATGCCGCTGAACATTTAGTCTTGTTCAACTTCAAAAAATCAATTCATCCTCAATTTCTCCCGAAACAATCTTTGTTCGATGTGCTATCATTTAACGTGACGTGGTTACCTCCACACAAAGGCCATTAACTAAGAGTTGGGGTTGAACCTCAAAAAGACGTGCTCCGGCAGCGTTTACCGTTTGACGAGCAGTATTTTGGGATCAAATGGGCATTTAAAATAATATACTGAGGCTTCAGTTGCAAAAAATATTTATATGACTAGCCAAACTGCATGTTGCAGATGATGTGATTAAAAATTTCAAAATGAGAATTGTCGAGTCATTATTTAACGTCGTTACATATTTATGGTGCAATTACTTACTGCACTAGATTTATTCATAATAATATGTAGTTATGCTTATTAGTATGTTAATTTCTGCTAGCGCAATATCTTATTTGCACTCTTTTCCATAAAACGTAAATAGGTAAATATAACAATGTTATAATCTATCATTCTTAACTGTACGGGTCAATGTACCTTTAATACCCTTCTCATAACTTGTGAGTTAATACATCTAAGCATGGTTAAGGTTGTAAGTAAACCAAACAGTTTACCATTGATTGCTAATAATAATATCATATAGACTGTTGCAAAAATGTATCGCGTTCTTCACAAAATGTGCTTCTAAGAAAATAATCTAATTTGCCCTTTATTGTCAGTCTTTACAGCTTATGATGAACATTAGCAATAATTGCATAACTTTCTTACTTCAACTATTTACTATTCCTAAAGTAATAGCTACTCATCTGTCATAACATTTCAATACAACTGCATTGAATGATTCAATAACGCCTTAACGCCAACCTTAAAGTTGTCATAAGATCGATGTGGCTATTGTGTGAATAGATGTGACAACAGTTTGAGCAACAAAAGAAATGAACGAGTCAACCATTACGATCACAAATAGAGTGATCTTTTAGGATATTATCATGTCGTCTGAAGCTATTGAGCCGATGTATGTTGATACCCCTAATCTAACTGATTAAGGATAAAATATCAATGACATACATGACACTCAGACAAGGACAAACGCTTAGAAAATGTAAGCTGACGTGGGTGGAATCTGGAACCAGATGAAGTTTCTCTATCAAAACTGTAATATTTATAGAAAAAGATAATTTTCATCACATAGGTAGATGTTGCGATTTTTTATTCAAAACCTTAACAATAGCTGTAATTGGCTGTAAGTATATTTTATAAGACAAACCAGTAACTAAAATTATTGTACTATTATTATATTCTGTAATTGAGTAGAATTTTCTTATGACAATCATGACACTAGTAAAGATATGACTTGTAAAGTAGGTACTTATAAGTGTAAAGGTGAATTACCTTGAATACCATCTAGTGCAAGCGTTGGCTTGGAATGGTCCAATTCTCACTCATTCATGGCGTTTAAATAACTCCTTTGGAATTTCACATTGTTTTTGCCCTTTTGCCTTATGTAGAACGACGACGACGACAACGACGACAACGACGACGACGATATGATCGTATATTCTACATAAGTACACAGGTAATGTGACACCTGTGTTAGAAACTGAAGAAAAAAATCCTGTGCAAAATCCTAATATTCCAGGATATATTATGTGCAGACTTTAAAATATTAAAGTGAAACGTTGCATGTTAGTTTTACTAGACATTATGCATCACCATAAATAATAATAATAATAATAAGAAAATAATCTATAATAATAATGTAAAAATAATGAAGCTTTTAACAAAGACATTTATTCAACAGAAGGCTCCACTTTCAATATAACTAAAGACCACTAAAAACGTTTACAATCTTACACGAATAATAAGTAGCTTTTGCATTTCATACGTTTTTGACCAAGAACAGATCAAAACAAAAGCAAGTATTCAACGACCTCTTATTTAATTTTCGACCTTCGGCACCTAACCCTAAAGATCGCTTCGTATTGTTACGAAGTCTACGCTCACCTCGATACACCCAAGACATACATACTAAAAGTATTACATTCATTGCATCACAGTTGCATAAGTAACTGAGAGGCAACAGGTATCCGTGCTTCTGTGATGTATTCATCGATTTCAATTGAACGTTGTCTCACTTAATTCTATAGCCATATAGGGCGGATAACTTTATAAGAATACTAGCTGACCCGCCCTGGCTTCAAACGAAATAATTAACTATAAGCGAGCGTGGCAGCTTGTATCAAAATAAATTATAGCCTATATTACTCAAGGATAGCATAGCTTTCTATCAGTGAAATAATTTTTAGAATCTGATTAGTAGTTTCTGAGATTAGCGCCTACATATAAACTCGCAAACATTACCAAGCTTTTCCTCTATATTGATATTAGTATTGAAAACTGCTCCATTGAGACATGTTTTTTATCAATGACTAGGCTAGCGTTTGACCACAATCTCACCTCACTTCCGTAGTAAGCACACATTCACGCAACGCATACATCCTTTTCCATATTTCCAAGTAAAATTGCGGCTCAGGACCCTAATTCTGTATGACCACTTTACGATTCCTTACTTCGAAACCACGCGAATTCCTTGTCTTATATAAGAAATCTGCAAAAATCTATTTTCTATGAAATGGAAACAAAACCGCGCGAAATGAATTTGGAAATGACGCGATTTGAACTGTCAAAAATCATAATGTTCCACTGAGACACGTTCCGAAACATCAAGACGTCAAAGTTACCACCACTTAATAAATCAATATTTATTCAAAATAAAAATAACATAATGTAAAGTGAAGGTATTTCTAATGCTGTAACACGATTTGAACAAGACACGATAACGACGTGGTTTCGTATCGTGTGGAATTTATGTTTTCATAGAGAATTAGGGCCCAGAAGGCCTTGATGATTTCTTACGTCGCGACGGTTACCTTTAACTGCAGCAGCGCAATTATGTTTCATTTTTGCATTCAACTATTTCGCCATTAGATGACAAATTGTCTGGTTGTATTTTATGTTGGGAATCCAAATTACCAGCGGTTACCGGAGAAGCTCCATTTAGTAATCACATTTGAATGTCACGTTTTAGATTCAGAGTAGAAAGGACAAGCAAATTGAGACTGTCTGGAAAATCACGCGGACCGGCTCTTTTTAAACATCTAAAAAGTTTATTGAGACTTGGACAAGAAGAAATTACCGTCTGTATTGAGCTTTTAGACTGAGGTTTAGGACTGGTTAGTACAGTTAAATATATGTGCTGACGACCTAAATCCAAACATACTCTATTTACAAAAAAGAAATAGGAAAAGGTTGCTAAATGGACTTCCGATTTCGATTCTCTTAATGGTGCGAGAGCCCACTGCACAAATACCTACGTCATCGAGTACCCCAATAGGCTATCTTTAGATCGTTAACCGATATCTAAATATGTAAAAAAATCAGGTCTGCCAGTTCCGATCCTGCCGGGTCATAGAAATAATTGTAATTTTTTGACGTAATTTTTTTTTGACCAAATTTACCCGAATGAAAGTTCTGGCAACAGTTAACCTTTGATTAGTTATGTAAAAAAAATTGGTCTGCCATTGCGCACCCTGCCTGGAAGTACATGGCAGACCCCTAAGAATGTGCCCTTCACACCCTTTACCTACCTCAGCGAATACCCCGATGAAACCTACGCCTAATAATAGCCAAGGTGACCCTGATAATAGATTAAAAGGTCTGCCAGGTCTAAACTTGGCGAAACTTAGTATTCAAGGCATTTGAAGTTGGTGGAGGTGGATTATTTCCGTGCCCCGACAGAATCGGAACTGGCAGACCGGTTTTTTTTACATGTTTAAGTGTCGGTTAACGATCTAAAGATAGCTTATTGAGGTACTCGATGACGTAGGTTTTTTTGCAGTGGGCTCTCGCACCATAAAAGCACGCCCCAGTTTGTCACTTTCTGTAACCGGTCAGTGAACTTTTACTTGTTTAAAGTGTTTGACGGGTTAAATAATAGTACGCGACGCGACGCTTTTGTATAACTTAATTACCTTAACCAGGGAGTCAGACTACTCAGAGGTCAGATCAGCTAATCTAACTGCATCACATTTCATCAATTTAACATAGCGTGAGGTATTCAATTTAGGTAGTCATTTGAGGTATTCATTTTATAAAGAATAATCAATGTTAATGTATTTTATCGTTATTTTTCGCAGATCCAAAGAATGCAAAACTGATAAATAATGGGAGTTCTCACGGTTGCTGCTACGGCTGCTAAAGCAGCCTTGGCAATAGGCGGCATCAGCAAATTAACTTTCATCCCAGTCATGCTGGCAGCCATGGCTTATTTTAACTACGACCTTCTCGATCCTGAACAGAGACCATTCAACCAGAAGTATCTGCGAGAAACATATGACTTTGTGATTGTCGGTGGTGGATCTGCAGGGTCAGTGCTCGCTAACAGGCTAACAGAAGTAGAAGGATGGAATGTCCTGTTGTTGGAAGCTGGCGGACACGAAACGGACATCAGTGATGTACCACTTCTGTCGCTGTATTTGCATAAGAGCAAACTGGACTGGAAGTATCGGTGAGTTACATTACATAAGAAGTTGTGAGAGATGTAAAATATTTATTATGTGCACAAGCCATCCAAATTTCAAGATACGTGTAATTGCTTTATTACGTAAACTAAACTTCCATCTAAATCTGAATACGGTCTCTCAATTTGGAAACGTCCTTTTGCTGACTAATATTACCACAGAGCACGAAAAAAAAATACGCTTCGCTCCTAGGTGTAAAGCGTCATGTTTTAATGCTTTGAGAATATTACGGTTGCATTGAGGAGAGACAGTAGATTACTAGGTTATAAATATAAAAATAGGTATGTATGTAATGGTTAAAAAGAATAACGACTTCTCGTTTTTTCAGAACTCAACCGCAAGACACTGCGTGCCAAGCTATGGTGGACAAACGGTGTTGCTGGACTAAAGGCAAAGTCCTCGGAGGATCTTCTGTACTGAACACGATGCTTTACATAAGAGGGAACAAGAGAGATTACGACCAGTGGGAGTCATTTGGCAACCCTGGGTGGGGATTCGATGATGTACTACGGTATTTTAAGAAATCCGAAGACCAGAGAAATCCGTACTTAGCGAAAAATAAAAAGTATCATGCAACAGGTAAGATCCAAAAAGATTTAAATTATCATAAAATATAAATAAACCTGCGCTTTTCTAGTCTAGATATCTATATAATTATATCGTATCTTCAGAGAACTAAAAAAAAAGCCCATTTTAAAGTTTAAATATTAATGTTTTACATTTCAGGTGGTTATCTGACAGTTCAAGATGCACCATACAACACACCTATCGGAGCAGCACTTCTTCAAGCTGGTGAGGAGATGGGCTATGACATCATCGATGTCAACGGAGCTCAGCAGACCGGCTATGCTTGGTATCAGTTCACAATGAGGAGAGGAACTAGATGCTCTTCGGCTAAAGCCTTTATAAGACCAGTCCGCCTACGTCAAAACCTACACGTTGCTCTATTTTCACATGTTACAAAAGTGCTCATCGATAAGAACAGCAAGAGAGCTTACGGAGTGGAGTTTTTAAGAGACGGTATAAAACAAGTGGTGTATGCAAAAAGAGAAGTCATTCTATCAGGTGGCGCAATAGGCTCGCCGCAATTACTCTTACTTTCAGGAGTTGGTCCAAAAGATCATCTTCAAGAAGTCGGAGTAGATGTGATCCAAGATTCTCCTGGTGTTGGGAGAAATTTGCAAGATCACATCGCGGTCGGCGGTATTGTATTTCGCATTGACTTTCCTATAAGTTTGGTGATGAACAGACTCGTCAATGTAAACGCTGCGCTAAGATACGCAGTTTCCGAAGACGGACCATTAACGTCCAGCATAGGTTTGGAGGTCGTCGCATTCATAAACACGAAATACGCAAATGGTACAGATGACTGGCCTGATATCGAGTTCATGATGACCTCAGCGTCGACGCCATCTGATGGCGGAACTCAAGTGAAGAAAGCTCACGGATTGACAGACGAGTTCTACAACGAAGTATTTTCAGAGATCAATAATCAAGATGTCTTTGGTGTTTTTCCTATGATGCTGCGTCCCAAAAGCCGTGGTTTCATTAAACTGCGTTCAAAGAACCCGTTACAATATCCAATTATGATTCACAATTACTTGACACATCCAGATGACGTTGGCGTTTTACGAGAAGGTGTAAAAGCAGCAGTGGCAGTTGGAGAGACGCAAGCTATGAAGAGATTTGGAGCTAGATTCCACAGCAAGCCTGCACCAAATTGCAAGCATTTGCCACTCTATACAGACGAGTATTGGGACTGTTTTATTAGACAGTACACTATGACTATATACCATCTTTCTGGTACTGCTAAGATGGGGCCTTCCAATGACCCGATGGCTGTTGTAGATCCTACATTGAAAGTACATGGCATCGAAGGCCTTCGTGTTATCGACGCCAGCATAATGCCCACGATAACTAACGGGAATATCAATGCACCTGTTATGATGATCGCGGAAAAAGGCGCAGACATGATCAAAGATACATGGCAACCTAAAAAAAAGAGTAAAAGATCGGTGAAATGTGATAAATTAGAGCCTTTAGGAATTAAAAGCGAGCAAACAAGACTAAGTAGAGTCAGAAGATGACGGTGGAAGTTCTAGTTATTAGCCATATTTTACTTAAAGGGATACCAAAAGTGTTTACAAAGATAGGTCGTGGAACTCATTAGTAAGGTGTAGATTTATGGAGGTTAGCTTATAGACAGCTACCTTACCAATCTAGTCCTGAAGGAATATAGAAAGAACGTTAACAACGTTCCTCCAAGTAGTTCTAAGTTACGAAATCACTACGATGTGCTTTTGAAGAGATTGTTTCAAAATCCTCTTTTGATTTCCATTTTAGAGGATTTGAGTCTTTTAGTCTATAGAGCTATCTCTACAAAAATGACGGCACTGAATAAAACGACATAATTAAATTAATTATTATTAATTATGTAAGTATGTGGTATAAAGATAGTGTTAAGATTTTTGTATGTTTTATCAGTAAGGTTTTAGACCCAAATAAATATTTTGTTAATTATTGTAGTTTTTTTTTTGAGTAAGCAGTGCCAATGGGCAGGCCACATCGCTCGTAGAACTGACAACCGAGGGGTAAGAAAGGTTCTCGAGTGGCGACCACGAACCGGGAGACGCAGCGTAGGCCGGCTCCCCACTCGGTGGACCGACGACCTGGTGAAAGCCGCGGGGAGCCGATGAACGCAGGAGGCGAGCAGTCGCTCAAGGTGGCGTGCTCTGGAAGAGGCCTATGTTCAGCAGTGGACGTCTTCAGGCTGATGATGAAGCAGTGCCTACAGCAGTTGAAACTGTTTCATAGCTAATGGTATAACAAAATTATTAAAAAGAAGTTGCATACAAGCAAGTGGTAATATAAGCAACCAACGCGCAAATTTCATCCAACCAAATCCAGCCGTTTTGGCGTATAAACCACAAACGAACAGACAACTTTTCACTTAGATTTATCAACAACCTGAAGACGTCCACTGCTGAACATAGGGCTCCCTCACAGAGTGCCACTTTGAGCAGCTGCTTGCTTCCTGCATCCATCGGCTCCCAGAGGTTTTCACCAGGTCGTCGGTCCACCTAGTGGCCGGCCTACGCTGCGTCTTTCGGTTCGTGGTCAGCACTCGAGAACCTTTCTTCCCCATCGGTTGTCAGTTCTACGAGCGATGTGGCCTGCCCATTGCCATTTCAACTTGCTAACTCTAAGAGCTATATCGGTCACTTTAGTTCTCCTGCGGTTTCACTTAGATTAGTAGACAATTATAAATGTCAGAATGGTCTTGTATCTAGATATTACATGCTTGTGGCGAAACCGAGAGTGTTTAGTTAGTTCATAACTGTATGGAGGGAGGTAGATGTCGCGTCAGCACGTCGACATCACAGCGCCTACAGGCTAACAATGTACTTGTTCATGCTTGATCTAAGCCGAGACGAATCCAACGAAGATCAGAATACGTTTCAAAACAAAACAAAACGTTTTGTTTACGTTCTCTAGGGAGGAACGAATAGGTACCTAATGAATTAACTTTACTTTGCAAAGCTGACAATACAATCATTAACCAAAACTCTACCATCAACCTCCATCACCATAAGGGTTCTGTGCACCTTCCAAATCGGTAATCCAGGTCATTGGCGCCTGCAAAATACAGAACAGAAACCTAAGCCTAAAACATCAAATCAAAATGCGTATGTTAGACGGATTTAAATACTAGCGACATCTAGCGCAAGGCCTCTATACTAGGTTGTGCAGTACCTTTGTTAGACTTTTGTAAATCGATCCGCTTGCACCAGAAAGTTTGTTTGAATATAACTTAGTTCCATAATTTAGTTATACAGGAATATGATAGATGGAATTTAAATGAAAAACAAAAAGAGGATAATTTTGGCGTCAAAGAATGGCATCATGAGCTTACATGGTAAAATAACAAAATACAAACAAATTTTACCAATAGGAGTTTTTATAAAAATTACCGCTCTGGCTATGCCTGACTGATAAGGTATTTTGAAAGGTTCTAAGCCACTCTTATTTATTTATGGAATGCTGACCACGATTACTTACAAATTAGCAATACGTAATGTGGAAACATTTCGATCACAATCACAATGGATCTATCAAATTGTCAATCGTATACGGGTCAAGACGTAGAAAGCACTGGTTACCAAAGGTCCGAGCCGCGATCTAGCTAAAGTGTCTTACACATTAAGCATACACTCGCTTCTTATTTATAAAACTGTACTAGCGACCCGCCCCGGCATCGCACGGGTGCAATGCTGATACTAAATATACTATGTGTAAAAAATTATTATTCACGACATTACATTAGAAAACTCTAAAATTATCAGTGTCTCTCTACCGTATTATGCATGTATTATACATGTAAACCTTTCTCTTGAATCACTCTATTGCGTTTTTAAAGATCTCAGAATACATAGGGACAGACAGACAGAGGGTAGTGACTTTATTTTATACTATGTAGAGATAGAGATAAACTCGAAAGTAACGCTGTCTGTACCTATATCTCTTCTTGGTTGTTAATACCTTTTCAAAACTAAACGGCTCAAATCAATCTTGATGTTTAGGATGGATAACCTTTAGGTATTGGATACATATTGACTCTAGGTGGACCGACGCGACGATCTGGTTAAAACTGCGAGGAGCCGATGGATGCAGGAGGCAAGCAGCCGCTGAAAATTTCGATCTGTGGGGGGGGGGGCATGGTCAACAGTGGACGTCTTTTTTTATGCTATAGGTAGCAAACAAGCATACGGCCCTCCTGAATGGGAAGAGGTCACCGTAGCTTTTATAGACATCTGTAACACAAGACGTGCCACTGATGCGTTGCTTACCCTGTGATAATACTCTTTTGACCCTCCTTTTTAATTGCTGCATGTTGTAGCTCCGGGGAAAGACCGCTGGTGGAAGCTCATTCCACATCTTACAGATGTACGGTAAGAAAGTGCGCATAAACCAAGTCGTATGTGACTTCGTGACTCAATAATGTGTGGATGAGCTTTTTCAGGTCTTTAAATCACGAGATTTAATCACGGCTGATCGCGATAAAAAGTAGCTACGTATCCGATAGGAGACATACTTTTACGATAAACTCCGTGCGAGATGCGGAGAGCAACAATTTTAACAACGTGTCTATCGCGCCATGCTAAGTTATTATGTTTCTAAGGCAACTAATCAGTAATAGTGTGGCAGGGCTGTTACATTAAGATGATGGTCAGTTACATCACAATAACATTAGTCATGGTTACTTGCAATAATAATGGTCGCTCGCTCGTAAAGTTAGGTCAACAGAAATGTGACGTAAAAGTTATGTTCTTGTGCCGATTCTTTGGAGATTGCTAGAAGCGT
The DNA here is from genome assembly GCA_910589525.2 of Ennomos quercinarius. NCBI lineage: Eukaryota > Metazoa > Arthropoda > Insecta > Lepidoptera > Geometridae > Ennomos > Ennomos quercinarius. The sequence goes on from OU342509.1 coordinate 9,827,068, forward strand.
CAGAACTCGAGACCAAAGGCTAGTTACTGTTCACAGTGCTGCACCGTACGCCTACGCACCGGATGGATCTCATCGAATGGTTATAGAAAGTAATACTTTAGTAAGTGCATTAACTGATCCACAATGGAGAACCGCACGTCTGTCAGTAATTCTCATACCATCTATATTGACAACCAGCCTTCGATCAGGGATACAACCCAGGGTATCCCTGATCGAAGCAACCAGCATAAAATTGGATATAAAAGCCTAATAAAAGCTCTTCCCGATTCTGTACAATCCCAACACTCGCACCGCCGGACGCGACGCAGGCAATCTGATTGCTGCGGGCACAGAATTGGGAATACCATGGACTTGGCATTATTAAAAGAACTTTTTTTTTAATTCTATGCCCGTGCCGTGGGTGGACGCACAATATTTTTGATGTAAGGAGACAGTGGACGTTTACTTTAACATAATATGATTTTATATTAACATACTTCCGCTTGGAGACTATTTATCTTCTGACTGGCCCGTTAGCTGGTAGTAGGTAGCTCTGCCTTCTGAACTATAAGTTGCGGGTTCGATTCCCATCCATGACAAACATTTGTGTGATGAACATCGATGTTTGTTCTGTGTCTGGGTGATATATTGTATTCTATGTATGTGTTTATTACAATTACAAACAAACCAAAAAGTATCTAAGTACTTCTATCAGTTATCTGGTTCCCATAGTACAAGCTTTGCTTAGTTTTGGGCTAGATGGCGCTGTGTGAAATGTCCACACATATTTATTTATTTATTATTATTATTATCTTCATAGACTCTTATCAATAATACTTCCATAATAACTAATATGTAGGTACATAGGTACTAATATACTACACAAAATCTCAACTCTACATGTTACGAGTAAATGGCTTCTAATCTTTGTACTAAAACCCGCGTGCGTGACCTGCTATAAAATTTTCTAAACAACAAATCCTGTAGTAATTTACAACATATGCTAAAACCAGTTACATATTACCATCTCGCAGCTTGATTGTAATATTTACATCATTACAGCTCATACAAAAATAGGTTGCTAACTTGCTAAGCCAGACCAAAGCCACCTCCACAACCTCGTTTCTTACTCAGAAGTACGTAAACAATCTGAATAAATACATACGTTGCATTATGCATGTATCTCTCTAATCAGGTTCCTAAAATCAGTAAAACGGTAGTAGAATATAAAATGTCAGCTAACAAAATAACGATAAAACTAACACACCTTGGTACAAATCTGTTTGTGTTTCAAACAAATTGGTTTGGTGTTCGATTTCATGATGACAAATTACCTTAAGGCTTATGTAAGACATTTAAAACCTTTTTATCCGAGAGGTTTTCCATTCATATGAAAAATAAATTAGAAGCAAAATGGCGGAATCATTGACATAACTATAGTTACATAGCTTGGCCTCTTGTTTATTATGGGGCAGATGGAAGATGTAATATTCTAATTTATATCGCACTGGTTGACCCGCCCCGGTTTCGCACGGGTTAATTAGTTATCCTGTACCTATCATTTTCCTTTTCTCTTCTCTCTTCCCTTCAACAGGTGAGTATAAAGAAATAGGTAAATAAAAAATAACAAACAAACAAATAAAATCTTGCATATAATCACATCCTTATTTCTTTGTGCAACCCGCACTTGACCGTTTTAGAAAAACAAAAAGTTTCCTAAATGTTATTCTGAATAATTAGCTACAACCATACCAAATTTCACCGAAATCCATTCAGTAGTTCCAGCGTGATTGTTGTTCAAAGGAACAGACAAACAGACAAAAAATTAAAAAAAATTGTTTCTAGTTCTATATCGATTAAGAAGTGTAATGTTATCAAAATTTTCAAAAAACATTCAATGTACAGATTTAACCCAATTACAGTTTTATTATATGGATAGATAAAGAAACTTATTATTATTGTGATGAGTTATATGAGATGTTACATTTGGACTAATAATGACAATACAACCCTCAAAATGATGAGAGCAGATCCAGAAATTCGCGCCGTAAACATAGAAACATGGAATGAACGAGTAGCATAGCCAATATCTAATCGGCTGCCCCATGAGCCTACGTACTAGAGCGATAGTTATAGAATTTTAGTGAACTTACATGTGATGAAGAACAGGGAATGGCGCAGAAAATAGCGAAGTAGTGCCTTTTGTTATTGTAGTTTAAAGACTTGTTATCGTTTTTAGGTTGTTGCACCTACTTACTTACGTAACCGCACAAAAATAGTACGATTAGGATGCTACGATTCGGTTCGGCACATATACCGCACGCGCTTTGGAGTCGAGGGCTTTCTTTGAAGTCACTTATCTTTTTTTTTCGTAATAAAGACCATTGTCTTAACCTAAAACGATAAGAATTGGAAATACAAGATACAATTCACTTGTTTAATCATAATCATTGTTACCTTCGTAAAATACTGTTCAGCTGCAACAGCAACAGCTGTGTACTTGTAAATTAACATAATGCTATGGAAGAAGATTAGAATTACTTTACTTTGGCTATTTACATTTGCGACTTTGTGACTTCAATAAGAACATAAATGATATTTTATTTATTACCTATATTAAAAATATTAATATGCGTACGAATAGATTTAAGAATTACATTTCAAAACTTTGATTCACATGGCCTTGATTTTCATTTTTGGTTTTATTCATACAAGGCATTAGCCAAAACTTTTGGTTTCTGGCTAAATTTTCTGCATCTTCACACGTGTGAGGCATTTCCTTCATCGCCGTCTCTGGCAGCACCAACGCGGTTATTGCACCGATGGCTGCTACACCAGCAAGTATCACATGTGGAAGCCAGAACACGTACACTGTCAAATATTTAATGTATGGAGAAATCATAATGCACATGTTTGCACAAGTAACGACTACAGATAATCCAAGACCACGCACGTGAGTTGGCATCAACTCCGCAGACCACTGCATTACTGTATTACACGCCATGTTTACGGCAAACCTTGCTAATACAGCACAAATTAAAGCTGGTACTCCAGATACCACAGACACGGTTAAAATACAGAACACACAGTTAATGGCCAACATACTGAAAGTCAGAAATTTACGTCCAAAAAAGTCCATTATAAAAGCACAACATACTACAGAAGGAAGCTCAGTAAAGCTGCTCGCAGCAAATGAGAGAAAAAAATCATATTCCAACTGCGCCAAATTTCTTACCAAACCATCAAAAACAACTTGACAACATGCGAACTCTATGCATGCAAGAATCAAAAATTTTCTTAACTGTGGTCTTTTAAATACATCAAAGCATCTTAAATTATCTTTAATTTCTTCATTAGAAACAGTTTTTTTAAACTTTTCTATCAGATCTGTTGGTATTACTTTCTTGTTCACTCGGGAAATGACGAGAATTTTGCCGATTGCTTCATCCACGCGCCCATTCGAGAGCAGCCATCTTGGGCTTTCGGGGATAAATAATGGTGTCATGATGGAAAAAGCCAGCGGTATACCACTGACCAGAGATATGGTCTTCCAGTGTCCACATGCTAGGGCTATAAAAGGGAACGAAGTGGTAAACAAAGCATAGAAGATGCCAAAAGACGTATTGGCTAAGATGCTTCTGTATTTAGGAGCCATGTATTCTAGAATAATGAGATATGGCATCATCATGCAATTATCGTGTCCCATGCCTGTAATGAATCTGCAAATCGTAAACTGATTGAAGTTCGTTACAAAAGCGCTGGATAATCCTCCGACACATCCCAGCAAGCAGCATGCTACTACCGCAGGTATTCGTCCAAAGCGATCTGCCATCCATCCAATTAGAACTGATCCAATGACAGCACCAAAAAAGAATATAGATTGAGCCGTAGCTTGATAGTTGCTCTTGTCACAAACCCACTCTAAATCGGTTGAAATGGTTGGATAAGGAAATTCTTTCCTATCAAACTCCCATCCATTTTGACACGGCACTATTTTCCAAGAATTATTAAGAGTTCGTCCGGTCACTAGTACTTCTGTCCAATTAGCTTCATAGGCTTGACAGTGTGAGTATCCAAATCTAGCGTTGTTGTCTTTTGGAATAGCGAGATTTCTTCTATCAATTTCAGTAAGGTTCTCCAGTTCCGGAATCCAACACCAGTGTTTCGGCGGTACTTCAGTCATAAACAGTTGCGAGAAATACACGCTGACTGCAAAATAGTAAAAGGGGAAAGTTGAAAACAGAAGAAGTAGTTGATACCTTCCAAACTCACCAGCTGATGACAGCAGAGTGTCATAGCTGACGTCATTATTACTTGTATTCTTCTTTTCTAATTCACTGTTTCCAATTTTGTCATCCATTTTTAGATCTATGGTTACACTTATTGTTTATGAAAAATTTTGATTGCCCATTCACGTGATATTCACACATTGGTATTTTTAAGACTGGCACGAGTTCTTACCTTGAAACCGTAAACATGTGTTAAAACGGTAGACGCTTATCAAAATTCAAAGTAATACGTATGTTAATGACGATTCACTACTCATTTGGTAAATGGATTACCATACGAAAATAATATTTTATTTTGAACAGATGTTGTTTAACATTGAGAGCTATTTCGTGGGTAACCGAAACGGTTACGGCTCTAATAAGGAAGATGTAAATGAAAAATAATCACGGTTTTTTTTTATTTTTAAATAAATATTTAAGCAATCTTAAAAACAACTGTGAAAAATAATGACGATATCTCAAAAACTATTTTTTTTTTAAATAAATCAATTTCGGGCTTCACGAAATCTTCTTGGGCCGTTCGAGTAATCGCTGTGACGTCACGACGCCGCGCGCGCCGGTTCTCTTAGGTAGTAGGGACGGCCGACGCGACGCGCAGAGGCGCGTGCGTTGTACTTCCTTACATTGAGTTTGGTTTAGTGAATGAGTGACTAAATTGTCTAGATTTACGGTGTTGCGTATACCTAATAGACACTTCGTTAAACGTGGCCTAAAGTTGACCTTTTATGTTTGCCAATTGTTTTACTGCAAATATTCAAGGGCAAAATAAATATTATAGTGCCTCTTTGCTAATTCGCTAGGTATTCTGTACCAGTTCTGCATTCCCTAGTAGGTAGGTACATACTGATCTATCTACATACTTAATATTTATAGTACAGATATTGGTGGCACACCGCCTTACCTAAAATTTCTATAATTTTAATTTAGAAGTGTCAAACACTACTTTGCTATTCAGATATGACACATCATTATCATCAACAGCCTGAAGTCGTCCACTGCTGAACATAGAGAGAGCCCAGAGCCTCCCCCAGAGAGCACCACTTTGAGCGGCTGCTCGCCTCCTGCATCCATCGGCTCCCCGAGGCTTTCACCAGATCGTTAGTCCACCGAGTGAGGGGCCGGCCTACACTGCGACATGATACTAAAATTTAGAGACGATACGTCTAAATTACTCATAACTTAGTTTAATTAGCCATTAGGCGGACACATTTTAGAGAAAATTAGATTCATACGAATCCAGTCATTTCTCTGTTAAAAATTGTTGTTTAGTGATAAGAATGCACGTCCAAAATATTGTACGACCAGGAATATACGGCCTGGAATTGGTTCACCTGGCTTCCAAATATCAAGTGCAATACGGGTCATACAACATCGCCTTTGTAAATTTTGCCACAGGCAGTGTGTTTACGGCCCGTAGTGCATAGCCCGGAACCCATACACATGGCTTTGAAATACTGGGCTGTGCAATAGAGGTCGTATATTGGCCGCGAAATATCGACACTGTCAGTGTTGTACAACATGTATTGCACAACCCAGCATTTCAAAGCCATGTACATGGATTCCTGGCTGTACATTCCTGATATGCAACGTCTTTACAGCCCGTATTGTACAACCAGGAACATAAGTCCCGTAATTGGTGTACATGGCTTCCAAATATTGGACTGCAATACGGATCGTAAAATTTTGCCTGTGCAATTGGTACATGCACGTAGCAGCTAGTGTTGCCAGTCCTTGTTTCTTCAAAGCATCAGCAGTAACTACACTTTTTACTATAACTCATCGTCGTCATCATCATCATCATCAACAGCCTCAAGACGTCCATTGCTGAACATAGGCCTCCCCCACAGAGTGCTACTTTGAGCGGCTACTCGCTCCCACATCCATCGGCTCCCCGTGGTTTTCACCAGATTGTCGGTTCACCTAGTGGGGGGCCGGGCTAGCTCTTTACGCCTTTACTGTAACTCAATAGAACAAAATTTCATACGTCATATATATATATTGATAACTTTTTACGATTATTGGATAGGTAGGTAAAATAAATAATAATTTTCTATCACCTAGTACAGCTACTCGACACTAGAGGCGCGAGTGGCGTTACTTCATTTAGGTGCACGGCTAAGCGTTCAACGTAAATAGTTAAATACTATAGATTTTGTGACGCCTTACGCCTACACTAAAATTTTAAAGTGGAATAAAATAAGAGATCTCTAAAATCACCGAATGGACACCATTGTGGTAAATTAATGTGGTAGATTAAATTGGTCCTTAGAAAGTATAATACTTTGTTTGGCTCATTTTATATATGAATTTATCTCCTTTTGGTCGTTTGGGATAGAAAAAAGGTATATTTTCGAAGCGTTTATTATTGTATTAGTACAAAGAGGTACTATGCAATACCTCTTTGTACTAATGCAGTACGGCAGTTTTTTTTTCATACTTACCAAATATATACGAGAACATGCAAAAATACTTCTAAAAGTAATACGCGCGGGCGAGCGAACGAGCGGCGTGACGTCACGCGCTGATCGCTCGACGCAGCGCTAGATTTATGAACTCCTAAGTTTAAAAAATCGTTTATAATACAGTTTTAGAGATATCGCAAAAATTCTTTCGCCAATATTTTTGTAATTTTAAGTTTGATTTTTCTGGATGATAAAATAATTACACTCATCTTCCTCATTCTCACAAAACCAAGCCACGTACGTAGTTTCACGTCGATATGTCGATAATTGCCGCTATGATAATTTACTAATAATTTATACAGAATGAGATAATTTATAATTTGAGGGAATGGTGGAGGGGCATGAGATAAAAATGAGTAACAAATAGCTTTCCTCGATTTATCCCATCTGATGGTATAATAAAAAAGTTATAAATATTAAGATAAGGGAGAAGGAACGGGGAAAAGAGATGATTACAAAAAGGAGCGGGGGGGGGGGGGGAAGGACGAAGGTAGGCATATAGGGAAGAGGAATGAGACGGGGATTTTTTTCGTCTGATCTTCTTATTATTTAAAAGAGAAGTATGCAAATAAAAAGCCAGGGCGAGTTAACTTAGTCCAGCAATAAAAACTTACGACTTAAGTTGCAAAAATATAGTCGAAATAAAAACAGAAAAGTACATTTAAATTTTCAAAAAAATTTTCGTCTTGAATGTAAAAGACCTTGTATATTTTATTATTTTTCTTCCGTTTTCTTGTAAACCTAAAAGAGCTTGAAATTTTGATGCAACAAATCATAGTAATTCACCCATAGCCGTAGATAGAGTAGTTTCTAGTGCTCGTTTGAGTACTAATTATAATCCGAGCAGCGAAGGAATGGAACACTTACCCGCATCTTTGTTTCCCGATAAGTACAATCTGGAGCTCTTCAAGTCGCGAGTAGGAGATAGGTATCTTCTAGGCAAGCATGTACCATCGTAGACCGTGTCGTCACTTTCCATCAGGCGAGACTGCGGTCAAATGCGGGCCTATTTAGTTGTTAACAAACCCACAGAAAATAAAATCTGTTGTAGGTGTAGGTAATTACAAGGAAGATATGTTTTATGAAACGAAAGGTGGAAGAACATTGCGTTACGCAGGATTACGGCAAAATTATTTATTACATTTATAAACAGATGTAATAGTGACCCGTGTAACTCACTTTTGCGTTACAATGTTGCAGTTTTATGATGATTGCGACTACCGTTATGGTTCTAAACTGGAAGAGACGAATATGCAAAGCTGGCAAGCATTAAATCTGTAACTTCCAATAGCAGTATAAAATGTTGTAACAGCAAGTAATCGCCGCGATTTTATATATTAGAATATATGTACTATATATGCTGTATGTGTGTGTATGTGTGTATATGTATGTGTCCGCCCATTGTACTTTAGCTCTATGTATGTAACTTTCTGTATTTATATGTATCTGTTTTCATGTCTGGTGTACAATAAAGAATTTTGTATTGTATTGTATCGTAGTATTAGTATATTAGGCTAAAGTCCTGCCTTTTTTTATTGCACAAATTAATAATGTTCTTCAAAAAATAAACAGTCGTGAAAACAAAAATTAAATATATGAAAAAATTACAAAGTTACAAGCATTTTAAAAGACAGGAATAGAAAGAAACAGTTAAAACGTGCAGTGACGTCAGTTCTTGCTCCTGAATAGTACCTCATTAGTAAGCTGTGGTAGCTTTGCATACAATCCATCAATCATGCTTTGCATCAGGTGAGACTGCGGTCAAATCTCTTTGGCATGTGGCGTCACTAACGTGCGTTTTCATAGTAACTGTGGAGAAGCTCTGTTTTGCGAGAAAGGGACAGGCGATGCCCACTCCAGAAACTTTTAAAGCTTAATTGATTTGAGCTTTCATCAGCCTTTAGCAGTCCATGTCGGTGGATATAGTTCTCTCGTAATGCAAACTACTCCCGAATTTTCATCTTTTCCTTTTTTTTGCTCGGGCAAATGTTGTTGGTCTCTACCGACCATTCCATCGTCACCGGGCGGTTTTTTTCGACTGCTCCTATGTATCCTTCTAGCTACTCAATATCGCTCGATATCGCCAGAAGGTGTTCCAACAAAGCCTCCACTAACTATTGCCGTCAAGTCGGCAGTTTCCGTTGTCCACTAATTAGCGCGCACTTTATTTAATAGTGTGACTTATGACTTACCAGACTGCATGCTCTTTCATATCAATAGAAATAAATACTTATTGTACCTGAAAAAAAAGGAAAATATGTATTTATTATTTTTGTTTCTTTGATGAGACCATTTCACATGCTAGTTACTTCCCCCCCCCCCCCCCCCCCCCTAATGACAGACTAAATACGAACACGGCCCTCAGTACCCGGCAGCTCTGCTACGGCAATGGCAGAGCAGGGAATGCTACGAATCACCGGATCGGATGGGATACAAAGCGTAGGCCGGCCCCCCACTAGGTGGACCGACGACCTGGTCAGAGCAGCGGAAAGGCCTATGTTCAGCAGTGGACGTCTTCAGGCTGATGATGATGATGATGCTAGTTAACTATTATTTCAACTTTTTAAATGCCTTGCCATTCCAAGCTTCTTGCGAATCATTTGAGATTGGGACTACATAAATTGAAATAGCCAGTAGGTAACTAAAATCAATAGGCAGGCCATTGGCAGTCCACATCGCTCGTAGAACTGACAACCAATGGGCAAGAAAAGGTTCTCCAGTCGCGACCACGAACCGGAAGACGCGGCGAAGGCCAGCTCCCACTAGGTGCACCAACGATCTGGTGAAAACCGCGGGAAGCCGACGGATGCATGAGGCGAGCAGCCGCTCAAAGTGGCGATCTCTGGGGGAGGCCTATGTTCAACAGTGGACGTCTTCAGGCTATTATGATGATGATGATGAACTAAGTGAATGAGAATCATCGACGTTATTATTTTCGAAGATCTCCGACATAAATCAAAAAGAGCGTGTTCACAAACTGATTTACTATTGTAATTAATACCTAATAGATGATAAATTAGAGTGCATATCAAGTTACATTATACAATGAATTTGACGGCCGCGAAAATGATACCTCCAGTGTTCACACGCGACCATCATATTAAAAGTTTATACAGACTTGTTGGAAAAATGCTAACTATTTCTTGACGCAAACTGCTGATTCATCACACACAGATGATGACGTTATTAGTACAGTCGCCAGCACTAATAGCTATACTAATAATTTTTAAAATAATGTCATAGTATTAAATTTCTCAATAATGTACTCAGCATGCACTCAACAATTATGTATCCAACAACTTGTGGCGTAACTATATATACATAGTCAATAAACAATGTAAACGAGACTATTGGTCAGAGAAATGGTTATACATTATAATCACCAATAACAAGTAACCACACGCGGCCTGCAATGATATGTATACTTCAGTAGTTCCAAAATAATGTCGCAGTATTAAACACAGATTCATAGATATGCGCTTACTGCTTACTCTCAGATTAGGTACCTACTTACTGGGTGTATACTTGTGCAATAAAGTATTTTCTATCTATCTAGGCATCGTAGTTCGTGTGGAGCAGAGACCTACTTTTTGACCGATACTTAGCTGTCGTTTTTTTTTCTATATGGAGATGTTTTTAAAAAATTTTCTTCGTTAAATATAGTTTTTTTTTTTATAAAAAAAAAACTATACTACCTCGGCTGAAAAATAACACACGATTAAAAACATTTAAAACACACGCACGATTGCACGATTTAAAATATTTTTATTAGCTCACCCTGTATATTTAGGTACGATTCATCTACATCTGAAGCTGTAAATGGTGGGCACCAGATACTTTCTCACTTATAAGCATATCTTATATCTGGATTATAATAAAATGAATAGTCAACAATATGTGTTCGTCTCTACCACCCATAATAATAAAGAACAATGTTAAAAACTCAAAGTTTATCCTAACCAATCAAGTACCACGGTTGCTGTGTTGGCAATTCATTACCAGGAAGGACCAACGTCGCCTTCCTAGATACATAATCGGTTTCCAACTGCGCCCACAAACAAATAAACTAACTTTCCCCCTTTACAAAATAGTCGAAGCGCAGATACAAATCTGTTTTATGTACGCATACTGTACGCACATGATCAAGATCGCTTCCAACTGAGTTATTGCACTTTCTATTCGATGTTGCCAAGTGCGCTATTCACATTTTAACCGAAATTGAACTGATATCTAATCTCAAAATTGTTAATTCAAAATTTTACAGTTCGTGTTAAATATTATCGTATTACAAAGACACAATCATTAATGTAATAATGGCTATTTTTTTGTTTGTTTGACGTCAAAACGGCAATTTAAATGATTCACATATACTGCTTGTAATTCAAAATTAAGCTAATCAGTGTATCAACTCCAATAAAAGCACATTTATATTAATTTGACTGGAAAAAACTTGGTTTCATAATAATAGAATGTATAGCAACCCTCATCATCATCATCATTAACAGCCTGAAGAAATCCACTCCTTAACATAGGCCTCCCGCAGAGAGTGCCCTTTAAGCGGCTGCTTGCTTCCTGCATCCATCGGCTCCCCGCGATTATAACCAGATCGTCTGTCCACCTAGTGCGGGATCGGCCTACGCTGTGTCTCGCGGTTCGTGGTAGCCACTTGAGAACCTTTCTTCCCCATCAGTAACAACAACAACAACAACTCTAAATAATGACAAATTAATTATAGAGAAAAGATAAATTCATCCATTGTTGGCAACATAAAGTATTTATTTAATATTTTAATGTCTGGCAAATTTGACTTACTACTAGTTTGACATTTTGACACTAGCTGAGTGTCAGTGTGTGAAATATAACCTCCAATCCAACCAAGTGCTCCGATGTAAGTTATATATACTGAAATAATAAGCTCCGTTCCACCATCGCCAGTGTATTTATTTGGACTACGTCCTTGCCGCACCTTCAAGAAATCAGTCCATTTTTTCGGGGTCAAAATCAGCTTACGGTCATCATCTATAGTTCAAGAAGCCCTAAAAATTCCCCAAATTTCGGTAAACTATCAGAACCTGACAACCAGGAAGCTGAAAAACTAATAGTAATTTCATGGTGCACTGGCCAGTCACCTCAGTGGGCGTGGGTCGCCTCATGATTGTCCCGTTCAATAATTATAATCGAGTTTACTTCCTAGGTTTAACGTCAAGCGATACTGTAGATGTAGACGAGTATATATGCATGAGAAAATAAATTAATGTGAACATAAAAAATAATATACGACTTAATGGATTCACAATGGAGTTTATGACATAAATGTAATAGAATGCCTAAATCATCTTGCTCAGTAGAGCCCATCATAATTTAAGGCTTAAGTGAAGGCATTTCTTTTTTTAAGCCATCTGTGATTGAGAATGAGCTCACGGGTAGATGCGCTCTTCATAGATAGATAGTAGGTTCTCTTTTTTAGAAGTAACGTTTTTTATTTTAGGTATGTCGACGACACAGTCAATGAATTTGATGTAAGATCAGACGGGACTCTGATTAATAATAATTAATACACATCTTATAGAGCATCTTACAGATTTTATAGAGCATTGGCGTCGGATGAATGTTTTTGAAAAAATGGGATCAATTTGGTGGGGTCCGGTTGGGATTTTGGGAGCTACCCACAGAACATTAAAAAATATGATGTTTCGGGGGACGAAGCGTATTTTTTTCTTGCTCTGTCGGGCCACCCAATGAAAAGCACAATAACGTTTTGTGAATTGTCAAATTATGTCTAAGGATTCGACTTTATTAAGAAACTAAAATTCGATTGAACCAGGTTAATATTGGCTTGTAGTGCGTGATGTGTATAGATATCTTAGTTCTCGCTAGGACTATATAATTAGGCCATTCAACCTATTTTTAAAGACTAAAGACACATAATATTGATAAACTTAATGGACGGAACATTTTTAGAAACTTATGCAACTTGACTTTACTCCTATTTAAAATTTATTACTTGTCCAAAACATTACCAATAAAAAATCTAGGTAAAACACACTGTAGCAAAACATAAATGTAATTTGCTATTATACCAGTTTTTAAGGTTCCGTACGCAAAGGGTAAAACGGACCCTATTACTAAAGCTCCGCTGTCTGTCTGTCCGTCTGTCACCAGGCTGCATCTCATGAGCCGTGATAGTTAGACAGTTGAAACTTTCACAAATGATGTATTTCTGTTGCCGCTATAACAACAAATTAAAAAAAAACAGAATATAATAAATATTTAAGGGGACTCCCATACAACATAAGTGTTTTTTTTGCCGTTTTTATTGATACTGGTACGGAACCCTTCGTGCGCAAGTCTGACTCGCACTTGGCCGGTTATTTTAGAAATCACAAGCCATATGATGCTTATTAATTTCCGGACTCGTTATTTTTATTTCCTCATCAATGTCATAGTACTTAAATCCGGTAGCTGATCTAGTTTTCAAACCTACTTAGTTTCTTTTGTCTCTTTTTTATCGGCGCATAACGTATCGTACCGGTATAGTTGTGATGGAAGATGATCTTCGATTATCACCATACTCTCATCATCATCATCATCAGCCTATAGGTACTGATCCACTACACCTAGACTTGCATTATTATAGTTTGATTACCCCCATGAACAATGGACAGGAGGTGATATTTCTAGCTATAACTGAGCCCTATGTTCATCTCTTTTCATCCAGCTGCTGACAGACAGGGTTGGTTCCAACGGATCCCACCAAACCGATCCCACCTAATAATTTTTGCAACTAGTACCACAAATAGTAGATTAGTAGCCAAGGGCTGTAAGGCATCAATTGCAGCCCGAGATATTTCCTCGCTGCGCTCGTGCGCCTATAGTTCGAGGGTGCAATTGATACTTACACCCGAGCTAACTACTCTGCTTTACATCTCGATTGTGAGGTAAGTAGAAAAAAACCAGCATTACAAGAATAAAACATTTTAGAACTTTCAGGCAATATATTGTTAATTGCTGCTTCAGCTTCCATTTTCATTGAATCGGAAGTGCAGCTTATATCTTCATCACTTGCAGAACTCCTCGTTTTTTTTCCTAATTAGCACGTAATGATAAAAGAATCCCAAAAACAAACAATATTTGAAGAAAAAGTTTTCTATTCCCGCCTTTTTTCATCTTTTTTTTTAAATTTTTTTAAGAACGAAATTGAGCTTCGCCGTTCGATATTTAAAATTGATGACTATTATACTTATACGAAGACAAGGCTGAATAGAGAAGCGACCTCTTTTGTCATTGGGCTGAATGCCAATGCCATGATGTCTATTGCCAATATGATGGTTAGATGTACGCGAACTTTTTGAAAGAGTAGTGTCTTTTTCTAATTACTTACCGCCCTAGGGCTTTTCTAGCTACGTTATTACCCTAGAGCGCTAATTGGTTACCTACAAGCCCCATTTGGGGGTAATAAGGACCTACTTACCGAATATGAGAGATGTAAATATTATTTTGAGCTCCCATCTGATCCCAATCAAAAAGTTAGACGTAAAACAAAAACGGATCCCACCAAACGGATCCCACCTAATATTTTTTGCCTCTAGTACCACAAAATATTATTTTGAGCTCCTATCTGATCCCAATCAAAAACTTAGACGTAAACGATAAACGCAGTACGCGTATGTTGTCGTCTGCATATCGGTCTTTACTAAACAAAATTAAAGTCTTATCCACGATTGTCGTTCCGGTTCCTAACAGGATTAGCTTATTGCGAGTACTTTTCTGTGGTGACCTAATCTCTCTATCGGCGGGGTAATTATGTAAAATTTGCAACAGCAATGCGACAGCAGTAGCAATGCGACAGCAGTAGCGAAGCATACATTCTCGACACCACTAATGATGTATGACAGCAATCACCGCGAGATTTACGCCTGTCGCAAACCTGTTGCGAGTTAGGTAATTAGGGGGCCGGTCACCTTATGCCTGATTTTATATTTCTGGCACTTTTCATATATCGCCAATGCAACTGTTTTGAAAGGGTAAAAACCCTGACAAAAGGGGAGCTAACTCAACCCTCTCTTTCTCTCTGATAATGATAAGCAATCTAATTCCACTATCTCCGTTTCACCATCGGACGACAAGACGTACAGCTACACGCCATCCATTTATGGTTGATATTCCTTCAATTCGCACAGAGCGGTTAGACTCGACATTTATAATCCGAGCAGCGCAGGAATGGAACACTTTACCAGCGTCTTTGTTTCCCAATAAGAACAATCTGGAGCTCTTCAAGCCGCGAGTGAATAGGTATCTTCTAGGCAAGCATGTACCATCGTAGACCGCATCGTCACTTTCCATCAGGTGAGGTTGCGGTCAAATGCGGGCCTATTTAGTTGTAAAAAAAAGCCGAGATGGATCTATTCTTATGACATACCAGTTTTCAATGATTATCAATTCTACAATTGCACGTACTAATCAATTTAACTTGACATTAGACTAAATTTTGAAGGCTTTAGTTGACAGTCCTTAACTTACTATAAATATATCCGTCATTTACATTGCCGTCTATTTGACAAAAACAGCAACAGTTGTATATGCTTACAAAACAATACAGAGTGCATCAAAGATAAACATAGGTATTATTTGTAGCATAGCTGTGAATATCATAGCAACATGTCATAGCAACAGAGCCAAAAAACCGTCTGGTTGAAAAAAGTCCGGTTGACGGAACATTAAGCAGATTGCATTAATACCGAGTCGTTGATTGTCATTACATCAATCCTCGATAACACGCGAACATGCGCACGCGTAAAGCTAAGAATACACTGGGGGAACTTGGGATAAATACTGAGACGTTTCGCGTCATTTTCGTGGCATCTGGAACTTCAAATGCATATATCGTCTAAACGAGACTCTCTATTTGAGTAACTTAATGTGTGTGTGTGTGTGTGTGTGTGTGTGTGTGTGTGTGTGCGTGTGTGAGGCAAAGCTCTCCCCATTTAAATATGTGATTCTACTGCTAGTAACAAAATTATTTAGTAATCTGTACTCCTAGTAGCTGAGAGTGTATGAAAGAGTGTGTGAGATTCAATTCAATTTCAATTTTAAAATATCTTTATACCGCATAAAACAATTGTTTTTGTACATTCTAGTGTAAATTAATCCTAGAAATACAATTTATGAAGTAAGTTATCTAGCTACAATATATAGCTACAAATCAACAAGTAAACCTATGTATGCCGTAGAAGAACACTACATTTTTAGAATGAAATCCAATGTGTGAGAGAGTGCATGTGTGTATGTATGTTTGTTTCAACTCAGCGCTGAAATGGCTTAACAAATTTTGATGAATTTAGGTGTGTAATAAACACTTTGGGTCAAGTCCATTGGATATCCATGTTTGTTTTTGTATTTTTTCAAGTAAATTTAAAACAAAGAATGATTTGACATTTAAAAAACTAACCGGTCAATGTACCACAAGTCTTACAACAAGAGAAGGCGCCTAACGCAGCGCGCACGCTCGCAAGCTGCGCAGGCGCAGTGGTCAAGACGCGCGCGCCGAAGTATCACGAGCGTTGCGCGACCGGTGCACCATGTGGATTTACTGAGTTACAACTAAACCAGGGGATACTTTTCGGGAAAGTGCTCTCTTTATTCATTTGGTAAGTAAACAACTGAACATTATAGCAACATGTAGCCAAGAGCCTAGATTCACATTATTGCAATATTTTAGTACTTTCATATTATTTTTAAGTTATGGGTATTGTATTGATAGCAAGACTGTAACTTAAGCGAACTAACAAAACGAGATTGTAGATAAAAGTACTGTTTTGACAAATATAATTAATGCAATTAAAGGCGGAATCTGATCACAAATACAACAAATAGCTATTTCGAAAGCCGTGACGAAAGAGAATAATTAGATGGAAAAAAAACTGTGTAAATAGGAAATAAAACGAAGAAGAACGGCGACCGAATAGATACAAGTAGTTCTGTTTTTCCAAAATAAAATCGTAGACCCTCAAAATAATATATCGTCAACGTAGTGCTCCAAATGTTCAGTGATAACAACACTTGTTATAACGAATTATATAGTCAGACTGGTGTTTTGAACATATCACCAGTTAGTTTTTTTTATTTAATACTAGCTGCGCCTTGCGGTTCCACCCGAAGCTAAAAAGCAGTCTATATGTTAATCCAGTACATACTTAAGTTATCTCTATTCCAAATTTCATCGAAATCTGTCCAGCCGTTTGAGCGTGAAGGAATAACAAACATACACACAAACACACATACAAACTTTCGCCTTTGTGAAGTGTGATGTGATACCTATTTTCCGCACAGTTCACACAATTTCAAGCGCAGACCTAATTCGACATCAAATAACTATGTTATCTGTTTATATTGTCTACGGCAAATAAGCAAACGAGCCACCTAACGGTAAGTGATCACCATCGGTTACATCTGCAACACCAGGGATGTTAATGATGCGGTGCCTGCACAATACCATAAAATTAACTGTGCCATCATCCTCTTTGCCCTTTCCATTTGTTATTCGGGTCGGCCCTATCTAACCTGCAGCGGCGAGCTACCAGAATTACACGAGCGACTGCCATCTGAACTCGCAACCCATAAGGAACCAGTAACAGGAATGGTTAGACCAGGCGTCAGATTCTATCAGCCTTCTGACTACCTGTAACGATTGCCATAGATGTTCTTATGACATCCGGGACCGACGGCTTAACGTGCTCTCTGAGGCACGGAGCGATTGCATCGAAAGCTGCACATAACTTACTAGATAAGTCATTGGTGCAGGGCCGAGGATCGAACCCGGTACCGTAAGATTGCGAAGCGCACATGCTACCGCTCAGCCACCATCGTAATTCGTAACTGTGTATCGAGATAAATTTTAACTGCTATTTAATAATCATCCCCCGTTATCCGGGTTAACGTTGCGGATGAAGTCAAATTGCGAGTGAAAACTGTTGTTTTGTACTGGCGTTATTCGACAAGCAACGTCATTTTTCACAAAAATTACTTTTCAGTATTTCATTCATACGTATCTAGGCATACCAAGCTGCTAACGCCTTGAAAAATCGTAAATTTACAACAACCTTGTACACTGGCTTCACTACTGGATAAGTTACGCACAAAATCCCCGAAATACCCAACCTAAGTAATCGTCCTATAAGTGGGGATTCAGGCCTGGGGAGGAGAAGAAAGATGATTCTTTGAATATAGTTTTTCTTTAATTACTTACTTACTTACCATTGGCTGCCTTATCGCTGATCAACAATATGAATATACTTTAAAAATATGTTGTTCCTTTTTTTGGTTGTAAATTTAAGTAATATTTTGTTTATTGTGTTTGTTAAGAGCTGTAGAATAAATAAATATATAGAATAAATTTTCCTTTAACGTAAATAAGTTGGTGAACTTGACCGCCTCGGAAAAGCGTAAAAACACTTTCTAAAAACATTATTTACATACGTACATGTATAATGGTCATGAAATTAATTCAGAGAGCCTACATACTAAGGCGAGTGAGAAAAAAATATTAATAACACTATGCGTAAAAAACTGGTTCAATTAACTGCATACACAATGATAGGAATACTAACAGAATTAGCGAAATTAAAGTAGATATTCCTAATCAATATTGTAAAAAACTAATATTTTATTTCATTAATACTTGTGATGAATTTTGTGGATGAATTTTAAAACGGTGTAGTAGACAAGTGAGGTCAGATTGAGATGTGTAGATCGTCTAGACTTGATCGAATAGACAACGTTCAAAACCTTTAAACGCATACCTACAACATAATATCAGATTCAGACCTGATCAGTCACGCAAATGACCATAATTTTCAATTAGTATGTATAAATGACTGAATTACCAAAGACTTATTTCTAATTCCCGTCTGGATAGTTCGCAAAGTCAAGTTAAGGATCTATCGCCAAGAACTAATCAGTGTGTTTCTTTTTTGGCATGTTCACTTGAGACCCACTTCCAGAACCAGTGTGGCAACCTTCGAGAATTCTCGTCACTTACCATCAGATGACATAATTAACAAAACTCCGCCCTGTCGTCATCATCCTCTTTGCCTTTTCCCATTTGTTATTGGGGTCGCTGTATAAAGTATAAAATATCCATGGAAAATCTATAATATATAAAGCTAAAAAACGGTCATAGATGACTGATTGATTGACTGATTGACATGAATGTTCTGGCCGATCGAGCCATCGGACGACTTGGCAATGTACTAGAGATGTGTGCGGATAGGTTCCGTGACCCCAAGTAAAATCGAACATCATCAGAAAATCGTCTCCAAGGTGGAACACCAGATCAGATCTCGGAAACGGTAAGGCCGATCGAAAAAGTTTATGATCAAAAGTTGTAGTAAACCTTGGGACGATTCCATGTAAACAATAAAAAAGGTACCTTTCATACAAAAAAAACATATTTTTCATACAAAAACCGAAAACCGGAAACAAGTACCAACTTCTTAATACCTACGAACTCCAAATTATGACTCACAGCAAAAAAAAAATACAATTACGAAAGCTTGATGCAGTTTATGATTATTTTATCGACTATTTCTCGTTTATTACTTTGAAGTTTTAAATAATTCATTTAAACCTTTATGCAAAGCTGATTTGACGTCGTACGTAATGCAAATGACAATCGCGTTCAGTGTTGCCGTTTTAAACAATTCATACCGTATTCATACCGTATTATATTATTGTAGGTTTTCGTAAGTTTTAGTATTATACTGTTCGAAAAAGTACCTCAATATTAAAATTTAAACAAATATTTTAAAACAATATACGATTATCCTAGGTTTCGACTATTATTACATATTTTGTGGTTAAGTAGAAAGGAGACGGTTATAAGTAGGTGTTAATTAAAGTGTTAAGTAATAGTGGTTTTAGATTTTTTTTAAACCTCCAATTTAGATTTGCAACATTAGAGCACTATATGTTACTGCGTCAATAGAAATGTAAAACAAATTAGAAAACCACAGACGATACTTGACATTGACAAACATAAATCACAATCACTGCATTGTACAGCCAGGAATGCATAACCAAATAATGCACTTACGCAGTATTACAAAGCTATGTACACGGATTCCTGCTGTACATTGTGGGTCGTGCATTACTGCCTGTAGCAGTGATATTGTACAGTCCGATATTTGGAAGCCATGCACACCAATTATGGGCCGTACATTCGTGCTGGTCATACAATACAGGCTCTGCAATACTTTGGTTGTGCATTCCTGGCTCCCAGACCGCTACATATAATATAAAACATTCAATTTGCCAACTCCAGAGATGCAAGCATTAAATATTTTTCGTTTTGTTTGAAGCCAAATATAAATATTTTAGAGGTGCGAGAATTGCGATTTAAACACATAGACTTAATCACGCTAAAAACATTATTTATTTACTTCGACGTTTCAACCAAGTTGCATTGGCCATGGTCACGAGTACTGTATTGTAAAAAAAAAAACATTATAGCTTTAATGTTTCATTTTACATTCACTGTACGCTGATTAATGGCACTCAACCTAGCAATACTTTTGTAGGTCGAGCAAGCAAGATGGAGACCTGTCATGTCGATCTTTTCTGTATTTACTATTATTTTATCTTGATAATTAGGTAACTTTAGGTAGACTGTGTGTAAACGCTGTGTTTGATCAAATGCATACGAGTTTATGACTCCAAGTTTAGCTCCGGAAGTTTAAGCGATTATTGTTTCTTATGAATTGTGATGTTAATTTGATAAAACAGTTGGCCGTGTGGTCCCGGTCATGTGTAATAGGACCAGGAAGCAAGTACCGTCCTTTCCCGTAGGTGCCGTAAGAGAAATCAACAGCAGCAATCAACAAAAGCAACAAGTAAGTCTTCATACTGCACAAGATAAACAAAGTAAAAAAGCATGATGAGCAAGAGCAAACATGTAATTTAGTAGTAGTAGGTACCTATATAGGTACATACATAGTAGGTAAATAAAATACCGATACCAATTAGGATTGGCAAGTTGAAATGGCAAGGGGCAGGCCACATCGCTCGTAGAACTGACAACCAATGGGGTAGAAAGGTTCTTGAGTGGCGACCACAAACCGAAAGACGCAGCGTAGGCCGGCCCCCACTAGGTGGACGGACGATGGATGCAGAAGACGAGCAGCCACTCAAAGTGGCGCTCTCTGGGGGAGGCCTTTATTCAGCAGTGGAGGTGTTCAGGCTGTTTATGATTTAGTAGAATAGACTTAAGTTTGGTACTTCAAGAGTATGTAAATAACAATGCACATAACACAGAACAAATAATGGTAATTTGTAATGATCATTTCAAACATTTTTTTATCGCCTAAGCCCATTAGAGAAACAGTATGAATGAAAGCTTACAAAACACAAACCTCCCATTTTAAGTGGAAAATGCTAAACATATTATTATTTAATTTTTTACAGTTTTATTTTTCGAAGAGTTATACTTACCTGAAAATTAATTTAAAGCAGAAATACACCTGCGATTAAAGTTCAAGGTTCAGTAATCACAATAAGTACTTAGTTGATACCTTTATAACACACAAGTATAGCCATGGCAAAAAGGAAATTATAAAGTAGCAGAAGCAGACAATGATTTAGTATGGATTTCAGCAACAGCTAACAGAAACAAGTAGAACCAGAACCATACCAGATATTTGACTTTGCATGGCCGTTAAAATGGACAATGTTTACAAGTAAGTATCGCAAACTTTTTTCCTCCCAATAATGCCATACCTAATGTCTACATTCACAATGTAGGTATGCTTTAGAAAATAAGGAGGAATGGAACAAACTGTTACCATGATTAGTTTTCCTGAGGTGTGAAGGGTGGATTTGACCAAATTTGAATTTATGCACGAGTAACTATACCAGAATAAATCATTTCACGATCTTGAACTTGACTTTGTCGTATATTAGTTAC
Organism: Ennomos quercinarius; assembly: GCA_910589525.2. Classification (NCBI taxonomy): domain Eukaryota; kingdom Metazoa; phylum Arthropoda; class Insecta; order Lepidoptera; family Geometridae; genus Ennomos; species Ennomos quercinarius. The sequence goes on from OU342509.1 coordinate 9,848,754, forward strand.
AAAACAGTATAGAATCATAACCATACCTAATATGGCGCGCTGCTGCCGTTATAATGTTCTCGGAATAATCTGTTAATCCACCAAAAACGGCAGTACCTATTGCAATTATTCTCGAACAGGCTTGCTATTTTTAGATTTGTAGATGGTAAAATGGGAAATTGATTTACTCTCGGCTAACTGGAGATTTATCCTTTTACTCTCATTTGGTTGAATCCACCCTTAGTGAAGCAAGTTAACTAATTTATTAATCTTGTATTTGTATTTGGTAGGTACCTATCTAGACTAGATGTTAAAAAATAATGAGTTAGCTAAAGGAATTGTGTGAATTGAATGGCTATAGTGAAACCAATAAAAGTAGGTAGGTACATTACGTAATGTACCTACCTACCTATCTGATGTAAAAGTAGCATAATACTATAATGTGAGTTGAGATGAAAACAACTTGAAACAGTAAAGTAATAATTAAAAAAAAGTTAAATAAAGGGTAGGTATAAACTTAAGTATTATCTATACATGCAATAAAATAAAACTGTAACTGGGCTAAATCTGTACATTGAATATTTTTTGAAAACTTTGATTGCATTACACTTCTTAATCGATATACTTAGAAATAAAAACATTTTCTTTTGAATTTTGTGTCTGTCTGTCTGTATGCCTGTCTGTCTGTCCCTTTGAACACGCATCATGCTGAAACTACTACACGGATTTCGCTGAAACTTGGTGTGGTATAATAGCAGGTTTTTCAGAATAACATTTAGTGTACTATGTTTTCAAAAACAGCCAAGTGCGGGTTGCATGCCGCAAGCGGCTCGTGACTGTGTAGCGAAGGTGATCTGTGATGGGAGGTGGGCTTTTTTATTTTTCGAGGTTGCTCTGTTTGCTGGGCCGCAAGCGGCCTCCTTCTGCGAGGCGGAGACGCAGAAGGAGGCTGTGGAGTGGGCTAGGGAGGATGATTATAACTCTGACCCCCTCCGGCGCAGACGGGCCGGGGGACGGAGGAGGCGTTTCGCGCGCCTTCTCCTTCCTCCGTAGTGGGGTTGCCGGCGGAGATTCAGGGGAATCTTCGCCGTGCCTACACGGTGCCACACGTCTGGTGGGTAACCGAGGTGTAAGGTTACCTACTCATTGGCGCAGAAGCCCGAAAGGGCCTACCGCCGGGGCGAGATAGTGAATGCTAGCGCGACCCTATCTCGCCCCATCCCGGTGACGGATGGATCACGGGGAGGTTTAGTGGGTTCAAATCCCACATACCTCCTGCCATCACCCCCGTGGTGGCAGGGGAGTGGGAAGGCATTTCCCCATTAAAAAAATACAATTCTTAACTATGTCGCAGAATACACAGCTTATTGGCCTTCAAGAGTAGGTAAATAACAATTAGTGTGAGAATGTTTTGCAACATTTTTAAACGCCCTCAGTCAATTGTGCGGGCAAACCTTCAATTTAAGTGGAAAAATATAAAAATGTATTATTTTATGTTTTACAGTTCCTTCAAAGAAATACCTGCCTGACAAAGCGTTGAAAACAGAAACTCATCAAAGAAAAGAAGAAATGTCATGTCTACACTCACAATGTATGCTGCAGAAAATAAAGAATGGAAGAATGGGACAAATCATTACCAAGATTCGTTTGTCTAAGATTTTAAGTGAAGCAACCTACCCAGACTAGACTAGATGATTAAAAAAATGGGTTAGTTAAAAGATATTGTGTATTATGTATAAATTATAACGTTACAGTAAAATCATACCTATGCTTAGTTTGGGGCTAGATGGCGATGTGTGAAATGTCCATCCTTTTTTTTTATGTACCTACCTTTCCTACCTCTTTAATGTAAAAGTACCATTATACTATAACCTAATGCGGTTGAAATGAAAACAACTTAAAATCATAAAATAATAATTGGATGATATAAGTTAATATATGTAGGCACAAACCCGGTAGCTCCGTCGGTAGTAACTCCGCCTTCTACACTTTAATGTTCTGTGTTCGATTTTCACCCAAAACACAAACATTGAGTGTGATGATCTGATAATAGATCTTTAATCTGTCTGGGTTATTGTACTTATTCTAAGTATGTATTGTATCAGTTGTTTGGTACCCCGTTGTACAAGCTTTGCTTAATTTCAGGCTAATCAGCACTGTGTGAATATGTGTGGACATTCCACACAGCGCCATCTATCCTCGGAACTAAACTAGGCTGACTCTTATAAGATCTAGGTGGTGGTACATATTAGTAGAAGACCGACGACTTGGTCAGAACCGCAGGGGGCCAATGGATGCAGGAGGCAAGCAGCCGCTCAAAGTAGCGCTCTATGGGAGAGACCTATGTTCAGCAGTAGACGTCTTCAGGCTGTTGATGATGATGATGTCTGTTTGTCTGTCTTTCTATCTGTCCCTTTGAACACGCATCACGCTGAAACTACTGCATGGATTTTGCTGAAATTTGGTATGGTATAATAGCAGATTTCTCAGAACAACATTTAGTGTACAATGTTTTAAAAAACAGCCAAGTACGGGTTGCACTCCGCAAGCGGCTCGCGACTGTGCACCGACGGTGACCTGTGGTAGAAGTTAGCGATTTTATTTTTTGAGGTTGCTCTGTTGTTTGCTGGGCCACAAGCGGCCTACGACTATATGATGAAGGTGGCCTGTGGTAGACGTTGACGTTTTTTTTCGAGGTTGTCCTGCTCGCTGCGCTGCAAGTGGCCTGCGACTATGTGGCAATAGTGAACTGTGGTCAACTTTGGCGTTTTTTTTTCGAGGTAGCTCTGATCGCAGGGTTGCGGCACGGGGACAATGAGTTTTGTTGAATACAATTCTTAACTATGTCGCCGAATACACAGCTTATTGGCCTTCAAGAGTAGGTAACAATTAGATTGGAAAATTTATTACCAAGTAGTTTCTCTAAGTTTTTATGTGAAGCAAGGTGGGTTCATCGATATAAGTAGGTACTTATTTATTTATTTGTTTACTATGTACTTACTTACATAACTAATGTAAAAGTAGCATAATACTATAATGTGAGTTGAAATGAAAACCACTTCAAACATAAGAATTTATTAAAGTAAGTTAAATAAAGTGCAGGTACAAACTTAAGTATTATACATATATTGAACATAATATATGTTGTCATAAAATTAAAAAATTGAAGTGGTTACTAATGTAAGCAGTACTTGCGGTATTACTACTAAAATACTAGCCCGGTAGCTCAGTTGGTAGTGACTCCGCATTATGTAATGTTCTGTGTTCGACTCCCACCCAATAGGCAAACATTGTAATAGATGTTTGTTCTATCTGGGTGTTATATTGCATTCTAAGTATGTACACAACAAAAAGTGTAAGTATTGTATCAGCTATTTGGTGTCCCATAGTACAAGCTTTGCTTAGTTAAAAGCTAAATGGCACTGTGTGAATATGTGTGGATATTCCACACAGTCTCATCTACACTCAAGGCTGACACTACATACATACGAGGTAACTAGATGATAATAAAATATTTATGATTTTCATAGCAGTATCGCCTGCTCAGCGGAATCTACCGATAAATTCGTAAAGGAAAAATCTGAATCACAAACGGGACTTGAACCCGCATCCGTCCGTCCGTTTTATTTTTCCATTACAAATGAATCTGTAGATGATAATAGATAAGATCTCTTGAACTTGCCTACTGTGCGAAGCAGGCCTTAAAATACTGCTTTTTGACAAAGCACTTTAGGTGCTATGTTTGGAAGTAAATCATTAATAACTAAGTTTGACTTGTTATGGAACATTATAATCGTAAGATCTATACTGCTGCATTAGCAGGTACCTACATAGTTTTACAATTTTCCCTACCTGCCTTTAAAAGGAGCTGTATAATTTGGTTTGGAGTCTGATCTGTTAGTTAATTTATTTGTAAGTTTTTAGAATAATGTCTAATCGTAATCATTCATAACCCACACAAATTGTAGCTGAGCAGTAAGAGTACGTAGGTGCCTGGTAGGTTTCCCGTCTATGATTAATCAAGGGCTTGAAAAAAAACACTCATATTTTTTATTATTTTTAACAAGTATATTATTATATTTGTAACTACAAAAAAAAACAGCTTTCACACCATTTCGATGCTTCTAAGACAGACAGTCAGTGAGTCAGTCTCTGCGTCGGCAGCTGTGGTGGTGCACTTGGCAGCGCAGGGTCCCTGGCGCGACCGACGGCATATCCCGTGTCGCGACATGTGGCGACGGGGGTAAATTCGTTTTCCGCCCTAACCCCTGTCCAAGGGAAGAGGAAAGTGAGTGAGAAAAGATAGGGGAAATGGGTGAATGGATGGGACGGCTATGGAAGGGAGGCAGGCGGAGCCTGCCTCCGTTCCATCGTCCCATCCATTCACCTATTTCCCCTATCTATTTTCCTCTCCCTTCCTTCAACAAAATGAGTATAGTGGCTTTATGCTACTATTATTACATGTAAGTGCGTTTACTGCAAAGGAGTGAAACGCATTGGCTTCCTTTGTAATCCTTGATTACTATAACCTATCTTCAAGTCTTAGAGTCATAGAGTATTATTCCTTCTATGATAGCTCTATGTGCTCCAATCTCGCTAATATCGTCACTCTTTCCATCAGGTGTGAAACAGGTAGATAGATAGATTCATGAGCAAAGGTATTGTACAAAAGTATTCTGTGGTATTGTATGAGAACAATACAAGTGTCTGAAGTGGGGTGTTTTTTTTACTACGTTTGACTTATGTGACGTCATTCTAATCTTTTTTTTTCTAATGTAACCTAACTTCAAAACGAAGATATCTTTGACTAAGATCTGATTATTTTCGGAAACGTTGATATAAAATAGTCACTTTTTTGGACAAACAAATCAAAATGGCCGGCATGCATGCAAAATTTATACGTGCACAAGTTAGAGACTTAGAGACAGCCATGGCGTGTTCAGACTCATGGCAAAGAGAGCAACGATGACATTTTTATGGTGGTAAAATAATTCCAAGATGGCAGATTCAAATTGGCGCCAAATCAAAATTGGCTCAGATCCGGCTGAATTTTTAAATTTGGGGTTTTTTGGGGATGCTGATTATAATTTTTGACATTTAAATTAACTGACAGCATTTTTCAAGATGGCCGTCACGCAAAATTCAAACGTGCACACTTCCGAAACTAACAAAGGTAGGCATGGCGTGTTTGGAATCATAGAAAAAAGAACATCGATGACTTTTTCACGGTGTTTAAATAATTCCAAGATGATGGATTCAAAATGGCGCCCGATTTGAAATTAGCTCTGATCCGTCTGGTATTTTATATTTGGGGGTTTCAAAAGACGGCAATTACAAATTTTGACATTTTACTCCACTGACAGCATTTTTCAAGATGGCCGCCATGCCAAATTTTAACTTGCACACTTTCAAAACTAACCGATGTAGGCATGGCGTGTTTAGACTCATGACAAAGAGAACAGCGATGACTTTCTCACTGTTTTATAACAATTGCAAGACAGCGGATTCAAAATGGCGCCCGATTTGAAATAACCTCTGATCCTGCTGAAATTTTATATTTAGGGGTTTTAAGGGACAACGTTTACAAATTTTGACATTTTACTTGACTGACAGCATTTCTCAAGATGACCGCCATACAAAGTCAAACGAATAATCATTTTCTTTGAGAAATACCACTGTTTTGTACTAATTCTTGCAAAATTTAAAGTTTAGCGTAAAGTATAACTCTTTTATAAATAAAACAGCCCCAAAAACGTACTCGCGGGCCGCTCGCGGCCCGCGCACGGGGCAAAATACTAGTCTATAATATATAAAGCTAAAAAACGGTCATAGATGACTGATTGATTGACTGATTGACATGAATGTTCTGGCCGATCGAGCCATCGGACGACTTGGCAATGTACTAGAGATGTGTGCGGATAGGTTCCGTGACCCCAAGTAAAATCGAACATCATCAGAAAATCGTCTCCAAGGTGGAACACCAGATCAGATCTCGGAAACGGTAAGGCCGATCGAAAAAGTTTATGATCAAAAGTTGTAGTAAACCTTGGGACGATTCCATGTAAACAATAAAAAAGGTACCTTTCATACAAAAAAAACATATTTTTCATACAAAAACCGAAAACCGGAAACAAGTACCAACTTCTTAATACCTACGAACTCCAAATTATGACTCACAGCAAAAAAAAAATACAATTACGAAAGCTTGATGCAGTTTATGATTATTTTATCGACTATTTCTCGTTTATTACTTTGAAGTTTTAAATAATTCATTTAAACCTTTATGCAAAGCTGATTTGACGTCGTACGTAATGCAAATGACAATCGCGTTCAGTGTTGCCGTTTTAAACAATTCATACCGTATTCATACCGTATTATATTATTGTAGGTTTTCGTAAGTTTTAGTATTATACTGTTCGAAAAAGTACCTCAATATTAAAATTTAAACAAATATTTTAAAACAATATACGATTATCCTAGGTTTCGACTATTATTACATATTTTGTGGTTAAGTAGAAAGGAGACGGTTATAAGTAGGTGTTAATTAAAGTGTTAAGTAATAGTGGTTTTAGATTTTTTTTAAACCTCCAATTTAGATTTGCAACATTAGAGCACTATATGTTACTGCGTCAATAGAAATGTAAAACAAATTAGAAAACCACAGACGATACTTGACATTGACAAACATAAATCACAATCACTGCATTGTACAGCCAGGAATGCATAACCAAATAATGCACTTACGCAGTATTACAAAGCTATGTACACGGATTCCTGCTGTACATTGTGGGTCGTGCATTACTGCCTGTAGCAGTGATATTGTACAGTCCGATATTTGGAAGCCATGCACACCAATTATGGGCCGTACATTCGTGCTGGTCATACAATACAGGCTCTGCAATACTTTGGTTGTGCATTCCTGGCTCCCAGACCGCTACATATAATATAAAACATTCAATTTGCCAACTCCAGAGATGCAAGCATTAAATATTTTTCGTTTTGTTTGAAGCCAAATATAAATATTTTAGAGGTGCGAGAATTGCGATTTAAACACATAGACTTAATCACGCTAAAAACATTATTTATTTACTTCGACGTTTCAACCAAGTTGCATTGGCCATGGTCACGAGTACTGTATTGTAAAAAAAAAAACATTATAGCTTTAATGTTTCATTTTACATTCACTGTACGCTGATTAATGGCACTCAACCTAGCAATACTTTTGTAGGTCGAGCAAGCAAGATGGAGACCTGTCATGTCGATCTTTTCTGTATTTACTATTATTTTATCTTGATAATTAGGTAACTTTAGGTAGACTGTGTGTAAACGCTGTGTTTGATCAAATGCATACGAGTTTATGACTCCAAGTTTAGCTCCGGAAGTTTAAGCGATTATTGTTTCTTATGAATTGTGATGTTAATTTGATAAAACAGTTGGCCGTGTGGTCCCGGTCATGTGTAATAGGACCAGGAAGCAAGTACCGTCCTTTCCCGTAGGTGCCGTAAGAGAAATCAACAGCAGCAATCAACAAAAGCAACAAGTAAGTCTTCATACTGCACAAGATAAACAAAGTAAAAAAGCATGATGAGCAAGAGCAAACATGTAATTTAGTAGTAGTAGGTACCTATATAGGTACATACATAGTAGGTAAATAAAATACCGATACCAATTAGGATTGGCAAGTTGAAATGGCAAGGGGCAGGCCACATCGCTCGTAGAACTGACAACCAATGGGGTAGAAAGGTTCTTGAGTGGCGACCACAAACCGAAAGACGCAGCGTAGGCCGGCCCCCACTAGGTGGACGGACGATGGATGCAGAAGACGAGCAGCCACTCAAAGTGGCGCTCTCTGGGGGAGGCCTTTATTCAGCAGTGGAGGTGTTCAGGCTGTTTATGATTTAGTAGAATAGACTTAAGTTTGGTACTTCAAGAGTATGTAAATAACAATGCACATAACACAGAACAAATAATGGTAATTTGTAATGATCATTTCAAACATTTTTTTATCGCCTAAGCCCATTAGAGAAACAGTATGAATGAAAGCTTACAAAACACAAACCTCCCATTTTAAGTGGAAAATGCTAAACATATTATTATTTAATTTTTTACAGTTTTATTTTTCGAAGAGTTATACTTACCTGAAAATTAATTTAAAGCAGAAATACACCTGCGATTAAAGTTCAAGGTTCAGTAATCACAATAAGTACTTAGTTGATACCTTTATAACACACAAGTATAGCCATGGCAAAAAGGAAATTATAAAGTAGCAGAAGCAGACAATGATTTAGTATGGATTTCAGCAACAGCTAACAGAAACAAGTAGAACCAGAACCATACCAGATATTTGACTTTGCATGGCCGTTAAAATGGACAATGTTTACAAGTAAGTATCGCAAACTTTTTTCCTCCCAATAATGCCATACCTAATGTCTACATTCACAATGTAGGTATGCTTTAGAAAATAAGGAGGAATGGAACAAACTGTTACCATGATTAGTTTTCCTGAGGTGTGAAGGGTGGATTTGACCAAATTTGAATTTATGCACGAGTAACTATACCAGAATAAATCATTTCACGATCTTGAACTTGACTTTGTCGTATATTAGTTACAAAACAGTATAGAATCATAACCATACCTAATATGGCGCGCTGCTGCCGTTATAATGTTCTCGGAATAATCTGTTAATCCACCAAAAACGGCAGTACCTATTGCAATTATTCTCGAACAGGCTTGCTATTTTTAGATTTGTAGATGGTAAAATGGGAAATTGATTTACTCTCGGCTAACTGGAGATTTATCCTTTTACTCTCATTTGGTTGAATCCACCCTTAGTGAAGCAAGTTAACTAATTTATTAATCTTGTATTTGTATTTGGTAGGTACCTATCTAGACTAGATGTTAAAAAATAATGAGTTAGCTAAAGGAATTGTGTGAATTGAATGGCTATAGTGAAACCAATAAAAGTAGGTAGGTACATTACGTAATGTACCTACCTACCTATCTGATGTAAAAGTAGCATAATACTATAATGTGAGTTGAGATGAAAACAACTTGAAACAGTAAAGTAATAATTAAAAAAAAGTTAAATAAAGGGTAGGTATAAACTTAAGTATTATCTATACATGCAATAAAATAAAACTGTAACTGGGCTAAATCTGTACATTGAATATTTTTTGAAAACTTTGATTGCATTACACTTCTTAATCGATATACTTAGAAATAAAAACATTTTCTTTTGAATTTTGTGTCTGTCTGTCTGTATGCCTGTCTGTCTGTCCCTTTGAACACGCATCATGCTGAAACTACTACACGGATTTCGCTGAAACTTGGTGTGGTATAATAGCAGGTTTTTCAGAATAACATTTAGTGTACTATGTTTTCAAAAACAGCCAAGTGCGGGTTGCATGCCGCAAGCGGCTCGTGACTGTGTAGCGAAGGTGATCTGTGATGGGAGGTGGGCTTTTTTATTTTTCGAGGTTGCTCTGTTTGCTGGGCCGCAAGCGGCCTCCTTCTGCGAGGCGGAGACGCAGAAGGAGGCTGTGGAGTGGGCTAGGGAGGATGATTATAACTCTGACCCCCTCCGGCGCAGACGGGCCGGGGGACGGAGGAGGCGTTTCGCGCGCCTTCTCCTTCCTCCGTAGTGGGGTTGCCGGCGGAGATTCAGGGGAATCTTCGCCGTGCCTACACGGTGCCACACGTCTGGTGGGTAACCGAGGTGTAAGGTTACCTACTCATTGGCGCAGAAGCCCGAAAGGGCCTACCGCCGGGGCGAGATAGTGAATGCTAGCGCGACCCTATCTCGCCCCATCCCGGTGACGGATGGATCACGGGGAGGTTTAGTGGGTTCAAATCCCACATACCTCCTGCCATCACCCCCGTGGTGGCAGGGGAGTGGGAAGGCATTTCCCCATTAAAAAAATACAATTCTTAACTATGTCGCAGAATACACAGCTTATTGGCCTTCAAGAGTAGGTAAATAACAATTAGTGTGAGAATGTTTTGCAACATTTTTAAACGCCCTCAGTCAATTGTGCGGGCAAACCTTCAATTTAAGTGGAAAAATATAAAAATGTATTATTTTATGTTTTACAGTTCCTTCAAAGAAATACCTGCCTGACAAAGCGTTGAAAACAGAAACTCATCAAAGAAAAGAAGAAATGTCATGTCTACACTCACAATGTATGCTGCAGAAAATAAAGAATGGAAGAATGGGACAAATCATTACCAAGATTCGTTTGTCTAAGATTTTAAGTGAAGCAACCTACCCAGACTAGACTAGATGATTAAAAAAATGGGTTAGTTAAAAGATATTGTGTATTATGTATAAATTATAACGTTACAGTAAAATCATACCTATGCTTAGTTTGGGGCTAGATGGCGATGTGTGAAATGTCCATCCTTTTTTTTTATGTACCTACCTTTCCTACCTCTTTAATGTAAAAGTACCATTATACTATAACCTAATGCGGTTGAAATGAAAACAACTTAAAATCATAAAATAATAATTGGATGATATAAGTTAATATATGTAGGCACAAACCCGGTAGCTCCGTCGGTAGTAACTCCGCCTTCTACACTTTAATGTTCTGTGTTCGATTTTCACCCAAAACACAAACATTGAGTGTGATGATCTGATAATAGATCTTTAATCTGTCTGGGTTATTGTACTTATTCTAAGTATGTATTGTATCAGTTGTTTGGTACCCCGTTGTACAAGCTTTGCTTAATTTCAGGCTAATCAGCACTGTGTGAATATGTGTGGACATTCCACACAGCGCCATCTATCCTCGGAACTAAACTAGGCTGACTCTTATAAGATCTAGGTGGTGGTACATATTAGTAGAAGACCGACGACTTGGTCAGAACCGCAGGGGGCCAATGGATGCAGGAGGCAAGCAGCCGCTCAAAGTAGCGCTCTATGGGAGAGACCTATGTTCAGCAGTAGACGTCTTCAGGCTGTTGATGATGATGATGTCTGTTTGTCTGTCTTTCTATCTGTCCCTTTGAACACGCATCACGCTGAAACTACTGCATGGATTTTGCTGAAATTTGGTATGGTATAATAGCAGATTTCTCAGAACAACATTTAGTGTACAATGTTTTAAAAAACAGCCAAGTACGGGTTGCACTCCGCAAGCGGCTCGCGACTGTGCACCGACGGTGACCTGTGGTAGAAGTTAGCGATTTTATTTTTTGAGGTTGCTCTGTTGTTTGCTGGGCCACAAGCGGCCTACGACTATATGATGAAGGTGGCCTGTGGTAGACGTTGACGTTTTTTTTCGAGGTTGTCCTGCTCGCTGCGCTGCAAGTGGCCTGCGACTATGTGGCAATAGTGAACTGTGGTCAACTTTGGCGTTTTTTTTTCGAGGTAGCTCTGATCGCAGGGTTGCGGCACGGGGACAATGAGTTTTGTTGAATACAATTCTTAACTATGTCGCCGAATACACAGCTTATTGGCCTTCAAGAGTAGGTAACAATTAGATTGGAAAATTTATTACCAAGTAGTTTCTCTAAGTTTTTATGTGAAGCAAGGTGGGTTCATCGATATAAGTAGGTACTTATTTATTTATTTGTTTACTATGTACTTACTTACATAACTAATGTAAAAGTAGCATAATACTATAATGTGAGTTGAAATGAAAACCACTTCAAACATAAGAATTTATTAAAGTAAGTTAAATAAAGTGCAGGTACAAACTTAAGTATTATACATATATTGAACATAATATATGTTGTCATAAAATTAAAAAATTGAAGTGGTTACTAATGTAAGCAGTACTTGCGGTATTACTACTAAAATACTAGCCCGGTAGCTCAGTTGGTAGTGACTCCGCATTATGTAATGTTCTGTGTTCGACTCCCACCCAATAGGCAAACATTGTAATAGATGTTTGTTCTATCTGGGTGTTATATTGCATTCTAAGTATGTACACAACAAAAAGTGTAAGTATTGTATCAGCTATTTGGTGTCCCATAGTACAAGCTTTGCTTAGTTAAAAGCTAAATGGCACTGTGTGAATATGTGTGGATATTCCACACAGTCTCATCTACACTCAAGGCTGACACTACATACATACGAGGTAACTAGATGATAATAAAATATTTATGATTTTCATAGCAGTATCGCCTGCTCAGCGGAATCTACCGATAAATTCGTAAAGGAAAAATCTGAATCACAAACGGGACTTGAACCCGCATCCGTCCGTCCGTTTTATTTTTCCATTACAAATGAATCTGTAGATGATAATAGATAAGATCTCTTGAACTTGCCTACTGTGCGAAGCAGGCCTTAAAATACTGCTTTTTGACAAAGCACTTTAGGTGCTATGTTTGGAAGTAAATCATTAATAACTAAGTTTGACTTGTTATGGAACATTATAATCGTAAGATCTATACTGCTGCATTAGCAGGTACCTACATAGTTTTACAATTTTCCCTACCTGCCTTTAAAAGGAGCTGTATAATTTGGTTTGGAGTCTGATCTGTTAGTTAATTTATTTGTAAGTTTTTAGAATAATGTCTAATCGTAATCATTCATAACCCACACAAATTGTAGCTGAGCAGTAAGAGTACGTAGGTGCCTGGTAGGTTTCCCGTCTATGATTAATCAAGGGCTTGAAAAAAAACACTCATATTTTTTATTATTTTTAACAAGTATATTATTATATTTGTAACTACAAAAAAAAACAGCTTTCACACCATTTCGATGCTTCTAAGACAGACAGTCAGTGAGTCAGTCTCTGCGTCGGCAGCTGTGGTGGTGCACTTGGCAGCGCAGGGTCCCTGGCGCGACCGACGGCATATCCCGTGTCGCGACATGTGGCGACGGGGGTAAATTCGTTTTCCGCCCTAACCCCTGTCCAAGGGAAGAGGAAAGTGAGTGAGAAAAGATAGGGGAAATGGGTGAATGGATGGGACGGCTATGGAAGGGAGGCAGGCGGAGCCTGCCTCCGTTCCATCGTCCCATCCATTCACCTATTTCCCCTATCTATTTTCCTCTCCCTTCCTTCAACAAAATGAGTATAGTGGCTTTATGCTACTATTATTACATGTAAGTGCGTTTACTGCAAAGGAGTGAAACGCATTGGCTTCCTTTGTAATCCTTGATTACTATAACCTATCTTCAAGTCTTAGAGTCATAGAGTATTATTCCTTCTATGATAGCTCTATGTGCTCCAATCTCGCTAATATCGTCACTCTTTCCATCAGGTGTGAAACAGGTAGATAGATAGATTCATGAGCAAAGGTATTGTACAAAAGTATTCTGTGGTATTGTATGAGAACAATACAAGTGTCTGAAGTGGGGTGTTTTTTTTACTACGTTTGACTTATGTGACGTCATTCTAATCTTTTTTTTTCTAATGTAACCTAACTTCAAAACGAAGATATCTTTGACTAAGATCTGATTATTTTCGGAAACGTTGATATAAAATAGTCACTTTTTTGGACAAACAAATCAAAATGGCCGGCATGCATGCAAAATTTATACGTGCACAAGTTAGAGACTTAGAGACAGCCATGGCGTGTTCAGACTCATGGCAAAGAGAGCAACGATGACATTTTTATGGTGGTAAAATAATTCCAAGATGGCAGATTCAAATTGGCGCCAAATCAAAATTGGCTCAGATCCGGCTGAATTTTTAAATTTGGGGTTTTTTGGGGATGCTGATTATAATTTTTGACATTTAAATTAACTGACAGCATTTTTCAAGATGGCCGTCACGCAAAATTCAAACGTGCACACTTCCGAAACTAACAAAGGTAGGCATGGCGTGTTTGGAATCATAGAAAAAAGAACATCGATGACTTTTTCACGGTGTTTAAATAATTCCAAGATGATGGATTCAAAATGGCGCCCGATTTGAAATTAGCTCTGATCCGTCTGGTATTTTATATTTGGGGGTTTCAAAAGACGGCAATTACAAATTTTGACATTTTACTCCACTGACAGCATTTTTCAAGATGGCCGCCATGCCAAATTTTAACTTGCACACTTTCAAAACTAACCGATGTAGGCATGGCGTGTTTAGACTCATGACAAAGAGAACAGCGATGACTTTCTCACTGTTTTATAACAATTGCAAGACAGCGGATTCAAAATGGCGCCCGATTTGAAATAACCTCTGATCCTGCTGAAATTTTATATTTAGGGGTTTTAAGGGACAACGTTTACAAATTTTGACATTTTACTTGACTGACAGCATTTCTCAAGATGACCGCCATACAAAGTCAAACGAATAATCATTTTCTTTGAGAAATACCACTGTTTTGTACTAATTCTTGCAAAATTTAAAGTTTAGCGTAAAGTATAACTCTTTTATAAATAAAACAGCCCCAAAAACGTACTCGCGGGCCGCTCGCGGCCCGCGCACGGGGCAAAATACTAGTTACTATTACTATAAAATTGGATACCCATGAGTGACTGACTGACTGATGATTGACATAATTGATCTCAGCTCTCAGAAGTGGTCAGTCAAAACTGAGTATGAGGCTGTATAGTGATGGGTCATGTCACCCCAGGAAAAATCTGACATTACCAGAAAATCGTCTCTGAGATGGAACAGGTCAACGGATCTCGAAAACGACAAGAGATATGGGGGTCCAGTTTTAACTAATGTTGGAGTAGACCCTGGGATGTTTCCAGAGAAATGAAAAAAATGGGGGCCCCCGAACAAAAAACGGTGGCCCCCATACAAAATTGAAACGCTCATAATTCGGCAACGGTAAGAGGTATGTGGGTGGTGCTCGACCAAATGTCATAGAGGATGACGGGGGCTGTCAGATGGTTGTCATGAAAATCCAAGATGGCGGATTCAAAATGGCGGCCATTTTGAAAGTTGGTCCGATCGGGGTGATTTTTTGCATTGGGGGGTTTTCGGGGCCGCAGATTCGATATTACAAAAAAAAATTTTGGATTCCGCCATTTTTAAAGATGGCTGCCATACAAATTTTTTTTTTCATTTTTGACGCATTGTTTCTCGACACCTATGGAAAATTTTGAATGTCTTTGTTGTGTTTTGTGTCCAGATGATCGAGGTGTCTTCAAAAAAATTCGCGACCTGGTCTTCCGAACTTCGGTCACTCGGACGGTCAACGGCCTGGCCAAACCATAAAAGATAGATCATGTGCGTTTTAAGGAATGTCATAGCAAACCCTGGGACGATTTTGGAGATGTCAAAAAAAATTCAAAATGGCGGAAAAAAAAATCCGCCATACAAATTTTAACCATAAATGACGGCGAAACTATGACACTTTAGTATAAAGAGCTCGAACTAATATTAGTTGGAGGTCAGAGGGGAAGATTGCGAAAAATTTTTTTTTTCAAAATGGCGGAAATTTTGGCCGCGGCGGAAAAAAAAGTTTCACCGATCCGGATGAAAATCGATATCTGGGGGTCCCCAAGGATGATGATCAACATTCTGTAATCAAATTTTGACATGTGTCAACTTTCAATGGGGCTGCCATACAAAGGTGCTTTTATTGAAATATCAACTTTGCTTTTTTGCGCCTCCGTTGCGAGTGATTTAGAAAAGTCGTTCCTGGGGATCAAGTATAGATGTTATAAGGGTAAGAATGCAATATCAGTGAAATCAATTTTTTTCAAGATGGCGGCTGTAGACGTACCGACTCATAGTAAAAGTTGTCCGATCCGAATGAAAATCGATATCTGAAAATCCCACGGTACACTTGGTAGGAATGTGTAAAAACTTTTTTGATTCCGCCATTTTGAAATATTGCGAACATGCAATTTCACTTTTTTAGGATTTTTAATTCGCAAATAACACCGAAACTGTGAGACTTTTGTAGGGAGGGTTTGTTCTAATATTGTACAGTTTTGAGAGGGGCATACAGTGAAAAAGAATGTTTTTCAAAATGGCGGTCCATTGGTCCGCGTCCGAAAATAAAGAAGCTCCGATCGGGATGTAAATCGATATCTGGGGGCCCCAAAGGATGCTGATCAACATGGTTTGGTCAAATTTTGACATCTGTCATTTTTTAATATGGCCGCCGTATATACTATTATCAAAATTGCTGTTTTCCGTTTTATTGCCTATGGTACAGTTTTGGAAGGAGATAGTTGTAATTTTGACAGATGTCAGTGTGACAGATGTCAAACGTCAAAATTTTGACAGATGTCAAATTTTTTGATAGATGTCAAATGTCAATTTTTTTCCAACCTACCAAATGCAACGACGAGCGAAGCAAGCACCAAGTATACTGTAGTTTGGTATAAGTGGACGGTCACGACCAACACTTGCACCTGCACACTTGCACCGTGTGCGGGCCGCGTGCGGCCCGCGCACGGTGCAAGTGTGCCGCTTGCGACCTGCGCACTGTTCTAATACCGCTGTCAAGTGTAGACAGATGTCAGTTTGATTGATTTTAAATGTCAAACTTTTGACAGATGTCAATTGTCAAATTTTTTGACAGATGTCAAATTTATTGACAAATATCAAATGTCAATTTTTTGGACAGATGTCAAATGTCAATTTTTTTTCCAACCTACCAAATGCGGCGATGAGTGAGTTAGTTTATTGTCTCTCATTGGTATAATTGGACAGTCACAACTAACACTTGCACCTGCACACTTGCACCGTGTGCGGGCCGCGTGCGGCCCGCGCACGGTGAAAGTGTGCCGCTTGCAACCTGCGCACTGTTCTAATACCGCTGTCAAGTGTAAACAGATGTCAGTTTGATTGATGTCAAATGTCAAACTTTTGACAGATGTCAAATGTCAAATTTGATGACAGATGTCAAATTTATTGCCAATGTCAAATGTCAATTTTTTGGACAGATGTCAAACGTCAATTTTTTTTTCCAACCTACCAAATGCGGCGATGAGTGAGTTAGTTTATTGTCTCTCATTGGTATAATTGGACAGTCACAACTAACACTTGCACCTGCACACATGCACCGTGTGCGGGCCGCGTGCGGCCCGCGCACGGTGCAAGTGTGCCGCTTGCAACCTGCGCACTGTTCTAATACCGCTGTCAAGTGTAGACAGATGTCAGTTTGATTGATGTCAAATGTCAAACTTTTGACAGATGTCAATTGTCAAATTTTTTGACAGATGTCAAATTTATTGACAAATATCAAATGTCAATTTTTTTGACAGATGTCAAATGTCAATTTTTAGGACAGTTGTCAAATGTCAATTTTTGACAGGTGTCAAACGTCAAATTTTTTCCGACATACCCAATGCGACGACGAGCGAAGCGAGTTAGTTTATTGTAGTTTGGTATAAGTGGACGGTCACGATCAGCACTTGCACCGCGCACGGTGCATGTGTGCCGGTTGCATCCTACTCATGGTGCAAATGACGCTGTCAAGTCAAACAAAATGGCCGCCATGCAAAGTCACGCGCATTATCATTTTCTTTGATAAATACGGCAGTTTTGTACAAGTACTTGCAAAATTTAAAGTTTAGCTCCAAGTATAGCGTTTTGAACAAATGGAACGCCACGAAAACACACACGCGGGCCGCTCGCGGCCCGCGCACGGGGCAAAATACTAGTTATAGTATAAAACTTGAGTGAATAACTTTTCGTAATGTCCTGATGTTCATGACAACAATTTAATATCACGTAACATGAATTTATTCTGATAAGTTGTGTAAAATAAAATACATACTTTGTAGAGCCTCTTTACATTTGACGCAACTTGTAAAGAAGTGACAGAATTCTCCCAGCACATCATTACTTAGTCGTACCGTCCGTAATGTACGGAAATCATGAATCGTTAATTTGGTTTAACACGACAATGCGTACCTACGTAACGTATGAGACAGCGTATAAGATTCATTGTGCACTGCATTCATTATCAGTTCGGTCGGGTCGTGAATCCACGTAACGTATGAGACAGATTCCTTGTGCACTGCATTCATTATCAGTTCGGTCGGGGCGTGAATCCACGTAACGTATGAGACAGATTCCTTGTGCACTGCATTCATTATCAGTTCGGTCGGGTCGTGAAACCACGTAACGTATGAGACAGATCCCTTGTGCACTGCATTCATTATCAGTTCGGTCGGGTCGTGAATCCAAGTAAAGTATGAGACAGATTCCTTGTGCACTGCATTCATTATCAGTTCGGTCGGGGCGTGAATCCACGTAACGTATGAGACAGATTCCTTGTGCACTGCATTCATTATCAGTTCGGTCGGGTCGTGAAACCACGTAACGTATGAGACAGATTCCTTGTGCACTGTATTCATTATCAGTTCGGTCGGGTCGTGAATCCACGTAAAGTATGAGACAGATTCCTTGTGCACTGCATTCATTATCAGTTCGGTCGGGTCGTGAAACCACGTAACGTATGAGACAGATTCCTTGTGCACTACATTCATTATTAGTTCGTGAACGGTCGGGGTGTGAATCCATTGGCTGCATAGAGAACCACTGTTTGTTTGCTTATAAATACGCACGTTTGTTTTTTCTTGACTTTATTGTCCATCTCTATTGCTATTATATTGCTAGGCGTGAGGACCTGTAATTGGCTTCCTAGTGCATAGGTACTTTAAATTTCTATTATGTAAGAAAAGCTGTTGGTCTTCCTAACAATAAATAAATAAATAAAATAAATCTCCGCGGCGGCGGCGGCGGCGTTCTATCTCCCCTTCTTTTCTCCGTTTTCATAAACTCAATATCACACAATCTTTCTTCTTCCTACCACCTTTATGCTGATGATCTACAAATATATATACGCAGGCTTCGTTAGATGAATTACCAGAGGCAATTGAAACCATCAACAGTGACCTACGCAAAATCTCCGATTGGAGTCGCTCATACGGTCTCAGGATCAACCCTGCGAAATCGCAAACAATTGTTATAGGTAGCTCCAGAATGATCTCCAAAATTGATTGGTTTCGCCTCCCACAGGTAATTTTCGACGGAATCTGTATCCCATTTAGTGATGTAGTGAAGAACCTGGGAGTGCTTATAGACAAGAAACTGTCCTGGGTGCCTCAAATAGCAGAAACTAGTCGAAAACTCTTTGCCTCTGCATCTTCTCTTAGAAGATTGAGGAACTTTCTGCCTACTACCACGAAAATTTCGCTTGCACAATCTCTTTTACTTCCTATCTTGGATTATGCTGACGCTGCATACCTAGATTTAACCGAAGATCAGCTTAATAAGCTTGAACGCTTACAAAACTATTGCATTAGGTTCATATACGGCCTTCGTAAATATGACCACATCTCTGAATTTCGGAAAAAGCTGCAATGGTTACCTATTCGCTGTCGCCGGAATAGTCATAGTCTCTCTCTTTTATATAATATATTCTTTAACCCTTCCACTCTTCCCTATTTAAAGGAACGTTTTAAGTTCCTATATCTTACTCACACTCGAGTCTTCCGCTCCTCGGAAACTTTGCAACTTTGGATGCCTGTCCACACCTCTCGATTTTATGACAAATCATTCACTGTGGAAGCTACTCGACTCTGGAATGCTCTTCCAGAAGATATAAGACGTGCCAAGTCCTTGCCAATTTTCAAAAACATGATAAAACAACATTACCTGTCCAATTGTACTTAACGTTGCTTTATAAATATTTATTAATATGCCTAAATGTATGTATTTATGTGCTATATATTCTCGAATTCGTATAAGCTTATAATATTATATAAGTAAGGTTTTTATCGTATTTATAATACCTATTTATTTATTTATTAATGTGTATGTGTATGTATATGTATATTATAATATCATACCTACTACTTATCTGTAAAAGTTATTGTCTACAGAGAGCTAGTTTGTTTAATTTTAGTTAAATGTTTATGTCTTTTTGTTTATATTGCGCACCGCTGACTACTCCTTATGCCTGTGATACTATCCATCCAAAGGTTGCCTGGAAGAGATCACTTTTAGTGATAAGGCCGCCCAATGTACCCCAACCTACTTTATAATTTTTAATGTTTTAAGTTTTTATCCTATGTTGGTATGTGCAATAAAGAGTTTTTCTATTCTATTCTATTCTATTCTCTTATCAAGATTACAATAACTGGCAAAATAACATATTATATAATATATAATACATAGTAATATTATTCTGTTTTGCCAAGCCTAAGATAGCACCGGGAATCGGGATATAGATATAGGTACATCTCGAACTCATTCATCATACTCAAATTTTCTTTAAGAATGCGCTTTAAACCTTATTCCTGCATAGCAGTTACTCCGGTACTGATAAGCCTAAGATAATATTAAGTAATAAGTAAATTATTTGCCAAAAATCTAAGTTACAATCTTAGGTTACTTCTTAGAGTATATGTACTTATAAGATAAGTTCAAGCTCCATTCTTTAACTCCTTCATCAGGGTCAAATAATCTCTTGAGGGTTCGCTTAAAATTATACTGATATACAGGATGCAATTTAATTCATTAGCATTAATTGAGTGCATGATAGTAAATCATTTATTGATGATCACTAAAGGGTAAAGAGCGCAAATGAAAATATTTTTTATTGAAAACTATGTAGATTGCCGCGGCGCCTAACATAGTAACATAGTATGTAATAATTAGTAACAGTACTTAATTATTTTAATTTAATTTTGTACTGTAGCAGTTGATTAGGTAAGTTATCCCATTTTTTGGAGTTATTATCAATACAAAATCGATCGAAATCGTGACCGGTGTCAGGAGTAGATACCTAGTTTCAAAGAATGCTAATGAATTCAACCCAGTATAGCGGTTATTCCGGTACTAATAAGCCTAAGATAAGGCCATCACATCTCGAACTCTGCTATCAGATCCAAATACACTTGTAAAAGTGCGCCTACAAACTTACTGCTGGATAGCGTTTATGTACTTCAGTAATAATAAGCCTACGTACTCTATCTTGAACTCCATCATCAGGCTCAACAACACTCTTAAAAGTGTGTAGAATAATTACACAAACCTGTGTTTAAATTACGAACCTCAGGTCATTGATTATTTTAAGTTTTTCCCCTAGATAGGACTCCCGGAACTGTAATATAACATACTATTTATTTTAAACGTACGCCTGAACCAGCCCCAATCAAAATTTTGCTTTAGGGTTCACTACCCTCATTATCCTACCCCAGCTTATAAACAACCTAAAGTGGTACACGTGCAGTAAGTAACTCATAATGTACAATGACATTTGGTATTTCCCCAAGTCATCGTTGCAAGCAAACTTTTTTCAAATAAACGTTACACAACGGTTCTCCATTCGCAAACTTACGATATGATTCGTTAAAAACATCGGCTGGCCTCATTACTTAGACTTACCTTACCGAACAATGAGAGACTTTATTTCCATTGTTATTGTCTTCAAGATAACATTAATATGCATTTGATTGTAATTAACTGTGTTTACACTTTACAGTGAGCAAGATTTACTTCAATAAGTGTTATAATGCTTTTATAGATAAGCGTACTCATTGTGCTCTTATTGATCTTCCCTGTTTTAGGAATATCGAACTCATTGTAGAGTTATTGGTAATAATAGTAGTAATTATTATTTATTCTGTGACTAAAGTAGGAAGGAAATGCCAACTGAGGAATGAATTCGCTATCCCATTTCGAATTTCGGTGTAGCGGACCTCCCCTAAAGTAGTGAATACCAATAAATAGCACAATGAATCTATAAAGCATGGTGACTGTGATGAAGTTATAATCTGTAACTTTAGTAATGGCAAACTCATTTTACTAGTATTATGTTAGAACCACGGGGATCCGTTATATGCAAGAGGCATGTATCCAGTCAAAGTGGCGCTCTATGTGGGAGGCCCATTGACTATAAATCCAGTTGACCAATGATAGAACTTTCCCCCATACGAAAATTAGTGGTGTATTTCAACCACTAATATCTAATAAAAACTATGAATTTGTAATAAATCACGGGAACCCGTTGATGTCTTTTGTTCCATCCTGCTCTGTTCTTTGTAATTTCGTATGACTGTCTCGTTTTGTTACCTGGAGCCCTGCCCGCGCAAGTGAGTCGGGTTTGTACGAGAAACTATGTTCACGAGCTATCAACGGGCTTTATAATCTTTAGGGAGGCCAATGTCTAGCAGCGAATGTCTTCAGGCTGGTGATGACGAAGCCAGTAAGCTGCCCATGATATACTAAAATATTATAAAACTTTTTTGCGATGGCCAAAGCTTCTAAGAACGGTAGTTATAAAAATCATAAAAAATCACCGAATAATAGTCGATTAGCCTAGAGTAGATGTTAATTTGAGATAACAAGGTAATTGGTAATTTTCAAAAGGGCACACGTATACGGCCTTATTTATTACATAAGCGTATGTTACATAACTTCATTATGTTCAATGGCTAAGTCATTTTAAGTTTAAGTTTCACTTTTCGTCGGCAAACATAAAGCTGTTTAGAGACAAAGGTATGGCGGTGGGTGTGATATTGAATGTTGATCGAAGTATAACGTTCAGATCGTAAAAGAATCGTAAAAAATGGAAAACGCCATATACGGCCTTATTTCTGACACTCATCTTAAATCTATAGGTACTTATAATAAAACTGTGACCAAGGTAAAATATGTACATAGAAAATAACTTAGAACGAAACGTATTTTTGGGGTAGTAGTTAGAATCCACAAATATCGTTTTTAGCATCTGTCTGTCAGCTTGAAAATATATCACGCAAAAAACTACAGAATAGATTTTGATACCGTTAACTGTTATGTATTCTATGGAGTTCGGCGCAGGCTCACTTTTTTTTAAAATTAAAATTGGTCTATCCGAAAATTAAGTGTAGGCATTTTTAGATAAGGGGTTGCGCTACTAGATAAGGGGGTACTCCAACGGATGTACAATTAGACAACCGGAGGCTGTAACATATTTATTTATGTAGGAACAAATTTCTCAATCTGCGCCGGAGGGTTGAATGACACATATTGAGTATGTTTGTAAAAAAGAAAGGTAGCTTCATACTTGAAGTTAACTTTTCTTACTTATCTTAAGGATGTAGGAATGAGAGAAGAAAGATATAGAGAAAGGGAAAATCATGGGAAAGTAGAATGGGATTGAGATGGTGTTGAGGAGCAGGGGATTACATCATAACGTGCAAAGCCGGGACAGGTCAATTATGATAGATAATATAAAAAATCGAAGACCCAAGTCTAAAGAGAATCAATGAATACAAAAGAAATAGTTATTTGTTATACAAGGCTGCAAAGTTGGTTTTTGGCGCGAGTACTTGAATTGAAACCTGAGCAAGCGAAGGATTCTAGGATTGAACCACGAGCGCAGCGAGTGATTCAAATGAAGAATCCTGAGCGTAGCGAAGGTTTCAAAGGTTCGAGACGCAGAAAAACTTTGCTGCCGAGTGCAACACACAACTTTTCACCTCATTGCAGCGAGGAAAATGCTAGAAAAACAGCTAAATGACTAAGAAAAGATTAGTTTTTAACTTATTAATTTAGTTTAATGGGTGGCGGTAACGCTTAACATCAGGTAAACGACAATAGCTCGTCACGTCATTCATTGAAAATTAAAGAAAAAGTGTTTTTCATCCATTTTTCATGCAGTCGCGTTGCTGGATAACGTACCTATTGGTTATAAATACTCTTTCATTCATTCATTCATATTCATTTATTCTTTGGTGCTGGACAGTGCGATTATTCTAAAAATAAGGTTGGCGAACGAGAAAAAGAAGAAGTATTAATGGTATATTTTAGTTGGTAGTCTGTGGTATTAATGACTTTTCAGTGGACTGGCAACATCAAGAAGGTTGAATTCGGGCAGATCTGCGGTTAAATCCTCAATTCTGGACGAGAAAATTATTGAATACAAAGGTTCGAATTTTAAAATCACTTTCCACGCTAGCGATTAAAATGCGTTTTTGCGCCCAGATTTCGAATGACAAAGAGAATCTTTCCGAGCTAGTGAGGTGAAAATATATAATCCCATACATTTTGAGTTATCGTCTGGCGTTAATACTAATGGAAAGGGATCTTAGACCCCCTGGGCCCGAAAACCTTACGACCCATTCGAATTAGAATGTATTTGCTTTATAAATAACAAAAAATAACAAATAGTAAATGCATATTTTCCTAACAATTACATAATACAAATTCTATGCAACAGTTTTTGCAACAATATGTTATTTTATAATTTAAACAATTGCAATATGAAATTTGTATGTAGGTAACTAGGTGTTTACTGCAGCATAACTATGCTAAAACATAATAAGTTTTACATTTTATTATAATTTCAACAATTTTAGCAATCCTAAATGTCTTTCTATAACGGCCATGACACGGCACGGGTAGGTTGCGTTAAGTGTTTAAAATACAATGATTAGGAAATAACCTTTATAAAAATATACATCTTTTTAATCCTGTCGTCAGTCAATGAGCTCAGATGCTAATTTTAAAATCTTTTTCTAAAAAGGCAACTTGCTTTCTTATGTCTGCCATTACTGACCTGATAGCTCAGTTGGTAGTAGCTCTGCCTTCTAATCTGTAGGTTGTGGGTTCGATTCCTACCCAGGACAAATATTTGTGTGATGAACATAGGTGTTTCTTCTATGTCTGGATGTTATATTGTATTCTATGTATTTACAAACAAAAAGGTATTTAAGTATTGTATCAGTTATCTGGTTCCCATAGTAGTAGCTATGCTTAGCTAGGGGCTAGATGGCGCTGTGTGAACGTAAACACATATTTATTTATTAATTACGATGTATGGATCATGTAGTGGATAATCCATGACTTATAATTGTAACGAAATTACAGTTTTTCACATCATACTTAATTAAAAGCATCTGAAAAATCAGTTTTAGTATTATTATCAGAAATGTTCCCACTGCTGCCCAAGTGCGCATTATGTCCTCGAATTTTGTGATTCTTGAACATTTCGACTCGGTTTCCTCATTTTTATGTCGGTGACTTTAGATCTCCAGCAGATCTCTTCATTTCACACAATCTAGTAATCTTATAACCAGACTGTGTTTAGCCTCAGAATGACGTGCGCCGTCCACTGTAACGCAAAACTATATTAATTTAGAGTTCCGAGTGATACTGCAATCTGTTATGGGCAGCCGTGACGCTTAACATCAGGCGAACGACAAGCTCATCACGTCATTCATTTACATTAAAAAAAACATTTAAAAACCTGTTTATTAAAGATGCTAAAACTGCATTTCTAGTTGACCTTTCGTGTTGCAACACGCCAGATTGCTAACATTTATCAAATTAACGATGCCTTGGCATTCAAAAAACTCGTTTCCAAATAGAATATATCCAATTTACTGATATTGTAGCAAAAGGGTAATAAACGGTAGTTTTTGCTAATAGGATCACTATGTTATGGTTTTATTTGTATAGGTATAGTTGTTTTATGAAATGTCACTTTTTCGTAATTTAAGTAATTATCAGGGATTTGCCTAAATCTCATAGATTTGAGGCTGATTTATTGTATTGTATGGCCGGTAAGTTGTAGAAATATAATATTATAGAAACTAACGTGAGTACTATTCATAACTACAGCTAGGAAACGGCATGAACTCACGAAAGTTTAGTCGAATAACCTGACTGGTGTTGCCTGTGTGGAGTGGCTACTTAAAATTTTGACAGATTTAGGAGTTTTTATTATTTTGAAGTAAAATTCAGAGATATAGCTACGAAATATTAATTCATTGACTTGATGATATTTGGTGGGAATCATTGTTACCACACAGATTCGTAGGAGAACTAAAGTGACCGATATAGCTCTTAGAATTAGCAATGGGCAGGCCACATCGCTCATAGAACTGGCAACCGATGGGGTAGAAAGGTTCTCGAGTGGCGATCACGAACCGGAAGACGCAGCGAAGGCCGGCCTCTGGTAGGTAGGTGCCTACTTACCTTAGTCCTTATGTGGTTGGGATTCGTTGAACTCTATGATTAAAGGGTTTATTTTAGTTACTAGCAAATTAAAAGCTGGCTGCACCCTCACGCCAAGTAAAGACATGATTAGAAAAAATATGAATGTAAAATCCGTGTATGATGAAATAAACAGGAATATAAATAACGTTGATTAATGATAATTTGCCTCCTATTTTTCATAATTTCTACATGAATATTGGGTTCCTATTTAATAATTCCTTGATATTTTAAAATAAATATAAGTAAATACTAACGAAAAATATTTCTATTATTTCCCTTGTATTATTACTATTACAAGACGAGGCATATTTCTGGGAGAATTCAAAGCGTGGGCAGATTTTTAGCACATTTAGGGCAGACTCTGCAATGTACAGATGGTCACACTGTCACAGCCTTCCCTGCTTTTGCTTCATAGCATGGACATAGGTGTAGAGAGTAGCTGTTTATGATCTAAGCATAAATCACAGTTTTATTTTTCTCTAATCTGTGGCATAAATCTTCAGAACCACAAACATGGTAGTGATAAATATTCACCCCATGTCTCGTCAACGCCATCTAACGGATTTTTAAGAACTAATTTCTTTCTATTAATTAGCCTGTCGGAAAACCTCCTACGAAAACACTTATCAAGCTTTAGGCAGGAGTTTTGGCGGGAACGCGAAAAAGTTCACGTTGTTGCGTTGAAATGCGTTGTATTATTTTACAAAACTTATGCTTTTTCCAGTGTTAATGTTTAAAATTGGTGGCGTTTTACGCATTAAGTGCTGAATTACGAGCATGAGTGTGGGCAAATGATATAATGTGGTGAAACGTGGTTTTTCGTGTTGCTTCCAAAACTCCATAGAAGCTTCTAGTAAAGTTGCCACCACTTTACTAGGGCATGACTTAGTCTGGATTATTACTACCTGACTTAGACTGGATTATGACTACCCTGACTGAATGTGACTAAGGCTTGACTTTACGTGAAATATTCCATAATACGATGAAAAATTACAATACTTGACACTGGCTAAATACACTATGTGTGGAGCCGAAATATAAGAAAAAAATCTTTAGGCAGAAAACTTTATGTATAATTTTTAGTTGATTTCAAATTTCCAGCCTACAGCAAATGTAGCCCACTTCCTGTGCATATGCTATTGCAATAAAATATCACATAACCAAATTATGATTACATTCTCATCAAAATTCATCCTATTATTAACTTCTTACGTAAATTGGTGTTTAACAAACAACAAGCGGGTCAGTATGTGAAGCCGTTTTCGTGGCAATTAAGTTAATAATCATTTTCGTAGGTATTGCAAGCGAAATAATGAATAATTCATTATAAATTTGTAGATTAGAAAACATGTGTATGACGAAAGGTATTGGTGAAATTAAACCTTGGGTACGTCCTTAATGATACCGCTTCAACGGTTTTAATTGTTATTGCATGTTTTTTTAATTATTTTAAATATTAATGTATGAACATCGCCTCATCATCATCAGCCTGAAGACGTCCACTGCTGAACATAGGCCTCCCTCAAAGAGCGCCACTTTGAGCAGCTGCTTGCCTCTTGCATTCATCGGCTCCCCCTTGTTCGGACTAATCCACATAAATCTTAGTCGTGGGGGAACCTATATTCATTTGTTTAATTTTTCAACCGACTTCAAAAAAGTAGTATTTCTCAAATCAGCTATTTAATGAGTATATTTAATTTCTATTTACCTCAGACCTCCTTCATTTATTGCTCGATTTGAAATCTCTTTTTTTATTTGAAACGATGTCATTACGAGTTTCATCAACATCTGTTCAGTAGTTTGTTTTTGAAATCAAAATAACTGGTGCCAGCTAATAGTAATGTACCAGTACCTGTACCATTAAGTATTCTGCAGTATCAGGTACCAGATAACGAAGTAACAAAAAAAAAATTGTGGATATTTTCACACAACGCCATCTAGCCCCAAACAAAGCAAAGCTTGTACTATGGGAAAACCAGATAACTGATAGAATACTTATACACTTTTTTGTTTGTAAATTTAAATACAAATTTCTGTATTTTTTTTTTTTTTTTTTTTTTTTTTTTTCAGTATTGTTTAAGTATAAAAGATACACATAATAAGTTACAACCCTGCCCTCTGTTTAGTATAAACTGTGTTGCAGGGGGCAGTGTCTTCCCTTATGGTACAAATAATTTTAATACAACAATGAAATTGTAAAACAATATTAAGTATAAAAAGGTAAAAACTAGATATCGAAAAGCTAAGTAACATTTAGGTAAAAAGGTAACTTAGCGTTAAGTGGCAGGTTAAATTATCAAAACTCCAGTTTTTTTTTTTTCAATTGTATTTGGCAATTGTTTCTACCCGCATAACGCCCGAAAAGGTATTTGTTTTAATTTTTTCGGATGCTTAATATATTAAAAACTCTAGTGCTATCAATAAAGCATGTTGCTTGTATTTTTGACGATTATTCTCTAAAATATATAAATAAAATAACGAAAATCGGCATCGTACGGTTTTTGGAAACCGTAGAAAAGAATAAACTGTCACTTTACAATTTAAACGTCACTCAGCGCTGTGAAAACGAATTAAGGTAAGGGTCAAATCTAACCCTTAGCCAAAAGGATTCCTAGTTAGGGTGTAGTTTAGGGATCTTTGATGAAAACGGGCATAAGCCTATGGACTACAATGTAAGTCTCAGTTTCAGACGACGTAGCAAGACGAATCCAGTGAGGCGATATCTTAACGGTCATAATACTTTCACTTAAACGTCGTCTTAACCAGAGACCAATTAGTGCATCATGCTCGCACCAGTGAAAAGAATAAAAGATTTAATTACATCAAAATTGTAGACACAGATATGATAGTTTCAGTCTAACTAGTTATTAATGTGCGCAGATATATCTTTTTGTTATGTATACAGAGATGTAAATATAAGGAGATAAGGCAGCTTTTTGAAAGTGGTCCGCTTAAATTAGGTGCAACTCACACAAATAAACAGCAATACGTGTCTTGAGCGAGAAGTGCGATGCAGAGCCAGTTCGTTGATCAAACAATGGGAGGACGTGAATTATCTTCGTTTTTCTAAATTTACCTGTCCCAATAAATAACGGTACAAGTTTATTGTGTGGGTAGGCCCAATTTTGATGGATTTAGTTGACTATTCCCCAGTTTCTCGTACGTTTGTTAAAGTTGAACTCATCATTATCCTCTTTGCCTTTTCCCATTTGTTATTAATTAGAGTCGGCTCCCAATCTAACCTGTAGCAGCGAGCTAACAGACTTACACGAGCGACTGCCATTTGACCTCGCAAAGTCATCAGTGCAGGGCCGAGGATCGAACCCGGTGCCGTAAGATTGCGAAGCGCACATGCTACCGCTCGGCTACCATCGCACAAACTTAAACTCATGTCAACTTAAAAATACGGTACGCTTTTTTTTTTAATAAACGTATGACGTGACGAGCTAGTCGTTCGCCTGGTGTTAAGTGTCACGGCCGCCCATTACAGATTGCAGTGTCACTCGGAACTCTAAATTAAAGTTTCGCGTGACACCGCGCACTGCGCACGTCATCCTGAGACATCACACAGTCAAAAAAAGATTTCTAGACTGTGAGATCAGTTCTTAAGTCTCTTTTGCCCAGTAATTTCACTAGCTACAATGCCCTTCAAACCGGAACACAGTAGTGCTTGCACACATCATTGATTGTCTTTTGATCATCGGCTGTCTCCAACCAATGAGCGTTGAGCGTAACTACACGAGTAAAACTATTTATTCACAAAATCTAATTATGCTGAACTTTTTTATGTTAACGAATGACGTGACGAGCCAGTCGTTCGCCTGATGTTAAGCGTAACGCAGCAGTTTCAGTTTTATTAAAATCGTGATTTTTCGCTATTCCCTTAGCGACAACCACGCGAATTTTCTTCACTTTCTTATTTGGCCATTCAGGCCCTGTTGAAAGAATCATCAAACGCACTCTGAAAGGATATGATCTACGAACCAATCACCCTGTACATAATTTACAGACAGAATATTATATTGCATCAACGTCGTCGTTTGGTTTATAGCTATTTTAAAACTTTTTTATGGCTTTTGTAGATCCACCATAAAGTCATAAACATTATTTGATTGCTGTGGGTTTAACATATAAAATTATGAACCTTTTCTCTTCCTGATTTATAAATCACCTTATTTGTTAAAATGTGTAATTTGTTAAGATTTAATAATGATTTATTTGAATTTTATTACTTTTTAAAAGGTATGGGTTAAATAAATGCTAATGGCATAATGCATCTGAGTTTTACGGCAGTATAAAATTTTGCAAGTTTGGTTAGACAAATAAAGGTTGATCCAAATGAAGTTTCCTATATTGGCAACACTGTAAAAAACAGTTGTAGATAATGGCGCGCATTTGAAACGTCAACATTTACGATATGAATCGCTTAACTACGGCGCAACGTGTTAAAATTGTTCATTTATTCTACAGAAATAACAATTCAGTAAAAAAAGTGTATAAACTTTTACGGGAAGATCATGGTCAAAACAATCGTCCTACTGAGCGAACCATTCGCAACAATGTGAAAAAATTTGAAGAAACTGGAAGCATTGGAGATAGGATGAGCCGTGTGCATCATCGTGGCGTGAGTTCACCCGAGAATATTGCTGCTGTGAACGATAAGTGTGACCGAAGACCCAGACTTCATAGAAAACTACCTTAGACGAATCGACTCCTGTAGAATGTCCAGGGGCGGCCATTTGACCGCTGTAATTTTTCATATTTAATGAAAAAACAATAAATATTTCATTAGTAAATAAATAACTAGTACAATTTTGTATAGTACGTGTTTTTCTTTTAATGAAAGTTAGGAAACTTAAATTGGATCACTCTACTCTCTCTCTCTCTCTCTCTCTCTCTCAACTTAGTATGATGATTACCATTTTTTTTTTAATTTATAAACGGTGAACCCTAATGCAGAGACAGAGAAAGACTAGAAGCGTTTGAGATGTGGTGCTGGAGGTGTATGGAAAGAATAAGCTGGACTGATAAGAAAACCAACAAAGAAGTTTTAGACATGGTAGGAGAAGAAAGAACTTTACTCAATACCATAGAAGTCAGAAGAGGAAAGATGTTTGGCTACTTGGTACGACATGACGAATTCATAAAAACCATCGTGGAAGGGAAAGTAGAAGGAAAGAAAGGAAGAGGACGACCGAGAAGAACATTTGTGGATCAACTGAAAGAAAAGGCTAATGTCATGTCGTACCAAGAGCTGAAAAGGCTCGCAGAAAATCGAGAAGAATGGAAGAAACTCCACAGACAAGAGTCTAGCTCTTAAATGAAAGAAGAAGAAGAAGAACCCTAATGCACGAGAAGGGTCTCTCTGGATATTCCCTTAGCCGGCACCCGCGGAGAGAGATAGGGCGGTACTATTCTCGCACTTCCATGACCACACGATATTACTACAAGCAGATGGTTATTTGTAATGATCTAAAATCTTAACAATGCAAAATAACGTAAAATTCATGACACGTTTGCCACACGACGCTTTACGTAACACCAAATTGACTTTGCAGAGAGCATCGATCTTTCTCGTTCGATTTCTCGATTACGCTACGTACATGTATTGAATCATTCGGATTATCCTACATATGCGAAGATATGTTGCAGCGGAACTGGCTGACATTTTAAATATAAACAAAATATGTGAGTACCGATCATAACATACACAGACCAGAGTTGTTATTACACAAACTCAATTTCTCTTAATTTATTGCTGAAAATCCACATCTATATATCACCATCAACAGCCTGAAGACGTCCACTGCTGAACATAGGCCTCCTCCACAGAGCGCCACTTTGAGCGGCTGCTTGCCACCTGTATCCATCGGCTCCCCGCACTAAGTCGTCGGTCCACCTAGTGGGGGACCAGCCTACGCTGCGTCTTCCGGTTCATGGTCGCCACTCGAGAACATTTCTTCCCCATCGGTTGCCAGTTCTACTAGCGATGTGGCCTGCCCGCTCATTGCCATTTCAACTTGCTAATTCTTAGAGCTATATCGGCCACTTTAGTTCTGCGGATCTCCTCGTTTCGGAGCTTATCTCGCAGGGAAACACCGAGCATAGGTCTCTCCATAGCTCGTTGCGCGACTTTCGATGTTACTAATGAGGCCAACAGTAAGAGACCACGTTTTAGTTCCATAAGACATCACTGGCAACACACACTGAGCGAAAAGCTTTGTTTTCAGACTTTGCGGTATTTTGGACGAAAAGATAGGTCGAAGCGTCCCGAACGCGCGCTGCCCAGCCGAGTTGGATTCTTCGTGCGACCTCTTTGTCGAAATCTGTGGTCGATAATCACCGAATCGACACCATTGTCTTATTTATTCCAATTCCAACATAACCGACTCCAAAAAAGAAGCAAAAAGTTCTCATATCGGCATAATTATTATAAATATAAAATAATAATGTTTTAGCTCCATAGTACCCTAACCACAGCCCATAACCCGTAAACGCTAAATTAATTTTGAACGGTTTATGTTTTTGTTTATTATCGGGATTTTAGAAAAGTTGAGTGATCATGGCAGATTAGCATAATCGTTTAGTTTATACGTGGATACAGACAAATTTATACTACGTAGTGGATGCGATTTTAAAAACCTTTAAAGTAGGTAGCTATTTATTTGGATATATTATGAAATAACAACATCATAATTAGTTTTTATTCACCTTGCCACATTTTTTAAAACGCCATCTACATAATACTATAGAACTAAAAGTGCTGCTACTCGCCGATAGATGGCATGTTCACTGAAATGTAGTTCGTTACTTCTTAGTAAGGTGGCGCTGACGTATATATAAAATAAGTTGTACATACGAATTTAGCAGTCTTTGTGGCCGTAACAGTGGTACGAATCATGTAAATAAATATTAAAAGATCACCAATCGACGATTGAGCGTTTGATTACTCTGTGAAACGGGCATAAGAATATAAATATGGCGACTAAAGAAGTCTGCACTTAAGTTTGTCAGCTTCTAAGTTCGTACTAGGTATCCTTCTATGACGTACCTACTCCAACGCATTTGGGTACGTTCTAGAGGTTAGAGATAAGCGCCTGTATTTGTAGCCTACCTTGTGATGCTGAGTTAATATTTATAAATATTAATAATAACGCCCAACGATCACATACATAGAACCTAGACCCTAACTAGGATTCCCTGTATCTAGGAGCTACGAGGACCATGGTCCCACCACACCCAGACACAGAACAAATATTTGCGCTTTTTATTCCTGTGCCCAAATAGTTGTCGTATTTCGGGAATCGAACCCGCCGCCTCCGGGTTATGAGCCGACGCTCAACCACCACACCACAGAGGCTGTCAAATCTCTCTCTATGGCCAGTTTGAAAACCGATATATGTAAATTTATAAAATTAATTAATTCATGTAAATAACTAGTGAAGTTTTTAATCAAGATCATGTTTACAGAACTTCGGTTAATACGGTTCTGGCCTGTCTGTACAAATCAGTCTTGAGAAGCTCTCAAGTGCATATTTCAATCAACGCGCACCCAGGGTGGTACCTACATATAAAACATAAACACATAATTTCACAAAACCCCAATAGAAAAATGCGAATAAACCAGAAACAATTCCTGAGCTCAAATCCGAGATCCAACACGTCATCGGTGAGGTACAGCCACATCTCTGTGAAAAGTCATGGAAAATCTCATGAAAAGTGTAGCGTCCTGTCATCAGAGCCGTGGGGGCCATTTGACGGATACTTTATTCCATACTTAATCGGAACACGTCTTCTTTAAAATCCAATAAAAAAATCGCAACTGTATCAAAAAATACGTGTTGTTATTTTAAAATGAAAAAGTGCATTCTTACTGAGTCACACTTTACCATCAAATGAGACAGTGGACCTAGTCTATCAAAGGAAAAAATATATAAATAGAACCCTGAACCTTTGCCAGACCATTCCTGTCTTATACAATCCATTCAAAACATTAAGATGAACATTCTCAATACAATTAAGCAACCGGTATCACTGGCACAAGTAGCACCGGTGCGTATACATGCCGACGCGGAACAGCCGCACTCACCGCGAGCCGAACCACGTCAACGGACGCGCCCGGCCCAACTCTCACACCGGAACACTCATGGCTTTCTATCAATCGACACATTGACCACTCAATAAAAAAAACAAAACGTCACCAGTTTTGACAGTTGACTTTTTCATTTTGTATAGTGATGAAGTGTTGCGCAGATCCTGAATAACGTAACGCAGATTTTTAAAAATCAACGCCTGAGGTCGATTAATTAGATGGTGGTGCTATCCTTTTTGGTTAAAGTGATTGTGTTGGACTGAACATTTTGAAAGCTGTAACCTTTTGGATTTTAAAATGGGGTCAAGGTAAACATCACTTCTAATGTTGTGTTTTGCTTAATTCTTAATTATACACTAAGTAGTCATGATTTGAATAAGATTGCTTCAACAGCATCACGATGTAGCATATCAGTTACTATGGATCTAGTTGTTTATTCGCTAATTTATCCATAAACTGTCTATAAAGTAATCTACGCTTTCGATAAGTAGATCTATCAACTTCTCCGCCGGCGAAAAATGCTACGCGTGAAAGCGAGATAGAATTTTTGATGTAACAGGTAATGGATTAAATTGCATAATAATATAACCAGAAACAAACTCTATACTGCGATTCAGTACAGAGGATACGTTCTTGTCCATTTTATTAATGGTTTTTGACAGCTCGACGACTGACAAATTAGTAATATTCTAAAGATTCTCGAATGTGATACCATTCCGATTGTACTATTATCATTAATCGAATTAGGTGCGTAAACGTAATAATCGATATCGATAAATGTACATTTTGATTTGGTTTTCATGAATCCATGAAGTGCAATATTATTTGTATGAAATTTTAACGTAAACAATATGAAATTTCATGAGCGCGAGCTGTCAAAAACCATTAATAAAATGGACAAGGTATAGTGATAGCTTCCCTAAAATTTATTTAATCGAGCGTCACTTGTTTTCTTTAACGCCAACGGTATCTAAAGCGAATAGCAGTAAATAAATTCAACAAAGCAAACAAGGCGCGCTCGGAATTAATTTGATCGTGGAAAGTTGCAACTGTCGACCTAAATTTTATTCTGAATACTCAAGAGTAAATATTTTTATTCGCAGAGGAATTTAATAATATCGTAAGTCTCTTTACATTTCTATACTTACTTTATCTTGATATTAATGGTCTACTAATGAACTGATCATTTAGGTATGCCTATGCAGAGACATTACGCCAATAGGCAATTTGCAAGTTAGACATCGTTTTTAGGCATTTGATTAATAGGCATCTTGCTTTGTGGTCATCATCAGAATGGGTAAAAGCTGGCTGAATATAAAAAAAAGTAATCAATAGTAAAACCACCTATATGAAAAAGGATCACCCAGAGAGTTTCGGCGGGAACGTGAAAAAGTTCACGTCGTTGCATTGTATTATTTCACAAAACTTATGCTTTTTCCAGTGTTAATGTTTAAAATTAGTGGCATTTTACGCTTTAAGTGCTGGATTACGAGCATTAGTGTGGGCAAGTGATATAATGTAGTGAAACGTGGTTTTTTGGTGTTTCGTTTTCCAAAATTCCATAGAAACTTCTAGTAAAGTTGCTACTACCTTACCAAGGCATGACTTAGACTGGATTATGACTACCTGACTTAGACTGGACTATGACTACCCTGACTGACTGTGACTAAGACTTGACTTTACGTGAAATATTTCATAATACGATGAAAAACTACAATACTTGACACTATGTGTGGAGCCAAAATAATATATATATAAAAAAAAGGATCACCCATTACATAGTTTCTATTTGTAGTAGCGGAATTCTACAATAGTATTTTTTTTTTGGGCCACGGGTTACTCCCCGTGTACCTCGATCCGGAGGACCACGAATACGATTAATTTGATTACATTTCTTTTTCTTTTTTTCTATGGTTTTCAACTTGTACGGTGGACACAAAAAGTGCTTACCACAGGACTGATAACTGACAACTGCTCATTAATTTTGTTTCAAATAGTCTTGCCAATAAAGTATACTAACTAACGATGCTATTGTCAGTTAGATAACGTTTCCAAATCTTTCGGCAAAATAAGGCTTTTGCCTAGGCTATAATAGTTCTAAAAACACAGATACAATTTTTTTAGATTTCGAAGTAAGCAATTTATACGTTAGCTTACTGTAATTTACTTCCATTCTATTGCATAACTAATGACCATTAATAGTCTCAAACCCAATTTTGAAATAGTAATAACTACGAAAGAAGTTTTATTTGCTTGTAGATGGTAAAATAATGGATCTATGCCAGTGGAATGGGACCTCAGTTGTCATCGAAAATATGTATTACTTTAACAGTAGCATACATCTAAAAGAGTTGCAGAGCAAAAACGGTACGGAACATACTTATCGTGTTTTGTCAACTCTGTAGGGTTACCTTTACACCCTTGGTGCTTGGTAGCACACTTTTCTTGCTAAATAGTTCCAATATTCATTAGTATGTTATTTTATGGCCTCTAGCTTTCCATGTTGTGTTTTCTTCTATTGTAATATATTCTAAATGACCATTACAGGCTCCTGGAATGATATAATACACTTATATTACCTGTAATAGTATATTAGAGACGATAGATACCCTTTTATGTTTTCTTGGTTATTGTACATAAAATGTTGAGTTCTAAAATTGTGTTTATAGCCTTTATTATGGGTTACTTTGGCAGTGGATCGATGGATACAGATCATAGGAACACGTTACGTGTTGTTTCTCTAAGCTTTTCACGCTATTACGATGGACAAATAAAGATTGTTAAAAAAAAAACATACAACAAGTGTTTTGACATAAAATAACTTTTTCAAATTACCTCACAGATCTTCACCAAATTCACACATGAGTTGAAGCGGATTTTATTACGGGTTTTCATCGTATTTTCATGTGGATTCTTCCATTAGTTGCTCTAATATATCGATTTTAATATTTGTTTACCTCTTTGACAAATGTCACTTTTGACTTTGCCAAACCCCTAAACGAGATTCTTCCCGAAAGGTTACATGATTTTACGCGTATTTGATGCTAGCCGTTCATAAAATTATGACGGATTTTCAAAATTCCTTCTTTCGTTTTTCAAAGATTGTGACTGATGTCATGGTGGCCACCGCAGACTATATAAGCGGGACATGGTCACGCAACAATTCAGTTTCCATCTGGATTTTATCTTGAAAAACTAACCTCCCGATAGCTGATAGCTCCTGAAAAAAGCGAAGCAGTCTTGAAGATCCACTGGGTAACTCACGAGTCGCGTGAAAGTAAGCCTTAACCGGCGTCGTACGAATTCTAAAGTGCTACTAACAACAACTCCAAGAACGGGTGAAATCGTTATTGTTTGATTACTATAAGAGGAAGATAAGTACTTGAAGTTTGAGTTGCCCGCTATTCACCGTCTTTCCGTAGCAAAGTTCCGTAGCTACAGGACAACAGTTCGTGGAGCCCACAGAACAGTAAAAAAATCACGTTTCGTTTTTCCCTGCTCTGTGATGGAGCCTATCGTTTCCTGTTTGACTAGTCCGACTGGATTCCTTCCCACTTTCATCCTGTGCCTCAGACTAAACGAACAGTATAGACATGTTAACATTTAAAAGGTTAATTGAAAAAGGAGTACTTCTCGACACGTTCCCATTCTTAGCCCGAAAAAGTGGGATGAATGAAGAATGAAGCTACCGTTCAGCTTCTCCATTCTCCAGCAAAAATAATCAGCGGCGTACTTTTAGGCGTTGCTTCGCTCTTGTCCACTGCTCTATAATGCGGCGTGTTGGTAAAATTGTATGTTTTGGTATCCCTTTTATTGGCTTTATACTTTTCAGGGTTGAGCTCAGCGTCTTTTTGGTCTGAGGATTATACCTTTCATTCTACCACAGAATAAATAATGCACTCACAGTTCATAGTTCAATGTTCGCCTAGCAGTTCTTAACCAATCAGTCAAGTTAAGCAATGGATGACCGCTGAAGATGGGTTACAGCTACAAAAAGTGGTATTTACAACTGAGCACTACCGTGCTTCGGAAGGCACGGTGAGCTGTCGATCCTGGCCGCTTTCGTAAGACAATAGTCGTTAAGCCAAGTCAGAAGCCTTTGGGTGGCCTAAACATTCTGACACCAGCCCGGCTAGCATGCGCACCGCGACAAAATTTTCTCTACACTTTATCTCGAGAGAGATCGTGACAAGACTATGGTAGCGCCTAAGTGTGTCTCACTCTAACAGCGACGACAAGTTTTCTCGCGGTGCGCATGCTAGGCCATCTGGGCTGACCACTTGCCTACACGAGAAGAAAAAGAAGGAGAAGAAGAGTAGAACTACCTTCTGCTATGTGAACTTATAGTTAACTAGATGCACCCCGCAGTTTCACCCGCAGATAAAAAGTATCTAGTTTGTTATTCCAGTGTGTAAATGTGTAAGGCAGATAAGTATATCTCCAATCCAAACTTCATTGAATTTCGTTCAGCCGTTACAGCGTGAAGAGGGAGCAAACACACACACACACATACAAACTTTTCGCATTTATAATAGGTATTAGTGTGATTAGTGTGAAGTATCAGCACGATTTTCGATGCCATCGCTCCGTGCCTTAGAGAGCAAGTTAAGCCGTCGGTCCGTTTGTCATACGAACATCTATGGCAATCGTTACGGGTAGTCAGACGCCTGATAGAATCTGGTACCTGATCTAACCACCCCTGTTACTGGTTCCTTATGGGTTGCGAGGTCAGATGGCAGTCTCGTGTAATTCTGGTAGCTCGCCGCTACAGGTTAGATTGGGAGCCGATCCCAATAACAAATACAACACAGTAGAAGGTTGGGTTACATTACACCAAAATATATTGTGGCCATCAAGAATCTTATGTGGTCATCAACCGAAAAAGCTATGAGCTGATATTTACACAGCAAGTGGTCTTTATAAAACAGGAGAACTATAAAACGAGTTTATAAACAGTTAAAGGAAATTGCGAAGATCAAAGAATAACGGACCGTCCTAGAAAACTTTATGAGATTGAGATTCATGCGTCATTCATTTTTTGCGAAGGAATCCCGTTGATTTTATTTGTTTATGTTGAAACTTAATGGATTAATTATGTATTGTAATTGATAGTTAATTAATTATTAATTTGGTGACTATGATAGCTTATTGATAATAGTTAAATATTATTATGTGTTTTCGTTAGGTACGTGTAGTAGGTATCAGTAGTCCCGACTCACCGTGTCTCCTCAGTATATTAAAGTGAAATGTTGATACGTAATAAAATAGAATTTTCCAAATCGATCTACAATAATTACTTATGATAAAACAGGTGTATGTGATGTAACAGGTTCAGCTTTGTACATTGAAGATATTTTGAATTTTTTTTGGACGGCATTATATTTTCGATGCTGAAGACAAAACTTTAATTTTTTTTTTCATTTTTCTCTGTCTGTCTGTATCTTGACTGAGCATCACGCCGAAACTACTGAATGATTTAAATAAAACTTAGCATGATTTCAGTTCAGATTACGAGATAGGCCATAGGATTCTACCCATGCTATGGGCCACAAAGGGGATAAAAATAATACCCTAAACTCTGTTCTTTTGTTTTTGCCATCATTGCAAAACACAAGTTCCACATTGGAACAGCGCGCGGCGGTGCAAATGTCAACGCCTTTGCGCTTGAGCCCACTGACACCGTTGCGGTGACATGTCACGATAATTGTATGAATCGCAATGCAATGCAAGAAAACGTCACGTTTTTAAGATAATAAAGACAATTATTGACGGCCCCTGGACACTCGCAATGTGTCACGCACATTAACAAACGGTGGCTTCTATATAGCGTGTTCTTTTTGATAGCATGTTAAGAAATAGGAATACGCCAACTGGATGAACTAAATAACGTCCATAAATATATAACGCCCAACGATCACATACATAGATCCTGGACCCTAACTAGGATTCCCTGTATCTAGGGACCCAGGAACTACGAGGACCATGGTCCCGCAACACCCAGACACAGAATTTTGTGATTTTTATTCATGTGCACAAGTACTTGTCCTGTCGCGGGAATCGAATCCGCCGCCTCTGGGTTATGAGTCGACCTGCTCAACCACCACACCACAGAGGCGGTCCCAACATATAAACTAAACATATTCCACAGAAAATATAGTGATGTGCATAAAGACAAACTAATATAATATCACAAAAACAAACACATAAGTATTAGTCCTTTTAGAAACATAGAGAATAGATAGAGACATATTATAGACTGAGATATACTTACCCAACTGTCAATTAACTTCCAAATATCTCATAACATTAATAAATAAATAATAAATAACCAAATACATATTGGTGGCCATTTCACACAGCGCCATCTAGCCCCAAAATGAGCAAATCTTGTACTATGGGAACCAGATAACTGATACAATACTTAGATACTTTTTGTTTGTAAGTACATACATAGAATACAATATAACACAAAGACACAGACACAGAACAAACATCGATGTTCATCACACAAATGTTTGTCCTAATTGGGAATCGAGCCCAAAACCTTTATTTAGTTCAGAAGGCAGAGGTACCATCAATTGAGCTATCAGGCCAGTCAAAATAGTAATAGATCAATGGGATCTTAAAACTAAATCAGGTCAGCAAAGTGGTACCCCAGGTCAAGTATGTCCAAAAACTGGTAACTTCGGGCCTTTAGCAATACATGGAAACGGTCATGAAGAGCCACTGGCATTAATCATTGACAT
Organism: Ennomos quercinarius; assembly: GCA_910589525.2. NCBI lineage: Eukaryota > Metazoa > Arthropoda > Insecta > Lepidoptera > Geometridae > Ennomos > Ennomos quercinarius. Next base: position 9,889,422 of record OU342509.1, read on the forward strand.
ACTGGCCCTCAATGATGACACCATATATAATGACAACATCGCTTGCCCCGATATGTGGCCAACAACAGCAGGTGTTGTGTTGACATATTTCCATGATAACATAAGAACTATACGAAATAACTTTAAGATTTACACCGACTTACGTCATTAAAACTAAATAATTAATAAATAAACAAAGATGTTAAGATAACTCAAGTAAGTTCGAGCAAGTCACCAATATGCAGTACCAAGCGTTTCGCTAACTCTTTCAATCTGCAATCTCTGGGGAGTAGAAATTGCTCCCAGATTCTTTATTCCTGGCTAATTGAGTTTCTTCAAGACTAGACTGCAAGAGAATAAACTCCACATAGGCCAGTATGCTAAAATTTGACGCTGGTATATTCGCGCATAAAAAACTAGTAGGGTCCTTAAAATATAACACTCATATCGTGGTAGAACTTTCTGCAAAGTTCGTCTAGGTAGGTACCACCGCTTTGCCAGTTATTCTGCCACCAAGCAGTAGTGTGCAAGCACTACTGTGTTCCGGTTTGAACGGAATTGTAGCTAGTGAAATTATATACTGAGCTTAGACTTAATGATCTAATCTCGCAGTCTAGTAATCTTATTACTAAACTGTGTGATGTCTCAGGATGACGTGCGCAGTGCAGTGTCACGCGAAACTTTAATTTAGTTCCGACTCGAGTGACACTGCATCTGTTATGGGCAGCCGTGACACCAGGTGAACGACTAGCTCTTCACGTCATTCGTTCACATAAAAAAATCGCGGCTATTTCGGTTCCACCGGATCGATAACTGAAAAGAACTGTTCGTCTTTCACAGTAGGTATATATTCTTCTTCTTCTGGTGCCTCTCCACTACTGGAGGTTGGTCGTCAGCTCTGCGAATCTATCTCTACCCTGTGTCAAGCGAAACAGGTCATCTACGCTGGCAATATTTGTCCACTCCCGTATGTTTCCCAGCAAAGATTTTTTCCTTCTTCTAACACGCCGCTTTCCTGCTACTTTGTCCATCATTATGAGCTAGAGAAGTTGGTATCTCTCGTGTCTCAATACGTAAGTAGGTCTATGATTCCTTTCTTTCTTTAATACATCATCGTCACACCTCGTTACTGTTATGTGCATCGGCAGGAGGATTGACTACAGTATCATCAATGTTAAACAATAACAGTTACTTAATCGTAGCTACTCCTTCCTATTGATCGACCATGCGTGGCTTACTGTTACCACTGTTTACCATTTACATGACTGGTAACAGGCAAAGCGTAAGTCTCATTTACAGATCGTTACGAAACACTACTTTGACAAACACCTGCTTGTTTGTGTCATTTAGGCACATTAGAAGTCGTTAGGATAAGTAGTGCGATAATCTTTAGTGCTTAAGTTTCCTTTCGACATAGACGCGACCTTGAGCTCTACTCCTATTCAGAGCAGATGCCTAAATGAATACGTAACATTTGCAGATCCATTATTCTTAAAAAGTTCTTAAATATATGGCAGTTTAAATGGATACGTAACTTCTGCACTTTCATTATACTTCAAAAGTTTTGATGACAGATTAAAGACTAAGCTTAGGAAAGTTTTTATACAATATATTTTGTCTGTTAATTGTATACTTGCATCGTTAAATTTCTAGTGTATACCTAACAACGATCACTGTTTTAAATTCGTAATTGAATACGGCTATCATACAGTTATAACCACGCATTATGTAATTGATATAAATATTCAGCGCATATAAAATTCTTCACCATAAATTAACGTATTGTGCAACACGACGTAAGTATCGTCAATCTTAAATTGTAAAAGTCAATAGAAAAGGTGAGTGTCATCAGCAATTCGGTGTTGTTACGCGACTGAGACACGCGCGGTGGCTAACTGAGCTAACCACTGAGTTAACAAAACAAAGACGAGCGATCTTTAGCTTTCCCCGACGTGGGTGGACAAATGCGAATCAATCATGACGATAGAACCTGAATCATAAATACAACATCCAATAATGCACCGTATATCGATAACGATAAGAACGATATTGACTCCATAGAAATGACAGTTAGTAGAGACGGCCCAGAGTGCACGTAGGCTCGTGGAAACGAACTCGTCGTTCCACTTGGTACTGTGGTCGTACCAAATAAAGATCGCAATAAAATCGATGTAGAATTAATACTCACGTAGAGAGGAGTGTCTTGATGCACGTAGGTATAGCCAGTGTGATATTACGTAAGACACAATCGCCCTACATTTAGATTGGAAGAAGAAAAAATAGATATCATATTTATGATGTTTTAAGTATTCTTTAATATTTAAAATCATTACAAAAACAAGAGGGTATTATTGCTTCAAATTTGGGCCCAAACCATTCTACAATTTGCATAGTGCGAGGTCATCGATGGCCGGCCAAAGCTGTGTTTAAATAAAGATATTCTATTGACTATTCAGGTTGAGCCTTTTAATATTTAAAATCATTACAAAAACAAGAGGGTATCATTGCTTCCAATTTGGGCCCAAACCATTCTACAATTTGCATAGTGCGAGGTCATCGATGGCCAGCCAAAGCTGTGTTTAAATAAAGATATTCTATTGACTATTCAGGTTGAGCCTTAGCAAACAGAACGGCAATTCTGACACACTTTTGTCAATTTATGTTTTTAATCACATGTATCAGATATACCAGAACACTAACTACAACTGGTAGTAAAGAGGTCGCGTAGTCAAAATAATATTACGGATATTGTCTACAAATCCGTCTTTATTTATTAAAGGCATAAAGTACTTTTGCTATTTAATAGACCCATCTAATTGAGAATGCGCATTTTTAAATTCCCTTACGTGACTCTGAAGTCAAACGAGAGTCATTATTCCGTCCGCATCTTGAGTGAATTCTTGAATAGCAATTGATGTCTTATTGTATTGTGTTGTGATGTGAATGCTCTCCGCGTATTGAAGCGCTACCGGGTGTGACCACAACACCAAAATTACCTTTTTCGTACTCATGACATAGATTTTAATACGCCTTTATTTTAATGTAAATCAGTTCTTCGTTTTCATCCGTAATCAGATAAAAATAAACTTAAGCTGAGCTTCCAAACTTTTGTTTAACTCCAACGTAACTTTTGTGTCAGTTGTCTTTTGTATTCTTATCTGAATTTTCCATCAAAAGGATGTTTAGTAATGACTTTACTTTTAGAAAATTTTCGGCTCAGAATGTAGATATATACAATACTAACTAAACAAAAGGTCTAGTACTGTTCGTAATTAATATAGTTGACAAACCTGTCTACATATATTTTTTAACTAAGGTAGGTCCACATCTTTACTAGATTGTGAAAAGGAACCAAGGTTGTCGTGTTCTACATTCCGTGACAAATCAAGTTATTTTCCACATAGTAGTCAAAATGAGGCTGGAGATTGACAAGATATACAAAGATACTTTTAGAAAATCCAACAATATAATATACGTCTAAATCCATGATATAAAGAGAGAAAATAAAGTTAGGGAATCATGCGTAACTCTGAGAAGAGGTAAGATGTTTGATAAAAATGAGAATGATTACAAAAGAATGGAGGTGAGGCAATAAAAGTTAAACCAGTATATTGAAGTATGATCTATTGACCGATGAAACAATACATCAAGGAAATGTTGAAAAAATTCAAGAGTTTAGAGAGTATTCAAGCTTTTGCAAGCAGGGTAGGCGTGCGACCTTTTGACCGTGACCTAGAACGAATCCGGTTGGAGTCTTAGCTTTTCGCTCAGGCAGGAGAGTCATTTATCGTTCTAATTGAGTTTAAATTCAAGACTTCGAGTTTTATTCAACCTGGAAAAAGACTCCTCACTATAGTCCCGACTCACAATAAAGCGCTTTACAGCTCCGCGTAAAAACAGATGAAGAACTCATCTAATGTATAACATAAAACATTGGCTCGCCACAACACGTCTAAAGTATTTTTTTTAAATTCAGTGAAATAAATATCATTCCAATTCCTTATGATTTCACTGCAGATTGTAATACATTTTGGCATATAACAAAAATAAATCGCTGCTGTTAAGAATTGGTTCATTTTTGAAATTTACGTCTAGACTCTAGTCTAACCACAGAGCACGAAAAAAATACGCTTCACGTGTGAAGCGTCATTTTATTTAATGCTCTATGAGTCTAACCCTTCGTTCAACGCGTTGTTAATCAAAAGACTACTATGATTTCTAAAGAATTGTTAACCACATATTCCGGAATGGATTTAGTTAGTACTTTTATTCGACAATTATATTGATTGAACGTAACGGTTGAACTGTAATGGTCGCCATTATTGATAATTGCAGAGTAATCAGATACATCTGGCTTGTTGTTAGGCTGTCTGGCCTTCACTTTAACTGACCTGCACCTTTCCCAAAAGGTTTTCCTTTCTCTTTTTAATCGTTATCATCAATTTATATGCCTGCAGTTACGTCTTATGGTTCAAGGTTAAAGGCATTTTACCTCCAAGTTTTGTAGATATATTATATTGAGTAATTACGCAAGCAACACATGTTTTAGATATGTCAATAGCGTTCATTTCATTATTTTATTCTCATAACTTTGGCTTTTACGTTTAAAACTTTTAGGAAGGCGTCGGCGTCGTTTCTGCGACACAATCTCGTACTTGTGCAGCCTGTCAACGAGTTAATTGTAGTTCCTAATATGTATAAACATTTATTGAAGTATTGAATTCGCGCAATGTGGAGCCTTCATTGATATCTACTTATAATCTACTGATGATGCTTTCCCGAATATAGGCTCGTATAGTTGCGTATATACACTTACACATATCATTAAATTCTGTACCTTGTTTGTGTACTTGTATTATTATAAGTAAAATGTAGTCAAACACTACCCTGCGTGACAAAAATATAAATTAAAAGTAAATCTTAGTAAGTAAAAGTAAAGTAAAATATATTTTAGTATCCGAAAATCGGTGCCACAAATTAATCTTTTTTGTTTTATAACTAAATAGGCCCGTATTTGATCGCAATCTCACCTGATTGGAAGTGACGATGCGATCTACGATGGTACATGCTTGCCTAGAAGATACCTATTCACCCGCAACTTGAAGAGCTCCAGATTGTACTTATCGGGAAACAAAGACGCTGGTAAAGTATTCCATTCTTTGGCTGCTCGGATTACTAATCTTGAAGCGTTTTGGCTGCAAAATTTGGTAGAGGTCATCTGTTTCAATAAAATAATTAACTTGACGGTCGTGAACGTTGATTACATAGATACCAACTATTTGTAGTCATGATTAAGCATCCACTCAGAACAAATATTACTTCTGCCCTATCCTTGAAATGTTTGGAAGCTGATGTATAAACAAATATCGCGTTTACTACATAGTTCAACGTTTACATTACAAAATTTGTCAACAAGTTCTAATGACTTCTATTGGTTGTGCAAATACTTACTGGGTGGGTGGGTACTGGGCAGTTTCTCAACGTACTCTCAGAGTGGCCTTTTAGTGCATTTAGAATGTAGCCATTTGTAACTCCTGTCATCACGATGCATATTATGAAAATACAACTGTGTTTAAGCTTTGAACAATCATGGCTAGTCTACGTGATATGGCATCATTATAATGGTTGATGTGTTTTTGCACTCGAATGGGTTGGGTTGGCTCATTTTATATCTGTCCTTTTCTTCTCTGGAGAGGTTACTAATGAACCTAAATTTTTAGTGATAGAAATATAATCATATAAATATTATGGTTTTTATGTATACGGAGAGTCCTATCCAAGAATAAGTAATTCGATTTGTGGCCCATAGTCACATTTTGATCAAACTACAATACCGTACGACAGGGTTAGTTTAAAAAGTCAATAGTGAACCAAAAATGGATGTGATTTTAATTATACTTACATAAAACTTGGAAGTAGAAAGGTTTTGGAGTAGCGACCACAAACCGGAAGACGCAGCGTAGACCAGCCTTCCGTCAACTGACGGTGAAAACAGCCAAGAACCATTGGATGCAAAATACAAGTAGCCAATCTAAGTAGCGTTCTACATAGTATGAGAGAATCCTATGTTCAGCATAAGACGTCTTCCAGCCGATGATGATGATGAAATAATCATAAATCTCTATAAGAGTTCTCTCGAATCACGACAATAAATATAAAATCACCTTCTTTACATCTAACTGCTGTACGCCATTTCACATCGCCACAACACAACCTCATATAAATCAAAAACCACTAACAGCTGTGAATAACACTCCCATATCTTTCACCGTATGTTCTATTAGCTACAAGAACAGGTTTAGTGCGGTAACTAAGACGGCTGAGCTTGGCGAAGACTATTTATGTAGTTGACGGCTAATACTGCTTCTTCTGTAGCTAAAGCACTCTTTTTAGCGTATAGTTCCATGCCGATCTAGCATGACCAATGACATTTCAATTGAAATGCCATTGCCTTTAACAAAACTTGAGTTCTAATTATTTTGTGTAGGTCCCACTCCCAACGGATCACATCAAACGGATCCCTTCATTCTGATTTTGTTTTTTTGCAATTTATTCCACAGATTATTATTTTGAGTTCCCATCTGATTCTAATCAAAATATTGCACGAGAAACAAAAGCTAAGATTTTTTAATTGGCTTTGGTTGATTTCCTCCCCGACACTGGCTCATGAGTTATATTTCTACAAGAAACATACTTAATAAACAACTCATAAAACATACATACTAAGAAATGCATAGATGCTAGATATAATGAGAATGTATAAAATGTATTAGATGTAAGTATAGGTAATAACTAAATAGCAAACGCCCGGAAAAAACGGAGTTAAACCAGATAAGAGATGAATGAAGATTAACTTCCCAGGAGAAGTATATGAGATTGGGCAGAAAAATAGCTGATGTAAATAGTAAAAAGGAATTGAACCGACGCCAATAACACCAAAAAAACAGAAAGAAAAAGCAGAGCTCAAAGATATTTACACATTTTGAAAGTAAATATGCCGAAACCAAGCAAATTAGCACATATCCTCTTGAAAGAGTCAAAGCGGCTGCTTGACAAATATTTACTTGAAGGATTCTACACAACAGAACTTAACGAATGTCACAGCTTACTTAAAAGATGGGTAAATGTCACTTAAAACCAACAAGTCAATTTTAAGAAAGCAACTCTAAATATTTGCAACCTTATCTCAATACAGTAAGGTTTCGAATCAGCCGTGTGTGTTTCGTTAGTTGCAAGTTCAAGTTTGTCATTGTAAACAATGTAATTCTAAAAAGAAGTTTACACGGTTGTTAAAGACGTTACCAATGTAGAACTTGAATGATCACTTATGCTAATACGATCATTTCCCTATTTGAACGAGCTTCGACATTTAAAACTTTCTTTTGCCCATTGATGTTATAGCAACGAGAAGACCGGCGAGTAGGACAGCAGATACATAAGGACCGCAGTCAGTCACCTAACCCAGTATGCTGATTACGTAATAACTGTGATAAAAATATAGCTCGCGAAATTATCTTGTCGATAAAAATTTCCATAGTATGTAAACTGCGTATTGGAGCTGTAAAATCGGTTCTAATTTAAGTATCAGCCTGAATAAATTTTGGTCCTAGATAATTTTGTAGTCTATCAGATGAACTTTGGAGTTCATCTGATAGACTACAAATCTGACTGAGGGGTGATCGCGATGGAGAACGAGAGCAAACTTGGGTTTGCTCTCGTTCTCCATCGCGATCACCCCTCAGTTGCCTCACTCTGGCGTCACCGCCCGACACGTATTGAGCGACCCGGATGATCCTACAGCAGCTGTAGTTCGGCTGCGCTAGGATCATCGGCCAGTCTAGCCCTTCTGGCTCAGGTACCGTTTTAGGTACCGGTATAAGATACCAGCGTAAAACAATCAGACACCGACCCCGCTGGCGGAACGGTCGCACTTTCCATAGAGTCCACTCTTCCAGTGGACGTAGTCTTCTCGATTCTCTTATCCCGGCAACGGCCCAAGCAGAGGCTCGCACCCCCAGGGGTGCCCTTGAGCTAGTTGCCTGCCACTTTCGACGTCTAGGCACCTTACGCGCCTGCCCTCCCGCCTGGTGACGCTGTAAAGGTCGGAAGAGACCAACAGCATTAGCCCGTTCAAAAAAAGCCGCAGTTGCCTCTCTTACCCCAAATACGAGCAAGTATAACAAAACTTTTCTCCAGTAAAATTTCACTCTCCAAATCTAATTTTAGCCAGACGAACGTGTAAATTGCCACTAAAGTGTGAATTGTCCAGACCACTGTCGCTTTTATTATAAGGAAAGTTCAAATAGTCTGTGTGTGGGCTGTGTTGAGATAGGTAAGGGAAACTATGTAGATAAAAACCACCTCACATATTAAAGAAAATGTGTAAGTTCAATAAAAGATAGATTAAGCATAATAAAAAAATATGCAAATGTGTACCTACACACAGAAAGCAGCCGAACACTGGCGAAAAAAAGAGACAATAGGTGAATAAGAACTAACTCAACCAATGGAACTCAAAAACACTTATGCTTTCGTACTCTAGGTTCTATTGAATCACATATAAATGAAATATTAAATTTCTTCAAAGAGAGAGTCTATAAAATACAAACAGATGAAATCTCCAAACAACTGATTTAACTTCAGTAATCTCTAGTTTGAAGAACCACGTGATAAAAAGAAATGAGCATAGTTGACTGATCGAACGAAGTGAGCGAAAGTCTCTACTACAACTCGCAATTTTTGCTGTCGTCTGTCCGGATCACTTGTTTTTTCTCTAATCTGTAGTCGAGATCCGGATGTACGCACTCACTTAGGCCATATCACAAAATATCCGAGTCGCAATTTCTCACTTCTTCTTCTCATCCAGTCCACATCTCAAAATGTGCAATTAGCAGAATGGCCACATCGCTGCTGAGGTTATCAAGATATAAGGTCGTGAGATCGGAGTTTGGGTTACTTAGCGGCCACATTTGGTATGATAGGCATTTGTTCGGAATATTCGATATGTATTAAGTACTTCGCAAGTATATATTTCGTAAAATAATAATTGACAACCAATGCGGGAGAAAGGTTGTCGAGTGGTGAACATGAACTGGAAGCCGCAGCGTAGGCCCCTCCACTGGGTGGACCGACTAAGTATTATGGGCCGAAATCGCGGGGAGCTGATGAATGCAAGAGGCAAGTAGCCGCTCAAAGTGGCGCTCTGTGGGAAATCTATGTTCAGCAGTGGACGTATTCTGCAGTGCAGTGGCTGTTGATGATGACGATGTAAGTTTTAAAATACACTTCCAACCAAATTGTTGCAAAAAACTTTGTGCTCACGAGGTTTACGGTTCGCAGAACTGCTAGTTATAATTATATAACATTTAACTTTATAAATATGTAAAAGTTTGGCAAGTAAATAAACATTAATTAACCGAAGTCACGTTCATCTCTAAAATAGAAACAAAGTTTGTAATAAAGCGAGACCAAACGTATAATTGAAAGTATTAAATAACCGCAAAGACTGCTGAGGTCTCAGACGAGATGCCATATTGCGAGTGAAAGTTTGTGGCTGCTACAACTGAATTTCCGCGTTTATTTTAGCTTAGATAATGTTCACAAAATTATTCTTATTTTGAAACTATAAAAAGACCTTCATGAGTTGCTCCATGCCTATTGCCTACCAACAAAACTTGAATTTAAATAATGAATGAATGGGACTGTAGCTTCAGCACGATTCTGTAACATTAGTAACTTTGGTTCCTCTCACTATGTTTCCACCTTCAAAAGTTGCTCGATGCCTTCCAAACTTGAATTTAAATAATGAATGGAACTGTAGTCCGATTTTGTAATTTTGTGCCAGTGACTTTGGTGAGAAGTGAGAACCTATTCCTGAGCATGTAGGTTGTAGTGGCATATTCTTTAGGTTCAGTTACCCTTTAGTCAAATCTGTTCTAATTTTTTTTTGTGATTGGCTTGCGTTTGTCTACTTTTCACTCCCGCACATCTCACTAGATGGTAAGCGATGACGCGTTCGACGATGGAGCATGCTTGCCTAGAGAAACTGGTTAACAACTGCCTTAAAAACTCCCAAATTAAATTTTTCACGAAATTATTGTTATAGACGTAAGAAAGAAATGAACAAATAGATAAAGACTATTACGAATGTTAAGTCATAAATGGTAACAATAGGAAAAGGGCAGACTAAACGAATCTACACGTAACAGGCCTAATTGATCATCAATATTAGAGACAAGAGTATTCGACTAGGTACGGCATCATTATCATCATCAATGTATATTCATCTCTATCTGTTTCTATACTAACACACACGATAAATTCAACTGTCAAATCAGTAGTTAATTGACAATTCAATTATTTTATAATATTATGTTGCCAATAACTGTCACAAAGTTTAGTTAGTTCCATTTTCTGCTAAATTGTCTCCTCTTAAACGTAAAGCTAATTAGTAAAAAGTAAGTTATCAGTCAATGAAAATTTACGGGTTAACGCTGTTGGCGTCTAAAGTATTTCTTTACAAAATCAACATTTACAGCATTACCGCTCAGCCGAGTTGGAGCCACGGTTAAATATCATCAACCGCTCCATAACAAAATTCGTTGTAAAAATAAAACAAAATAAAGAAGTGTATCAAATGGCCCTCCTCAGACAATTCGTTAGAAATTAGAGAATAGCAAACTGCTATTTTATCTACGTAACAGCCTGAATAAGAGAAATTTACCCTTGCAGTTTCTTAAAGGCTCAACAAGCATAATAAAACTGCCTCAAGCATTGTTAGTACAAACACGCCACGAACACCAGGCAATGGTCTAACTTCTAAAAACCAGTTGTAATTTCACTCGCGCCTCATTTTCAACTGGTCTCGAATTACCGTTCTACTAACATAGAAACTGATAACAATAAAGACTTTAACACAGCTATTATTAGTTTTAGACATGCGCCTGTGTCTCTGTGACGCATATTATCGACTGCCGCGTTATCTATAGACTATAACTGTTTCAATGCCAAGGTTATTGAACCGACAGCTAACTACTCGAAATGAAAATAGATGGCGCTGTACTTTCTTAAAACACGCAAACGTTTCGTTCGCGGCTATTTGGATCGTTGCTGAGCGATGTGTGTACGATTGCCATCAGAAGGGTCTTAACTGACTCGACTGAACAGCGAGTGATGAATTCGGATATGATTCTTCGTGATTCCACTCCGCTCACTTGCAAGTCAACTATCGCAGACTTGCTTGTTGATGATCTGACGCTGTTTTTGGCCAATTTTAAAACCATTATAAGTATTTAATTATGTATAAAAACTAATTAACGTTTTATATACTAGGTGGTAGGACTTTTCTGCAAAGTTCGTCTAGGTAGGTACCACCGCTTTGCCAGTTATTCTGCCGCCAAGCAGTAGTGTGCAAGCACTACTGTGTTCCGGTTTGAAGGGCACTGTAGCTAGTGAAATTACTGGGCAAATGAGACTTTCTGACCTGATTACTCAGTCTAGTAATCTGATTACTAGACTGTGTGATGTCTCAGGATGACGTGCGCAGTGCAGTGTCACGCGAAACTTTATTGTTTTAAAGATCCGAGTGATACTGCAACTGTTATGGGCGGCCGCGTCGCTTAACATCAGGTGAACGACTAGCTCGTCACGTCATTCAATCGCATAAAAAAAAAAAAAAAAATATATATACGTAACGTGTCGAGGGAGCTCTTTTAAGTTAAGATATAATTAGTTTGTTTTGTGTCTACTAAAATGCTGTTTAAATGCCCTTATTTATTTGTAATGAACTCTGAACTAAAAGCTGGCCGTCCTGTATAATTGATGGACTAAGGCTGGGCTTTTTGATCCATAGTTAAGGTAACCAATGCTAACAACTTCTAACCGGTGGTCAAAATTTATTAAGATGCCGTAGTTAAAAACTCTAACAAATTTTGGACCATTGGTTAGAATTTGTTAGAGTTTAACCATTGGTTACCTTTACGGGTCAAAATCCCACCCTAATACAAGATCGACTTCCAAACAAACGATTTACTTACTGACTTAAGACTTTTACTTGTAGAGGCGGATGGATTGCATGCGTTATACCTGTAACAAGAGATCATTTACAATGTTAGTTAACTATTCTTAATTAACGCAATATATAAATGAAAGGTAGTATTGTTTTGCGACTTGAGGTACATAAAAATAGGAAAGTATTGTCTGCTATAAGAGAGGGGTTCCGCGTTTTCATTCACGTTTTACCCATTTTTCTGCGGGAACTCTTAAGTTTACGGGATACAAGTATCATTACGTTGATCTCGGTAGTCTATGGAGTCTGAAGGTAGACCGTATTTCATTCAAATTGGTTTAGCCGATTTTACGTGCACTTGAAACAAAGACATGAGTGCCGACAACAAGAAGTCAAGACAACAGTCCTGGGTGTCTTCAAGTCAAGAGTAAACAGGTATCTTCTAGGCAAGCATGCACCGTAGACCGCGTCATCTCTTTCACTTATTATCAGGAGAGATAGTGGTCAAATGCCATAAATTATTATGCTATAAATTATTTTAAAAAAACATCATCATCATCATCATCATCATTTTCATTTTTCACGTCTAAAGTACCTAATTAAAATGTAGGTCGTAAAAGAAAAGATAAACGCTGCCGTAGGTACACGTGATTTTCTACATATGTTACAAAAAAATAGTTTTTATTCCTTAGCGAAGTTCCGCTAATAAAAGTACCAGGTGATACAATATGTTTGTAAGCTTTCCACTAAACAGTACCTTTCTCTTTCATTCCAGGAACCAAATATCTCGAGAGCGCGGCCGCGCCTGTCACCATGGGCCAGGAGCAGTCTTACTCGCACGCTAGCGTCGCCCAGTCCTCAGTCAACCGCTACAAGGACAAGTACGACGCGCCCTACAGGAGCTCCCAGCTCGACTACCGGTCAAACTACGAAGACTCTTACAAACGACACAAGCCTCGACGAAGTGCAGACAGTTTCAAAAGCGACAACAGCTCCACAGAAAGTAGCGGCTACAGAAGCGGATCCAGCGCGTGCGAATGTCGATCGTCCAAAAGCGACTACTCCTGCACATCCTTATACAAAAACGACCACTACAAGGATATTAATAAGGAACTGTACAAACCTGTCAAAATACCGAAGGAGAAACGCTACAAATTGCAACTGTTCGACCTAAAAAAAGAGGAACTGGCCAGCGCAAGGTTGAAAAGTTATCTTAGCGAAACAGAAAAAGCTAAGCTGAAAGCTGGAATCGGGACGACGCAGAAAAAGACGGGTATTAGAAATTATACGCCGAAAATTCTTTCGGAGGAGGAACAAAGAAAGAAAGATTGGATATAAGAGAGCTAAGACTAGTAGGATAAGTTGTAAATATTAGTGTAGCGGTAGATGAGTTGGCGTAAGGATGGAGGCGGCAGGCGCGCTGGCGAGCTTAGCACCGTCGCCCATCACCGTGTTGGGGCTGATACCACTCCTGGCACTCGGGATCACGTATTTCAGATACCAACAGTTCGACCCGGAATCTTATGTATCGGATATCAACACTGTAAGTATCTGCTTATAACATCAGACCAGTTTCTTCATAACTAAAAATCTCTGTTATTTGAATGAATTAGCACTGCATTAGAACAGTCAAAATCCTAAAACAAATTTCACATAAAACGATGTATTTTTCTGTATTAAGACTGTTAAACGCATATAACGCAACCCAGCCAACATAATGTACCTACATTATGTATAGGTAGATGTTGCTATAATATCGATAGATGGTATCGATGGAAGGCAGATGGTCGTGGTAGTAGTATAGGTACAGAATTACACTGCAATTTTAATGGGGAAAGTGCACAACTTTCCTTCAGTTATGTTACATAAGTATGGCTGATGGCTCTGCACACAGACCTAGAATTTTTGCGTTTAGGCATTTGATTTGGGCACTACTCTGCACCTATTTTAGGATGATGTCACTAATTATTTAATTTATTTTATAGCCTATTACTTTAAAGATTTAATAATGTTGCATGACAAACAAAACTACCGGAATATAAATAGACTAAACCATCTTTATTTGTGGTCACGGTTTCACCAAATATTTAATGTTTTGCAGTTGTTGCCGATTTACGACTTCGTGATAGTCGGCGGCGGTTCGGCCGGTGCTGTGGTCGCGTCCCGGCTGTCCGAGATCGGGAACTGGACCGTGCTTCTCCTAGAGGCCGGCTACGACGAGACCGAGATCTCGGACATCCCGGCGCTAGCCGGCTACACCCAGCTCTCCGACATGGACTGGAAGTTCCAGACGACACCCTCCAACAACCGCTCCTACTGCCTAGCGATGAACGGCGACCGCTGCAACTGGCCCAGAGGCAAGGTACTCGGCGGCAGCAGCGTGCTCAACGCGATGGTCTACGTGAGAGGCAACCGCAACGACTACGACCTGTGGGAAGCGCTCGGTAACCCTGGCTGGTCATACGATCAAGTGCTACCATACTTTCTCAAATCGGAAGACAATCGGAACCCGTACTTGGTTAACACCCCGTACCATGCTGCTGGGGGATATTTAACAGTTCAGGAGGCACCGTGGCGGACTCCGCTATCCGTCACCTTTCTGAAAGCTGGAATAGAACTTGGTTACGAGAACCGTGATATAAACGGGGCGAAGCAGACGGGTTTTATGTTGACTCAGGCGACGATGAGACGTGGAAGTCGGTGCAGCACAGCCAAGGCTTTTCTTCGCCCCGTCCGACAAAGAGACAACCTGCACGTCGCTCTAGGAGCTCAAGTGACAAGAATACTGATAAATTCAGTCAAAAAACAAGCTTACGGAGTTGAATTTATGAGAAACGGACAAAAACACAAGGTTCGAATCAAGCGAGAGGTTATCATGTCGGCTGGATCTTTGGCTACACCTAAACTGATGATGTTGAGCGGCATCGGCCCCGCTGACCATTTACGAGAGCATGGGATCCCTCTGGTTGCAAATCTAAAAGTCGGTCACAACTTACAAGACCACGTCGGTCTGGGAGGGTTAACTTTCGTCGTGAACAAACCGGTGACGTTCAAGAAAGACCGCTTCCAGACCTTTCAAGTAGCTATGAACTACATTCTATACGAAAAAGGTCCAATGACAACTCAAGGTGTAGAAGGACTTGCTTTTGTCAATACAAAATACGCTCCATCTTCAGGGAACTGGCCTGATATACAGTTTCACTTCGCACCAAGTTCAGTCAATTCAGACGGAGGAGAACAAATCAGAAGGATCTTGAACCTCCGCGATAGAGTGTACAACACTGTGTACAAGCCAATTGAAAACGCGGAGACTTGGACGATACTACCATTGCTTTTACGCCCGAAGAGTTCAGGGTGGGTGAAACTGCGGAGTCGAAATCCTTTCCACCCTCCTTCTATAGAGCCAAATTACTTCGCCTATAAGGAAGACATTAAAGTATTGACGGAAGGGATAAGGATCGCCATGGCTATTTCCAACACGACAGCATTTCAGCGATACGGTTCTAAGCCGCATAACATTCCTATGCCTGGTTGTCAGCACCACACTTTATTTAGCGACGAATATTGGGAGTGCTCTTTGAAGCATTTTACCTTTACCATTTACCATCCAACGGGTACTTGTAAGATGGGTCCGAAGCACGACCAAGATGCTGTTGTTGATCCAAGACTTAGAGTCCATGGTGTGGCCAATTTAAGGGTTGTGGACGCAAGTATAATGCCCACAATCATCAGCGGGAACCCTAACGCTCCTGTCATAATGATAGCTGAAAAGGCATCAGACATGATCAAAGAAGACTGGCTTGTGTTATGACATGACAGTGGCGGAAGTGAAGAACATTGAAATACTCAGTTGATAGTTTTGAATATACCTACTTATTGTTTTGATTACGTCATTATTTATAAGCTTTGTAAATAAAGTTATGTAATTGTGTTCATGTACGGATATCGTTTAAATTGTGCTAGTTTACGATCAGACCTATGTATTGAATTTGCTAGCGTAAGAATTTTAATAGAAATGGAGCAGTTATGTAAGATATAAATAAAATATAATGCTTTAATTAAATTGTTGTATATTTTATTTACTTGGTTGAAAATAATGTTTTATCCCTATGCAGCCCGCACGATAATAAATGGAATTCATAAAAACAAAAGCGCACAATATGCTAACTCCCATCTCAGATTCTTTTACTTGAAATGCGCCCCAAATTTAAATTTAAATTTTAAATTTTACGTGTAGAATGCCGTAACATTTCATAATATTATATTATATTTTAATCAGCTCAAAATAAGAAAACGGCGAAGGCGCCGCTAGCTTTCTAATAAATTTACCATTACATGCTGATTACATGCCATATATGCTCACTCGTGGCTCACTCCATAAACAACTATAATATTCCTGCAGCTCCATCTACTGTTGAGTAGATAAATCACATTCTCTCAGCGTAAGTAAAAATATAAAGGCGACATCTAGCGTCAAGTAGCGACATGGCATAAGTTCTTCGGACCTCACTGAAGAGTAAGATTTTCTTGCTTTAAACATAATCACATAGATAGTAGTACTGACGTGTTCCAGTAGATGGCATAAAAGGGAAATATGATAACTTCAGTTTCTCTGAATACGAACGCTCAGCTGATATCTCCCTAAAGGGCAGAGTAGGGCAACAGATGGTAATAATTCACTCTGCAGAATAGCCTTGCCGAGCTATGCTGCTATGATACATTATCGAACTCTTCATCCGATAAAACCCTTCTACAGCTAATAACATTCTAAAAGTGATTGCATAGTCGCTATTACACACCTAACAAGTCAAGCTTATGATATTACGAGAGTGGTCAAATCCAGTTTGTGGAAAACTGCATATTTTTTCAACTTACACAACGTAGGTAATACATAGGTACACGGAAAACTCAATATCCCTGCCTCAGAATTTAAAAAAGTGGACCACGTGATGAACCAGAGAGTTTCCTGGATCCCATATTCATTTCCTTCCTAAATCACATTTGTTTGTATTAATTAGTATAATTATGGTGTTTGTTTCTTTATTTGTGTGATTTTCACGTTGATACGGATGAGTCGATATTTTGCACACGTGTATACTTTTTTATTTTTTTATTTCGATAATTCTACAGTACCTAGTACGTGCTGTAATTTGGGATAGAGATTTTAGGTTAGGTACAACAAGGTCAAAAGAGGATTATGCAATTATTATTCGATGCATAAATACATATATAAATAGTAGAGAGTTCATAATATTACTTAGCAGGTGATTCACTTATATAGCAGAGGCCGATTCACACCGCGGTCCGCAAGAGCCTATGCATTTAGACCACTTGGGCGATTCACACCGCGGTGGAAACCGCACGCGGTCCGAAACGCCCCATTACCCATTTACACAATTAACAATAAATGATAATATGTACATAAAAACAATTGACAAACCCATAGAGACTTAGGATGTACGTAGCGAAAATATCCTATCTAGGTCTGTGGACCAACCATATTGAGACGCTACTTGCTTACCTATAATAGCTACCTATATAGATCAACATCATGATAGTGAGACTGAAGTAAACGCTGTTTAAGAGCCCCTTAAAAATTTAGTTTAAAAATAAACATCGTGATACCTTTTTATCACAGTCAGTGATAAAAAGGTATCACGATGTTTATTCAAATTAAAAATACCTAAGTAATTTTTCGCCTTTTTACGCTGGCCAATCTGGTATGGATAACAAAGTAGGTCAGTTTAGCATAAAATCGATGACGAATCAATGAAAAGACCCATTACCTACACGAGCGTGCTAATTGGCATTCAATGTGTACCCAAAGTGTACCATCACCACCAAGGTTCAGGTTTCACATCGGGGACAACGGGGGCAACAATGCTGTAGAGAGCACGTACACCACCGCCACAGTGTGGTGAATTGGCAGAAGGTAAGTTTACCTTCTGTAACGGACGTGACGACAGCCAACGTACCAGCCCACCATAGCCAAGCCGGAAGCCGCCATATTGACACCGTCCCTTCCGGCAGCCCTGCCTGCCAGCCAGCCATGCCAAGCCTTGGAAGGGAGAGTGTGTCAATATAAGCCCAAGCCAGCCATTATTGTGTCTCATTCCTGTTGCAATTTTATAAGAAGGAACAAATACAAAAAGTTACCGAAACTCTGCCCGTTTTATTTCTGCTTCCGCTATACTTCTGTTATATTTAACTTACTAGGGGTCCGCCCCGGCTTCGCACGGGTATAACAGTTTTCGCAGCGCACGCGATGTAAAGAACATTTTAGGTAACTTTTTTACACCTTGGGTCACATTATTGCAGTTTTAGTAAAGATCCCTAATTTTTTTGAAAATATAATATAGTCTATGTCATCCGCGGGTACTGTAGCTTCCTAACAGTGAAAGAATTTTTCAAATCAGTTTAGTAGTTTCGGAGCCTATTCAAACAAACAAACAAATGATCAAATCTTTCCTCTTTATAATATTGGTATAGATGGTATAGATTGGTATACTTACATTGTGTCTGTTTTGGCCATTTCGCAAGTGAGACAAATCATACTTTTAATAATAAAATTGTGCACGTACTTAATAATGTAATCTCTGTATAAATATTATAGAAAAAAGGGTATTATTTTTGTTTGAAATTTTGCTATAATTCGTTTTGTTTTTCAGCCCATGAATATTTAAATTCTGTTTCCACCCACGACGAAGTCAATACCCACACAAATAAATTAAAATTTGATTCGCATCACTCAATTTTATTTAATTAGCTTTTTAATGCTATGCGTTTTACACATCTTTTACTTGTCTGCACTTTTCCAAGCGGGTTATAAAATTAAAATGAAATACTCAGTTGATACTTTTGAATATACCTAAGTACTTATTGTTTAGGTTACGTCATTATTAATAAGCTTTGTAAATAATGTTATGTAATTGTGTTCATGTACGGATGTTGATTCGCATTTCGCATTAGTCTATCATCAATTTTATTTAATTAAATTTTTAATGCTATGCGTTTTACATCTTCTACTTGTCTGCACTTTTCCAAGTGGATTAAAACGTTATGACTTGACTTATCCAACTGAAAGTTCCTACGCTACGTAGCAAATCGGTCAGTTTGTATTATGCAACACGATATACCTCGTTCCGCGATTACACCGGTTCGCAAACATTATTTCATGTAAATTGAACGGTTTATACCCATTTTATGCGATCTGTTACAAAATTTATACCTAAATGTGGGGCGGGTCGACGTGACACGTGACACTCTTGAATGTTACAATTAGGATTATTAGTTGTAGTAGTTTCGACCAAAACGAGTTTTCAAAGTTTTCATACATAAAACAGATTCAAAGGTTTTTTTTAATAATTTATAGGCACAGCATTTGACCACTGTCTCACCTGATGGTAAGTGACGACGACGCGGTCTACGGTGTTGCATGCTTGCCTAGAAGATACCTGATATCGTATAACAAGATTTTAACAAGTTTTTTTTTTTTTTTTTGAAGATCTTGTTATACGATATTTTCATTATAGATTTTTTTATTTAAACAGTAGATGCGTTCGACAGAGTATTATAGCAATTAGTCTTCTAAGTGCTTTTATCATCATTCTAAAGTTATATGTATAGTAAATATGCAAGTGCTCTACATGCTAATTGCTAAATAGTAAGTTTGCATAAACGTGAGAAAACAAAACGTTTGTGCGGAAATACGCGGCTTCGTTTCATTCCCATGTTTATTTATTTCCGTGTATTTATGATGTATGCTCCTTTTCTTCCGCTATTAAAATGTATAAAACAAAACACCGACAAAATCCAAAGACTGTTTAAAATAAATTGCCACTAATGCAACATTGAAGGTCAAGTTATATCAGGCGCGGATACAGGTGGGGGGCCCCGGGGGCGCCCCCCCCCCCAGCACTAAGCGCGATAATTAGCCAATTTACCAGGAAGATATAGGTGCATGGAATTCATCATTTAAAGAAAAGTGCACAAATTGGTCTTGTATCATATACTTATGTGTTTTTACCACCATATCCCCACATTCCCCTCTTGGGCTCCCCTACTATAATGATTTATTACACGCATATCTCAAAATATCTTATTGCGCCTCCCCTTAAGAAATTTCTGTATTCGCACCTGGGTTATATATCAAGATGGAACTGCAGGGACTTCGGAACTACCCGCAGAATCATTATACCAAATCTACGGAACATAGCATTGTGTAACTTGAGTTAGGAACAGGAGCAATAGGTACCTACATTCAGATATATCGGACAGCCGTCAATGCATCTGAAACAGGGCAGCTGGCACATTTGACTGGGAGCCATCCCATCATACTCCTCATTTATATCCTTCTTAACAAACAAAATATTACGAAAGAGCTGCCTTTTATCGATGACATTTTTGACTATGAACTGACAACTCTACTGACGAAAGCGCTATCTGGAGTTAGAAAATTAGCTTTGCCCAGAAGGCATAGCCGCGCATGTCCGAAACCTTCGATTCAATGCGTGTGCCTCGGAAGACACGGCATGTGCCTCGCACAGTTTAAGTATAAAAGGCCCAGTAGATGGAATAAAAGGGACAAGCTGATCAGGGAGGCATCCCTAATCAACTTGTCTTATTAAGCGAGTACAATGTTATTATGACAGATAGTAACACATCTGCTATTGGACCAGAGCATTCGATCATCTGAATAAATTCCTAGAGGCAGGTTATACTGTCAATATAAACCATGACTAATTTGTAAGGAAGTGGCTCCAGAAATCGAAAGTGCGCGCCACAATGGGGCCAAGTTACGTCACGTACAACTCACGACTCCGTCACAATGTGAATGAAGGCATTTGCGCTTGCTTGCAGGCACTTGCGCACATAACTCGAAAAGGTTTGGTTCACTGTAGCAACTCCCTTACATTTTTCTATCTACTACATGGAAGCCAAGGAAATAATACACATAAAGACGTAACTAATATTACCATGAATGTAATTGGCCCCATTTTAGACCTTTATTTATACATTTTTCCCACATTCTAGAAAAAAAAAACCTTGCTGGTAACTACTTATGTATCAAGTTTTTGGGCCACCGAATAGGCTAGTTGCCTGCTATTAAAAATGAACAAGTAAATTTAGTAAATACTAGCGGCTCGCCCCGGCTTCCCACGTATAGTAGTGTAGCCTATGTTACTCAGGGTGAATGTAGCTTTCCAATAGTGAAAGAATTTCTGAAATCGGCACAGTAGTTTTTGAGTTTATTCATAACAAACATACACACAAAAATACAAATCTTTCCTCTTTATAATAGTGGTGTAGATTTTTATTTCATAAAGTAGGTTATAAATGAATGCATAAATGAAATATAAGTAAAATTAGTAAATAAATCACGGAGTAATAAGCTTTTAAAGTTTCTGGAGGGGGCATCGCCAGTCCTTTTCTCGCAATACACAGATCGTGTGAAGCTTCCCCACAGTTACTATGAAAACACACGTTGTGACGTCACATGCCAAAGAGTTGCTAAGAACAAGAACTAGAACAGAGAGCAAGAACTGACGTCACTGCATGTTTGAGCTGTCTCTTTCTATTCCTGTATTTTAAAATGCTTGTAACTTTGTAATTTTTTAAGATATTTAATTTTTGTTTTCACGACTGTTTATTTTTTTGAGGAATATTATTATTTATGCAATGATTAAATAGCAGGCAACTAGCCTATTCTGGTATGCGGCAAACCGAGGAAATAGCGTTTGCCCGCGAAACACACTGCACTATGCAATAACTGCTTGTCATTGCGGAAATAAAGTTCGTAATGACTTAGCTTATTACGTTCCCTCACTGCTGGCACTTCAGTTTTATATGAGAGAAAGAGAAAGAGAGAGTTGGCTCTACAAAGGCCGCGAACCTTCTTGGATGAATAGATTACTATAATGCGAACCTCTGTTGCAAAAATAATGTGTCCCCGAACGGACCGATGATTTTTCTATGACACACTCACTACAACCCAATTTTTCGCTTGAGTTTTAGGTCTATTTGGCTTATTTATTCTGTGCTTCTATCTACACCAGACCCCTTAGCGTGCGCACCGAGAGAAAACTTGTCGTCGCTGTTAGAGTGAGATACACTTAGGCGCTACCATAGCCTTGTCACGGTCTCTCACGAGATAAAGTGTCGAGAAAATTTTGTCGCGGTGCGCATGCTAGCTGGGCTGGTCTGGGCTCCCATGTTGGCTTAAATTATGGAGTGAAGACGTAATGCCCCAGTAGGTTACCTAATCCTGCCTGTCAACAGTCAGGAGAACATTAAACGTTCAATTAATACTTCAGAAAGACGATTGCTTGACACGATGTGCTGATGCGTCATTATTGTTGACAGAATGGGGCTACTAATAACATCTAGCTGAGTTAGCTCATAAACACTTGGCTAATGTAAAGTCAAACTTTTGTTTAATTAACAGTAACAAAGCTTCTGATAAAACTTTGCCTGAGTATTTTTATTGTTGGTGGGGCTTGGTATATGTTTGTTACGATTTTCAGCCTTATTTCTGTATCATCGTCATCATCAACAGCCGCCAGACGTCCACTGCTGAACATAGGCCTCTTCCA
The DNA here is from genome assembly GCA_910589525.2 of Ennomos quercinarius. Lineage (NCBI taxonomy): Eukaryota > Metazoa > Arthropoda > Insecta > Lepidoptera > Geometridae > Ennomos > Ennomos quercinarius. Next base: position 9,912,000 of record OU342509.1, read on the forward strand.
TAAAACGCCACTGTGGACGCTTATCATAGGGGGGGTTTGCCATAATCACCACGCTTGGCAGGCGGCTTGGTGATCGCAGAAGATTTTAATGTACCGAGGAGAATGCTGCTGCCCATTCCCTGGATATTCACTTAGCCGGCTTTTACGGCACCCACGGGAAGAGATGGAATGGTCCTATTCGCACGCGGGACCACACGGCAACGGTACTAGTGTATGGTTCATGAAATTAACATATGTAAGTAAATAATATAGCCTTTTATTCAGATCATAAGTGATTAAAACAACTGAATCTTAAACATAATATAAAAAACTTAGTCTAGGGTTTGCTCCTTGCTTATTTTCTGTAGATCTGTTTGCCAGTCGGCAAAGGCCTCCTCCAACCTTTACCATTCAGGTATGTCCTGAGCCACTCTATACCACATCACGCCTGCCACTTGAGCTTTATTCAGGTTAAGGTAAAATGAGTCTATTATTTCTAAGTCTGATTGTTCTGTTGGTGAGTATATCAATTGTACAATGGACCATGAATCTTTGTACCCAGGTAATTTTAAGTTCCTCATATCTATGCGCTCCGAGATTCCTCTTACTTCACTCAGGCCGACTATCTCCCATTTGATTTGTTTCAATGCGTAGGTTAGTTCGGTGAAATTTTCATCATTCTTTAGTGTAAGTAGGTACATTTAGGCTGCGACTAGATTTTCACGTTTTGGCGCTTATTTCCTGTATTGTTGGAGGGTTGTGGTCTCTATCCCCCACGAGGACCAGTCGGCTTGGGGGAGTTTGTGTTTTTACTGTTTGTGGGTTTTCTTAGTTGTGGGTTTGACTTTTCCGTTTGCGGGATATTAATTGCTATTGGTTCTTGTTTGTAGAGTTGTTGGTTAAAGAGTTTGATCGGGCTCTTAATGCATCGAATGCATTTGTTCTATTAGATTTGACAGAATTTAGCGCTTGTTGTTTTTTGGGTTGGGTGTTTGAGAGTGATTGTGGTGAAGTAGATTGCTCCCTTTTCCTTTTTTCGGTGTTGGGTTCTTTGATTATTAGTTTGTCATACTTCAGAAACGCTGTATTTCCCTTTTTCCTCTCTTCCAATAACTGTGTTTGTAAAGCTTTCCTTTTCTCTAAAGTTTCCTTTGAGTAGTCCTCCGAAACATACATTTTCTTAAAACTCTTTCTTTTTTCAATCCGCTTATAAAAGAACATAGTACAGGTCTCGGTTTGTTCTCAACTTTGTTTTTCCCTAAGCGGTATAATTTGTTCACTTCGTTTTCTTCTATATATATGTTTAAATCTTCTTTAAAGTTCTCCTTTACACCCTGAAGTAGTTCCGATGTTGATTTTTCAGTTTCTTCCAATCCATATATAATTATGTTATTACTTTTTCTTTCTCTTTTTAGATATTCTATTTCATTCTCTAGATTACCAATTTTTTGTTTTAGTTTTTCATTTTCTTCAATAATTGGGGACAGTTTTTCGTCCATCTGATCCATTATATTTTTCGTAAGAGATTCTGTCAGGTCCGCTGTCTGCTTCTGCATTTCTAACTTCATTTTATCAAATAGTATTTGAAATTGTCCTTCCATTTTATTATCAGGTTAAGTTGTGTAGAACGGAACGTAAAGGTAGAATTGGTAGAAAATATTTTCTTGTCCTGGCAACACCGATTCAATGCCAACCCAACAAACTGACGTCTGCACCCACGGGAAGAGATGGAATGGTCCTATTCGCACGCGGGACCACACGGCAACGGTACTACTGTATGGTTCATGAAATTAACATATGTAAGTACCAACTTATTTTGTAATTGTCTCTTGTATCCGGGTTTGGGGTTTCCCCTTTGACGCCGCCGTTGCGTGTGTTATCTAGTCTTAAAAACCTGCCAAGTGCGAGTCGTATTCGCGCACGAAGGGTTCCGTACCATTATCTATAAAAACGTCACGTTTTTTGTATAGGAGCCCCCTTAAATATTTATTTTATTCTATTTTTTAGTATTTGTTGTTATAGCGGCAACAGGAATACATCATCTGAGAAAATTTTAACTCACCAACTATCACGGTTCATGAGATACACCCTGGTGACAGACAGACGGACAGACAGACAGACAGAGGACGGAGAGCGGAGCCTTAGTAATATATCATCGGGGATAGTGCAATAGCGCGTATCTGTGTACGTTACCAGGGCTTGTTACGCGCTATAATATTGCACTATCCCCGACGATATGGTAATAGGGTCCGTTTTACCCTTTGGGTACGGAACCCTAAAATGTAGCTACTGCATGTGTGCAGTGAAACACAAAGCTAGCAAGATCTAAGTATACCGGAGTGCTAACGTAACATATTATTTGCAGTCTAGAATTACATACCTACTCACGTAGGTATTATAATAGGGCAATATGATTGGGATTTTCTAGCGTGCGTAAATCTTGAATGTGGATTCTATCACGCTGGCAAAGATGTTCTCGCATCACGCTAGGAAGATGCAGCGAGGCTGGCCTTCCCCTGGCCTAATATCTGGTTAAAGCCACGGGGAGCCGTTGTATGCAGGAGGACAGTAGTCGATCAAAGTGGGGATGTCTATGTTCAGCACTAGACGTCTTCTGGCTAATGTGGAAGTAAAGATGCGCGATTATTAGTTATTTCGATAATCGAAAGGTTCGAAACTACTTATATTCATAATCAACAACAAAATAAGTCAAGTACTCATACTCATAATCGAATGAAATCATTCATTCATTCGTTCAAGATTATCAGTTTTCGTCCAATCATCGACTGGATTCGAAAGAGTTCCGAATGCGTTCGAAAACGAAAAACTAATGAAACCATTCGAACCGTTCGAATGAACGCCGTAAACTAACTTATTTTCAAGTACCATCTAAATTGATTCTCAGCGTTTGTGTAATAAAGGCTAAAATACAATTTCGACATAATCGATTGTTTTCTCGAACCGTTCGAATGACCACCATAATCGAATGAATCCAGTACTGTCATTCATAATCGCGCATCTTTATGTGGGACTAGGATGTTACTATGTGGTCGAAGGTATAAGACGAAGGGTTCGTTTGTTTAGAAGTAGCATAGGTTTCGTTTTAGATTGTTTCTTTCAGTTCGCATCAGCGCAAAGACAGCATAACCTTGGCACAACCGCCGGTTTACAACGTTCTCGTGAATCTTGTTTTGTCTTCAGAATGCAGGCTCAATATTCAACGGTGATGTAATATGGTGGCTCGGTCTCGTGGCGCCAGGCACTTTCGATTTCTGGATTAAACTAAAGTTTACTTCCTTACAGTTTACTGTTACGTCTATTAATCAATAGTAAAGGCTATCAGCTTTATCCAAGTCGCAATCAATCGTGTAAGATTGTCGTACAACTTTATTCAGGTAGTTGTAATGTTTCTTTTGGTTTCCAGTTTCCACAGCACAAGCTTTGCTTAGTTTGGAGGTAGATGGCACTATGTGCAATGTCCACAAATATTTAATTATTTTATAGTATTGGCGGAATGTTATTATTATTATTTTTTTGTATCAACGATAGGCTAACATTTGACCACGGTCTCACCTGATGGTAAGTGACGACGCGGTCGACGATGGAGCATGCTTGCCTAGAAGATACCGGATTAGACTTTGGCAATTAGTTCTGTAGGATTAATGATGTTATACGTCATTTCAGAGTGTTTTGGAGAATCCAGAAGGCTTTTTATATATAACTCTCGCTCGATCAATTAAGAGTGGACAGAATTACAAGTAGTCCGTTGTAGAACTACTCTTTATCAAAAAAACTGCAGGGTAATGGCCATAAAGGTGTTTAACAAGATACCAAGGACAATCAGAGAACTGCCATTTAAACATTTTAAAATTAAGTTATTTAAATGGTTGTCTGAGAACTGTTTTTACAATTTAAAAGAATTTTTCGAAAGTAAATTATATTAATTAGTGGTTTTTAGGCTAGAATTTCAGACATTTTTATTATTCATATAAAATTAATTGCCAATATTATTTACTTTTTAGACATGCTGTATCCTGATTATTATTTAAATTAAATTGACATTATTATTGTTATTATGTACACAATTTTATTATTATGTTATTTAATAATGATTACATGGACTGTGCATGATTATTTTACCAATTATGGATTATCATTGAATTGTTTTGTACTTAAAATAATTTTTTGTAATAATTTTTGTATGCCAGTTCTGGTGGAATATGCATGAACATTTTTGTACTATATACCTACCACCTACATTTACCATATTTCGTGCAAATAAATTAATTTCATTTCATTTCATTTCATTTCATAGTTACAATGTTTTAGATTTAAACAGGCCTGTAAGGAGGAAATTCTTTTTGAATAAAGTCTAAGCACCTAAGTAACTTGGAGTTTATTTTTGTGGGCAAATCAGTAGACGTCCTGATATTGTTTAGAGCGATCTCTTCCGGACAACCTAAGTACTTCTTATCAACCTCTCCTTATTCAATTTTCTTTCAAATAGTATAGTAGGCTAGTGACCTGCTATTTTTTTTTTAATAAATCAATAATATTTCTCGAAGAATAAACAGTCGTGAAAACAAAAATTAAATATCTTAAAAAATTACAAAGTTACAAGCATTTTAAAATACAGGAATAGAAAGAGACAGCGCAAACATGCAGTGACGTCACTCTTGCTCCTTCATAGTACCTCATTACTAAGCTGTGGTAGCTTTACATACAGACCATACAGTCTCTTTTGAATGTGACTTCACAACGTGCATTTTCATAGTAACTGTGAGGAAACTCCTGTTTTGCGAGAAAGGGACAGGGCGCTGCCCCCTCCAGAAACTTCAAAAGCTTATTTCTATTTGATTTATTAACCGATTTTACTTGTTTTTTCAATTATTACATTATTTTCTAATCTACTTCATGAAAATAATATTAACTTGTTATTTTATAACAGCAGGCAACTAGGCTATTGTCTAATATGATCAAATAGCAATTTGAATGTCACGACACGAGCAGATCTATGCGCAAATAAGCAAACCAAGCAACGCTCGGTAGAAAACGATTTAACGCCAAATCTACAAGTGCATAACAATATTACTAAACAAATTCTCGCATTACAAATCTTTATTAACTCTCGGCTAATCAGTTTATCTTACCTAATTACCTAGTTAGTTAAACGGTTACGTCACTGTCTAACATTTCCAAGTATCTGTATATCTCATCCACAAACTCGCTTGAACTTACCTAATTTATTTAGTTCACGTTTTACGATAGCCATATTTAAGTAGGTAAACATTTTCAATTAGGTACCTACTAAATGTGACCCAAATCCAACAGTGCACTGTTGGTTTTTTTGGGTCAAACTTCGACTTACATAATTGAATATTTTGTCATTTTTATATTTTTTTTTTAAACGGACAATTTGCCTTTATTACTCAAGCTAACTACTACAATAATTAAAACTAAACTAAACTAAACTAAACTAAGCTAAACTAAACTAAACTAAACTAGCTACACTACCTTTTTGAGTTAACTAAAGTCTTTTAAAAATAGCTATTATTTGGAAAAGTACATTTGTATATAAAATACTTAATTTACTATGGAGTAATAATTTAGTTCAGTTCATATATTCGGATATTATAAATATTAATTTATTTAGTACCTAAGTTTTCTTGTACTAGTACATAAACTAGTGTATAGGCACAGAATAGATATATAGTACTACGATATAGGTCTAGTATAGGCCTTTAACCCATTTAACCTGTACCGAGCAGTTCATTTACGATCCCATAAACATGACAGAAACCTTTCGGCTTCGACGCATTGTAGGTATGTATACATAAACTGTATTAGATACATATATTATATAGACCAGTTACGAACATAATAAATAAATAAAATAAATAAATAACGCCCAACGATCACATACATAGAGTCCCAGACCCTAACTAGGATTCCCTGGATCTAGGGACCCAGGAACTATGAGGACCATGGTCCCACAACACCCAGACACAGTACAAGTATTTGTGCTTTGTTTTTTCATGTGCACAAATACTTGTCCTGTCGCGGGAATCGAACCCGCAGCTTCCACGTTATGAGCCGACCTGCTCAACCACCACACCACAGAGGCTGTCAAATAATATAATATTCCGAATTCGCAAATAACCAGCACATAAGTAAATATTAAGGCTGCTATATACGCAGATCCACTATCTCTCGCGCATTGCTACATTTTTGAAGGGGATACCGTCTGTACTAATAATTTCATTATTCATAATTTCATTTCACATACCTCATTCTTAATAATGATGAAATTTATAATGGTGGTTATTTATAAATAACTTTGTTCATAATAGTTACTTTTTATATTGATTTTTTCTTATACAATTTATTCAAATAATGTTTAAATTTATAAAATTTTATGTTATAATATCAATGTTAAGAATTTTTTTATCATATTTTTTTTTATTATAAATATCATTACTTATAATTTTATAATAATCAGCATTCATAATTATATTGTTTATAATGTTTTTTTTCATATTTTTAGTTAACATAATAATAATTTTGAGGTAGTTAAATCATTACATAGATATGCATGTATACCCTAAAGATACTAAGATACTAGTCTAAGGCAAAGTCATAAATAGGTGCGACGACGAGCGAAGCGAGGAGGAGCGTTAGGTTAACTGTGACCACACGACGCACGAGCCGAGCGAGCGAAGCGAAGCGTAGCGAGCGTGCCGCGGCAGCGGCCGGCGAAGTGCCAGAAGTCACTTATGCTTATATAAAAAATTACAGAAACCATCTATATTAAGTTTCAGATAACCTCTATTTGATTTAAACAAAGTTCACCAACAACACTAAAATCAACATAACATGAGAAAATATAAGTTATTTTACAATTACCTACAGTCCACACGTTAATTTTGATTGTTTTGACTGGATAAAGTACCTGCATAGATTGAAGAGCAAATTGGCTTGCCGTAATACGTTTTTATAACTGATTAAGATATATATAACAATCAACAGTTCCAGTCACATAATTTACAGTATTATTGATATTTTGTTTTATGATTTAAGTTAGTTATGGTAAAAGAACATTATAAATTTGTACTGTTATGTTATATACGCCTTATGAGTTTCATTCTTATAAATTTGGATTATTATTAATTTTGATTTATAATAAAGAAAATTAGATGTAGTGAAAGTATGTTAAATCACATTATGTGAAATGATGATTATAAGTAACATTTTTATTTGTAACAAAATTATGATAAACGATTTTATAAGTTTCGACAGTGAACCTTTTTGAAGATATTAAATAATTGAATTTATTTACGAAAAATGTAGCTAAACTATATTCTCATGTATAACATTACATATATTTAACAAAAATATCATATTAATCCAAACAAGATTTCATAAATACAACGGTGTCAAAGTTTTTTTTAATTCATAACCGTCTTCATGTATGAAAACTTGTTTGGATTAATGTGATGTTTTCGTTAAATTCATGAGAATATCGCTTGATTTTGCGTGAGTATATTCAGTTATTTAATATCAGTTTATCTTCAAAAATGTCGCAATGCCCAAGCGAGATAGTGAATCTGCGTGTACAGCAGCCTTAAAATTCATTTTCATTATTAGCAATCCTGCACATTAATGCTTTATTTCAAGGTTCCAGCTTAGGTCATTGACGAAAAAAACGGATTTCTCAAAACGTATTTCGAAAGCTAAATATATTCATGGAACAAGGCGGAGAGGGATGCCATTGCCAATACATCAAGAAAACAGCGTAGATCAGAAATATGCCAAAAACCGTTACAAACCTAGATGGCGCTGCAAAATGAGCGTGCTATTAGTTGAGCGTAGATCAGAAATATGCCAAAAATCCCGTTTTAAAACGCTGTTTTTTTTGGTGTATTGGTATACTTCTCCTTGTTCCATGATATAATGCACATAAGTAAAGATACGGGAAGGTGCCAAATAATACAAGATACAATAATAATACCCTAAAAACACTTAAATATTATGTCACTAAACAAAAGTTATTTCGTCAATAAATTTAAGACTTCCTGCTATTAGAAAGACTTTACGACTCTACATCTTTCTCTATTTACCAAGGAAGCATTAAACAATAAAGTAAATGTCAAACATTTAATATAGTACCTACTTGCTTTTTCACCTCGGTTATATTTACAAAAACTTGCATACCCATTACCTACTCCTGCCTCCATTTGCCGTTTCATCCATTCATCCTTTTCCCTATCTTTTTCACTCTCATTCTCTCTTTCCTCCTTTAAAAGCTGAATTTACGAAAACTTTTTCTTATTACCCATGTGTATTTCACAATTCCTCGTCCCCCATACCTAACTTATTTTACAACACGTCCGAAGGAAGAGCATCGTTGATGTTGATTGTAACTTGAAGCCTCATTTTATCTACTCGATACAATCGATATTTCGTAATCGATAATCGATAAGGCAAATTAGGACGACACATCACTGACATATTTTGCAATAGATACGCAATTACAGCATGACACGTAGGTGCTGTTTTGTCAGTTCACAGGTGGCATGGACTACAAGACTCTTGTCACGCACGCTATTTGACCTAGCTTTAATTTTTGGGGCGTGATCCTCTCGTACGAATATCAAATATGTTTTAATATGTCTCAAATGTGCCTATAGGTACTTAATGAAAAGACGCATGTGGTAATAAAATGCTATATAGAAAATGGGAGAAAATTATGGAAATGATACCTAATGAGAACTCACGAGAGAAGTGTAAGTAAAAATAAAAAAAAGCAATACTCAAGCTAATAAAAAACTTGTGCCAAATTGACTTCCTAATTAAACCACAACCGCCTTAAACTTAACATACACATTACAAACAAAACCTATCTCATTCTCAGACCGGTATGCATGCCGCCGTAAATGTTTGAAAACGTCAAAACGGCCGTGATACCAACCCCGTCGACCCACAACTCCACATAAGGCCTACAGTCTCGTAACACAGTTCTGTATTCTGATTCTGTAATCCCTTGCCGCGTGGGGAGAGTCGCCGTCGCCGCCGGTGCTGCAAGCACAGTGCAATACGCGGACCCGCGGCGCGCGCGCAACTCTTAACACTGGCCGATAACGTTTTATGTAGACGTCTGTTCCTTTGCAAAAAAGAAAAAATAAGAAAACTGACATTCCATTCGCCATAATTATGTCACTTTTCTTTTTTTTTGTCATGTGCCAGTTATGTCAGCACGGGAGTACTCCCAATAATTCCTTACCTAACTCTACGTAACAGAAACTAGCTAATCCTGCTCGCTCATTACCTAATGTAATGTTCACCCTTGGATTACGTGTTTCGAGTAACATATTGAGTGTTTCATCGTAATAGTTCGTTGTATATAATTAGATGTGCATATTTCCTTTATTTGATCATAATTCTCTGTGATTTATTCGATGCATTAAAACCTCGCTTTAGTAGTTGGTTTTTGTGTTGTGAACGTCGAAGTTTAGAACTTGGACTTGGGTTTGTCTGTCAATAACATACTTTTCGTAAACTGTGATTGAGTGATACTTATCTTCGTTGTGACTTTTGTAGTATAGCTATTAATAGCGATAACGTTATTCACTGGCGTTGCTATTTTGTGTCGTCCATTCAGAACAAATTAGAGCCTAAATGTCTTCCTATACGTTAATGACTAGTAGACCTTTAGTGACTTGTCACAACACAATGCATGACCTATTGCGTCAGTAGCAATCGTCTTTCTTGGCTTATGCTATGCTTAATCATTGATCACAATTAGTTAAGTGTTAGATAATAACTGTTAGATGCGCTTAGTCAGTGTTTTATAACTGTCGCCCGTGTCGCTACCGAGCCAACTTTTATCACTTTATCTCTTTCCTATTGAACAGTATGATTTGATGTTTGTTCAGTGTCACAGTGTTGTAAGAGTTGTGTAATTATGGAAATTATCCACCGAAAAACAAACACGGGTTAGCCTTGGAATGGCTTTGAATTTACAGAGAAAAGATTATAGAGTCAATTCGATCGTGACATATTTGTAATTTTGCAAAATTAAAGACTTTGTTTTCAACCTACATTAAGTCTAATACAATTTTTTTTGTAGTTTCGACAAATTCTTTAGAATCATTAAACCTTCATGTTAATAGATGTTTTCACTAGTGACGAAAACTATGTTGCTTGCTGTAAGCTCAAAGTAAGTAGGTACGTGTTTTTACTTCGTCAATTGGATTCTCATATCAACTTTTATTGTTGCTGCTAAAAAAAACAAATTGTTGTAGATAGTCTAATTTTCGGCATTGCTTCTTACAACAAAATCCCATTTTAGATCGAGGCTCTCGATATTTTGTTTCATTTTTATATTGGTTCTATTATATTTAGCCGGTAGTCTTTTAGTTATCCATCCTCAGATGTAACTTCCGGCGTTCTATACCACAGTTCTTTACCGTTTTGTGTAACATTATGATCTTTATCATCTTGACTTTGAGTGCAATCTTATTGATTTGGTTCTAGAACTAACTCATGAAAAATATCGGTTTCGTTATTCAGTTCTTTCAAATTTTATTACCTAGATATCAATTTCGATACCTTTACAATTTACAACATTCGGTTCTTCTTTGCATCATTTTGTGCAATGTGTCTGATCGAAAAACTGCCTAATTCTGTCTCGAATATCACAAGTTTTCACCATCATACTTAATTTTGTGATCTACGTAATTGGTTGCATAACCCTCGAGTCATCCTAAGATGTCTTAACATCATTGTAATTGTACCCCGTGCAAGGTTAAAGTGCATCGATATCGAATCGTGAGAGACTAACACAATAGTCATAACACGTAATTAACGCATTACTTTCCAACGAGATCAACAGTGAAATTATAACGAATGTTGAATGACACAATAATACTTAATGAGGTTAATTAACGCCCTTTTTGCATCATAAAATAGTTTATTTACAACAAGTTCAATCTTCGTGCGCGTTTAAAACAGTTTAGTGAGAATGCAATCCTGACTGTGACTGTGATTTAAGGACTGAACAGTGACTTTAGTGAGTGTTTCAAATCTTTTTGGCAGAACTTGTCCTTCATTTTGGGAGTGTTGCTAAAGAAATCTTCAGCAATGAACGTAAGTTGTTATATTTTTCTATTTGTTCTGTTTGTCTCTGTTTATTCTGTAGTACATTAAGTACTCATATTCTGCTTCAGTTAAAAGTTATAGTTACAATTTTCATTGAAGCAGGATCTGGTCATACTGCCTGACATAAATACCACTTAGAAACAATAATTAGTATTGTCTCTATAAATAATCAAAGCTACTGTTATTTAATCTGTGCCCATATTATCGTAAACAAATCTAATTGTCTGTATGTGTACAGATCAACGAACCTCATGGCGGGTTGCACCATCAATTATTATAAGTACTGTCTATTATGGCAACACCAGGTGGCATAATATCACCAAATGTGGGCCAAGGCCAGAGGCATAATGGCATTCAAATTAAAATGCAACGTGCCGAATGCGCGGGAGTTATATAATGACAGCTGTCAAATAATGCTAACAGGCTGGCTGGATGATCTATAATACTGTATTAAAGTGAAATATGAGGAGATCCGCCGGAGAACTAAAGTGAGCGATATAGCTCTGAGAATTAGCAAATTGAAATGGCAACGGGCAGGCCACATCGCTCGTAGAACTGATAACCGATGGGGAAGAAAGGTTCTCGAGTGGCGACTACGAACCGAAAGACGCAGCGTAGGCCAGCCCCCCACTAGGTGGACCGAAGATCTGGTTATGCCGATGGATGCAGGAGGCGAGCAGCCGCTCAAGGTGGTGCTCTGTGAGAGAGGCGTATGTTCAGCAGTGGACGTCGTCGTCGTATTTGATTATAGTTACTTATCTCTTTATCATAAGATAGCCTCAGAAAACCTAGCTTAGTTCTAGTCTCACCGACACTGTATTACCAAGAGTAGATTATGCAAAAGCACTTGTGTTCATGTTGCGTCAGCGCGTAAATAGCAGTTTTCGGCATAATCCGATCATAAAACGTATGGCAATGATATGAGACAGTAATTATGTGCAATCATCAGTAATTAAAAAGTAATACCGTCTTTTTTAATTAAGCCTTTAAAACTTAGCCCATGGGGCTTATACGTATTGGTTGACGCGGAAAGTCAAGTCACTCGATATTTTTACATACTTAATCAGCCAGAAGACGTCTACTGCTGACCACAGGCCTCCCCATAAAATGTCACTTTGGACGCTTATCATAGATTTGTCATAATCACCACGCTTGGCAGGCGGCTTGGTGATCGCAGAAGCTTTTAATGTACCGAGGAGAATGCTGCTGCCCATTCCCTGGATATTCCCATTGCCGGCTCTTACGGCACCCACGGGATGAGATGGGGTGGTCCTATTCGCAAACCGGGACCACAAGGCCAAGGTCGTTTTAATATATTGGATAAAAAGTTTCTTCGCATTTTTTAAGAAAATTCAAAACATTTTTTAATATAGTTTATTTACATTTAACTAAAGTATGTAGGTACCATTTTGTTCGATAACTTTTTGCCATCTTGTAGGTAGGGACGTGATCCCATTGCTATAGAAATTTTGGGGCTTCTGATCAAAAAGCCGCGACAAGTAGTTTTGGCAGTCCTCTCGTGATGTTAACTTGACACTGCCTAAAGAATTCTGAAGGACCGAAACCGGTGGAAATCTGAAGGTGCAAGGTCAGGACTATACGGCGGATGCATTATCACCTCCCAGCCAAACTCTCTTAATTTTTGCTGAGTGGCTAAAGATGTGTGAGGTCTAGCGTCATCATGATGAAAAACCACACCCCTTCTGTTGATTAATTCCGGTCGCTTTCTCTCAACTTCTTGCTTTAATCTCATCAGTTGTATCAGTTGTTCGCAGTAGAGTTCAGAATCGATGGTCCTGTCTGGTGGTAACAGCTCATAATGAATAATGCCCTTCCAATCCCACCACACACACAGCATCACCTTGTTGCGAGTTAACCCGGGTTTCGCCACAGTCTGTGAAGCCTGACCGGCCTTTGACCACGACCTTTTTCGCACGTTCTTGTCGTACGTGATTCACTTTTCATCACCAGTTATCAGCTTCTTCAAAAATGGTTCGGTTTCATTACGTCGTAATAAAGAATCACAAATGAGTACACGGTTCATTAGGTTTCTTTCAGTGAGCTCGTAAGGTACCCAAATATTTTTTTGTGTACCCAGTTTTTTTCAAATGCGCCAAAACTGTTTTGTGGTCAATTCTCAGTTCTTCAGCTACGTCGTAACTACTGATATTCCGATCTTGCTCCACTTTTTCAAAAATGGCATCCATTTTATCCGTAATAGGGCACCAGCGCGAGGTGCATCTTTGACATCAAAATTTCCGGATTAAAAACGTTTAAACCAAATTTGTGCTACTCTCACAGACACTGCACTAGGTCCATAAACATCGCAAATTTTTTTCGCGGCTTGCGTTGCATTTTCCCTTTTTTGTAGTAAAATTTTAAAATTTATCGAGTTTCTTCATTAGATTCACTCATCTTCACAGTACGAAAAACAAATAAAAATCACACATTTTCCTAATTTGAATATGGAATTATCTTCTTTAAAATTTAAACTTTTAATGATACCAAAACCAGCCAGATACAAATAGTATAGCCAAAGAGATTTTATTACAAGTTCATACTTACTATAATGCGAAAAGACTTTTTCCCCAACATAATAAAAGCCTTGTTCAATCGCGAATCTCTCAATTAGTGGTTATTTTAAGCCATTATTTGAATCCTACAAAATCGATCCCACTTTTATATTTCTTGCAACTGATCCTACAAAATATATTGAAGTAATTAGTAGCCTAAATGTCATAGAACGATCACGTAATCCATGAAATCCTAAACTTTAACAATATATCAATCAGCATTAACAGTATCTCACTGCACCTTTAGCTCGCTTGAGGCAAAGCAAACATTGCGTAACGAACAAAACCGCGAAATGTATTACTTCAAAAATAAATATGTACTCAAGCGTGCGGAAGAAAATCAGGGAGGTAGGGTCACCATCGTTTGGGTGTATCGGAAAACTAATATAATACGTGAACACGTAGCATAAAGTCTCTGCATTTGTTTTTTATTTGAATATTACAGTCGTATTATGATGCGAATAGTATAATTTATAATAATAATAACAATAATATAGCCTTTTATTCTGAACTGCCATAATATAAACATAGTAGATGTGTTTTAGTTACAATTCAAAATATCCCGCAGTTCAGCGTGCCTTTTGGTATAGGCCTCCTCTAACAATTTCCACTGGGTTCTGTCTATTATCGAATAGTATAATTATGTAGAGTATAATATAATTATATAGGATCACAATATTATAATAATATATTCCAATTTTTTATAAATATGATATTAATCATTGAATTATAAAGTTTAGTTTAAAGTTTTGTTACAGTAAAAATTATACATTTTAGTTAATTAATTAACATTATCAGTGAATTTTTTAAATTAGGGCTAAACCACCAGTTATCTACACTCTCATAGAATGGTGTTTTTGTAACCGTACATTTTTGCTTATTATTCAGGTAAAATTGCTTCATAGCCCTAACGAAAACAATTGGCAAGAGCAACGACGCGCAGAATTTTTCGGAATCTGTGTAATTTTAGTTCAAAATTTAGTATTCCAATATATTATATAAAAATATAAAAAAAAAAACATTTTTAATTATTAATTTATTTTAATTAGGATCGAAAGAACTCAAACAGCTTTTTCATATTCCATAACGAAAAGCCAAGTAGACAGTCTTTCCGTGGTCGGCTGGACACAAAAGTTTGGTCACTCTACAAAATTAAATAAATACTATTTGATGCCATTAGGGCAAGTAAATGCCATTGACAAAGCGATTGGCTCCGTGACTCGACGAAAACAGATACATATTTAGTTATAATTTGTTCACAAATTAACTCTTATTTGGCTTATTGATTGATTTCATAAATAGCAATAAAAAATAGGAACCTATTGACAGTTGAGTTGCTTAGTAATAAAAAAAAAAAAATAAAAAAAAAAAAAAACAATTACTGGAAATATAACAAACTAGCTTATGCCCGCAGCTTCGCCCGCGTGGACCATCCCTCAGCTGGGTTAGCAATTAGCATGGACGGTAGACAAAATTGTCTTTCCCCGTTTTACGTCACTTTCTTCATACTTGCTTGAAGTAAAACAGGGGAAAGACAGTTTTGTCTACCGGCCGTGCTAACCCTACTGGAATCGTTTAGTTAAAAGTTCCGGTTTAGCGTACCGCTACACTATGTAATGAATGTATTTTCGAAATTTCATGATTTTATATAGATGTGTTAAAGCAGGATACATAATTATTTCCGACATTTTCATTAAAATATGGTAGTCGAACAAAAACAGAAGAAAAAAGAACAGGAAGACCTAGAATGGCTTGAGACCGAACCGCTAGATGTTGTTTTACAGAGATCACACAGCGAAAGTAAGACAGAAAATAGAAACAACTCTTCTCTACCAACAGCAGAGTTTTATACCTCGTACTACTTGTATAACAATAAATATACAAAGATTACATAACCAATATTTAGTAATAATAGCTGACTATAATCCAATAGGTATAATTATGGTACAATTAAGTATGAAAACGTTGAAATTAAACTATTTGCTAATTGACATAACATGGACGTGACCACAAAATGTGGGTTGACCGCAAATATTATTCCATAGTTCAAAATAACTGGGTTTTTGAGCCAATAAATCTATATAACTACCGCATAAAAGTGATCCAAAGACCTAATATAAGAGTCTGCAAGCACTTACGCTCAATAAAGAGCACCAAAACATGGTAGCATCCTTGCGCAATCCACACGGAAGTTTAACGAAACCGCATTACAAAACCAATTAAATTCTCGATATTAAACGCACAGCAACAATAAAATAAACGTGGATACAAAACCGACAGTACGTACGTAACCCCGATGATCGGTTCAGCCGAAGATTCGTTGATTTTAAAGGCCGGTCATGCAAATAAAGTCCTACATTAAACCATGGAAAGTGAATCCAATGGCTGGTGATGTAATCCGCGCGTAACTGTTCAATGGGAAAAAATTTTCAAGGAGAAGATTTTTGGTTGTAATTTCGTCATTGCTTGATATATTATTTCAAGGAAAATGCTGTATAAAAGTGCAACTTAGCTATGTAATTAGTAAGTATTAATGGGTGACCGCAACATCAAAAAGTGGTGTTTACAAATTACAACTGAGCCGTCAGTCCCGGCTGTTGTCGTAAGACAATAGTCGAACCAAGACTGAAGCCTTTAGGCGGTCGAAAAATTTTGATACCAGAACTAACCACTTGTCTACACGAGAAGAAGTAAGCCAAAAATAGCAAGCAGGGTAAATACAATCTTGAGAACGATGATTGATGGAACTTGATCTAAACTTTGGATGTTGTCCTCGGCTTCTGAGAGAAGTTATGAGCCAAATTCGCATAAGCATATGGTGGCTATAGGCGACGGTAACTGCTTACCATCAGGCGGGCCGTCAGCTTGTCTGTCCGTGAGAAAAACGCTGAACCCGAGATCCTATAAAAAATAAATGCCTATAATAATATGTAATAATTCCAGATCTAAATAACAATAGAACAAACTCAGCACCGGGATCTCATCTCTTGACCAATAACTATATCTCTAAATAGAACTGAAACTTTAGACAACCTTGAGCGTCGCCAGAATAAAAAGCTGAACGCTTTCAAAAGCGATTGGCGTTGACTAATATCAAGTAATATCTCTAACACAATAATAATGAGAACAAAATACTTTAATAACTATTGCAGCAATCCATATAAACATGCAAGTATAAACTCGTTTCAAAATTGTTTACATTTTGCCTGTTAGCTGTGATTCGCAGAGCATTGCTAATTTAGGTGTCCTAATGGCACTGTGACAGGTTATTGTGACCTTAACCGATATGCGATTTCAAAGCACGTTGCAACATAAAACTATGGATAATCATGAGAATAAATCGCATAGTTTTATTAGTTTCGTTAACGCTTAGACAATTTTTTAGGTAGCTGCCAATGGTGACGGCGATGAAATCCAGTTTATCCACATAATATATTTTCCACTAAAAATTCGTTCATACCATATGCGCTCCATTCACTTACACGTCCAGGGGGCGTACCGTGAGCTCTTAGCGCGATTCAAAACTGAGCCTATATTAGATCGCTTTGTTTTTTTTGTATGGAAATTTTGACAAGCGATCCAGTATAGGCTCTGTTTTGAATCGCGATAAGAGCTCACGGTACGCCCCCAGTTCAAAGGTTCAGATATATCCATGGATACGGAATCTTAAAATCCGGAAATAGCTTTAATTCTAAAGCTATTTAATAATCTGTGCGTACGTACGTACGTATCATTGAGATCCTTAAATTATTAATGATCATGTACTAGGTTACAAACTCACAAGACGTGATGATTAAGGTTGGGTTTTTTGATACTTTGTTAAGGTAACGTAAGGTAAAAATAGTCAAAAATTAAACAAATACAATTTGGCTAGAATGTGTTAGAAGTTTTGACCATTACGGATTAAATAAACCAACCCTCAGAATTTATTAGTCGGACTATAGATGATCAATCGAACTTCTCAAGCGAAGTTCGATCATTATTATATGAATAGCTCCATCTGAAGATATAGTTATAAATTAGTTATTAATTAGTTATAATTTACTAGGTAGTAACTTAGATCATACAGGTAGATTCGCATGCGTTTAGATTTGTATCGATAAAAATTAAAAATCGATTCTCTGGTCGGTCTCCTCACTACCGTCACAGCCCTTCCCTATAACGCCATTCTTTTAGAGATATTATCCAAAAACTTTTGTTTATGTATGGGGTAGTGGAGGGAAGGGTTCCTATATCTTCAGATGGAGCTATTCATATAATAATGATCGAACTTCGCTTGAGAAGTTCGTTTGATCATCTATTATATATTCATAGCTCCATCTTTCAGATATAGTTATAAATTAGTTATAAATTAGTTATAATTTACTAGGTAGATGTTCAGAGACAAATAGTTTTTGGTAAATAAGCAAGTATTCTTTTATGTTAATGAGTGTCGTCTGCAAAATGTAAGTGCCACGGCACCAATAATAGTATTTCAAAATATATGTATATTACAAATGAAACGAAGATATTTCATGTATAAATAATCAATTTCAAATATTTTAGAATGTTATAAAAAAGAAAGTACATAATGTATATACATAAGTACATAATCATCTGTCACAAATAGCACATTATTATAAGTTTTAGTAAGCTATAGGTTTTAGTAATGGCCTAGTAATATTTCGACAATGATTGCACCACTATAAAACTTACTGGCTAATAAGCTTGTAAGTTTGGTGTCCAACCAGCTAGCTACTTTATGGGTAGAATTTACAGGAATGCCATGATTATGTTTTCGCGACCGTTGAGCGACTCCCACGTGTGGGCAGTGGGCACTGATGAATGTAATCACGTCGATCCTACTCGCTGCTAAAACGTCTTTTATTTATCGGCTAATGGCTTGTTCCTTGGCATATTCTGTGAGGGCGTTTATGAGTTAGGCTGTCAAATTTATAAGCCTGTACCGAAAAGTAGGTGATGTTCCAAGCATTTGGCTGCTCAAATATTAGGTTTTTCATGAAATAATAGCAGAATCGGTTGCTTATGACCTGGTGCTGACATTTTTAATAAGGTATGATAATTTTAGTATTAAAATTCTCATGAGCGTGATTCATTTTAAATAAATATGTATGTATATATGTCACCGCCGCGATCTCGCTGCGTGAACTGACCTCCTGATGAAGAGCATCGGAAATGCTCGAAACCTGGTCGAGGAATCGACACACTATTCGTGAGTAACAGTCGGTTACATTTATTTAAGGTATAATAATTATACAAATATTTATAGTTTATATTAAGATTTTGCGAAGTCACAATCATATTATTGTCATTAATCTTTAACAGAGAAAGGGTTTGTACACATGGTGAGCAATGCCCAAATCAATGAAGATGACAAGTTTTGTAATTTTGTCCAAGAACAAATTATTACTGCGTGGATAATAACTATAAATAAATAATAACATGAAATAGAGGCCAAAGGCTGTTTGAGGGATCCGTCTATGTGAGTGATGCTTGGTCTATTTCTAAATGCTCTTTAGCAAGCGCGATACTCATCGGCGCTGATTTTCTTGCCCATTAATAAAGAAGTAGTCGGGCGATGGATATTTAAAAAGATATATTACGATGCTCCTTATTTGCAATTTTCCATTAAAACCAAAAATAAAAAACTGAAGTGCTCTCAGAATCTTAAGAAATTACAACTATTGCTTAAACAGTATTTCCAGCATAATTGAGCAAATCATGGTTGCAAAGAATGGAGAACTAAAATTCAAGCTGATTGCACGAATTTTTTTTTTTTTTTTGAAACCCATAAGTATCAATGGGAATGGAGAAAGCCAATTAAAATAGTAATAGTGCCAATGTATCGTAAACACATCAACGGGTTTTTTTTTTTTCTAATAAATAACGATAGACTAGATCTAGATCCGGTCTCTATCGTGAGATGCAAAAGGATTTATGGATTTATACTAGATTGTCCGAACTTTGTTACCAACGATCATTTGAAATACTCGTGCGCAAGGCGCTTATTTCAGTACCTTTAGGGGTTGACCATCTTGATTTTTCATTATTTTTTACAAATTCGTTAAAATATAAGTTGACAGCCTCGCTCAGGTTAATTAGTTCTACGTCCTAACTCTGCCTAACGGTTAGGATCATCTCTCTTCTCTTCAATAGTGTAAACAGTGGCTTGATCTTCGTTGCAGGCAATTTTTATTGCAGTGTATGGTGTAATTAATAAAATGATAAGTACACTATGTACACAACAAAATAACTCACTATTAATAAATTTTCAAGTTAGTACAGTACCATCAACTTAACGACTAAGAGATCAGTTGTTTTTTCTGTAATCTGTGGACACAGAAATAACAAAAACGAAATAAGGTTGTAATTCATCCATCTCCCACAATAATACCCGTGTCCATTGCACGACACCTTGAGTATTTTAAGCGCGTACAACGCCATCTAGTTTCATTCGGGGTAAAATTGTTTCAGAACAACAAACAACAAAGCACATCATGCACAAAGATTATATCATATAAGTTCACACTTTTTCAAGATATTGAAATATTTCTTTACGATATTTAATGGTTTTTAGATTATTTTAAAAATACCGATACGAAAAAAAAAAAATTCGCAAAATACATAAACATTGCTTCCTTGTTGCTTTCTGCAACCTGTACTTGGCTGTTCATTAAAACATCAGGTAAGCATAACTTGGCAGATTTCATTGAAATTCGTCCAGTAATTGCAGCTTCATGTGCTTTCAAAGGGACATGTTACACTGACCTGTAAGATGGTGGCGGTAAAGTTTTGACTTAGGGATTTTGTTTTGTATGTTTTATATGAAGTACTTTAATTATTACATTTTTCGCCAAATTATTAATTAGGAATGTATAATTATAATAATATAAGACTCGATATAAGTATCGATTTAAAATTTAATATTAATCTTTAGGCAATAGGCGTGAACTGTGGAACCTTGAGGGCGTAATCCATTGGCATTCCGCCATTTCACATTGTTCGGCTTGCGCTGTTACATCTAGTTGCAGCTTTTCGCCGCTGGAAAATTATCCAATTTTAGCTTTATGCTTCGCCTTTAGCTTTTAGCTTAGATAAAATTGATTAGGCGATACTAAAGTATCACAACGTGGTGTATTAGTAACCTATTGTAAGCAGATATAGCCAATATTCTCGAGTAGACTATAACTGTAAGTTTTATGTAGCTTTTCTCGCTCTGAGAAGGAAAGAAATATGTGTAGGCGGTATGCCTTCATTGGTACGTCAGTTATAATAATATATATTATACGGTATCCATTTAGTATAAAGTTATTTTTAGTGATGGTTTGAAATAGTGTAACCTGCCTTGCCTGCAGGTATCAGTATGAAATACCTCTGCATTTGGCTGTCTGCTTTGACCTTTGACGCTTGTGGAGGAGGGTAAATAGTTCTGACGACGCATACTTTCTTAAAATTTCTACTAGCTCTTAGGGCGTAGGTCTCTTTCTGTTAGGATTATACATTCCTGCCTCCCACATTCAGAGACTAGGGGTATCGAGGAGGAGGACTGGTCCAGTCCTATTATTAATGGTTGAGGCACGCTTGGGTTCTACAGCCCTTACACAGAGCTATCAAGCTTCGACCTTATTCCAGTCACTGCTGAGTGTCGACATACCTATCGTTACAAATGGCTGATATGCTTGGCTTTGCCTCACTTCGATCTCGTTATTTCTAGTTCGAATTTCCTGCGAGACCGCTGCAGTGCCTTTAAAAGACTACAATTGTATCTTCTGGGTACTTCTTTCATGAAGCGTTTTCAAAAACGGAAACCAACGTTGGTCTATATGTCGATTTGATATTAAGATTGTCACTAAAAATTCAGACGTCGAGACTCTTAGCGTTAAACATAAGTAGGTACTTATTTCCGAATCAAATTCTGAACTTGTATCAGCCGTTGCACGACAGCGCTATTTGACGTCAATGCATAGGGGTTACTCTCTGTAGATTCATACACACTTATATGCATTATATATTATGCAAGGGGTATTATACCCAATTATTGTCTACCGACTCGACATGAATTGGGGATTTAATTTCTAAATATAGGTAGGTAGTACCTATGCGGGTAAAGTGATTTATATTTCAGAAAAAAAATGTGGGTGGGGAAACAAATTATTATCAAGTAATGTAGAAAAAATCGTAATAAACTCGCTTGAACTAAGCCAGATATAGCCTTCTATGCTCATTTTTTGTTACAACCTTCGTGTATGACTCGCAGTCAACCTCCAGGTTTTTTAGCCTTCGTGATTAACCCGCAGTTAATCCTCCCGGCAGACTTAAAGGTGCTTATATGAGTTTAGGATAGGAATACTTATGAAAATGACAAGGTGAGAAGGTATATTATACTCTTTTTATTACAACCTTCGTGTGTGACTCGCAGTCAACCTCCAGGTTTTTTAGCCTTCGTGATTAACCCGCAGTTAATCCTCCCGGCAGACTTAAAGATGCTTATATGAGTTTAGGAATACTTATGAAGATGACAAGGTAAGAAGGTATTATTATACTCTTTTTATTACAACCTTCGTGTATGACTCGCAGTCAACCTCCAGGTTTTTTAGCCTTCGTGATTAACTCGCAGTTAATCCTCCCGGCAGATTTAAAGATGCTTATATGAGTTTAGGAATACTTATGAAAATGACGAGGTAAGTAAGTGTATTATACTCTTTTTATTATAACCGTCGCGTATGACCCGCAGTCAACCGCCAGGTTTTTTAGCATCCTGTCTGGCTTTCGTGATAACCCGCAGTTAATCCTCCACGCAGACTTACGAGATGCTTATATGAGTTTAGGAATACTTATGAAAATGACAAGGTATGTAGGTACTGACCTTCATTTTTTTCGATCTCAGTTCCTGATTTGAATCGGAGTAGGTATACCTACTGACGACGCGACGCGCGCCACAACGACAATACTGATTTTTTCGTTTTTTCAAGTTTTTCTTGATTTTTTCCTTTCTTCGTTTCGACATGATAAAATAATTTGCGACGAAATATTTTGAGACGCGTGCGTCTTCTACCTCGCATGAAAAAAGAATGGCGTTATAGGGAAGGGCTGTGACGGTAGTGAGGAGACCGACCAGAGAATCGATTTTTAATTTTTATCGATACAAATCTAAACGCATGCGAATCTACCTGTATGATCTAAGTTACTACCTAGTAAATTATAACTAATTTATAACTAATTTATAACTATATCTGAAAGATGGAGCTATGAATATATAATTGCCATTATTCTTGGTATAAAAATGTATACTGACTGGCTAAAACCTTCAACCACTTAATTTAATGTTCGTCACTATATGTCGGGGAGGATATCTGAATCAAAGACTACAAACTCTCAAAAAAATCTCAGAGTAGATAGATAGATAGATAAACACTTTATTGTACACACCAAATAATACAACTTTACAAGGCATTTTTTTTTTTTTTTAAATCAACGATAGGCTAACATTTGGCCACGGTCTCACCTGATGGTAAGTGACGACGCGGTCAACGATGGAGCATGCTTGCCTAGAAGATACCGGTTCACTCTAGCCTTAAAAACTCCCAGATTATATTTGTCAGGAAACAATGACGCTGGCAAGGTGTTCCATTCCTTTGCTGTCCGAATTATAAACGAGGAATCAAAACGTACGCATACAGACATTTACAAAAACGTGTAACAATGGGCGACCTTATCGCTAAAAGCGATCTCTTCCAGGCAACCTTTGGATGGAGAGGATTTATAGAAGTGGTAAAAGACGGGGTGCACAAGCATAACTACATAGATAAAAATACCTTATAAACATACTAAATAGCTTTAGCAATATACCTACATCTCTAAATAAAATATACCTACATATTATATCTACATACACTTACTCATACATAATATGTGGATACTTAAACAAGTAACAATAATATTATGGTAACAGTTTAACAAAGTGATGTAGTACTGATGAATCGGACAAACTCACACTGCCAAGTAAAACTTTTTGACTTGATCCTTAAAGCTGTGCAATGAGGGTGCCCTTCGTATAGTTTATACGCAGTATTTCTGCTCCGTCATGAGTTCCAAATATCATAAACGAAGTTGCAAACACCTTCAAACGTTCATGACCTGTAAAAGTTCACCGTGCAACGAACGAGGTCTCTAAGCGTCAGAGCGGTGCGAACTCGCGACACGGTCGAGTCCTTGCAAGGCAGCCAACATTACATTTACAGCACCATAGCTGCCGTGTTGCCTGACGCCGGTCACGCGTCGGTCTCACATATCGCTGCAGTGGCACCCAGAGCCCGTTTCATTGCAACAGAATGCAACACAATGTCTAGAGTAAGTTTGTACCGATGGCAAACGACTTGACGTGGAATGATGTACGTACGTAACGTATAAGACCGGTAAGCTAAATGCATCTAATACGTGTCACCCACCTTTAACATACCTAATCATAATCATTGTTTGAAATTGATACCCAATACCTATGTATTCAAGGCTACAGTCTCTTAATACTGACAAAATCAAGCTTTCTAACTCTGGACAATAAAAACAATAAAGAAAATCTTAGAAATTCTCTCCACAAAATTCTTCTTTATATCTTCTTTACTTAGCGGATAAGACCCAAGAAAGTTTGGAAGGTTCTGGAACCCGCATTCAACTTGCTACTTATCTTCTTATTTTCTATGCATTCAATAAATCGGATGGATGACACAATTACAACATTGATTCCGCTCAACGATAATGACCGTTCCAGTTCACTGGGTTGAGAAGGCACATCGACGTGTCAACCGCGAATCCTTGCTGCCCAGCCAACATTGCAACACCAAAGTCGCCAGACTTACCAGCTCAAAACTATTACATAAAACATTTGCAACACTAAAATAAATGCATTGCTGGTACAAGCAAACCGACAAGGATGGATATGTGCGATGACCGTTGCTATATTACGAAAGAGCAGGTAGATTGTATGACTGTTGGCTTCTGCTTCGTTGTGATTCAATGTTACTTACTAGTTCACTGACTGGACACAATTTTGTAACAATAACCTAAAGGTTTTAGAAGGCGCTTTTTGCTTTCATGCCATTGACAGCTCATTGAGCAGGGTTTCCTACAGATAAACTCCAACTTCGATACAGCCCCCCAAATTTTTGTTTTATGTACGAGACTCGATAAAATTTCGCCTCGTCGAAAGTTGGCCTACTCGTACTATGAGTAGGCCAACTTTAGACCGCAACTCAACTTATGTTAAACGACGACAGTCGGAGATGTAGCACGTTTACTTACACCTTGACCTATGAGGAGTCTTTTCACTATAGTCTTCCAGTCAAAATCCGTAAGGAATGGTTTATTTGGACAAACGCCCCTCGACTGGTGTATCACCTCATCATCATCATCGTCATCAACAGCCTGATGTCATCCACTGCTGAACATAGGCCTCCCCCAGAGCCCGCCACCTTGAGCAACTGATCGCCTCCTGCATCCATCGGCTCCCCGCGGCTTTCACCAGATCGTCGGTCCACCGAATGGGGGGCCGGTCTACACTGCGTCTTCCCTTCCCACTGTATCACCTAACCAATTTGAATTAAAACATACTAGTCACCGCCAAAAAGTTTATCCCCACCTTGTTGACACATGGAAATCACACACAGTGCGTTTTACAAGGTCATTTCTGCCACACACCTGCAAGATGTGGAATGAGCTTCCAGCTGAGGTTTTTCCGGTGAATTACAATATGGGTCACTTCAAAAGGCGGGTAAAAAAGTCTTAAAGGGTAGGCAACACATCGGTAGTGCCCCTGGTGCTGCTGGTGTTCATAGGCGACGGTAACTGCTTACCATCAGGCAGGCCGTCAGCTTGTTTGTCCATCCATGTTATATTAAAAAAGTATTAAGTATCATGGAGTTGATTCAAAAGTGTAAGTAAACCATACTCCGACCATAGCTCAGTTGACAGAGCGTCTAATCCAGTGAGTTGGAGGGCGCGGGTGCAAACGGCGGTTTTAGCGGTTGCTAAAATTTTAAGAAATATAATATCTTTATAAAATTATTATTTTAGTTTTGTTTGCGGACTCATTTATGCAACTCAGGGATTCCCTAAATGCACCTATAGCAAATGAGACTTTATGATCTGATCTCACAATCTAGTAATCTTATAGTGCTGCTGACTGTGACGCGAACCGAAACTTTGCATTTTAGAGTTTCGGGTGACACTGCAACTGTTATGGGCAGCCACGTCGCTTAACATCAGGTGAACGACTAGCTCGGCACGTCATTCATTAACATAAAAAACTGCATGGACTGGAGAAACATACTTAGACATTTTATCCATCTCCAACAAAAAATTGGGGATATACCTTTTCTGCCCCCGATCCATGCGCATGCACAGGGCACACAACCTTGCAATATTACATCTGTTTCTGAGAATTTGTTGCAACTGCGCTATTCAAAGTGAAGCATTAGTAGTGAACGTACTCGTAAATGAGCATTCACAAGTTAACGTATTAAGACGCCCGTGTAAATAAAGTAGGTACGTAAAGTAGGTAATGGGCACTTTGCGCCGGCGCAGGCGCGGTCGCGGCTGCATAACATTAGCGTGCGTTACCGCGGCGACGTAACGCACGCAACGTTACGTCACTGGTGGCAACGACCACACAATTTGCGTACTGAAAGGAATGATTTGTCTATTGAAAAAATAAAATGGTTTGAAACCAACGTCACTGATAATAGAGGATGAAGAAAATTGCATGGTTTGCTAAGTAAAAATTGTGGCCATTTAAATATTTCTTAAA
The DNA here is from genome assembly GCA_910589525.2 of Ennomos quercinarius. NCBI lineage: Eukaryota > Metazoa > Arthropoda > Insecta > Lepidoptera > Geometridae > Ennomos > Ennomos quercinarius. Next base: position 9,938,511 of record OU342509.1, read on the forward strand.
CTCAATCACATGGCAATGTGCGTGCAGACCACATCACATCGCAGAGCCAACAACCGATGGAGAAGAAAGGTACTCGAGTGGCAACCACTAAACGGAAGCCACAGCGTAGGTAAGCCGGCCCCCAACTAGGTGCAAACCTGGTCAAAACCGCGGGGAGCCGTTGGATGCAAGATGCAAGCAGCCGCCCAAAGTAGCGCTCTAGAGAGAGGCATATGTTCAGCAGTGGACGTCTTCAGGCTGATGACGATGATGAAAATTGAAACAAAACCAAACGTGCAATGGTTATTAAAAAAGTATTCTACCTACAAACGCATCAAGGTTTGTAGATTTGCAAAACCTTTTTACAACGTATATAAGCCTGGAACCCAGAGCAATGGGTGCTCATTGTTCATAAATGCCATCATTTCCATAAACAAAAGCACGCTGTGGAAGCGTAATCATTTGTTAGCGTTACGTCAATCACATAATGCACATGAGTGTGATGAGCTGATAACAATCATCAGTGAGGGGTTTAAGGCTACTGTATACGCAGATCCACTATCTCGCGCGCGCATTGCGACATTTTTGAAAATATTAAATAACTGAATTTACTTACGCCAAAATCTGGCTAAACTACATATATTCTCATGAATAGCATTACAAATGTTCAACAAAACAAATCTAATCAAGTTTTCATACAAAAACTGTTACGAATGAAAAAAACTTTGATACCGATGTATTTATGAAATCTTGTTAAGGTTAATATGACATTTTTGTTAAATATATATGTAATGTTATTCATGAGAATATAGTTTAACCAGATTTTGCGTAAGTAAATTCAGTTTTTAATATCTTAAAAAATGTCGCAATGCGCGAGCAAGATAGTGGATCTGCGTATACATTAAATAAATAAACTTTTGTTACACTTACTTACGAACTGATTGAGTGGGCGATGATGGCTGCTCGTCTTGTTCAATTGCCAGCCATACCTTAGGGGTCGATCCGTACCTCACAGCTCTTTTTCTGTTTTATATCATCTGGCATATTCAGGCATGCAAATTACAGAAGTTAATTGTGGAGGAACTGAGACATTCCACGAGACAGTAACGTAGGTAATATCTTCATGAGAAGAGATGGTTCAGAGACTGAATTAGGCACTTGAAATAGTTTCCAGCTGGGGTAAATACTAATTTAGTTCAATTAAGCGTCAAATAACTTGAGCATGCCTATTTACCACCTTAGAGCTTTGATTTAAGTTTAAAATGGTCAATTTACATATCTCCAACCGCCGCCAGCCTTTCCTCCCTCATAAACTCATAATAATTATATTGTTGTAATCTGAATGTTTTTAAATCCAGAGTAAATAAGTTATTTCGGAGTACTTAAGCATGATCTACTTTCGCCCTCATGTGTCAATTACCACCACGATGATACTGGCACTTGAGTAAAATGTGTTATCTTTATTTCTTTCTTCTTTTCTTTCTTAGTAAAAACACAAACTGCAAATAATAAAAACTCCTATTTTACTTCTTATATTGTTTTGTTTTTTCTTGAGCTGGAAATTTGTTAGTCTATGAGCAATAGAGCAGCGACTTTGTCCTTTAATAAATAAGCCAATTTGTTTAAAATTACACTTTAACGAAACAATGAGTTGTCATATGTTATTGTCCTGAATGAAGCAACAGCATACGATGTTATTCAGCATCAATTTAGTCTACATACTTGTTAATTGCAGCAATTTAATCTATTTATTTTAGAACCCAAAGAAACTAGTCGCCTTCCAATATAATTCGGGTCACACATCAATCAAGTTACGTTACTATGTTAGCATCACTTTCTGGATGCATGTATGACATTTTGACATTATGCATTCACTAGAAGTGAAATATTGCAGATTTCCATTTTGCGAGTGTCTTTATGTAATAAACTGTATCTATTAAAAGCTTAATAAATTGCAACAGTATTTTTCAATGTCAATTACGTGATACATCAGAAGTTAACATGTGACGTCGTACGAAACGCCTCGCATGCTAGCCAACTGTTGCGTAACTGATCGAAAGCAGTTTTGGTGGCCTTCACCCATTGTACCGGTTACCCTGGTCAACCCAGTTGCGATAAATCACGTTGGAATGTATACAGCTAACGTGATTTGTTTACCAACAGCTAGATCGACTGCTAATCGATAAAAGGTTGATAAGTTACATTTATGATGAAACGATGGAGTATCCAAGCGTATGTTAGGATGATCTGTAGTGAACTTATCAATTTGGTTCTATTTGCTCAAAATTAAGTTAGATGAATTGTTATTTTCTCGTTGACAATACTAGTCTTGAGCAGGAAAAGAAGAAGTTTGTGCTCCTGGTTTTATTTACTATAGATGTCTATATAATGTAACCTGCGGCGGCTCCTCTCATATTAAACAAGATTTTCAACAAAAAAAAGTGTAGGTATTCTATACCCTATTTCAAGGTCTGCCACTATTCAGTTCCCAGTATCACTAGTAACGAGTCATCAGCATCACGCAGCTCCCTACTCTATGCATTTCCATATGAACACCATACATCATTCGCTGCATCAATCTTCAGTCTCTTTACATTTCCAGCCTTACATTTTTTTCACACCTACACGCTTCGATCAAGTATGCAACTACACGCGTCTGTAGTAGGTTAGGTACTCAACAATTATAAACATTTAATTTTTAAATAATAGGGGGACGGAGGAGACGTTTTGCGCGCCTTCTCCATCCTCCTTAGTGGGGTCGGTGGCGGATAGTCAGAGGACTCCGCTGCACCTACACGGCCACACACGTCTGGTGGGTTATCGAGGTGTAAGGTTACCCACTGGCGCAGAGGCCTGAAAGGATCTACCACCGGAGTGAGATAGTCTAGCGCGACTCTATCTCGCCCCACCCCGGCGGCAGACGCATCACTGGGGGGTTTTAGTGGGTTTGAGTCCCTGTTGCCAACATTGCGACCTCAATTTTTTATGGCTGGACATCTTGTGTTTAACTTTGGTACATTATAGAGCATAATATTACCTGTTTGCCCATTATAAAAGCAAGCATTTCAACGAGCCCTGCAATCTACTAATAATGGATGTAGAACGACTTTCTTCGCCCTACATTATCTCAGCATACTAATTACCGATGACAACACGGAGTGACATCACGGTGGACAGTTCGAGACGCAGCCTTCACCTAGAAACTCTCACCGGTTCACATTTAACGTGACCCGCTAAGGGCTATTTGTGTCACACTGTAATAGACAAGTTGGTATTCGGACATCATGCAATGAAATATCATGGACACATATGGGAAAGAGTATGATAAACGGAGGAGAGGCGAGTCTAACCGCTATGAAATTGGGATCGCGGTGTCAGTTGACTGATACATTTTTTTTAACTAATTGAAGCTATAATCAAAAAAGGGCTTTGTCGCTTAGCGACCACATCGCCCAATGGGTAACATACAAAAGAAAACAGCAAAAAGGTTACAACTACGTTCTACACAAACATTGGTCTGCAAGGCGATACATATTTTGGGCTTCATACGACAATGGTTGAAAATTGACCATTTGTAATTTGAACATAAAATAATTATATTGTTCTGGTAGAGTTGGTCGCAACGACGCCGAGCGACGCGTGAGGTGGCGTGTCCATTATGTGATGGCAGTCTGAACTGTGGGGTGAACATCTCGCTAGGGCTCGCTCTGGTGTGAACATCTCGCTAGGGCTCGCTCTGGGGTGAACATCTCGCTAGGGCTCGCTCTGGTGTGAAGATCTCGCTGGGGCTCGCTCTGGGGTGAACGTTGCGAGATGTTTCTTTAAAAAAGGGTAGGTAAAAAGTCAGGTAATATGTTGGCCGCGTCAGCGCCCAAAATGCGGACATAAGAAAATTGCTCAAGACTTCGAAACCGACGTTCTCGTCATACTGATTACAATAATACTTAATTATACTTTTAAACTATTTTATTGTTTTCTAAGGCAGTATAGAAACGTCTGCCCACAACAACGGCCAGTGGCAACACCGAAATGACATCACGTTGAAAGTTCGAGAAACGTCCTTCACCTAATGCCACTTTGCTACACTGTTACATAAACATTGTTTATTCTTAAGGTCATATCTATTTGAATATTTAAATATTTAATCGGATTTATTAATGCAAGTCAAGATACACACCTGTGGTGTTTAGAAATGTTCAGTTTCAAGCAGTTTGGAAATGTGTTATCTTCCGAAGAAAGATGTAAAATTTTGTATTTATTTAAAATCAATTTTAGTATTAAAATTGTCATGAGTGTGATGTGATTCCTTTGTTTTTTTATTTTATTTAAAATCGTTTTGCGAAGGCACTTAACAATCCACTTCTAACTTATAAAATCAACACTACATCGCCAAAAAATCGGTCTTTCTATTCTGGCATCTCCTCCATAGAGGACAGGTAAACAGTAATGTCAGTCTACCGTGCTGGTAGATGTGAGGGGCTAAAGCTTTGTTATTAAATTTTAGAGTTCATGCAAACAGTGAAAAGATTTTTTTAAATGTAAACGAATGACGTGACGCCTGGTGTTAAGCGACACGGCCGCCCATAACAGATTGCAGTGTCACTCAGAACTCTAATCTAAAGTTTTGCGTGACACCGCGCACTGCGCCGTCATCCTGGGACATCACAGTCTAGAAAAGTTTTCTAGACTGTGAGATCAGTACATAAGTCTCATTTGCCCAGTAATTTCACTAGCTACAATGCCCTTCAAATTATAATATTCCTAGTTTTCAAGCACTTCGTGTCTGACTTCTGAGGGTTCTGTGAAGTTCCAAATAGAAGATACATTGATTTTGTGGCCGTTATTAATATCAAAGTTATTGAGCCCCTTTTCTATAAAACTAAGGGTAAAAAGCAAGAACCCTAAAAACCTGAAACGGGTAAACATTCTGGAGGCTTCCTTTAAGAAAACCAATTTAAAACCTTGACACAGCAAGAAATAAACAGATGTCCTGTCATTTACCTGAGCATAATCATCTAGAAGCTATTTGTTAAGTTATCTAAAACTAATTTTTTTATTTATTTCAGTAAAAATAAGGAAATATGAAACATAACAAATGAATATTGAATTTGAAGACAATGTCCTAGAAAAGTCATCAATAATGTCAGCAAAAGGTTTGAGGAGGGCCCGCGCCATCAAATTAATCGTCATTTAATGTTGTTATTTAATAAAAAAAATATGCTGTTTTTATTCGTAACAATAAATAAAAGATACTTTAAGTTTAATATATTCTTATTTTCAAATGAAACAGTTGGATCGGAGACAACCTGTACAATCGAGAAATCATAAAGTTATTTAATGGATAGGAAGTATTTGCTGATGGCCAGCGTTTAATGAATGAAAAAAAAACATACTTTATAAGCTTATATCCACTTTTAAACTTGCTTACAAAAAGACGACAATTCAATTTTGTTCGGAAAATAAACAAATGCCGCAGTACAATGGCGTTACGGCGGCGGTTAACCAGGAATACGTTACCAAAACACATCACGCTCTGATTGATGTGCCGCACAAATAGTGTATTGTTCTTATCCAACATGGGCCTAAGCTGTTTTGTAACGCGTGATAAAATTATACAAGCCAAGTGTTTTTGATTACAGAATAACATAAAATTGTTGACATTGATATATGTTGAATTTTTGATTGATTTAATACTATAAACAGGCGCGGCTATCTATTAACATTCTACTATTTCTAATAAGGTATACTTAGATCTTAGATGTAATTTGTGGTCTGAAAATTAAATCTAATAGGATGGCTCTACTTCCAAAATAAGAGATGAGAGAATGCCGAAAAATCAGTAGGTATTGTTGTCGATGTGTCGCAGTAAACTTAAAGTATGGCGGCGCTCTTCTGATAAAAAAGAAATGAATAAGACGGAGATATAAGTTCGTTTAGCTTTAAGAGTACTGACGTTAAATAAAGGGCTAGAGTAGAACACCAGATTGCCACAAGCTTACTAACTGAACAAGACAGTAGATTACCGAAATCACATAACATAGTGTCAACGATTGAGATTTAAGATTACTTTCACAAGAACTCCGAGAGCAAATTATTATCGCATATTACAGTACTTCAGGAAATAGATCATATCTTCCGCGGAGCTAGGAAATAGTACGTCTGCGTCCCTTTCTAGTTAAAACAGATGCTAGTTGAGATATCTCGTTATGTCATTATTGTTATACTTCCTAGCTTATACATACTATCAGTACATACATATGTATAATTATGCTCTATGACTTTGTACCTCATACATTTTAGACTATTAACGTGGGCATATAAAGGGGCAATTTGTAACCCAAATTGTAAGAGGGGTCAACGACCGCATCGTGGGCGCGTAGCTGTGTAAGATTAATATACCATCACGTCATCTATAACATGGGGATCGTCCATTAATTACGTGAGGTTCAAAAGGGGGGGAGAGGATCGGAAAAATCACGAAACATTACCAAAGGGGGGGGGGAGGGGGGGGGGGGGGGGGGGTTTGTAATGAGATATAACGTGTATTTAATTTTACTTTGAACGCGCGATTTTTATACAAAAAGTGGCCCGTCATATACCAAGCCTTTTGGTTCAACCTGTATAATGGGAACAGCTTAGAAGTGCAATGCCTATCTGCACTAAAGTTTGATAGCTCTTAAGTTCGCACTTATCTCTCTAGGACGCACCCAAATGCCTTGCAGTAGGTACGTTATACAGGGGTAATAGCGAAAAGTATCTTTGTCGAATATTGGTCGTTTACACAACGCGTCGATGTGATCTAAAAACTAAAGAAATCGCTAAATGATACTTATAAAAAACAGCAACATACACTACCTCAAAGGTCGACAACTTGAACGAATTAATCTTACAAGCCTCTTCTTAGGCTTCCAATTTGATGCATACCTGTAATAAAAAAGAAATATTATTAAACTTGGTTGAATACAGTGAGTAGTAAATTTTACGTAGCATAATATCAATACGATATAGACGCGATAAACAAACACTTCTAAGTGAAACACATAAACTCAAACATTGTTTCACTTCCGGAATCTCAGAACTATTTTGCATAGTGTCTAATACAAAGTACATTTACAAACCCAAGTCTTGATAGAGACATGTCTGCATGGTCACAGGTAGTATAATACCTACAAGCATGGTGGAAAACTGGTGCACCCATCAGCACCAAGTGATTTTAAGATTTTAGTGCGCGATGCCGTCAGCCATCTCCCGGGTAATAAAGGGCTAAAGGTTGTAGCATGGCTATTACATCTAATGAAGAACTGCCTTAATGTTAAACATGAAATAAAACAAAACGTATAACAATATGAATTAATGTTAACATTTTAAGTCCGTTACCAAAAGACATCAACGAGCGCAACCCCGTTGAACTCTTTTAACTAAGAAAGCAATAGGTACACGTTGAGATTTTAAGGGCTTATGCTAGGCAAAGCCAAAGCCACAGAACAGATATTTAGTACTAGGTCAAAGCGGGGATGAGTCGGGGGCCAAGCAGAAGGGGCGGTCTAAGTTAGAATGGTTAAAACGCGCAATAATTTAGGTAATTTATTATTACACTGAATATAATGGGTATTTTAAAAATCCACTATACATAAGCCCTCCATTATATTTAGTTCAACTACTACAAGTTTCATGACCTTATTTAGAGTATTCATTGAATAATCGCGGTTTATTTGTACGGTTTAGACGTAACTTTGTAATTTTTTTCCATCGAGAAAAGTTTATTAATTCGTGTTTTCACTGTACATAAGCAATTAGCATTACTCCTGAACTTTACCATATATTAATTTCAAAGTCATTGTTGCAATATTGTTGACAGGACACGGCCTCATACTAAGCCATTTTAAGCATTTATAGGCTGTTAAACATAAAAAGTAATAATGATACCTTATTAACTATTATCTTATTAATTATTATTTTTTCTCAATTTCAGTTGCAAAGGACAAGCATCACAAGACACTGCTATGCTTAACATGCTTCGTTGGCACCACGAGCCAATACCAACCACCAGCAACCCAATGCGAAAGAGCAAACCACCAGATCGTCACAAACGAACCTGACCACCTAGTCTTCAGATAACCAAAGCGTCCAATTATGCTGTGATACTGGCCACAAAACTGTGATACGAAAGAGAAAAAAGAAAAATGGGTATACACGTGCTATTAGCGTCTACAGCGCTTAAAACAGTGAGTGTGACTGGTCTGTGGCTAATACCATTATTGCTGGGAGCGCTGACTTACCATAATTACAATTCATATGACCCAGAAGCGAAGGTGTTGGATAAGGAGCCGAGGAGGGAATATGACTTCGTAGTGATTGGTGGTGGATCGGCTGGAGCGGTCGTGGCGAATCGATTGTCTGAAGTCAACAACTGGAATGTACTTTTGCTGGAAACTGGTAAGACCTAAGGTTTTAAGCTTTTTAATTTTTTAAGGTTCCGTACTAACGGGACTTTATTTTGGTAGGTACTTTAATTAGACCTAAAACCCTCAAAAATGTATAATTTATAGCACCAGTAAAGGAATATTAAAAAAAAAACAATGAATTCCTTTTCCGATGTAGGCAGAATTAATTTCGGAATCGCATTCATATAACTTTTATAAAAATATCGGGTAAATATTCCATTCTATATAGATAGAATAAGTGTATTAGACAAGGCTATATATACGTACAACAAGTTGCCAGAGGTACCGAGCCGTAACTTTTGGCGCGAGGTTTGCGATTTAATTACTCGTTTATAATTCGGACAGCAAAGGAATGGAACACCTTACAAGCGTCATTGTTTCCTGACAAATATAATCTGGGAGTTTTAAAGGCTAGAGTGAACCGGTATCTTCTAGGCAAGCATGCTCCATCGTCGGCCGCGTCGTCACTTACCATCAGGTGAAACCGTGGTCAAATGTTGGCCTATCGTTGATAAAAAAGAAAGGTTTACTCGCTGCTTACTAGACTAGCCATCTGATTTGAAGATGAAATAAATAAACAATTTGCATTAATATAAGTCCTTTCTCTTTCCAGGGCCAGATGAGAACGAAATCACAGACGTCCCTTCACTAGCGGGGTACCTGCAGCTATCGAAGTTGGACTGGCAGTACAAGACGGAGCCAACCAGTTATGCCTGCCTCGGGTTCAAGAAACACCGGTGCAGCTGGCCGAGGGGCAAGGTATACCCATTAATAATTTATATTTTGCTTATAGTTACCAGAACAAGTATTATTATATCCTTTTAACAAAGGGATTCCGACTATAATGGCCTTAATTTCGTACTGAGAACTGGATGACATATTTTTTTCCAGTTATTTTGTTTTAGAAATATACCGATTTTGATGAAATTTATATAGGACAGTTCTGAAAGTACCTATATTGTTTCAAATAAAAAAAGACGCCAAATCAATTGATAACCAGGGGCCGTACTGAGAACTCTTAGCGCGATTCAAAACTGCAGACTATATTGGATCGCTTGTCAAAATCCTCATACAAAAAAAAGCGATCCAATGTAGGCGTTGTTTTGAATCACGCAAAGAGGTCACAGTACGCCCCCTGATGTACAAACAAGCACAACAAAGACGAACATTTTAAAACAATACTATAGAAATGAGACCCTTCTTGGCCCTCCTTGAAGTCGGTTGAAACTCTCCTTACCTACTAATTTCAAAGGGAAACGTTGTCGGCTTGTTTTTTTTTCGCGTGACTTGAGTCAAAACAGATAAACTTATTTTTAAAATAATATAATCATTTATTTCTCCTTCACAAACCAGTTAACAGAACTTAGATGTAAATAAATTAACGTTATAATTTAATTTTAACACTGTAAACCTGCTTTGTGAAAGACTGGTGCCTGACGTAGGTTTAGAAAAACCTGTATTACAGGATTTATATTTATTTGTATTCCACAACGGTTTGTTTAGTGTTTACTGCTTACACTACCCTGATCAACAAGGATACTGTTGATACAGAAAGTTAAAAGTATTCGCGGAAGAACACGTGAATTGCTAGTAAACCCGCGAAGGCACCTAGTTTATTATAATGTACAACAGTTTTAATTATTGGGACTATTCCGCTTTTGTCATGAAGTAATGAAAAAAATAGTATATAAATAGTATGTATAATATAAATAAGTAAGATCCAAATGAGCCCAGAACACTGCTACTGCCAGCGGCAATGATTATACATTTACAGCTGCACTAAAAATCACTCCGTAACTATACCATATCCACGAGGCGCTTTTTTAATATTTTGGAGCAAAGCGCGAAGCCAAAGCGTTCTTCAGCTGGCATAAAATTTAAATAACATTAATGTTATCAATAGTTATTGACATTTGCTTGTCCACGCAGTTCCGTGCTTCAATAAAATGTTAGCATAAGCGTAAGCGTTATGTCATTTAGTAAAAATAGCCATCTCGATATAGAACAAAAATAAAACGGACTATCATTTTGTATTCCAGGTTTTGGGAGGCTCCAGCGTCCTAAACTACATGATCTACGTTCGAGGCAACAAATTCGACTTTGACCAGTGGGAGGAGTTCGGCAACCCCGGGTGGGCCTACAGAGATGTCCTCAAGTACTTCATCAAATCAGAGGACAACAGAAACCCCTACCTCGCCAAGAGTAAATACCATGGCAAAGGAGGATACTTGACAGTACAAGAAGCACCTTGGAGAACTCCTCTAGTTGCAGCATTTGTTGAAGCTGGCGTTGAAATCGGCTACGAAAACAGAGACATCAACGGGGCTGTCCAAACGGGATTCATGATTGCTCAAGGAACTATTAGAAGAGGCTCTAGATGCAGCACAGCCAAAGCCTTCTTAAGGCCAGTACGGACGAGAAGGAACTTAGACATCTCATTAAATACTCAAGCCACGCGAATTCTCATCAATCCAGTAACTTTAAAAGCATATGGAGTGGAATATGTGAAACATGGCGTAAAAAGAGTCGTTTACGCTAGAAAAGAAGTCATATTATCAGCGGGAGCTATAAACAGTCCTCAACTGTTGATGTTGTCTGGGATAGGACCAAAAGAACATTTAAAAGACGTCGGTATCAAAGTGCTGAAAGACTTACCCGTAGGCGAGAATCTGCAGGACCACGTCGGAGCTGGTGGACTTACATTCTTAGTTGATAAACCCGTTGCCATAGTCCAAAACAGATTCCAAGCATTTCCTGTGACCATGAACTATGTCGTAAACGAACGAGGACCTATGACGACTTTAGGAGGATTGGAAGGTATCGCCTTCGTGAACACCAAATACGCCAATAGTTCCGGATTATGGCCTGATATTCAATTCCACATGGCTCCAGCATCGTTTTCTTCCGACAACGGCCAAATAGTACGTAAAATTCTGGGATTGACTGATGAGATCTATGACTCTGTGTACAAACCGATAGCGAATAAAGACGCTTGGACGATTATGCCTCTACTGTTGCGACCTAACACGCGTGGCTACGTGAGGTTGAAGAGCTCAAACCCTTTCCATTACCCGATAATGAACCCTCGGTACCACGAGGATCCTTTGGACGTCGCGAGAATGGTCGAGGGAGTTAAAATCGCAATGCAGGTTGCAGAGGCGTCTCCTTTTAAGCAGTTCAATTCAAGGTTGTATCTGAAACCTTTGCCGAATTGCAAACAATTCAAGTTCATGTCTGATGAATACATCGAGTGCCAAGTGAGAACTATATCTATGACGATATACCATCAATGCGGAACAGCTAAGATGGGGCCTTCTTGGGATAAAGAGGCAGTTGTGGATCCTAGACTGAGGGTCCATGGAGTGGAGGGTCTCAGAGTGATAGACGCTAGTATAATGCCTACAATAGTTAGTGGTAACACAAACGCAGCAGTGATCATGATTGGTGAGAAAGGATCTGACATGATCAAACAAGATTGGCTGAATAAACGGTGACAGTAACTTTAATCCGTACCTTAATGTAATCATAAGTTACCAATTACATTATCTTTAATTAAGCAGATCATTTACTGATACAAATTTGTTTAACAGTAGCAGTGCAGTAGCAGTGCAGTGTGTGTGTGTGTGTGTGTGTGTGCAGTGTAGTGTGCAGTGTTTGTCAGTCATGTAGAATTGGATAAAAATGAACCCATCGGTAACGTAGCGCCTGTAGTTTTTATCTAGCAATAACCTGACATGTTTGATTTGAGTAAGATTACTTGAACTTAAACTTAATTTTTAAAGGTTGCTAATTGATTTAAATGGTCCAAGTAAATGATCTGATTTATATTTGTTTTATTAACCCAAAGATTTGCAGTACTGTTTTTTCCGACACTTTGTTATCTTTATCTTCAACTCTAAATGTCTATTTGAAGATGCACTTTTCTTACCTAAGTTAGTTTTGTAAGTTGTGTAAATATGTATAAAATAGTAATCTTAAGTTTAACATTATCCTAGCTAGAGATTCTATTTATTTCTTTAGAATGCCATATTTTATCATCAAAATACTCTTAATATGAAGGTAATTGTTGTTATTTCTAAAATATTGTTCGTTTACGGGATGTGTAATATAATAAGTTACAAAATAATATTTTGATCATGGATGAAGCATATGCGTTTCATACTTATCGTTAGCGCCAAGACTGGATTGGTTGTTTGTTTTTATACTTTAATAAAATAAACATGTTTGAACATAATAAACACCTCTTTTCTTTGAGATTTTTTTTAATATCTTATATTGGGAAATATACATGAGTGGGTAAAATGTTATAAAATCATTTTTTATTATTCATGAAGAAGGTAAACGCCAAAATTATTTATTTTTGTCATTGTCGCATATATACCTTATTATTATAGCAAATCTTTAAACAGTGAAGACACCTTCTGATAATTTTATCAAAAAAGCCGTCAGGAGGAGAAAGATAATTTAGAATTGGTACTGAAGTTCAGCATGGAAAGTTTGAACGGATTTACTGGATTACGTAGTAACATATTTCCAAGCCTCGGAGAGCAAGTTAAGCCGTCCGTCCTGGTTGTCATAAGAACATCTATGGCAATCGTTACGGGGTAGTCAGAAACCTGATAGAATCTGACGCCTGCTGGGTTAGCATGGACGGTAGACAAAATTGTCTTTCCCCGTTTTACGTCACTTTTTTCGTACTTGCTTGGAGTAAAACAGGGGAAAGACAGTTTTGTCTACCGGCCGTGCTAACCCTACTGGTCTAACCATCCCTGTTAGTGGTTCCTTATGGGTTTCGAGGTCAGATGGCAGTCGCTCGTGTAACTCTGGTAGCTTGCCGCAACAGGTTAGATTGGGAGCCAATCCCAATAACAACTGAAAAAAGGCAAAGATAATGATGATGGTGATGACGTAGTGTAGGAACATAATTTGGTAGTCTATGCCCTGGAAAACAAAATGGCTAACCAATAACTAAAATAGCGCCTGATGAGATTCTTATGTTCTATGTTGCCGATTGCTGCATACATCGGGGAGGTGCAAATAAATATTATATGAATAACAATTACTAATTATTTTATTTAGATTTCAACTAATAAATGATCTTTAATTAAAGACTACTGACTAGCGGATACAGCGTTTCCACTTAATCAAAACGTAGTACTTATTTTATATTTTACCTACGCGTATGCGACTTCCGTAAAATAGTTAAATGCATGTAATTATTTACTTACCTACTTAAATTTTATTTCCATCCAAGTGCATGTATTATTTCTCACAATAACAATAACTAGGTAAGTACCTACTTATACAAAATAAAACTGATTTTTGTTCATCTTAGTACTGAAATAATAAAAATGTGTTTTTAATTTTCGAGGGCACAATAAACAATATTTTGTGGCGAGTTTGAGCTACAATTTTTGCGCCTATGAGTCCTCACTAAGGTCATCACAGGTCGTTGGCTCACGAGGCCGCCATGATCTGAGGTCCTAATTCACTCCCCACTCCACAAAGTATGATAATTTTTAACGTATGTAACACCTATCACAAGTGATCGGAATTCGGAATAGGTAGAGCTATTTTTGGTACATCGACTTGTTCTCATAATATGGACATGCCTGAGACATGTTAATGATTATAAAGGTGCTTGATGCTTCATAGGTATCGTATTTGAAATGCAAGATAACTGCTTTTAAGGACCTTCCTTTTTAACAAACTCGGTCAGTACCTTTATGAATATAATATTATGATTTTGACCGTTCCTGAGTGGATATCCACATGGCTGTCAATGCAGTTCGGTGCCAATCACCATTACATAAACATAGCTTCGAAATCTCTATTTTGATTTTTTTGACGTTTACTATGAATATTTTGTATGCTATTTATAGCAAAAAACATGCATGTACTATTTTTATGACATACCGAAGACCTGCTGTTATTATATATTTAACCATGTTTTTATGCAAATAAACGCTTTGATTTTGATTTTTCTTTTCATTTGTATTTACTCGGTATTAATTAGCAAGTGTTGATTACGCGGTTTTGCAGTATAACCGACGATATGTCATGCATGCACAATGACATCTGCACTGGAATAAAACAAGAATTACTTAACCGAATAAAATTATGACTCTATTTTTTTTAAATGTAAATGAATGACGTGACGAGCTAGTCGTTCACCTGATGTTAAGCGTCACGGCTGCCCATAACAGATTGCAGTATCACTTGGAACTCTAAATTAATATAGTTTTGCGTTGGCAACTCCCGGGGCTGACGATGAGAGCCTCACGGAGAGCATGGGGTGGACGCGGGAGGAGGTAGATCGGCTTTTGGATGTGGGTGATGAGGGCGAGGAGGATATTGCAGGCGATATAATGGGCCTCAATATCTTCTCGCCGGCATCGTCCATGGACATGGACCGGCCCGCCGGCTCCTCCGTCAACCCCATGGCGGAATAAAGAGGATGGTCAGTGAGATCGTCACACACTCTAAAAATTTTAATAATGGTTTCCCACGATAACAAAAATCCACATAACACTGACAAACCAACTGCTACGGCAGCTGGGAGCACACATAGGCTAGGTATCAGTAGTAAATTTGGAATCGAAATTATACAAGCCAACATCCAACACAGCATCACAGGTTTCGCCGCCCTGCGAAGAACCCTGGAGGAGCAACCGAACACAATAGCACTGGTCCAGGAACCGTACCTAAGTCGTGGAAAGGTGAGTGGCTTCAACGCCTTGCGAGGCAATGTTTTTGCTCCACCCAGACATAACACAACGCGAACATTTATATACGTGCCTAACCCATATAAGGCGTCTTTGGTAACTCATTTGTGTACTGACGACCTCACTGTAGTTAAAATGGAGACGGGACCGCTGGGCAATCTTAGCACCATTGTCATACCCTCAGCTTACATGGATATTGGAGCCGAAGCGCCGCCTCCAGCACTTGAAGAGCTAATGCAGTTCTGCGCAAACAACAAACTAGAATGTGTGGTGGGATGTGATTCAGACGCCCACTGTACTTAGCCGGCTCTTACGGCACCCACGGGAAGATATGGGGTGGTCCTATCTCACACTGCTAGGACTACACGGCTGGCCATCTTCATATCGCTTATAACCAAAAGCCTTGCGTCTCGTTTTACAATCGCTCAAGATGCGTATTTCTATATCTTCTTTCACAAGGCTAATTGTGTACATTGCACGTCCTTCAAGCAGACCTGTTTCAAGCAGCTTATAGGCTTATCCTCTCTCTTTAGGTCCGGTTTCTATGATCACCTATCAATTAATTAATAGAAGGCCGGCTTTCGGTGTGGGACGCCACTTGTATTGATACACTGGCACCGTCCAACCCATCTTCCGGACACGTCACACCAGGCGGGCAGTGCTGCATCCGCTAAACATGTGCTAGACTACGTTTATTAGTCAGAAGGTTACTCTTCGATTTAAATGCCTAGTAACAGCACGTTGTTGCGCTCGATGGAGGATACAATATCAGCAGACGTCCATGAGCCGCGATGGAAGTCTTATCCCCCCGTGGTGTTAATACACCCCGATTTCGTAGATGGATGCAGGAGGCAAGCAGCCGCTCAAAGTTGCGCTCTGTGCACTTCAGGCTGTTGATGATGATGTTGATGATGATGATAATGAGTAACACGATATAGTACGATATAGTAATTATGGTGTGTCTAATAATATATTTGTTAGTTTGTGGACATAAAAGTTGGTCAGATGAGGATTTTAAAAAAATGCAATTTTTAATTGATTTAATTTAATTTTCGCACAAATGAATTGCTCATATCAAAATATACCTTTTTAACAATATAAAGAATTATACTTCATCAGGATCAGAACGCCATCGATTTATTAGGAAGGAACAGGTTTGTGACGCATTAATTATTAAATACCAACTACTTAATTACTTAAGTACACATTTTTAAATGTAAAGACACGGAATAGTACATTTCAGTAAGTACGTTATTCTGCGTAGAGCGTGGTAGAGTTGCGCTTGGTAACGCTGTAAAGGTCGATAGAGACCAACAGGATAAGCCCGCTCAATAAAAAGTGTGGTAATGTGCAAGATTATGGTTGCACACAAAAAATCGTCAGGGTTCCGCGAGTCATTCCTAGCCGTTACGAATATAAAATAAGATCATACATTCGGGTCGTCTGAAAGTTAATGACAATAAGTTGAACAAGTTATGATGCAGTTCCTTCTAGACAGCCTTGATCGTAAAAGGTAAGAAAATTATATGTCAAAAACCCCAATTTTATCCCTATTTTTATTAGTTTCATTAAAAGTTAATTAAAAAAAACCGACACGTATATTTTCATTTTGTTTCATGTCATATTTAATTTTGTACATTTTTTTTAAATCTTGGCTCTGTTGAGGCTAAATGAAGATTTTAGCGGGAAACTAGAAGAAAAAATAAGTTAACGCTTTTGTTGGTTTTTTTTTTTTGGCGGGAACGCGGAAAAGTTCACATAGTTGCATTGTATTATTTTTCAAAACTTGTGCTTTTTCTAGTGTTAATGTTTAAAATTGGTGGCGTTTTACGCATTAAGTGCTGAATTACAAGCATGAGTGTGGGCAAGTGATATAATGTAGTGAAACGTGGTTTTTTGTGTTGTTTCCAAAATTCCATAGAATAAGCTTCTAGTAAAGTTGCCACCACTTTACTGGGGCATGACTTAGAATGGACTATGACTACCTGACTTAGAATCGACTATGACTAACAAGACTATGACTAAGACTTGACTTTACGTGAAATATTCTATAACTACGATGAAAAATTACAATACTTGACACTGGCTAAATACACTATGTGTGGAGCCAAAATATAAGAAGAAGAAAAAAAAAAAAAAAAAACGCTTTTGTTTCCGATTCTTTTTATCACGATTGTTTTTTTTCTCTAAACTGTGCTTTTTACATGGCCATTGACAAGCCATTGACACAAAGTAGGCTTCACACTTCACACGTCGATTATATTTAGCCTCCTTTTTTAACAATAACTTAATAAATACTGAATATAAAATTCTGATATTTTTTATTTGCGAGCTCTTTAAAGGATAATCTGGAAATGGTTTACGAATTTCGGTAACTTTCAAAAAAAATGTTGTCAATTGGTCATGTTCTGGTCACTTGAATGTTTATTTTAAAGGCTAACGATAATGAAATCCACAAGTAATCAAGGGCAAAAACCCAGTTCATATTTTAATGTGTTTATTTTTTAAATGTGATTGAATAACGTGACGAGCTAGTCGTTCACCTGATGTAAAGTGACACGGCCGCCCATAACAGTTGCAGTGTCACCCGGAACTTTAAAACAATAAAGTTTCGCGTGACACTGCACTGCGCACGTCATTCTGAGACATCACCAAGTCTAGTAATCAGATTACTAGACTGAGTGATCAGATCATAAAGTCTCATTTGCCCAGTAATTTCACTAGCTACAATGCCCTTCAAACCGAAACACAGTAGTGCTTGCACACTACTGCTTGGCGGCAGAATAACTGGCAAAGCGGTGGTACCTATCTAGACGAACTTTGCAGAAAAGTCCTACCACCAAGTAACATATGTCACTTTTGCATGCTCCTTGGCTTAGTTGCTTGGGTTGGCTTGCATTGGTGATACATTTAAGTTTATTGTGATGAGTGTTCAGCTATGTGGTCGTTTTCTGTAATGAGGTAAGCTTCTTTGTTGTCATACACGCTTTTAAAGCACCTATACTTACCAATTGAAGTTATTGAAAAATGAAAATGAAAATAAAGTTATAAGAGCGCGCTCTTGGGAGCTATATTGGGAATCAAACCTTCATTAGCTAATTCATTGTTGAAACCTTTTTGACTGGCATGTTAGCTCAGTTAGTAGTAGCTCTGACTTCTGAACTATAAGGTTGTGGGTTCGATTCCTACCCAGGACAAACATTTGTGTGATAAACATCGATGTTTGTTCTGTTTCTGGATGTTATATTGTATTGTATGTTTGTATTTACAAACAAAAAAGTACCTAAGTATTGTATCAGTTATCTGGTTCCCATAGTACAAGCTATGCTTAGTTTGGGGCTAGATGGCGCTGTGTGAAACGTCCACAAATATTTTTATTTATTTATTATTAGAGGCACCAGGGCCAATGGGACCAAGTCTTAATAAATACATTCCATGCGAGCTATAATAATACCGAAAAAAACGAATAAATTGCGGCAAAAACTGCGGTCCTCTTCAGTTTGAAATTTGGGAAAAACATTATGCAACATTATGTTTTTTTTTCTATCTGCATTTTTTGTAAGGAATTCTAAACAAAAACTACTAACAAGTGAGAACTGATCTAAACTAATGAGCAAAAACTAAATACATACATAATGTTCGACATCATACATGAAAAAATTGACATCTAAGTTCTTTTTATACGATTGAATGATGTGACGAGCTAGTCGTTCACCTGATGTTAAGCGACACGGCCGCCCATAACAGTTCCAGGGTCACTCGGAACTTAAAAACAAGAATGTTTCGCGTGACACCGCACACTGCGCACGTTATCCTGAGACATCAAACAGTCTAGTAATCGGATTACTAGACTGAGTGATCAGATCATAAAGTCTCATTTGCCCAGTCATTTCACTAGCTACAATGCCCTGCAAACCGGAACACAGTAGTGCTTGCACACTACTTCTTGGCGGCGGATGTCGGGCCCCCCACTCGGTGGACCGATGACCTGGTTTGAGCAGCCACTCAAAGTGGCGCTCTTTGGCCTATGTTCAGCAGTAGACGTCTTCAGGCTGATGATGAATATAATGATGATGATGATAATGATGATGATAAAGTGATATAAGATTGGAATCTTGGAGTAATGCATTTTGGGGTTTCATACCCTAAAAGGGTAAGGCGAATTGCTTTTATAAGAATAGGCAGGGTAAGTAGTAAAAACAAAATGATGCCACATACTGATACAATGGATACCGAGACAAATGCGGATGAGAGTACCTATCAACAAAGTCACCAGCTTAGTACTGGGTGGCGCAAAAGTAAAGACCCTATTTGGTTCAGCTATAACATTTTTTCTAAATTAGAAAACTAGATTTAGGTTTTTTTAAATGTATATTTGTGCCATTAAATTTCGTACCATTAGGATTTAAAGATGATGTCTTTTAAATGGTGACCTCCAGAGTTGATACACATTTGAGCCCTATTTATGACATTTTGCAAGATGATTTTCCTTCAAAATTGGTTATGAGTGACGAAGCGCATTTCCATCTCTCAGGGCATGTCAATAAGCAGAATACTCGGTTCTGGGGCACTGATAATCCGCGCATTATTCAAGAAACACCTCTACACCCACTAAAAGTTACTGTATGGTGTGGCATCTGTGTTGACAGAGTGATCGGACCCTATTTTTTCGAAGACGCTGGAGGCAATGCGATAACTGTCACTGGAGAACGCTACAGAACCATGTTACGTGAGTTTTTGATACCCAGTTTGGACGAATTGGGGCTGGAGCACATCTGGTTTCAACAAGACGGCGCTACGGCACACACAGCGCGCGACACTATGGACTTAGTGAGGGACGCTTTTCCAAGCCGAGTTATCTCTCGTTTTGGCGATTTGCCTTGGCCTGCAAGATCACCCGATCTGACCAGTCCAGACTTCTTTCTTTGGGGTTTTTTGAAATCTCGGGTGTATGTGAACAAGCCACAGACTCTCGCAGCTCTAAAAGAAAACATTCGTCAAGAAATAACGAACATATCGCAGGAAGTGTTACGGCAAGTTATGCAAAATGTCATAAATAGGGCTCAAATGTGTATCAACTCTGGAGGTCACCATTTAAAAGACATCATCTTTAAATCCTAATGGTACGAAATTTAATGGCACAAATATACATTTAAAAAAACCTAAATCTAGTTTTCTAATTTAGAAAAAATGTTATAGCTGAACCAAATAGGGTCTTTACTTTTGCGCCACCCAGTATAATAGGCTTTACATGCCTGCTATTAAAAACGAACAAGTAAGACGTCTCATATTCAAGATTAAGATACTAGGTATATTGAAGCATAATAACGAAACAAAGCACATATGTATGTCATTGAAAATTTTTTAGGTACAATCGTTAGTTCACAAGCGACTTGACTTAGGGACAGGTGACATTTGTATGAAATTAAAATTTGGTCCACTGGCTCACGACTTTTTTTATTTAAGTTATTTTAGTGTTTTAAACGTACTATCAAACAGTTTGTATAAAAATAAAACCATGCCAAAAAGCGTGATATTATGTAAGATATACAACTTTATGATATAACAAACCTCAAGGTCAAGATTTAACAGAAAAAAGTTGATCCACCCAATTATTATTTTCATAAAGTAGGTTAAAAGTGAATGCAATAATTGAAAAAGTAAGTAAAGTAGGTACACTAGTAGGTGGTTTACTAGGTGGTAGGACTTTCCTGCAAAGTTCGTCTAGGTAGGTACCACCGCTTTGCCAGTTATTCTGCCGCCAAGCAGTAGTGTGCAAGCACTACTGTGTTCCGGTTTGAAGGGCACTGTAGCTAGTGAAATTACTGGGCAAATGAGACTTTATGATCTGATCACTCAGTCTAGTAATCTGATTATTAGACTGGGTGATGTCTCAGGATGACGTGCGCAGTGCAGTGGCACGCGAAACTTTATTGTTTTAATGTTCCGAGTGACACTGCAACTGTTATGGGCGGCCGTGTCGCTTAACATCTGGTGAACGACTAGCTCGTCACGCCATTCAATCGCATAAAAAAAAAAAAAAAAAGGTAAATAAATCACGGAGTAATAAGCTTTTAAAGTTTCTGATGGAGGCATCGCATCGTCTCTTTCTCGCAAAACAGAGCTTCCCCATAGTTACTATATGAAAACACGTGATTGTGACGTCACATGCCAAAGAGATTGTATGTAAAGGTGCCACAGCTTAGTAATGAGTTACTATGAAGGACCATACACTGACGTCACTGCATGTTTGAACTGTCTCTTTCTAATTAGCTTATAATAAAAACTCTATAATATTACCTAAAGTATCCTAACAATCTTTTTTCAACATGTTCACCTGTTTCATATGTTAAATGTTATGTCATACATACATAGATAGTTCATACATACATACAATACAATACAATAACTCTACATAGGTACATACATAAATACATACACACATCTTCTCGTGTAGGCATCAGGTGGTCACTGGTCAGCCATCATGGGGGCGTACCGTGAGCTCTTAGCGCGATTCAAAACAGAGCCTATACTGGCTCGCTTGTCAAAATCCCCATACAAAAAAAACAAAACGATCCAATATAGGCTCTGTTTTGAATCGCGCTATGAGCTCACGGTACGCCCCCTGGTGTCATAATATTCAGGCCGCCCAAAGGCTTCTTTCTAACTTGGCAACGACTATAATCTTACGACAACAGCCGGGACCCGTGCCCTCCGAAGCACGGTAGCGCTCAGTTGTACACATAAATACATACATTGGTTGAAGGAAAGTTATTGATTTTGGCCTAGAACATGGCTGTTAATTGCCTCGCTTTACGGAATTCCATTCCATTCCATTTATAGAAAACCTGTACAGTAAACTCCATAAAATATATGCGTCACTCTAATTTTGTTTTAAGACGTGAATCAATTTAATTTGACCACAAAGTTTTTATTAAAAGTATCATCGCAAATGGGAATACCAAATACCGTGTAACCATATCACCACAATAATAATACGGTATGAATGATGAATCGCAAGAATCATAAATAAAAAAATCAGAGAAAAACATAAATTTTAATTAGTTGAACCCGGAGCCAACATTACTGATTTTCTATCTAGATAATAATTAACTAGTAAAACGCTAAACATTTTTTGCTTTGAAAATTATAATTAATGTAATGTGCCAATTAAAAAACTTCAAAGGAGTATATTTTAGTACCTATTAACTGGTTCCCATTCCCATAAGAAAATATTGAGCTACTGCGGTGTCCAATAATGTGTTGGACATAAATACGTACATTACACTATAATTGTGGTATACATAAGCGTGCAGCGTAGGCCGGCGGCCCCCCACTCGGTGGACCGACGATCTGGTGAAAGCCGCGGGGAGCCGATGGATGCAGGAGGAGAGCAGCCACTCAAAGTGGCGCTCTCTGGGGGAGGCCTATGTTCAGCAGTGGACGTCTTCAGGATGATGATGATGATGACATAAGCGTGGATACGCATAATCAAAAGGGAGTTTACGACATAGATACCATGTCATACAAAAAAAAGAAGAAATGGTCACTAAACCATGTTTGCACCACGGTTTTCACCAGATCGTCGGTCCACCTAGTGGGGGGCCGGCCTACGCTGCAGAAGAACACCTATCAATAAAAAGAAAAACTAAAAAGTAAATGCCTTTTCTCCCCACTATGAAACATTATATTTGACAGTGGGGAGAAAGGGAATAACCAAAACTATAGTGTGATGTCCCACTAGGCTTGACATGGACCTACATGGGTGTTCCATTGCTTGCCACAATGTTGTTCACGGATGCAAACTGGCACCACTTTACAAAACCACAGGTGAGGTGTTACTTTTAACTTAACTGAGTTATGGCACCGCAGAGGTCAGGGAGTTAAGTTGGTTAATGGCCCAGCAAATTTCGAATAACGTTAATATTGTCTCAGACAATTCAACAGTAGTTTTGTTCTTTTGAGAGATACGAAAATGAGACATTTTATTACTTTTTGTAAAACGAACATTGAGGATATCATTTTTTTTTTTATTTTTTTTTTTTTTGTTGTTTATAGGCAAAGCATTTGACCACTGTCTCACCTGGTGGAAAGCGATGACGCAGTCTACGATGGAACATGCTTGCTTAGAAGATACCTGTTCACTCTCGTCTTGAAGACACCCAGATCATAGTTAGCTGGAAACAAGGACGCCGGCAAGGTGTTCCACTCATTGGCTGTTCGCACTATAAAGTGCATAGCAAAACGCTTAGTGCGGGTTGATGGAATTTCAACCATATATGGGTGCCGTGTTTTTGTGCGCCTTGATGTCCGGTGAAAGAAAGGAGATGGAGGAATAAGATCGTGTAATTCCATCATACCTCACTGGAAACGAATATAAATTCCGAAATCATAAAACTTAAAAAATCGGTGGTATGAACTTACGCATCGTAGACTAGGTTTATTTCACAGGTAAAATAATATTACGTAGTACGTACAACTAAAAGACTGTAGCATTGCAATAAAATATATAAAAGTTTTTTTTTTTTTTTAATGTGATTGAATGACGTGACGAGCTAGTCGTTCACCTGATGTTAAGTGACACGGCCGCCCATAACAGTTGCAGTGTCACCCGGAACTTTAAAACAATAGTTTCGCGCGACACTGCACTGCGCACGTCATCCTGAGACATCACCCAGTCTAATAATCAGATTACTAGACTGAGTGATCAGATCATAAAGTCTCATTTGCCCAGTAATTTCACTAGCTACAATGCCCTTCAAACCGGAACACAGTAGTGCTTGCACACTACTGCTTGGCGGCAGAATAACTGGCAAAGCGGTGGTACCACCTAGACGAACTTTGCAGAAAAGTCCTACCACCTAGTGTAGTCCTACCATAGTAAATAGGTATGTATAGAAAATGTTGAGTATTTCATAGCATTTAAATAATCTTGGAAGAAAGGTTCTCGAGTGGCGACCACGAACCGGAAGACGCAGCGTAGGCCGGCCCCACACTCGGTGGACCAACGATCTGGTGAAAGCCGCGGGGAGCCGAGGGATGCAGGAGGCGAGCAGCCGCTCAAAGCGCCGCTCTCTGGGGGAGGCCTATGTTCAGCAGTGGACGTCTTCAGGCTGTTAATGAAAATGAAATAATTTTGCCGAGTTGAACCCAATGCGTGGCAAATTTAATTAATTTATAGCAAGTACGTATCTCCAGTTTTTAATTCATTTTAAATTCATAATTTAAAAGCTTGTTACTTACGAATAAAGTGTTGTATTCTTGAGCAGCCGGGCCAGCACACACATCGTGAGATAATTTGGGTTTCGCATTGTCTCGTGCTCAAATGTTATGTTTCTATTAGATTTGGCGTTTCCATACGAAAAAGTTATCTCGCTGCATTATACCCCGGCAGGTTTCCAGCTAGGTATATCTCACAACTACACCGCGACTGGGGATGTTATTTTAGGAAATTGCTTCAGAGACTTAGTAGGTTTATCAGTATTTGGTCAGTGCATAATTTTCCAATTTTTAGGGTTCCGTACCCAAAGGTTAAAACGGACCCTATTACTAAGGCTCCGGTGTCTGTCTGTCTGTCCGTCTGTCCAGGTGTATCTCATGAACCGTGATAGATAGACAGTTGAAATTTTTACAGATGATGTATTTCTGTCGCCGCTATAACAACAAATACTGAAAAATAGAATAAAATAAATATTTAAGGGGGCTCCAATACAACAAACATGACTTTTTTGCTCGTTTTTATAGATAATGGTACGGAACCCTTTGTGCGCGAGGATGACTCGCACTTGGCCGGTTATTATAGCTTTATTAGATAAATCACCTACTTATATCGGCATATAGTAGGCGAAGGTGTTAGAAATAAATAAATGTCATAAAAGTCAGGCGCGGCGTCGCACGTCAGTCGCACGTACTTTTTTCTTTCTTTTTTTTAAATGTGAATGAATGACGTGACGAGAGTCTCGTACGTATATCCTAATTTTCAAATATGGTGCAAGCTCTGTGAATCTCCTTTTTCTTTTTTCTTTTTTTTTGAACGGGCTAATGCTGTTGGTCTCTACCGACCTTTACAGCGTCACCGGGCGGGAGGGCAGGCGCTTAAGGCGCCCAACCGTTAAAAGTGGGAGGCAACTAGCACAAGGGCACCCCTGGGGTGCGAGCCTCGGCTTGGGCCGTTGCCGGGATAAGAGGATCGAGAAGGCTACGTCCACTGGAAGAGTGGACTCTATGGAAAGTCGCGACCGTTCTAGCTAACCTACGGGGGGTACTCTGTGAATCTCCATGTATGCGGCGCACTATGGTACGGTCTATATTTATAAACGTCCGGTACTGCAATCGATAACAACGGCTAACAACCAACGATAAAATTATTAGTTTCTAAGCCATTTTAATTGTTAAAAACTGTTTCAGGAACCAATGTATAAGTACATCAGTACATAATATTTGTTACATTTCATATTATGTAAAGAAAATTTTTCTTTGCCCGCGATTGTCACTAATCAGATGATTAATTATGGCAATCAAGACAAGCAAAGAAACTATTTTTAGTAAGTATGTCGCATCGCATGGTAGTGCATCGTATATACTCTTTGAGAATTGAATTTATGATTTTTCGCATTTAAATTTTTTTATGCTAAAGTGGGCACACGTTTGACAACATCTCACCTGATGGTAAGTGACGAAGTTGTCTAAGGTGGAGCACGTTTGCCCGTGAGATGCCCATTCACCCTTGACTTGAAAAGGCCCAGGTTATACCCAGGAGGAAATACTGTTGCTGGAAGAGCATTCCATTCCTTGGCCGTTCGTACTATGTATGACTCAGCAAAACGCTTAGTGTGAACTGGTGGTACACTTACGGTTGCGACGTAAGGATGTAAATAATCACCAAGCCTTGTAGTTCTAAGATGGAAAGGGGATGAGCTAAATGAGCTAGCTCATGGACGGCATGCGCACACTCTCCAAAATGTAACCGATAGATGGACAGACTGGCGATCTTGCGTCTGTGTTCGAGACGTACTTTGAATTTTCCATTTAACTAGTCTCTCATCGTTGATAAGCTTCTTGGCACGCCGCTCAATTGTGTCCAAAGCCGCAAGTTGGTACCGGGCGGAGCCATCGCACAAGTGGCTACAGTAGGTACTCCATGCAGGCCCTAACCTGAGCTTGATAGAGGTGAAGCAGCTGATTGAAAGAGAAAATCTGTCTAACCTTACATAACACAGCAAGCTTTTTTGCAGCTATTTTGGCTCTGGAATCAATAAAGCGACCGAAATTTAAGGTGGATGTTTGCATACCAAGGAGCTGAAGTTGATCGCTAAAAGGTACTGTTACACCCAAAGAGTGGAGTAGTAGAAAATGGCGTCTTTTTAGCAGAGAAACACAATTAGTTGTCGATTCTCGAGATCGACGACCGTAACGGTGTTATAATGAAATCATTCTTGACACAAAATGAAATCCGAACAGTTTTTAACTGTCGGGTGTAAACTTTTTGTACTAGGAGGTCCCGGATTTTTACAGGATCGGGTTCGCGGGGTGCTCCCGGATCTTTTGACACCCGTGACGGAGGCGGTCAGGTGTAAGTTTGCACGGAACCCTAAAAAATCCTGCAAAAACGCGAGATATTGGTTTTATAACGGTTTTTTGACTCTAATTTGAAAATTTTGTATGGGACTGTTCCCGGATCTTTACGGTTTCGGGTGCGGGACGCGCACGCGGATCTATTGAGACCCGTGACGCCGCAATAAGTTGCAAGTTTGCTCGGCACCCGAAAAATAACCGTAAAAAACGGTTTTTTCCCAAAAATTTCGGTTTTTTAAACTAACGGATGCGTTTTTGTTTCAGGTACAGCTAGTACTCGCGGAGACGCGTCTATCGGTGTATCACACTCATATACAGGACCTGGGTAAGTACCTTTAAAAATTACGTTTTTGTTTTCCGTATCGCCGGTTAGGTGGATTTTTCACTATAGACCAAGTACTGAGAAAATTTCGATGTTCTATTTTCGTTCTTTCTTGCAGCCCACGCTACAGACGCAGCTCCGTAGAGGTACGCCTGAACGTTTATTGCTGAAAAAGATGACTACACCTGAAAAAATACACTGAAAAGTGGCAAAATTGGGTGACGGGCGAAAAAATGAAATCCGAACAGTTTTTAACTGTCGGGTGTAAACTTTTTGTACTAGGAGGTCCCGGATTTTTACAGGATCGGGTTCGCGGGGTGCTCCCGGATCTTTTGACACCCGTGACGGAGGCGGTCAGGTGTAAGTTTGCACGGAACCCTAAAAAATCCTGCAAAAACGCGAGATATTGGTTTTATAACGGTTTTTTGACTCTAATTTGAAAATTTTGTATGGGACTGTTCCCGGATCTTTACGGTTTCGGGTGCGGGACGCGCACGCGGATCTATTGAGACCCGTGACGCCGCAATAAGTTGCAAGTTTGCTCGGCACCCGAAAAATAACCGTAAAAAACGGTTTTTTCCCAAAAATTTCGGTTTTTTAAACTAACGGATGCGTTTTTGTTTCAGGTACAGCTAGTACTCGCGGAGACGCGTCTATCGGTGTATCACACTCATATACAGGACCTGGGTAAGTACCTTTAAAAATTACGTTTTTGTTTTCCGTATCGCCGGTTAGGTGGATTTTTCACTATAGACCAAGTACTGAGAAAATTTCGATGTTCTATTTTCGTTCTTTCTTGCAGCCCACGCTACAGACGCAGCTCCGTAGAGGTACGCCTGAACGTTTATTGCTGAAAAAGATGACTACACCTGAAAAAATACACTGAAAAGTGGCAAAATTGGGTGACGGGCGAAAAAATGAAATCCGAACAGTTTTTAACTGTCGGGTGTAAACTTTTTGTACTAGGAGGTCCCGGATTTTTACAGGATCGGGTTCGCGGGGTGCTCCCGGATCTTTTGACACCCGTGACGGAGGCGGTCAGGTGTAAGTTTGCACGGAACCCTAAAATACATATATTCTTACGAAATATACGAGACAGGAAGATGACCTGACCTGACTAACATTACAAATAAATGACATTGACCTTGATGACCAAACGTTATCGGAAGGAAGAACATAACAATGTTCACGTCGGCTCCTGTTTAGAATGCAAGCCGCGAGAGACATCTATCTACTCATGAAGGCTGCCGAGGGGTCAACTGGGATAAATTACATCATTACATTGATCAACGTCTAATATTACTTTTCGCAGAAAATGTTAAATATTTTTTTTTATCAAACGAATGACGTAGTGAGGAGAGCTATATCTTCAAACGGTGGAATAGATCTCTCCCTCACGTGAGATTAGGTCTCGCCAAATATCATGTGTTTTATTGATTCCACAAGAAATTGGGACGCATGTTTTTATACTAAAATGTGGCTAACTCTCATACACAATAGTATTTATCGCGGTTATTCGAACGCCACAAAGTAGCACAGAGTAGTCCCTCGATTGATTAGTCGCCACTGACCAGCCAAGTCGATGTCATTTCTGCCACATGCCTGCATTAAGATATGGAATGAGCTACCCTCTGAGGCGTTTCCGCTGAGCTACAACATAGGGCACTTCAAACAACGGGTAAACAGTCTTAAAAGGTAGGCAAGGCATCGGCAGCACCGTGATGTTGCAGGTATCTATAAGCGACGGTATATCACTGCTTACCATCAGGCGGGCCGACAGCTTCTTTATCTGTCAGAGTTACAAAAAAAATTAAAATAATAATACTGTGGATTAGGATGAGGGGATCGAGCCAAATCTAACAAAATCTCACCAAGGTAGGAGGAGAACGAAAAATTGCCAAAATTGCCACACGTATGTATCGAATTAATGGACGCCCCCTTACAACGCAAAAAGCAATATATTATTTAATTCCCTTGTCATAGAATCTAAACTGTCAATCATGTTGAAGTCAGGCGGTGTATCCGCTGGGTCATGGCAGTTGCCCTGGAATCTTAGTCAGTTTACGCGAGGTCGCCTTCATTTAAACTGTCGGCTAAAATACTATTTCTTACGAATACAAAGTGGGCGGCTTCTTGACGTCAACTTACTATATACATTTATATAAATAGCTACTTAGTTGAGAATAGTTTTAAAAGTTTTGGATTTGCGACCGCGCACTTGGCTGGGTGCTTATTTGGTCATTGCACATGGTACGACTGCCGGATAAACATCTGATATGTTATTCTATACACATGGCACGAAAACCATCTGATATGCTATTCGAATATTTTCCTTCTCAACCAAATCGGGACGGTAAAATGAGCTTTGTTACATAGACCCTTTTTTATATTTTGCGCCACGTGCACGTTCGACATCAAAATAGTACATTATGATATAAGTGTGCAAAGTTGATCATTGCACTCGAGGCGGTAATATACGAATTTATTGTAAAAAGCACGCGTTGGAAATTTCTTGGATTATGATCCTAAAATCGGTAGGATAAGAGCCACTCTACGAGCAACTGTGATGAAAAGGTTTATTTCTTTATAATCAGCCTATCTACACGTTTACAATTCATCATTATTACACATCACTTCATTCCTCTGCTAGGTGGATGCCTAGAAACCCTTGTATGCAAAAGGCATCAGCCGCTTCAAGTGAAGTTCTATGAAGGGAGGAGGCCCATGTTCAGCAGCAGACGTATTCAGGTAGACAATCATGAACGGCAGATCCCATCAGAACTCATATTTAAACTTATAATAATTAATTACATATGACCACAGAAAAGACATTTAGTAACACTAGATATTATAATAGTAACACGGACTATAACATAAATCCTAATGTAGGTACTTGTAGTTCAACATACAAGAAGTGAAGACAGTCAACTCATGCGTTTGAACTCAAGCACATAAGCGTTATATTCGGTTGAAACAATAAATATTGCAGCCTTCACCATGACTCCATAATGCTTGATACGGAACCCACAGGTCACGTATAGGCTTTCGAAACCTGAATCAATCAAAGAAGTGCGGAACTTGACCTAACTGAGCAGGTTAGTAGGAGTATGCTAGGTCAAAGCCTTGAGTTGATCACAGGTATCTATGTTTTATGCGCAAACTATAGTCAGATTTTGGTAAAACATCTTTAGTAACCTTGAATGAGACAAAAAGTCATCTCACTTACCATGACAGAAATAAGCGCGCAAGCGTTTATACTACAGCGTTTTCACATTACGTCCGATATCGGGCCATAAAGCTCGTTCAAGCCGAGCTCAAAATTAAGGAAGGCATAATTTTAGGGTAGACTTGCAGCGCTGTGCGATCTGAATTACACTTTATTTTGTTGCAGCAAAAGTCGCTATTTATATGAATAGTGGTTTTTGCGGAGTGAGTTTTCTGTATTTGTTACTGTATAATGACAGATTATCTAGTGACACATTAATATGCCACACAGTGTAGCTAAATCCTTGCACATATTATTTAATCTCTGGACGTATGATCGTAAGAGTACTCTTAGTGAATAATAAACAATTTATCGTTTGTTATGTCTTGGACTGTCTTTATTCTATGGTTATGGCCACATTGAAATTATCTATGTACTTTGCGCTACGGTGTCGAATGATTATAAATGTCCAAATTTAATGTTAGATCGATGATGGAACTATTAAATATTTGAAAATTGGAAAATCTGGGAAAATAGCATACCTATTGGTCCAAAAGAATTTATATCAAACACAGACTAAGTTTAGACGGAGAACGATGGTGACAGAGCGGTAGCATGTGCGCTTCGCAATCTTACGGCACCGGGTTCGATCCTCGGCCCTGCACCAATGACTTATCTGGTAAGTTATGTGCGGTTTTCGATGCCATTGCTTCGTGCCTCGGAGAGCACGTTAAGCCGTCGGTCCCGGCTGTCATAAGAACATCTATGGCAATCGTTACGGCTAGTCAGACGCCTGGTAGAATCTGACGCCTGATCTAACCATCCCTGTTACTGGTTCCTTATGGATTGCGAGGTCGATGGCAGTCGCTCGTGTAATTCTAGTAGCTCGCCGCTACAGGTTAGATTGGGAGCCGACCCCAATAATAAATGGGAAAAGGCAAAGAGAGGACGGACTGACTAAGTTTTTTTGCTTTTTACATGAAAATGTATTAATAAAGTCTTTTTGATAGTCGTATTTAAATTAAAAATAATTTATGTTCTCTGTCTACTTTTGATACCTACCTATGTACGTCAACTTTAATGGTGATCATGGTGGAGTAGACCCACAATACTTGCCTACTTAGCGATAGTTTTCGAAGTCCACTTTTCTAACAGCGAAAAATGTTCCCCACTTAATTTCAAAAAATAGGAAATAATTAATAAATTCACGACATAATAGGTATAGGTCTACCAGAATCTGATGGCAAATAGGGAAAATAAAATTTGTAGTAGGCAGCACCGGATATAAATGGATATTATTATTATTATTTTGTTATTTGGATGGATATTGATATTTCCTTCACTTCCGGCCGTCTTGGCAACTAAGTTTCGCAACTTTATCAACTTTTAAGTCATATTTTTCTGTTATTCATTGGATCAAAACAAAAGACAGTGAAAATAAAAGTAAATTAGTAAACATTATTATTATGAGTGTAGTAGTGTTTACTTTTCTTTATAGAAATGAATGACGTGACGAGCTAGTTGTTCGCCTGATATAAAGCGTCACAGCTGACCGTAACAGATTGCAGTATCACTTGAAACTTAAAAATTCATGTAGTTTTGCCCACAGACCTAGAATTTTTTCGTTACTCTCGAAAGTCTCACGAAGGGTGGGAGCGAGAAGTACAAATCAAGTACACACTACCCAAGAGAAAAAGAGATCGTGATATAATGGCGGATTGTGTCAGAGTACTAGCACAAAAAGAGCTCATATCGGCTTGAATCTTTTTCACAACGAAGAGCATATTGTTCATGTACCACCATATTCAATATAAAAGTGCAAAATAAATAAAATGAAATGAAATGAAAGTCTATTTTTGCGGCTTTTAAATCTTATTCCGTAAGTAAATGTGAAGCGAGACATGGACGATGACCCAAAAAGACCGGGAAAGGCTGGAAGCATTTGAAATGTGGTGCTGGAGGCGTATGGAGGGAATAAGCTGGACTGAGCGAAAAACTAACGAAGAAGTACTGATCCTTGTTCAAGAAAAGCGAAACATACTAGCGACAATAGAGTCAAGAAGAGAAAAAATGTTTGGCCACATTGTACGACATGACAGCTTCATGAAAAACATCATAGAAGGAAAGGTAGAAGGGAAGAGAGGAAGAGGCAGAGCTAGAAGGGCTTACATAGATCAAATAAAAGAAAAAATAAATGTCATGTCGTACGGGGAAGTCAAAGCATTGGCTGAAAATAGGGAAAGATGGCGATTACTCCACCGACAAGAGCAAGCCTCTTAAATAAGAAGAAGAAGAAGAAGAAGAAGTAAATGTGATGTTAAAAACATACTAACCCGAACAAATACACGTATCACAGCAAATTTAGCATAATTTCTTAAATTTCTTGTCCCATTTTCAAATTGTCATTGTTGGTCTTGTACATCCTAATTCTATGGTTTTGCGTGACACTGCACTGCGCAAGTCATGTTACAGAAACAATATAGGTAACCTTGAACCTCAAATTCACGTAATCTGAACCGGTTTTAGTTTATTTTAATTTTTGAAGCGCTGTTACTTCAAGATTTTTGCAAGACAACTGAAAGGCATCAAACAAAAGCATGCGGACGCAGTCTATTTTAAAATACTTACAAATATTAAAAATGAGCCACCTAATTAAGAGAATCAGTAGCATAGCCGTTTTATGCGGAAATACTAAATTAATTAAAGTAAGCTAATAGTATTTCAATTGGTTCAAGATTGGAGAAATGTAAAGAATTGAAAACAGGCAAACTAAATAAAAAAATTAAAGAAGTGATTATTCGACTAGGTAATTAACTACCTACTCACGATCCTGCTCAAAAAGATTCCAACACTGTACATCGTCCCAAAAAATGGTTCGAAATCAAACGAATTCGGATTGTGGGGAAAAAAAGTCATTTTATTAATATGCTTGGTAGAACAGCAAGAGGCCGCAAATGAAACGCTTGCGTGTTTTAGCGGCGTACAACGCCATCTAGTTTAGTTCGTGTGCACTATACATATTATCAATCTTGGGCCTAAACAAACACTGCCCTTGAAAAAATATCCTTCGACAGAAAAATAACAGACTAATGAAAAGGAAAACGGATTTAATTCCGGATCTCTACCGTTTTTGGTAAAAATACAAATATAGTATACCTATTTATACATAATTCCGTTAAACACACATTTCAAACAAGTTCTTGGCAGAAAATACCCTTCCGGAATGACAACATTTACATCGTAGCCATGTCATCATCATTTAAAGGAAAAGTATAGTACCTATGTATAAAAAAAGGCAATCCGTAAACTGGAATAGAAAGGCGACGATGTAGGTACCTACTAAAGTCAAAAGTAAACGTTCAGTTACCTTGAAAGATTGCAAAAACCATATTTAAAGTAAATAAAATTCTACACTTACATTTTTCAACCAAGGCAAAGGTCGTTGAAAAAAAATGTATAAACGTTTTTGTTTTTTTATTTTTAACTGGTAATGTGCCTTTATTACTCAATCTAACCACTACAATAATTAAAACTAAACGAA
The DNA here is from genome assembly GCA_910589525.2 of Ennomos quercinarius. NCBI lineage: Eukaryota > Metazoa > Arthropoda > Insecta > Lepidoptera > Geometridae > Ennomos > Ennomos quercinarius. The sequence continues at coordinate 9,972,301 of OU342509.1, forward strand.
ACTAGCTACACTACCTACTACAAAGAACACTTATAGACTGTATAAAGGCCACGATGACCTATAGACAGTCCAAGTGCTCCAGCCCACTACCTAGGTAGGTAGCGTACCCAACATGCTGGCAGCATTGCCACGTTGAATTGCAATGCTGATGCGTTGGGCCAAACAAGTGCCAGCATTTTTGTCACGCGTCGCATCGACCAGGCGCTCTGATAGACTTTGGAAAACGCGATGAGCTCCTGGTCCCCACGGCCCCATTTTTATATTAATTAAGGTCAAAAAATATCGTGCAAATTAGTTTTGTCTGTCTGTCAGTCTGAATGAAAATTTATGACGGTGGGCAAAAGCCATCATATTTTCAATAAATAAGCGGCCAAGTGCGAGTCCGCCTCGCGCACGAAGGTTTCCATACACGTATCTATAAAAACGAGCAAAAAATCACGTTTGTTGTATGGGAGCCCTCTTACATATTTATTTTATTCAGTATTTGTTGTTATAGCAGCAACAGAAATACATCATCAGTGAAATTTTCAACTGTATAACTATAACGGTTCATGAGATACAACCTGGTGACAGACGGACAGACAGCGGAGCCTTAGTAATAGGGTCCGTTTTACCCTTTGGGTACGGAACCCTAAAACATATTGCACTCTTTACCCTTTAATAATCATCAATTAATGATGTATTTATTTCATTAGTATAAATTGAGTGCATGCATCCACTCAATTTATACTAAATGAATTTAATTGCACCCTGTATGTATACGCCAGAGGAGGATCTTGAGTATATTTCTTCAAAATACGGTGATCCAAAGATATGAATGAAGAGTAGGTATATAATATCATAAATATTCTTTGAAAAAAGGGGTTACAGTGACATCCACCGCTTTCATTTCATACTGAAAAATGCTTAGATGATGTTATTTATACGCATAAAGTATATTCATTTCCAGTTACTTTTATTTAATAATAAAAAAGCATCAGCTTTTCGCAGCCTCCGTGGTGTGGTGGTTGAGCAGGCCGGCTTATAACCCGGAGGCGGCAGGTTCGTGTCCCGCGACAGGACAAGTATTTGTGCACGGAAAAAAAGCGCAAATACTTGTTCTGTGTCTGGGTGTTGTGGGACCATTACTGCCTTCGCTTAGGGGAAAAATAGTTCACTTTGTGATACCAGCACCAAATTTTAGTATGTTGTCAAACATGTTATTCTGTGTTAAAAACCGTCGGGACCCCACCTGTAAAGTACTAGGATGCGGAGATATGACATAATCAAAATGGCGGCTGCCGTATTTTGAAAATTGCGAATATTTCTGATTCTATGAACCCTATATACATGTGTGGGGTTTCAAATGAAAGAGAATTAAATGTCCTTTAATGTTATAATACACAACGTTCGCTCAATAGTACAGTTATGAAAATATTTTAAATTATATGTAAATAGAATCTATAAAAATGACCTATTTTCAATTACAGCGTTGAAAGTTTACACTATAGACAAAAATGATGTATCGCAAACATAACGAGCAATTCATTAGCTATCCAATAAAAAAAAACCGGAATTCAATCGGATGAATAATGTCTTAGTTAAGCCGTTGTTAGTAAGTCGCTCCCTCAAGTCCGCACGGGTGTTATTAGGTGGAAAAAAGTTCACTTTGTGAATAACAGCGCCAAATCTATAACATATTTAAGTATATCGTTAAACATATTATTCTATGTTAAAAACCATTAGGACCCCACCTGTAAATTATTTGAATCCAGAGATATGACGTCATCAAAATGGTGGTCACCGTATTTTGAAAATTGAAAATATGAGTCTATGAACCCTATACACACGTGTGGGGTGTCAAATGAAAGATAATAAAATGCACTATAAGGGTCAATTCACATAGAGCGGAAAAATGCTCGAGCAGTTTTTAAGTGCTATTGGAATATAAACCTTTTTCCATTTTGACAAAGCTGAAAACAGTATGCAACATTAAAATCTTACTTATTTTAAGGGCTTGTGCAAGGCCAGCGCGAATTCAAGCCAAAGCCACAGAATAGATGTATAGTACTAGGCCAAAGCGGGGATGAGCCAGGGGCCGAGCGGCAGGGGCGGTCTAAGTTAAACTGGTTCCAACGCGCAATAGTTTAGGTAATTTATTATTACACTGAATATAAAGGGTATTTTAAAAATCCGCTATACATAAGCCCTCCATTATATTTAGTTCAACTACTACACAAAGTTTCATGATCTTATTTAAAGTATTCATTGAATAATCGCTGTTTATTTGTACGGTTTGGAGGTAACTTTGTTATTTATTTCTATCGAGAAAATTTTATCAATTCGTGTTTTTTCACTATACATTTGCAGTAGCATTAGTCCTGAACTTTACCATATATTAATTTCAAAGTCATTGTTGCAATATTGTTGACAGGACACTGCTTCAAGCTAAGCCGTTTTAAGCAATTTGGCGTTGTATTGGCTCTTAATGTTGCATACTATTTTCAGCTTTGTCTAAATAGATTAAGGTTGATATTCGTATAGCACTTAAAAACTGCTCGAGCATTTTGCTGCTCTGTTTGAATTGAGCCTAATGCTGTAATACACAACATTCGCTCAATAATACAGTTACGAAAATATCTTAAATAATATGGAAATTGGTTCTATAAAAATACATATTTTCAATTACATCACCGGAAGTATACAATATAGGCAAAATTTATGTTAGACAGTACGAACAATTCATCAGCTATCCAATAAAAAACACCGGAACTCAAACGGATGAATAATGTCGTTGTTACGCCATTATTAGTATGTCGCTCCCTCAGTTCACACGGGTGTTATTAGGTAAAAAATAGTTCACTTTGTGAATACCAGCATCAAATCTAAGACATATTTTTTAGTATATTATTAAACATGTTATTCTACGTTAAAAATCATCAGGACCCCACCTGTAAAGTATTTGGATCCGGAAATATAACGTCATCAAAATCGTGGCCACCGTATTTTGAAAATTGCGAATAATTCTGAGTCTATGAACCTTATAATACCCACATGTCGTCGCTTGTTTGGCTAAATGACGTATCTGACATTTTTACGTATCTGAAATTTTAAATGTAGCTTTTATCTATTCCCAAAGACGCCTCGAACTGTCTAATCAACGTATTTGTAGAAAAAAATGGCAGATACGTCAGTTAGTCAAACAAGCGACGATGTGTGGGGTGTCAAATGAAAGGTAATGAAGTTTTCTATAATGTTATAATACACAATATCAGTCGAATAGTAATACAGTTACGAAAAAAAATTAAGTTATATGAAAATGAAATCAATAAAAAATCCCTATTTTCAATTACAGCTTCCAAAGTAGGTATACAGTATAGACAAAAATAATGTGTGGCAGGCATAATGAAACACTCGTCAGCTATCCAATAAATAAAACCTGAACTCAATCGGATGAATAATGGCTGGTATTTTCCATCTAATAGCACCAGTGCGAACTTGAGGGAGTGACTTACTAACAACGGCTTAACACATTCATCAGTATTCATCCGATTGAGTTTCGGTTTTTATCGTTGGATAGTTGATGAGTTGCTCGTTATGTTTACCATGAATATTTTTAGCCTATAGGTAGTGCAAACTTCCGATGCTGTAATTGAAAATAGGTAATTTTTATAGATTCTATTTCCATGTAATTTAAAATATTTTCGTAACTGTACTATTGAGCGAATGCTGTGTATTACAGCATTATAGAGCATTTAATTATCTTTCATTTGACACCCCACACATGAGTATGGGATTCATAAAGTCCACCATATTTGCAATTTTCAAAATACGGTGACCACCATTTTGATGACATCATAAATCTCTGAATCCAAATACTTTACAGGTGGGGTCCTGATAGTTTTTAACATAGAATAACATGTTTTACAATATACTTTAGTGCTGGTATTCACAAAGTGAACTATTTCTCACCTAATAACACCCGTGAGGACTTGGGGGAGCGACTTACAAACAACGGCTTAACTAAGACATTATTCATCCGATTGAGTTCGGGTTTTTTTTTATGGGATAGCTAATAAATTGTTCGTTATGTTTGCCATACATAATTTTTGTCTATAGTGTATACTTCCGACGCTGTAATTAAAAATAGGTCATTTATATAGATTATTTTTACATATAATTTAAAATATTTTTATAACTGTACTATTGAGCGAATGTTGTGTATTATAACATTATAGAGCATTTAATTTTCTTTCTTTTGACACCCCACATATGTATATAGGGTTCATAGAATCAGAAATATTCGCATTTTCAAAATACGGCAGCCGCCATTTTGATGACGTCATATCTCCGGATCCGGGTACTTTACAGATGGGGTCCCGACGGTTTTTAACATAGATTAATGTGTTTAACAACATACTAAAATTTGGCGCTGGTATCACAAAGTGAACTATTCGGGCCTTTTTTGACCCTAAACGAAGGCACTACATGGTCCTCGTAATTCCTGGGTCACTAGATACAGGGAATCCTAGTTAGGGTCCAGGATCTATGTATGTGATCGTTGGGCGTTATTATTATTAATTTTAAGATCGCACAGTTTGTATTTTCCGATCGTACCTATTATATCTTTCCCGTATAATATTTTTCCTTGGCTTGAACTGTTTGACGATTGAATTTTCTCCTATCTAACCTATCCTATCCTATCTATCCTCCACATTCATAATAAAAACTCTTTACAACACGGCCACCTGTTTTTCCTCAAATATTAGTTTAACTTCTCTAGTTTCTGATAATTCTCTAACTCAAATTATTAACCTGCGAATTCGCGGGCGTCACTGTTGTTAGGTAAAGTCGTCTAATATATTTTACTTTTTACATCTTAGCGATATCGTGCGTGGTATTTTTACCACGGAATCGCCGTTTTAATGTAGCAATAAAAATCGCCAAACCTAGATAGCCGCAAGTAAACAACCATATATATCATGAATTAGTCAGTTACAATACAGTATTGCGGTCGGCTTAATTCTCTAATGCGTCTTCGTCAGAAACCCGCCCATCCAGTTCTAACCACAAAATTTATAAGCGCAAAAAAACAACGGATTAAATATTCTTGGATATTCCATACCCTGCACGTCCTAAAATATATCGCTATAAAATTCCTGACGTCAATCGTTTTTGGTTTTTATAAACAGTTGTGACGTCATACAGATGTAAGTATAATCGATTCCGATTTCACTATCTTGAATCACAATTCTTTTCATCAAATTCGTGGTGCTCGAGAACTTTTATCCGCCAGGGGAATGTGTGCTTTGCTGTATAACCTACCATTGCCACTGCAAATTGCCGTCTCTGAGAGTTACGGACAGAGGTATGGACATTTCACACAGCGCCATCTAGCCCCAAACTAAGCATAGCTTGTACTATGAGAACCAGATCACTGATACAATACTTAGATACTTTTTGTTTGTAAATACATACATAGAATATAATACCCACCCAGACACAGAAAAAACACTTATGTTCATCACACAAATGTTTGTCCCGGGTGGGAATCGAACCCACAACCTATAGTTCCGAAGGAAGAGCCACTACCAACTGAGCTGACGTCCACTGCTGAACATAGGCCTCCCCCAGAGAGCGCCACTTTGAGCGGCTGCTCGCACCCTGCATCCATCGGCTCCCCGCGGCTTTCACCAGATCGTTGGTCCCCCGAGTGAGGGGCCGGCCCGCGTTGCGTCTTCCGGTTCATGGTCGTCACTCGAGAACCTCTCTTCCCCATCGGTTGTCTTATGGGTTTAGATACGCTCAATTCAAGATCCAGTTCGGTTCGACCCCCAATCTTAACAATGTCGTTAACCACGGTATGTTGCGATTCAAACTCAATGGCGGCTGCGAAGTCGGCGCGAAACGCTGCTCTGTGAAAAAAATAGTTAATAATTATGATTTTTATAGCAGCATCGCCTGCTTAGCGTGATCTACAGATTAATTTGTAAAAGAAAAATTTGATTCTCGAACGGGATTCAAATTTTTCCTTTACAAATTAATCTGTAAAAAATGATTTGCGCGCGGGCAGAGGTTGAGCGCAGCGTGCGTTGCAGTGCAGTGCACTTCACAGCCGCCATTGAGTTTGAATCAGAATCTAACCTATCTCGCAGCCTGCCTGCCTCGATTTATATTTTCCCTGTCATCGTTTCGCCTCAAAATATTTGTGATTGCCATAGAACGGTCGTTTGATACGCCCAAATTGAGGATCCAATTCGGTTCGACCCCCGATTTTAACAATGCTGTTAACCCATAGCGGTAACCGATATCACAGCCTGCCTCCCTGCATCGTTATAATACTTCGCCGTGCCTCATTTTAGTTGTACGATTGTTGCATGTAAGTAATTTTTTGTGCAATAGTAACATTAAACAATTTTATAAAGAACAATAAAGGAAAATCCTTTACGTGACCTACGTATTTAATAAGATATAATCAACGTCATTATCACAAAACGTCAGGATGCTGTCGATGTCGACGAACATTATGCAACGATGAATTACATTAAGGGTCAACATTTCACTCAGCGCAGCAAATTTAAATTTTCTTGCGTTTTTTGCCAATCATAGCTTAATTACTCAACGTGATTACATGAAAACTAATATAACGTAAATAAATAGAATGTATCAACAAATTACGATTAAATGTATCACCTAGATATCATTGGTTTAGCAACAAATGGCAATAAACGAGTTTCGTCATGGCTTTTCAGTCTATTGCCATTTGTCGCTAAACCAATGATATCTACGTGATATTTTTAATTGTAATTTTTTGATATATTATTCCGCAAAATTAGTTTCATGTAATCACGTTGAGTACTTAATTAAGCTATTATTGGCAAAAAACGCAAGAAAATTGGAATTTGCTTTTTTTTTATGTGATTGAATGACGTGACGAGCTAGTCGTTCACCTGATGTTAAGTGACACGGCCGCCCATAACAGTTGCAGTGTCACCCGGAACTTTAAAACAATAGTTTCGCGCGACACTGCACTGCGCACGTCATCCTGAGACATCACCCAGTCTAATAATCAGATTACTAGACTGAGTGATCAGATCATAAAGTCTCATTTGCCCAGTAATTTCACTAGCTACAATGCCCTTCAAACCGGAACACAGTAGTGCTTGCACAATACTGCTTGGCGGCAGAATAACTGGCAAAGCGGTGGTACCTACCTAGACGAACTTTGCAGAAAAGTCCTACCACCTAGTAAAGTAGTTGCTGCGCTGAAAGAAGCGTTCCACCTTAATACAGCTACAGCCAACCTTTGTTTGCCAGGAACATGCCATGCTGGCCGATTCAGGGTCATCGCATACGTCATTTACTTGGGTAGGCACTGCACTAGGCACTAATCAAGTTGATTTCTAGTCATTATAAAGTAGCATGACACTTAACCACATGGACAGTGAGGTAGTTTAATCAATTAAAATGAAACTTGTTCTCAACAACCAACGGAGGCTTAAATATAAGCCAGTCCTAATAATATAGCGCTTAAAATTGCATCTTCGCCTTTGATGTACTTAATCTTGTTAAATGTGATTTCTTTTTGTTTTGCTACTATATATATATATATATATATATATATTTATATAAAAAATTACGTGACGAGCTAGTCGTTTGCCTGATGTTATGCGTCACGGCTGCCCATAACAGATTGCAGTATCACTCGGAGCTCTAAATTAATATAGTTTTGCGTGACACTGCACTGCGCACGTCATCCTGAGACTTCACAAATTACATTAATAAGATTTCTAGACTGTATGAAAAGATCATAAAGTCTCATTTGCCCAGTAATTTCACTACTACAACGCCCTTCAAACCGAAACACAGTATTGCTTGTACACTTCTGCTTGGCGGCAGAATAACTGGCAAAGCGGGGGTCCTAACCTAGACGAACTTTTCAGAAAAGTCCTACCACCTAGTAAAAATTCGTAAACTGCAGTCAGCGAACGATATAAATACTTCTTAAGCATACGAGAGAGAGAGAGAGAGAGAGAGAGAGAGAGAGAGAGAGTTAAGAGAGAGAGAGCTAGTTGCTAGAGTTTAGTTTACTTTTTTAGCTCTGTTCGCAGGCTAATTATAGGACCCTAAATTAGTAGTTCTACGAACAGTAGACCTCGCGAGCACAAACTTGAGATATTTAAAATTTTCCCAAAGCAGATTCGCAAAAACGTATATTATTATATATTTTTTAGAAATAATATATTTATAGAAATTATATAATAGTTATGTGTATCGTTCTCTGTATCTAATTATTATAACACATTTGTATATATATATATTCTAAAATGGTATTTAATTTAGTTTAAAAAATATTTAAATACCATTTACGTATATTTCTTTATGACGGCTCTCTTTAACCGCTAACTGTTTCAGTCTTTGTTCTTTCTCTACTCGCAAGAGCAAGAGCTTCATATAGTCCCAATATTTGTAAGATTGAACGTGAATCCGCAAAATCTAGTCACTGTGATCCAAGTGCGGGTTGCACGAACACGAAGCAATAAGAATGCAATTTATATGCAAGATTTTTTTGTTAGTACTTATATTATTTTTATTTATACTCATCCTGTCGAAGGGAAGATGGAAGGGGTTTCACGGGCGTCGTCGTTGAATTTTTTTGACGAACACTGAAGTTATTTATTATTATTATCCATTTAATCTGCGGCTGATATACAGAGTGTATTTTCAAGTGGGCGTGGTGGGCCAAATCCGTAATGAGGAATAGCGAAAAGTAGTCATACGAGTCTCATGAAAACTGAAATAGCACCAAAGGATTTTAGAAAAAGCAATATAGCCAGGAATCGAACACATTCATATAAAAAAAACCCCCTGTATTGTTACACTATTCGATAGCATTGCTAATAATAATAAGGAACGAATTCTGGGAAGTAATGACATACGGAAAAATTAAGAAAAATTACCGATTTTTCTGGCTTTAAAAATTAATATGATAATAATTTTATTTCGTACCTCTTATTCTTTTTGCACAATATTATTTGAGTTTGTGGTAAGTACTTGGATATTTCTATTTTTATGATGCAACACACCACAACTATTTATTAAGTATACAAACAATACACACACAACAAACAAACAACACAATACAAAACAAAACAACAATACAATACAATACAATATTCAATTAACTACAACTAGTAAACGGCTAGCACTCACGTATTTTTAATCGAATAACAAAAAAATATATATATAAATAAATTATTCAATAACAATAAAAATTCATTTATAATATATTAAATCTATTACCAATTACTGTTTTGGCTATTCCAACAGGTACCCAAAGTTATGTTATCAATTAAGTCTCTTTATCTGAAAAATAAAATATAAAATAACATATGTCATTTTGTATAATAGTGTTGGAGGTGATCTGAGTCACTTCGTTTTGAGCTGAATTCTTGTTTCGAGAACCTTTTCGATTTGCTTCTATTGTGTCCATTCTTATATTTACCTTGTATTTGTATCGCAAAAGTGATCGGAGTGTTAATACCTATTACATTAAAATCGTATTAAATTATCATTAACAAATCTTGGATCAATTCCAAATAGACCATTCAACTTTGCTAATTACATTCTCATTACTTAAATATAAAATTAATTTGAGTATTAATTCCTAATACATGTCATCATCGTTAACCTAATTAACATGTGCAAGAGATAATTCTATTAGCATCCGTTATAATAGGCTAGTGTCCTGCTATTGAAAACTAACAACTTAATATTGTTTTCGTAAAGTAGGTTAAAAATTAATGCAATAATTGAAAGAAATAGTAATATCGGTAAATAAATCACGGAGTAATAAGCTTTTAATGTTTCTGGGCATCGCCTGCCTCTTTCTCGTAAAACAGAGCTTCCCCACAGTTTTCAGAAGTAAGTCTTCACCAAATTTCGTGAAAAATAGATTTTTATGTAAAAGTTAAGAATAAAAAACCAAAAACTTGGTTATTTGAATTTTTCACATAAATTTTGAGGTTATGTGAAAAAAGTGTGGATACAAAAGTTGTAGATCTTTTTATTACCTACAACTTTGCCATTTAATTTTTTCCATAAGACTTGTAGTTTTGCCGAAAATCCAGATAAACCGTTTTTTTCCCTTAAAACTCACCCCCCCACTTCACGACGTCAGATCGCTCGTAAATTATTTTTCCTTTCATTTTTGTAATATTCTCTTCCTTTTCCAATGGGTTTCATACTACTATCATTTTTCTTGGTTTCAAAAATTATCGACCCTGCTCTACTACAATTCGCACCGCGACCAATTTTTCTGGACACTTTTTCTCGTGAGAGACCGTGAAAACATTATACCATTGTCTTGCACATGCGCCTAAGTGTATCTTAAACTAACAGCGTCAACAAATCTCGCGGTGCGCATGCTAGGCATATCATTGTTTTTGTCTCTCAAAATTATTAATTCGTATTCAAATTCAAACGAATTGGTTGGCATGGATTTTTTAAAGTGAGAGAGAGAGAGGCAGAGAGGGTGGGCGGTTAATCCGGTGAGTTGGAAGGCGCGGTTCAAATCCCACTGGGTCCAGGTTGCAAATTTTAGGAACTATAAAATCTTTTTAAATAGTTAGGTTATCAATAACGAACCGAGCATATAATACGGTTTCAGCCCTAGTAATTATAATCAACACGTAAATAATGAAGCATCTACGAAGAAACGTAAAATAAAATTGCATTATTAAACAATTAACTGTAATTATAGAGGTAGGTACACTATTATACACAAAATATACTCTAGGGTTTTAAATATTACCTACATTACTTTTTAATTAGATAATTGTTCATTGTTCATCTTTTTGTTATTATTCGGGCGTCCTCTACTCCGTGTCTTCATTCTTGTATGACATTGTTAGGTCAACTTTGCCTTATTAGGGTTCCGTACCCAAAGGGTAAAACGGACCCTTTTACTAATGCTCCGCTGTCTATCTGTCCGTCTGTCACCAAGCTGTATATACCTCATGAACCGTGATAGTTAGACAGTTAAAATTTTCACAGATGATGTATTTCTGTTGCCGCTATAACAACAATATTACAAACAAAACGGAATAAAATAAATATTTAAGGGGGCTCCCATACAAAAAACGTGATTTTTTGCACGTTTTTATAGGTAATGGTACGGAATCCTTCATGCGCGAGTCCGACTCGCACTTGGCCGGTTTTATTTAATACTGTCCATAGAATGTCTATCAGAAAATGTACCCATTTATAACGTTAAAACACCGTAACAAGAAACAAAAAGAACAATCTGACTAAATCATGCTAAATTATCAAATTTTTTGTTGGCTTTTTTATGTGATTTCGGGCCATTTCTTACTTCGAGATGAACTCGGACCAATTATTTTCTACACGACGTATAAAGAATATTTAGGGTTTAGCAGAAATATTGATTGAGATGTTGATTTTTGACAGAAATTTGGCTGTATGAGAATGCGAGCGGGAAAACGCGCCTGGCCCCGAGGACGCGGTCGGGGGCTCCTCCACGCCCCACTCCATGATACACACCTGAGGAAAAAGGAAAGACTACGACCAATGGGCGGCCAACGGAAAACCAGGTACGTACACTTATGTACCAGGAATATATTTTATTTAATATTTTTAATGCATTGCCTTGGGTGTTCATACTATTTATTGCCAGTCATCATCATCAACAGCCTGAAGACATCCACTGCTGAACATAGGCCTCCCCCAGAGCGCGCCACCTTGAGCGACTGCTCGCCTCCTGCATCCATCGGCTCCCCGCGGCTTTCACCAGATCGTCGGTCCACCGAGTGGGTGGCCGGCCTACGCTGCGTCTTCCGGTTCGTGGTCGGATCCATCGGTTGTCAGTTTTACGAGCGATGTGGCCATTATTGTGTGGTGTGGTATTTATTGCCAGTAGTCAAATGACTACTGGCAATGACAGAGGACCGTCCTGGTATTTGAAAATTCAAATACCAGGACGGTCCTCTGAACTAAATGAAAACATTAATTAAGTACCTATATAAGAATCTGTACGTATAATAAAATCATGAACTGACTTTATGGTATCAACGCACAGCCCAAACCACTGGTCCTAGAGACTTGATATTTGGAAAGTGTGTTCTTTGTAAAGTGTAGGGATGCACTAAGAAAGGGTTTTTCGAAAGTCCACCCCTATGGGGGTGAAATATGGTTTTTACGCTACCTTAGTCAATAAAACTTATTTCTACTGACCATTTTCCACCTCTGTGATCGATCCATTTCGAGATTATCTTTTAAAAAGAGCTCATATGAAAAATATAATACCATGATATTCAGTATTTTCTTCCTTTTATAAATGTATTTGTTGGGATACCGTCTGTACTAATAATTTCATTATTCATAATTTCATTTCACATACCTCATTTTTAATAATGATGAAATTTATAATGGTGGTTATTTATAAATAACTTTGTTCATAATAGTTACTTTTTATATTGATCTTTTCTTATACAATTTATTCAAATAATGTTTAAATTTATAAAATTTTATGTTATAATGTTAATGTTAAGAATTTTTTTATCATACTTTTTTTTATTATAAATTTCATTACTTATAATTTCATAATAATCAGCATTCATAATTGTATTGTTCATAATGACTTTTTCATATTTTTTAGTTAACATAATAATAATTTTGAGGTAGTTAAATCATTATATACATATGCATGTATACCCTAAAGATACTAAGATACTAGTCTAAGGCAAAGTCATAAATAGGTGCGACGACGAGCGAAGCGAGGAGGAGCGTTAGGTTAACTGTGACCACACGACGCACGAGCCGAACGAGCGAAGCGAAGCGTAGCGAGCGTGCCGCGGCAGCGGCCGGCGAAGTGCCAGAAGTCACTTATGCTTATATTAAAAAATTACAGAAACCATCTATATTAAGTTTCAGGTTACCTTTATTTGATTTAAATATTTTACACGTGTTTTTATTAGACATTTCAAGTTATTTATTAAAATAATGCACAAAGTTCACCAACAACACCAAAATCAACATAACATGAGAAAATATAAGTTATTTTACAATTACCCACAGTCCACACGTTAATTTTGTTTGTTTTGACTGGATGAAGTGCCTGCATAGATTGAAGAGCAAATTGGCTTGCCGTACTACGTTTTTATAACTGATTAGGATATTTATAACAATCAACAGTTCCAGTCACATTAATTTACAGTATTATTGATATTTTGTTTTATGCTTAAAGTTAGTTATGGTAAAAGAACATTATAAATTTGTACTGTTATGTTACATACGCCTTATGAGTTTCATTCTTATAAATTTGTATTATTATTAATTTTGATTTATAATAAAGAAAATTAGATGTAGTGAAAGTATAATAAATCACATTATGTGAAATGATGATTATAAGTAACATTTTTATTTGTAACAAAATTATGACAAACGATTTTATGAGTTTCGACAGTGAACCGTATTTGTTTAATATCCGATTTTATTTAAGTTGGTAATTTAATTCCAGAATCTCAATTTAATTTATAATTAATTAATAAGTTAGTTAGTTAGTTATTTAAGGCTTTTAAATATTTGTATATTTAGTTTTGATTACCTACCAAATATGAGCCCTAACGATACTCAAAATAAATACTTTTAATTTTAAAATTAATTGTTGTAAAATAATAATTGTGAGAACAAATTAAGATAATCAACGTGTGAAAATAATTTCTACAATGACTGCCATTTAAAAAAGACTTAGATCGAAACAAATACGTCGTATTTCTTTTACCTGCCGATGGATTCTTACAAAAATCTTAATTTCTTCACACTATAGGCAAACAATCAGGACGTTTGGTCCCGGTTTGCGGGTTTGGGAATAGGACCACCCCATCTCTTCCCGCAATGGGCAGGCCACTTCGCTCGTAGCACTGACAACCAATGGGGAAGAAAAGTTCTCGAGTGGCGACCACGAACCGGAACCTGTAAGATTCTGTTTAATAAACAATGTCAAGTAATGAATGGGTACTTTTGAACCTGTAAAACCCTGTTTAATAAACATTATCATCAGTAATTAATGGGTACTTTTGAACCTGTAAGAACCTGTTTAATAAACAATATCATCAGTAATGAATGGGTACTTTTGAACCTGTAAGAACCTGTTTAATAAACATTATCATCAGTAATGAATGGGTACTTTAGAACCTATAAGTTCCTGTTTAATAAACATTATCATCAGTAATGATGGGTACTTTTGAAACTTGACGTAAATGAATGATAAAAAAAATAGGTATGCTCTATGTAATTGGCACCCCCGTACGTTGTACTTACTGTGGGTACGTGCTATGACTGGCAATAATTTGTGTGGTACCTACCTATACCTATCTACGTATAAAAACTGGCTTAAACTTTAAAGGACGTCATAGGAGTAATTGTGGTTATTTCTTTCTGAATATCACTGTCTAATTATACGTCAATCAGAGTTTTTTCCTTGGTTTGTATGAGCAAAAAATATATTTAAACACTAACTAATCGACCCCGGTTTCGAACTATTTTTTGTGTGAACGTATGACGCGACGACCTGATCGTGTGCTTGTTAAGCGTCACAGCCACCCATAGGAGTTGCCACACAGAAATATGAACTTTACCTACTCCCATTTTTTGACGACTGGGCGCCTTTTCACTCCATGCTACCCGTGCGACATTCAAATCGACACACCCAGGTTCTAATCCTGCTCCATCACTGGCTACCTATTGCGGAAACCGTACCCGCTCTTACAATGGTGATGGAAGAAAGGAAAACATCGTGAGGAAACCGGCATTTCACAAAAACCGGCCAAGTGCGAGTTGGACTCGCGCACGAAAGGTTTCGTACCATTATCGCAAGAGCAAAAAAATCACGTTTGTTGTATGGGCGCCCCCTTAATTTATTTTTCTTATATTTATCTTATGTTTTTTAGTATTTGTTGTTATAGCGGCAACAGAAATACATATCTGTGAAAATCTCAACTGTCTATCACGGTTCATGAGATACAGCCTAATGACAGACGGACAGACAAACAAACAGACAGATAGACGGACAGCGGAACCTGAGTAACAGAGTCCGTTTTATTTTTTGGGTACGGCACTCTATAAACAGAACATTTGAGTCATCCACCAACCCGCACTTGGCCAGGGTGTATTATGGTCTATTCTCACTCCATGTTAGAGAAGGCCCGTATGCAAGCAGTGGGAAACTATGGGTAGGATCCCACTGGGCCGATGACGTAAATGACGCAACATTTTCGCCAATGTAATAAAATAAAAATAAAAAAGCCTTTATTTCTACTACATATGAAATTTACACATTTAGGTATTACACTTATTTAATTATGTTGCAGAAGTTGCCTCTGCGGCATAGGCCTCCCCTATCCTTCTCCATTCCTTTTTTTTTTTTTTTTATCAACGATGGCTAACATTTGACCACAGTCTCACCTGATGGTAAGTGACGACGCGGTCGACGATGGAGCATGCTTGCCTAGAAGATACCGGTTCACTCTAGCCTTAAAAACTCCCAGATTATATTTGTCAGGAAACAATGACGCTGGCAAGGTGTTCCATTCCTTTGCTGTCCGAATTATAAACGAGGAATCAAAACGCTTTGTACGTATTCTAGGAATTTCTACCATATATGGATGCCGTGTTTCCGTGCCTCTAGATGTACGATGGTAAAAAGGGGATGGGGGAATTAAGTTGTGCAATTCCGTCGCACACTCTCCTCTCTTTCCCTAGCTCTTTGCATCCAGTTTGGTCCACATATTGCCGTAAAAATATCTCCCCACCTTTTTCCCTGTCTTCCCTGGTTTCTTTTCCCGTCTAATGGAATCCATTCTGTAACCCATTTAAACTTTAGTAGTCACGTCCGTTCTGACATGTCATACACTCTCGTTTTGTTTCTTATAACTTGGTTGCTTACTTTGTCTGCTCTTCTTATGCCTAACATGCTCTGTCCCATTTTCCTCTGACAGATTGCTATTTTCTCCTCGTCTTTTTTCCTAAGCGCCCACGTTTGGCAACCATATGTAATAATGGGTTAAAACTTAACTAATTTGCTCTTTTTTGTGTGTTGTACATAATACAGTGAGGAGTGGGGCAAGCAGGCTGCATCGTCGACCGCGACGTCACTTACCATCAGGTGAGACCGTTGTCAAATGTTAGCCTATCGTTGATAAAAAATAGTGATAGATATAAACAAAAATGTGGTCTCATTATAAAAATATCTTGTCCAGTTAATATTATAGTAAGTGCTAGGGATGCGCCGAGCTGGATTTTTGAACCGAACCGAATAACGAAAATTATTCGGTCCAGCGCCTAACGAATTGAATATTCGGCCAAGCTATTCGGTTAATTTTACGCGAACTTGCCGTACGTTCAGTCGTAATGAAACTTTAATAAAAGGTCCAATGCAATTTAAATTTTTATTTTTTTATTTTTTGTGAATAATATAATTACACCTGAATGAAAATTTGTTATAAAATTGCTAATATGTACATAAATGAATTACAATCATTAATAAAATAAAAGATTTCTCAGAAACATGTGAAACGTTGTATTTTGCGCATTTTTTTTGCATTTCATTTGTGAATGCATTTCCCTAAAAAATAATTTTAGACTAGATACGAGACAAAATCCGACTCTATGACGCTCCATTGTTCGGTTCCGTTCAACAAAAGTCATCATACAATGTTCTGCTGATCAAGCGCCTATAGAGTGTATGTCTATTTAGAAAAACGATTACAAAGTGCTGAGTGTTCTGATCATCTTAGAATGAATATATTTGAGTATACCTATGGGAGTAAAAGATAGTATGTACCGAAAATTATTTTACAAAATATTCGGTTATATACACTTCGATCGAATATACGACCGAATACCGAACACGAAAAACTATGCCGAATATGCCGAATACGAATAATTACCGAATATTCGGCGAATCCCTAGTAATTACATATACTTACGCAAGTATATCAGAAACAGATATCTGTATCTGTATGTAGTATGTTTATAATCCTTTAGGTACATAAAGACCAAATCCCAAAATGTCTACCCACATCCATCCGTAATTGTCAATTTTCCAAATTGTCAAATACTTTCAAAATGTCTGTTTTCCCATAATGTCCGTTTTCAATACTTAAAGTAATAATAATAATGTTACTTCAGCGCTATAACGGCTCTGTTTGTCTCCCCATCTCATTCCGTGGGTGCCGTAAGAGCCGGCTAAGGGAAAATCTAGGGAATGGGCAGCAGCATTCTCCTCAGTACATTAAAATCTTCTGCGATCACCAAGCGGCCTGCCAAGCGTGGATTATGGCAAACTCCCCCTTTGATATGCGTCTAATATGGCGCTTCATGGGGGATGCCTATGTTCAGCAGTGGACGTGTTCCGGTAGAAACGATAATGATAAAATTTGGTGATATTTGGTGATCACAAATTTAAATAACTTAAGTAGGTAAGTACTTAAATAGTTGATAGTTGAATTCTTGTTTTTTTTTTTAAATAGTTTCTGTTCTATTTTCCACGAGATTAAAACCTCAGAGTGTAGCTAGTTTAAAACCAAAGAACCGGTCCGCTACATAACTATTAAAAATTAACTTTAGTGTTTTGTTAATTTTAAATTAATTCCTAAAGTACTCACACGATGTACATACCTAAATGTATGGAAGCTACGAGATTTAAATCTATGGAAGCAAAAGAATAATATCTTTTATTTTTATTTCGTGACACAATATATTAAATAGAAATATATTAGAAATAGAGTTATGTGCCGCAGCGTAAGCCAGCCCCCCACTGGGTGGGCCGACGGTCTGGTGAAAACCTCGGGGAGCAGATGGTTGAGTTGATGGAGCAGCCGCTTAAGGTGGCGCTCTCTGGGGGAGGCCTATGTTCAGCAGTGGACGTCTTCAGGCTCTTGATAATGAGAGTTATGGGTAGCGCTCATAGCAAACTCTGAGTGTCCGTTCTTAGCCAAGCAATATGATGCGGTCATTGACTGAGTCATCATCATCATCATCATCAGCTCGAAGACATCCACTGCTTCTTCTCGCGTAGGCAAGTGGTCGGCCCTGGTGTCAGAACGTCTACTGCTGGATATAGACCCCCATAGAACGCCACTTTGAGCGGCTACTTTCCCTATTGCATCCAACAGCTCTCCGCAGTTTGGACCCTGGTTGTTCTGTCTACGTAGTGGTTTCAGGAGAGAAATGGTCTTAGTTGACAGGCACATAAACAGACAGACGGACAACTGAGTGATCCTATAACAGTGATCCTGTTTAAATTATCTATGTAAATCAAAAAAACATACGACGTTTGATTCAAAGTATATACAAAAAGCGTAACTTCTGTTAGTACCATTTGGGTAATTTTATTTACCTAGTACAACTTATATTAGCCTACACTGCACACAATCTGCGTCTTGACCCCTAAACAGAGCGGAAAATCTCAATATTGCAGGTCAGAAAGCAAGATAACACGAGCAGTATCACAATTATTTTCTAAGGATCTCGCCGCACGCACGCACTCGCGTATCTTACACACCTGATCGCGACGGAAAGGTCAGAGCACGCGTTGGATTTCCTCTGCTGAATATAACGAGCGACGTGATCCCTCGCACGGCAGTGCCGCAAGGACCTGCCCCTACACACATAATCACAAATACAACTTTAGAATAACCATCCTCATTCAATCTGAACGTCTGAATGAAACGTACAGTGGCAGATCAAACTGTGGTATAGTGGTGAAGTGGCGCTTCAGTGAAGTGGTTGTGAAACTGTTATTGGAATTTTAAAAATGTGAGTTGGTAGGGGTTGTTACATACGATTTTTACTGCTATCAGACTATTATCTAGGATCTATGTCGTCTATTCCTAGTAAGCAACGAATGATATTAAATTAGCTGAAAATGATTTTGAGTTAAACCTGAACGATTGTAAGCAGGTTGATTTATTTTATTCAATTATCATTGATGCAAGCAGAGTCAGTTAATACGTAAAAACTACAGTTGCCCATGACCTTTAAGCCGATGCAGAACCAACACAATATGTACATAAAATACATTCTTAAAAAAACATAACAAAATATTACTAATAAACCCACTTATCATTTCCACCCCAATTTTGCAAGTTTCCCCTGGAACTTTTCCCATTTTCCGGAACCTACGTTGGTCTCGTTGGTCTAAACCTATATTTTTATGCAATTACATTAAATCGCTTCAGAGACACAAGGTTTCGATTTAAAATAAAATTTATCAAGTGCCTAATAAAACCGAGAAACGAAATGGTAATAAAAGATTGTAGGGTACTAAATCATTTATTTTAAAAAGGTTTTAAAATTATGAACTATTATTTCTAATTGGTCTTTGTACCATTTTAATTAAATTAAATTTAAAAAGTTGTAAGTCGGCTCATCGAAAACAAAAGATATACATATATATCAAACCTGTTTCATAATTGTCCTAAAATCACACAATTGATTCTTATCACATACATTATTCATTATCGGATCGAAATAATATAATGATTCATTCCATATCCATATTCGTCCCACGTATGACGTAGTACCAACCAGCATAAAAACCCCGCCTTTGGCTCACATTATATCTTGCTCAGACGTACTTATAATACCTATACAAGTATATTTTATAAAAGTTGAAAATCTATTATATAAAAGGCTTTGTCCTAAGCCATAATTCTGTATGAAAACACAGATTCCACACGATACAGAAACCACGTCGTTATCGTCTCTTGTTCAAATCGTGTCACAGCAAGAAATCGTCAATTTTTGTATTTTGTATAATCTAAGACAAACTATCTATGACAGGTTTTGGATTCCTCGAGTGTGTTCCGAATTAGACTAAAGGATTTCTCATCCCAAAACCGGTAAAAATTAAAATAATGGAATGGCTTAGTTATTTATGTTGTGATATAACGAAGCCATAGGTAATTGTTAAAAATTGACAGAAAACCTTTGGAAATACCTTCACTTTACGTTAAAATTAGTTTTATTTTGAATTATTAATATTTTTTTTTTATGCGATTGAATGACGTGACGAGCTAGTCGTTCACCTGATGTTAAGCGACACGGCCGCCCATAACAGTATTGACATAAGTGGTGGTAACTTTTGACGGGTTGATGTTTCGGAACGCGCCTCAGTGGAATCATTATATCATTTTTGACAGTTCAAATCGCGCCAATTCCAGTTAATTCCACATTCATTTCGCGCGGTTTCGTTTTCATTTCATAGAGAATAGAGTTTTGCAGTTTTCTTATGTAAAACCAGGAATTCGCGTGGTTTCAAAGTAAGGAATCGTAAAGCGGTCATACAGAATTATGACCCTGACTGACTGACAGACAACGTACAGCGCAAACGCTAAACGTAGAGACTAGAAATTTGGAGGGTGGCTTCTTTTTATGACTTAAGCGCGTGCTAAGAAAGGATTTTTTGAAAATTCAACCCCAAAGGGTATGAAAAGAGGGGAACACGATTGTATGAAAAACTTACATTTCGTAACGTATCGTTTTGAAACTTGACACGTACAAACAAGTATAAAAATAAATGAAATGATATTTCTTAGTTTTTTGAAAATTAACAGGGTATACTTTTTAATTGAAGTTTGTATGAAAATTTCAAAAAAGTTAACGTATCATATTGAAATTTGACATGTATATAGAACACACACATACAAAATAAATACATACAGGTCTCGGCAATTTTTGAATTTCATCGCCTAAAGGGGTAAAAAATACAGAACAAGGTGCCATCGTAAAACGCTCGCACAGCCTAAACCACTGAAGCTAAAAACTTTCGAAGATACATTCGTTACATAGTGTAGGGGTGCACTAACAAGAATTTATGAAAATTCAGCCCTTAAGGGGGTGAAAAGGGTAAAAAGCCTTTGTATCAATAACTCTTATTTCTAAATGTGCTTTTATTTAGCTATAGCGGTTTCTGAACGGCCCTCAAAAACAGGGTTAAGGTAATTTTGTCCCGGAAAAATATACGGTCCTTGGCAGGGTAGTCCACGCGGGCGAAGCCGCGGGCATAAGCTAGTAATTAATAATTGACAAAGAACTAAAAGAAAGTTTGTAAGGTACCTACTTATTGTTATTATCGAAATGCATTGGGTTTAAGCAAAGTGCTAAAAACAGCACTTTTACCTTTGTTATAAATGAAATAATTATGTTTTTTTTTTAGATTTTTGCTTTTTTGCATGTATAACAAAGCAATTAATATGAGTAATTAAAGATAGGTACTATAGGATAACTTACTAAATTGGAATAATTAGCTACATTCGTCGTCCACAAGTTAGTCAGAGGGCCGCAGGAAATTAAAATTCTAGAAAAACGTGCTTTGTTACGATGTGAATATATTATATACTTACTATTCTTCTGGCTCTAGTCAATATCAGTCATATAATTTATTACGCACTAGTTATTTTTAGCACTTCTTACAACATAGTTTAAATTTGCTTAAATATTTTTATAAAAATGAGCTTAATGACAAAAGTATAGGTAGCTATAACTTCAGTTATAATACTAACAAGGAGACGGCATGGGTGTGGGGTCCTTTTGTGTGACACTGCACTGCGCACGTCATCCTGAGACTTCACACAGTATAGTATTAAGATTACTAGACTGTGTGATCAGTTCATAATGTCTCGTTTGCCCAGTAATTTCACTAGCTACAATGCCCTTCAAACCGGAACACAGTAGTGCTTGCACACTACTGCTTGGCGGCAGAATAACTGGCAATGCGGTGGTACCTACCTAGACGAACTTTGCAGAAAAGTCCTACCACCTAGTAAAACACCTAGTATATTACACCTATACATTATTGAATCACGAATTGGAAATTTAATTGCTTATAATGATTTATTAAATTTTAATACAAAAAAAAAATATTTTTTTTGGAAACTCTGATTTTTTTTCTCGGCAATGGCTAAGTAGTGCGCTCTAGGGTTTGAGTATATGAATACACTCACTGAGTGCTAACTACACGCGGAACCTAAGTTTGGTTTGAGGACCCCACACCCTTGCCGTCTCCTTGTAAGAACAGAAAAAAAGATCTTAAAAGATCTTATATAAAAGCAGTTCATTTTACTAGAACTGTAGTTATAGGGCACAATTTTTCGCCAAATAAGAATAAATTAAGTAAAGAAAAGATTCAGTTAAGAAGAGAGTATGCCCTTTACCCCCCTCTTATCTATACAAAAAGCGCCAACGTGGTACAACTCTCAAATGTTATCCGATTTCGATGATTTTTTTATTATGTTGTCTACACAGTAAATAACTATGCTCGTCCTTCTTCATTTTTAAGTATGACGAAGAAAAGGAGTTGTAATTACAGTACGAAACATATTTTCAAAAAATCAAGAATTACGATCTATATTATATATCCAAAAGATTAACACCAAAATTAAAAGGTTTTGTTAACATTCAGAATTTAGAGGGTGAAAACCGTTTTTTTTATTTATCATCAACGATGACGAACATTGGACCACGGTCTCACCTGATGGTAAGTGACAACGCGGTCGACTATGGAGCGTGCTTGCCTAAAAGATACCGGTTCACTCTAGTTCTCTTTTCTAGTTTTCGCCCGTAACGCTAAAATGTAGGTAAATTCATTCACGGGCTGTATTGTCTCGTCATACGTGCAGAATACAGACAGCAGAGCGACGGCAATAACATTTACAAATACCAGGACGGTCCTCTAAAACCGAATCCCACACATAAACAAACTAGCTACCTCAATGATCAAATTGGTTGCAGAGCCGATTATTGTTTTTGTTCCTTCATAATTATGACCTAAAATTATGCGAAATTTATACAGAAATATACTAATGCGGAAATTGTTTTTGGAGAACGGACGTTGTTGTAAAATAATAAAAATTGCGAGTATTGTTTTATATTTTGCTACACTTACGTACCTACCGGTTAAATTAGGTATATGGTGTATAGGTTACGAGACAAAGAGAATGAGCGTCGTATCTTTTGTGTGACTCTCAAGAAAGGTATTTACCACAGATTAAGGAAAACACAATTCAGACTTTCACTTGAATTGCATATTATATACTAAGTTCTACGGCCAAGGAAAAAAAAAAATCATGCTAAATGCTAATGCTGATTTTGGCGATGACGAGATTTGGCTTGACACCCCCCCCCCCCCCCCCCCTCTTCCCTAAATCTAACGTGAGATTTGTGTAATATACCTAGGTAAATATTATATCTATCATGCACTGTGGTATTATCGTTTTTATATTATTGAAAAAACAGTAAAAACCCATTAACTCTTCAAAAATGACGAAGTTATTCAATTTAATCATTGCATAATTTTTATGGTATACTAGCTTCTACCCCGCGGCTTCGCCCGCGTGGACTACTTATCTCTCAAGAACCGTTTATATTTCCGGGATAATATTATTACCTTATAACTAACCTTTTTTAAAAAGTGCTATAGGTACCTAATTCATGAAATTCATTAAATTGGTTCCGTTCATATTTATGTGACCGAAAACAAAGAGTTCGTATATTAAACCAGTACAGTGACTTTGCTACTGTCTCCTATGGCGTCCCGCAAGGAAGTGTGCTTGGTCCTACACTTTTTTTGGCCTATATCAATGATCTCTGTTAGCTCACGATCAATCAAGCCAATGTATATGCATTTGCTGATGACACGGCTATCATTTTTTACGGAGTCAACTGGAAGGAGGTCATTGATATGGCTCATCATGGGCTGGCTCAGGTGGCACACTGGCTACACTGGCATCTGTCTGCAGTCACCCAAAACAAAACTTCCTTCCCTTTTTACCCCTTCAAATTAACCCTGGCAAAATGTATTACTGTAGCACGATTATGTTTTAAAAAGTATATACAGTGCCGATTTTCTCACTATTATTTAAAATACAAAGTTTCGTCCCTTATTTCAACCACGTAAGTAATCCCTCTCAAAACAAATTTAAAGCAACATTTCTTTACATCGAAGGAACTATCCAAGTTTGAATACATTACAATTTTTTTTATTTACAAAGCTCATCCACTGATTTTGGGCTTGAACTCTAAACAACAAAGAAACCCCATTTCATTTTAACTCGTTTGTATGGTCCAAGTTTAAAAACGATAAGTACCTACGTTAAGAAATAAAGGTTTTTTCATACAAAGACTTTTTACCCTTTTCGACCCCTTAAGGGCTGAATTTTCATGAATTCCATTTCTTTGCACCCCTGTGTAATAAACGTATTCGAAATTTCAAGATTTTAGCTTCAGCGCTTTACGCCGTGCGAGCGTCTTACGATGGAACCTTATTCTGTATTTTTTAACACCTCAGGGGATGAAATTCAAGAAACGCCGCGACCCGTATCTTATTATTTTGTATGATTTTTACGCATTCCGAATTTCAGTATGATACAATATTTTTTTTTAAATTTCCATACAATTTTTAACAATTTTTTTAACCCCCTTATGTGTCGAATTTCAAAAAACTAAAGGGTACCGTTTCTTTTATTTTTATCTTGTTTGTATGTGTTATGTTTCAAAACGATACGTCATGAAATGTGGGTTTTGATACAAATGTTTTTTACCCTTTTCACCCACTTAAGGGTTGAATTTTCAAAAATCCTTTCTTAGCACGCGCTTACGTTATAAAAGGAAGCCACCCTCCAAATTTCAAGTCTATACGTCCAGCGGTTTGGGCTGTGCGTTGTCTGTCAGTCAGTCAGGACAAAGCCTTTTATATAATAGAAGATCTAAGATCAACCTCCACAGTGCATAGTTATGTAGATATAGGTAATTACGTACCTGCTCGCTGGCAACGAAGATAAAGCCACTATTACTCACTCTGCCGAAGGGAAGAGAAGGAAGGGCAACAAAATAGAGGAAAAAGATGAATGACGGCGATCTTTTGCCTTCCCATCCGTACATCCTTTTTCACTACCTTTTTTCCCTTCTCGCTTTCTTCTTCCCTTTCCTTCTCATGAACACTAAGAGTTAGGGCGTAATGCTAATTAACCCGTGCGAGGCCAGGGCGGATCAGCTAGTAGGTACAAAAATAAAATATAACTTGCATATAAATCACTTAGGTACTTATTTTTTCGTGCAACCCGCACTTGACCGTTTTTGAAGAGGTCCCAAATTATATGTCCGTACCGTAAAGACTGCTAAGCAAAACGACCTGGGTAGATCAACGAAGTAGCAAAATGTCTAATTGAAGTCGGTACACTTACAGCAGTTCCAACGTGATGCACGTTTAAAGGGACAGACAGTATAGACCGGCAAAAAAATTATTTCTGGTAAAAGGTTCTATTTCTACATCTATAAAAAACTTTCAATTACAGATTTAGCCCAAATATAGTTTTATTATACCTAATAGGTATAGAATAGTACCTATTTAAGACAGAACATAGTCTAGAATCACAGTGAGAAAATTGAGCAATAAAATACTAAAGCTCATAAAAGAATATTCATTCTAAGTCAGTCCACGGGACTCATATGTGTTGTAGTAGAGTGACTACTGGACACGCGATTTAGTTTAGGGTTTACTCAATTTAACCCTGTTTTCTCAAGAGCTTACACGATTTCTTGAAAAGAAAGGAGGAGGCTTTTCTTTTTCTTTTTTTTTTTACTAGGTGGTAGGACTTTTCTGCAAAGTTCGTCTAGGTAGGCTCCGCCATCGCTTTGCCAGTTATTCCAAGCAGTAGTGTGCAAGCACTACTGTGTTCCGGTTTGAAGGGCATTGTAGCTAGTGAAATTACTAATGCAAATGAGACTTAAGAACTGATCTCACAGTCCAGAAATCCTTTTTAGACTGTGTGATGTCTCAGGATGACATGCGCAGTGCGCAGTGTCACGCGAAACTTTAGTTAAGATTTCCGAGTGACAGTGCAATCTGTAATGGGCGCCCATGACGCTTAACACTTGGCGAACGACTAGCTCGCCACGTCATACGATTACATAAAAAAAAAGGAAAAAAATAATGGTTTAATGCTATGTTATAAAAACGTTTAGGTCAAAATATATTTTTTAGACATTTTATTATTATTATTTATGACCCTTTAATATTTTAGTTAAATAAATAAAATATCAATTTTTAACTTCATATCACGTGACCCGTAAACGCCTATTCACAGCTCGCGACATCACTTGTAAGTGCATTTCAGCGTCAATTTCATGTGATTTGATTGTCAAAGTCAACATACCGTTGACTTTGACAATCAAATCACATGAAATTGACCGGCTTTTCTCAGCTCTGTCTCATGAACGTTACCTACAGATGGCGTTAAAATAAATGGCGGTACCGGACTCGCGTTTCAAACCAAAAACAAATAACAACGAAAAAAACAGACAAATCACATTTCGTGACACATTCATTACTCATTATAAAATTGATATTTTAATAAGTAATGAATGAAAGAATGAAGCTGAGGGCAGAAGTTTTGTATATTGGCTTAAAAGAATCGGAATAAAATGTTTTTGCACTATCGATATTTTTTAATATAGATAGTTAAAATAATAAAATTACCCGTATAATTTTTTTTATTTTTGTTTGACGTCCTTGATTCGGGTGCAATTTTGCTACAGATTTCTTACACTACCAAGAATAAACATAACATGATACTTTTTATTCCGAAAAATTAAATGTCCATTGCGAATGAAACGGCGAAAAGCATTTAATATAATAAATGAATGTTACATTTTTAATTAAGTGTCAACTAGGTATGTCGACTAATTAAGATAACTAACAGCTATTAAAATAAGTTAAAATTGAGCATGAAGTAGTTTGTAAGTGCACACAATATTTTGTTAAATGAAAAGCCTATTTTGCACGAAACTCAAAATTAGCACTTATAAAAATAATACAAACGTAATGATCGTGACCGTGAAAACGAAAGATATGTAAATATATGTAAACGTAATTATGTAAATAATTTTATAATCTTTTTTATTCATTCACAGTTTGAACTTGAAGGTGTTGTTTAATTTTTTCATTTATTCATTTATTTATTAGACCAACTTAATATTAGACATTTTGTTTTAATTAACAAATGAGGATGAGCAGGTCCAGTAAAAGCACAGAGGTCAAGACCACTCACACTTCACAATAATCACCATCCCCTTTGCCTTTTCCCATTTGTTATTGAGGTCGGCTCCCAATCTAACCTGTAGCGGCGAGCTACCAGAATTACACGAGCAACTGCCATCTGACCTGGCAACCCATAAGGAACCACTAACAGGGATGGTTAGATCAGGTGTCAGATTCTATCAGGCGTCTGACTACCCGTAACGATTGCCATAGATGTTCTTATGACAACCGGGACCGACGGCTTAACGTGCTTGCTCTCCGAGGCACGGAGCGATGGCATCGAGTAATGATGCACATAACTTAACTAGATAAGACATTGGTGCAGGGTCGACCAAACCTGGTGCCGTAAGATTGCGAAGCGCACATGCTACCGCTCGGCCACCATCCATCACTCACACTTCACACTAATATTGACAAAAAACTAAACTACTAAACTACAGTACAACAGTAGTTTTTTTGTTTATTCATTACAAACATACACACAAAAATACAAATCATTCCTCTTTATAATAGTGGTGTAGATTTATTTATACTGCAATCTGTTATAGGCGGCTGTGACGCCTAACACCAGGTGAACGACTAGCTCGTAGAGTCATGTTTATGGTATTTAAAAAACGAGCATCTGTAAACAACATAGTGGAATTCAAATAAACAATTGAAATTGAAATACATAAAAAAACTTCACGCGTGCGAAACCGCGGGCAGCAGCTAAAAATTAATATTAGGTAAAAAAATCACATACAAAACCAAATTAGGTAGGTAGGTACTTAGTGTCATAGTAACGTTAATATTTACAGACCAACTGACACCGCAGCCCTAGTTTCACACTATAAGTCTATCTATCTACAAATACTAGTCCTAGTCGATCTTCAAGGGCTCGGTCATAATGTGTGACTGTGAAGCGAACACATCAACTTTTGTAATTCACATTAAGCAATTAAATGTGTCAATTAATAGATACACTATGACAATATCTCATAAATCTATTATATCATATAGATAAGAAAACACTGCAATCTGATAGGTGCACCATTTATTTGCGCAACAAAATTTTTATAACGCGCAACTGTTTGTATGTTTATTTTAATGACAACGTAATTATGAGGCTATTTTCAATTGGCTTTGATACGTGTAAGTAGTCTTTATTTGTATAGTTTGTTTTTTATTAAATTGAATATGTTCACGTTTCCGCACGGCTCAGCGCGAAATAAATGTGCGCAGTTATGTGTAGTTTGCATTTATTCGGTTGATGCAGCTTATTTTGGCCTACATTCTACAATGGATGGAGTCGAAGCTAAACTGTAAGCTGTAATAGTACCTATATTCAATTATTCATCTATTTAGTACTGAGCGAATCTGAAATATTTAAAAAAGTAGTGATGGTATACGTCGAATATGAACACACACTCGCGATAGTTACTGCAAAGATATATAAGTTATTATTCTCTTTATTGTCGAAATCTTACAACCACTACACATATTTAAGTAGTTTACCTTTAGAGTAAGTGCATTTTCAAATTAATTTTCCAAAAAATGTTCACTGTTTTGTTCAGGATTAGGGGATTATTGTGTATCTCTCTAAAGTTGTAATATTCCACAAGTAAAAGAAAAGAGCAACAAAGTAAACGATAAAATACTGACAACAGGAAAATAATGTATTATCCAACGGACAGCCTTATACCATTTTAATCAGACCGGGCGAAGGTTCCACGCTGTTCATTAGAATGGGTGGCACGCAACACAAAGTAGAAGCAAAGCATCTTTTGTTCTAGACCTGTTTGATAAGTAGGTATTGTGACCACTGCATACGTATTGATATAATTAGCGTCTACTAGTTTTATGGTACTGATCATATCTTCCTGCTCCAATAGATAACTTATGAAGAATTTAACGTCGAGCGTAAGATCGCAATTTAACCGAATCGACTATGGTGTGATACTTGTGGGGAGTCTGAGCCCTGAGCATATTTAAATCCACCTTGTATGTGCCTAAAATTTTCCTAGTCGTTGCCATGTCTGTTTTCATTTGATTTAAATTAGACAGTCTCTGTGGTGTGGTGGTTGAGCAGGTCGGCTCATAACGTGGAGGCTGCGGGTTCGATTCCCGCGACAGGACAAGTATTTGTGCACATGAAAAAAAAAACACAAATACTTGTTCTGTGTCTGGGTGTTGTGGGACCATGATCCTCATAGTTCCAGGGTCCCTAGATACAAGGAATCCTTAGGGTTAGGGTCCGGGACCTATGTATGTGATCGTTGGGCGTTATAATAAAAATAAAAAAAATTTCAACAAACTGAATGAATTGTATTTCAATTCCAGATGCGACGTCAGTGCCATGCCCCATCAGTGGTGGCGGTGGCATCGGTTCTCTTCGCTCTGCTGCTTCCGACGAACACGCAGTTTACGAATCCCATCTCGTCTTTTATGAGGTTCCTGAACGAAGGTACTAACCAACTTGATAACGAACCCCAAGACCAAAGCAATCTACTATCAGAATACGACTTCATCGTAGTGGGCGCAGGAACTGCCGGTTGTGTCATTGCCAACCGACTAACAGAAATCGCAGACTGGAAGGTTCTTCTTCTTGAGGCCGGAACCAACGAAAATTATGTCATGGATATTCCTATTGTAGCAAACTATCTTCAATTCACAGCAGCTAATTGGGGATATAAAACGAAACCATCAAGTAAATATTGTGCCGGTTTCGAGAATCAACAATGCAACTGGCCGAGAGGAAAAGTTATTGGAGGATCAAGTGTGCTGAACTATATGATTTACACAAGAGGAGCTCCTCCTGACTATGACAGTTGGCAAGCCATGGGCAACGAAGGCTGGGGATGGAGTGATGTTCTGCCATACTTCAGAAAGGTTGAAAACTTTAACATACCATCTAAGAACAATCCGCAGTATCACGGCAATGACGGATACCTCAACGTGGAACACGCTCCGTTCCGTACCGCACAAGGAAAAGCGTGGGTTAAAGGAGCACAAGAAATGGGTTTTAAAAATGTAGACTACAATGGACCAGACCCGTCCGGAGTATCTTTTTTGCAACTTTCGATGAAAAATGGCACCCGACATAGTTCAAGCAGAGCTTATTTAC